>BSBK01008712.1:1030000-1700000 GCA_027943335.1 Chamaecyparis obtusa | reverse complement strand
CCAGAAGAGTAATAAAAAATATAAGGATAGTGCAGATAGGTTGAGAAGACATAAGATTTTTTATGTTTCCTGTTGGAACCAATGGTAAGTTGAAGATGAAGAGATTTGGTCCCAGCAAGATACTGAAGAAGTTTGACATTGGAAATGCTTATGAAGTAGATTTACCTGATGACGTGGATATATCACCAATATTAAATATTGCATTTTTGTATGAGTACCATGATCCTAATGAAGAAGTGATAGTACCGAGTGATTATCCTAAGGAGCACACATAAGAAGTTGAACAAATTTTGGAACAAAGAGTTAGCAAAAGCATAAGGGGAAATGATTACATGGAATACTTGGTAAAGTGGAAGAACATACCAATTGAAGAATCTACATGGATTTCTCAATCTAAGTTTGATTCATCTCATATTGTACCTCCACTCTTGATTCAAAGAATCATTTCTTTTCAACCCCGGATGTCTAATGCAGGAGAATCTTGGGTTTATGAAAATCTTGTATCTCAGTAGCTTGTTAGATGTGCTCGATAACTGCTTCGGAGTTATCAGTGGAGTGTTCATGTTTTTTCACCGGTGAACTCAGTTACCTATTTCTGCTTGGTGATGCCTTCCATCAAGTGGATTTGTTTTATTTTCTTCTACTCAGTGGTGTTCTTCACCGAGTGGGTTCGATGTGTTCTATGTTTCTTGGTGGCCTAGTTCACTAACGGGTTTAGTTTTGGATTTTGTTTTAGGCCGACTTGTGTATTTAATTTTGGTCATGATCTTAATGTTGGGATCTCTAATTGGGAAACATGTGGACCTAAATCTGGGTCATTTCTTTCTCCAATGCTAGATCTTGAAGACTCTTTTGGGCTGACCTGTTCGGTAGCCTTGAGTATATATGTAATGATATGTTCTAGGTTTAGGTAGATTGAAATAAGAAGAAGGGTAGGAAGCTAGAGATCATGGATCTCACATGCATGAAGATTTTAATAGTTTCTATAATTGATTTATATTGTATTGGTCATAGCTGGGAAGGCCTCACAGCCTGACATGCATCATGTTTGTTGAATTAATGAATATGATATGCGTTCCTTCTCTCCTTTTTTGTGTTATTTATTCTATTTTATGATTCTGCTACATGGTTTGGTACTTGGGTGAGCCTTTGTCCCCACTTATCACCTCCTCCTTGTGTCAAGTCACCATTATATCAATGGCTAACTCACAAGTTCTTCTTAGACTCTTTGCACACCATTACAAGACTCTAGTGGACTCATTACATGTCCATTATCTTCCCAAGATCCACTGACCCACACAAACATAACATTGACTTGACTGTCCACAAAAATTTCCCTTGACCAAGCCATGTATTCATAACTGATGCAAGGGAGGATGGGGAGAGAGGCCAAAGGCACACCCTAACCAGATCCACCTTGCAAAGATCACACATGGAAGAAATAACACAAAATAGTGAGAGAGAGAATGCAAATACTTCCATATATTACTTCAATTTGATTCATACATGCTGGGCTATAAGGCCTTCCCAATTTAGGCTAGATATTACAATCAAGTACAAAAGTCCTCCAACATGTGAGGATCTTCTAACAATCTCTAATTTTCTATCTTCTATCTTCTATCCCCAAAAACTTACTCCTAAACTCTAACCAAACAACTACATTTATACAAGAGGCTACTGAATCAAGTCGGCCTTCAGATCCACCATCAATGGAAGGAATGACCAGATCTAGGTCCACACACTTCCCAATGATAGATACCAACATTAAATCTATGACCCAAATTAAATGCACAAGTTGGCCTCAACAGAAATCCAAAATAAACAACTTGGTAAGCAAGGAAACCGAGCACCAGACAAGCATCACCGAATACCAAGGAAATTCATCGAGCACCAAAGAGATAATTGAGCAACATCGATAAACAAAGGAAACCAAGAAACACCGAACCAACTCGGTCAAAGAAGGAACCGAGCAACACAAACAACTTCAAACATCATTTTGGTGACACAAGATTGCCAAGGACCCAAGATGCTCCTGCATCAATAACCCTTTGAACCATAACCAAACAATTCATTCACCCACTGATCAACCTAGAGACATTATTAGACCCTTCTAACATTCTTTCCATCACTTGACAACATTTTTTAAGACTGGTCCATTATAGAAATCAAGACAACAGTGACTACCCCATATTAGCCTCACACAACTTCCATGTATCCAATCACCATACCTTGGACAACCTTGTACAAAAAAAAGGAAACCAACTTGTTTACACTCTTGGAGACTCCCATCACAACCATTCACTTGGTCCCTGACCATACACAACACAAATTTTGAACCAAACCAATAACATTTAGCCACTATTACCACTGTCACTTTAGGAAAGTCTACCATACCTATGAGATAACCACTTTTTAAGGACCTTATTCTGATCACTTGGCCTAAACTACACTTGGAATGGATGGACCCATGTTCCCTACATCTTTCCATTCCCCTAGCACACTTTCCAATTCTTTAGTATGGTTTGTAGTCTCAGAACTTGCAAGCTTAATGTTGTTTAATGTATTATTTCTCCTGCACCATTATTGCTAATATATTTAATGTTTTATATTTTATGATACTCTTATAGAGTTATTTTTTTGTCATTAGTTTTGATTAAGTCATAATGATTGTCAAAGTCATTCAATAAAGAAGGATAGTCAAGTCAATAAAGGAAGAGACAATTTTGGTAAATGGAATAAGGAGAAAGGCAGAGCAAGGCAGACCAAGCACTAAGCATCGAGCAGTTACCAAGAGTTACAACAGTTACCAAGCCGAGAAAACATACATGTTACTAAGAAAAAGAAAAATGTATTACTGAGAAACGTAGGCCGATATAAGAAGAATCTATAAATACGTTGAATTTGGACACCGAGAAGAAAATGTTTTACAAATCTCAAAGATTTTGTTTGATGAAACATTGGAGATTTAAATATGATGATTTTGCATGATTACAAGGTGAGATCCATGAATTATAATTAAATGTGATATATGTATTGGAAATGTAACCAATGCTAGCACTACCTAAAGAGATTATTCAAGAACATTTTCCACCATTTCTAGATTGAGTATAAAATGGATCAGAATGTGAAGATGAGAGTGTATGTGTGTATGATGCAAAGGAGAAAGTTTAGAGAGAAGGTGATGATCATTCAAAGATAAGTTTGAAGGTGATGAGAAGCAAAGCCACCAAGTAATTGTACAAGAAGAATAGATTGTGAATGTGATACAGAGTTGAAGTCACTGAGTACATAATTGAGATTGTGAGTGAAGTACAGTATGAGGTAAATAGTTATTGAGCATATTGAGTCTGATGAGCATATGTTGATGCAAGTATTACAGAAAAAATTGTTACTGATTAAAGTGTAATTAGAATTGTAAAAGCTCTTAACCAAGTAGGACCTAACAGTCTTAAATTGTAAATCCTTTAACAGGGTAAACCTCTTAGATTAGAGTTGTAAAATCCTTTAGCAAGGTAGACTTAATCAGTCTTTAGACTCTTAACGGAGTTAATACTCTTAACTAGGTAAGCTATTAGAAATAGATAACAGTGTAGCTCTAACCAAGCAATCTTTTTACTGCAGTAGTGAAGTGTTGTGGGTATCATCCCCACCATAGTTTTTTTCTCTAACAAGGATTTCTGTGAGACCAAAAATCATGGTATTATGAGTCATGTTTCATGATATTGTTTTACATGTTTTTATGTTGTTATATGAAAAGTTATGAATTCGGTGAATGGTTATAAATTTAGATAATAGTTTTTGAAGGACTGATTCACCCCTCCCCTCTTTGTACTTAACTTTCCATAAATTAATCCAACAAGTGGTATCAGAGCTAGGTCTCTTATTCAAAATTTTAACCACTTGAGAGGAAAGATCTAAAGATATTGAAATCTATAGGTATGAAAAGGTGATTGATAACATGAACATGGAACTGGGGATGGCTAATGACCAGATTGATGAGCTTAGGAGGAAATTGAAGCATTCACTTAACAAGAGAAAGGAGATTGCACATCAATTGAAGGATACACAAGATCAGGTTGAAGAACTTGAAGAACTATCAAAGGGAAGTATGTCTAATGAATTTGAAGCTACCATATCAGAATTGACTAAAAAGAACAAAAACCTAATTGATCAAGTAAAATAATTGAAAAGAGAATTAGAATCTCAATCGGTAAGAATGTGTGAAGTTCTAGAGAAAAAGAGAAAAGATGAAGATGATAAAATAATGGTTGAAGATGAAAGAAGACAAATGAGTGCAAGGCTAAATGAGAAAGATGTGGAAATACAAAGGATGACACAAAATCACTACAACTTGACAGATCAAATAATTGATGTAAATCAAGAAATGCAATGAAATTTAAAGAGGTTTCTAGACTGAGATCAAAGAATGATCATTTGAAGAAGAATGTACTCAAATTTGAAAAGGATGCAAATGAAGTCTTGAAATGGAATGAAGAAACACTAAGGATACTGGATGAACAATTAAGAGGTCAAAGACAACTAAGAGATACTTCTGGACTTGGATTTAATGCAAATAACACTACTAAGAAGGGAGAGTCCTCAAAATAATAAGCCAATCAAGATACTAATACCCCATTAAAGATAAAGAAGTGTACTTTCTATCACTATGGGAAACTAGGTCATACAGCTAATGTGTGCAAGAGAAAAAGAGGTAATCCACAAAGCATTCCTAAATTTAATGGTTATTGTTACAATTGTAATAAGTATGGTCATAATGCATTTTAGTGTAGATCAAGGATTGATAACAATTCAAGGAAGCCAAGATTCAATGGGTACTACAATAATTGCAATAGATATGGTCACAAGTCTGAAGAATGCAAGTCACAAAGAAATAATGTGAAGTGGGTCCCTAACCAATAGAATTCTATGAATAAATGACAAGGATCAACTATACCATGGGACTACAATACAAGAATTACATTTACAACATGTGGGAGATTTGGACACATTGTTGAAAATTTTATTTTGATGCATGGTTGGAACAATAGAAGATCATGGACAAAATTTGCAATGGCTTTATTTCATTGTCACAAGGTTGGTCACTTAACTAAAGACTACAGGTACCGAAGAAAAGCCCCAACTGAGGAAAAATCAAGTGAAACTATTCAAGTTAATGTTGAAGAGATAAGAGATCAGATGAATAGAATACAAAGAAGAAAGTATCAAGATGATGGAACTGAACTTGGAACAATTGATGGCACCTCATCTTTTGGATCAAGTGCACCTATCTTCACCTAATCGATCAAAGGTATGTGTAGGAGCTGATAACTAAAATTCAATCTTAAATTGGTTCCTAACATTTGTGCAAAGATCCATATTAGCATATTTAGATGCATTTGGATATATGTTGTGAAGTTAACATTTTATATTTTGATCGGTAAGAGAATGTTTTATTTTGTTCCATTTGGTGAAAGGAAGTATATTTGGTAATCCATGAAAAGGAAGTTGTTGTCAATCAGGAATGCACCTCTAGCTTGATTGGAAATCTAGCCTTCCTGTTGAAACATGGAAATGAACTCTTTGTGGGAGAGAGAATGAATCTCCAGATTCTAGGCCAGTTTCTATATGATTTGGAATATCACCTATGACCAAACTTGTATGTAGGAAAAGGGATGAGAAAAGAATAACGTAAATGAATTCTAAACCTAAACAAGGTGATACACCAATAAATGAATTTAGATCCTCCAAAATATAAATCTGCACCTATAGGGCATACATTTTCAAAACTCTGCAATAACACTCACTTCACAACACCTAGGATGACCTAGAATTAACTATTAGGGCTTGTCCCACTAATGGTAATAAATTAGTCAATAGATAGGTAATTTCTACAAAAGGTTTATTCTTTATAAATTAGAATAGGAATTTGAAACAATTCACGAATCTATGCTTGCAAGACACAAAACACATAAATGCAGAAAAATTGGAAGGATTGATAACAAAACTCAAAAAAATATAGGAATAATAGAGGCCAACTTTATTATCTTCAGAATCTACAAAAATGGTTACAAAACAAAAGGAAAAGATGCAAAGGAACAATATGTTCACTAATACCTCTTCTTCCCCAAATTTTGAACCCTTACAAATGAATAAGAAGTCTAGTTATATAGCCTCCAAGGCCAATTTCAAAAATGGAATTCCCCTCTCAAAAGAGCTCCTAAACAGATAGATATCCCTAAATTTAAGGCATGAATGATGCCAAAAACCTAGCCCCTAAATTTAAGTTCCCTATATTTAATAATTGAATATATCTCAATTATCATATAAAAAATATATTAAAATACCCAAGCTACAACTAAGGAAAAACTCTAAGATGTGAATTTAATCATCAAAACCCTAACTGAAGTGCATTCCTAAAGCAACCCAATTCAACACCCTACAATATGGTCAACATGACCTATTTTAAAATATCTCTACTTTTACAAAGGTATGTGATTGGGGTGTTGTGGCATGTTGAAAGAAGTCCTTGTACACTACAGTTTGATAGAGGCATTAACTTGTTTTGCCTTGTGGACTCCAAAATTTATCAAAATGATCATAGGCATTTTATTTCACTTCATTTGTATTTTCACAGCCTTATGGAAGGAGTTTAGGGTTTGTGCCACCATGCTAGGTTGAATCTGGAGTTTGAAATCATGATCAATGGCGGTGTATCTGCATTTGTTTATCACTAGTATTCTGTGTTAATCTGGAGAACTCGTACTCTATTTATGGACTGGTACTTGGATTAAAACTTGAGCTTTTCTCGGTCTTTGCAACTTCTTTATGTTGTATTTCAACTGGCTGGAATTGGAGTTGTCTTTGAAGTTGGAACTTTTCATTCCTGGCTTTTTTTACTGCAAAGCAACTCTTTATTTGCTAGCATACGACTTTCTAAATTGAATCTCATGGTTTAGACTTGTTGAAACTCAACCTTAACTCACTCGGCTTTGAGGATTTGACTGTTACTTGGAGTGGTGATAAAGCGTGGTTCCTCTTGTGTGAACACCAAGTCTGTGATCAAGGGACTCGACCTTGACTAATGTGGCTCACAGTTGTTGACTAAGTTCCTAAAAAATAAGTAATCATTCTCTTTTTTTACTTACCCAATTTGTGTTTGAAAATTCTCCTTTCATTTGCATTAAATCTAGGACCCTTTTCTTGGTGTTCACATTTGATAAGATCCTTTCATTGCATTGAATTAGAGCTTTCTTTCTTTACCTGGACTTACTGTTAAAACACAGGCTTTATTTTGATAAAGCAAAGTTTGTATATAAAGGAACTCAACTTTAGCTTGAATCTTTTCTTGTTCTCGCATGGGCATCCTTATGAAGACATATTTTAATTCAAATCTTCCCTGCTCTTTGACATATATATGATGCACAATTTTTGAACCTTTCTTACATTTGCAAGGATGGCTATCAGAAATAGCCTTTTCTTTTTCTTCATTCTCTTGAACTTGTGTTGCCTAATGAATGCATAGACAACAAAAAGAGTGTACTGATGCCATGTCAACCAAGGCCTTGAATGAATTAGAAGGACCCTCAAATTTCTACTTTATTGTCTCACTATAAGCAACATCATTTAAAGTAAGGTTCTTCATGATCTCAACTGTAGAACTAATTTCTTCCTGATTTTTAATATGTAAAATTGAGTTTGGTGAAGGTGCAAAGTCTTGAATATTGGGAACTCTAATCACCACTGGAACTGCACCTACAACAAGGGACTGGGAGAACTTCTTTGTAACATAATCCTTTTCATTAAAAAATTTTAAGGCTAGGCTGAATTTGTAGCGCTTTAATGCTTCCCCTTTGTTCATGTTAATACTCCTCCATGACAAAAGCACAAACTTGCCATGATTAAAAACCAAAAATACATTTTGTACGTGTAATTGCAAACAACCCAATGTGACAAAATTTGTGTTCACCATCCTTGGGCCTTTACATGTTATTGATTGAAAATTTGGTAACATACATCTTTCCTTACTTTTCTGCCTAGGTTCCAATGTAGTGTTTGTATGCACCATCTTCCCTTTGGTCATTCCAGTCCTTATGCACAATGGAAACTCGTGCTTGAGCTCTACTTACTCTCTAATGTCACTTGACCGAGCCTTAAATAATAACCCCAAATTGATTATTACCTTCCTCTTATCAACATAAATTTAGGACTTAGCTTTCTGTTTGAAAATCTTTCCTTTTCCTTGTGCTCTATTCAACTACTGTTGTCTGTTATCTATCTCCAGTTTCTTAGGTAATTCACCAGTCATTTTCAACTATTCACCATTCTCCAGCTCAGTCTTATCTATCTTTAGATATCTCTATGCCATGATCTGTCTGGTAGCCATTATATTTTACTTTCTGTTGAGATATGAAGACTTAAACATTTCTTTGAGAATATACAGCTTCTGTTTGCTAGTGAAGTAATGTAAAAATACAATTTTTATACAATTTAATATGAACCAACACCCATGGGGTTTAAGCATAGGCTCGTGACTCCCATGGGCCATATTCATGACATGAAGCTCATTCCAAACATGTACTTCTCCTACATACACTAAATTTTCAATAAGAATGAATGATATTGCATGTTATTAGCTGAATACATACTCTACTAATAACAACATGATTTTAGATGGTGGCTTCATATGTTACTGTTACTTTAATACACTCGGAATAGCATTGTTTTCCTTACACTCTGCATAAATCATTACTTCATATTTCATCAGGCATATGGATACTATACTTTACTTCCATTTCTGTAATGATTGTGTGTCCTCTCAATAATCTACTTAGTCTTCAATCTGCACATGAAGCAAATAGTATTAGTATTAAAAATGATCTCCTTTTATGTCTTCTTCCTTCTTCATCTGCAATTTGTGAACTTTCAGTACTGTGTTCCTCTCTACATTCTACTTTTGTTTCTCTTGCTCTTGCATTGATGTTTACATAGAAGTACAACTCTAAAAGTATGAATGTAGCATGTTGTTTTAGGTATCTATGTATTTCTTAGATCCAATTTGGATCTAACTTTTCTTTCTCTCCATGATGCAGGGCAAAACTAGAAGAAAACTTAGGACAGAGACAAGGCTAAAGACAAAGATGTAGATTAAAATGATGTAGTTACTCAACTTCAACATGCAGAAGACCTCTTAAAGGCAATGCATGGATTCCTGAACCTTTTGATGCTCCTGTCTTACTTTTAGAATTGTACATCTTCTCTAAGTTTTCAATATGAAAGATGTAACCAATGAAGGAATACTTGATTATTACATTCAATTTGAATGTTCAATGAAATGATCAATTGTGAAATTGAAAGTTTAAATATGATCAATCCTTAGAACATTATCAGTGATAACATGAATGAAAAAGCAATGTATTTTGTCTTCAATATATGAATAGTAGTGTTGAATAGATGTACCTTAATGCAAGTTCTCTGATGTTTATAGTTTCTTATGCTGTAAATGTACTTTCTCTTCTCAATTTAAGCAATTCTATACTTAGGACAACAACTATCAAATCCATATTTAAATGTAAAACAACTATCAATTTACCAATTTGGTGTGCAACTAAAATGATAACAGAAGTCAGTAACAACATTTAATACCAAAATTATAGCCATTGGAAACCCTAAACGAGGAAAAACTACAAATAGACCCCTTTGTCATTTCATTTTTCACCTTACATTATCGAGAGAAATTGAGCACTTTGTAAATACAAGTCTTACAAGAGCATTCAAGTGATTAATCAAGCAGATCCAAGCACTATCAAGTGCATTAAAGTAAGTACTAGTATTTTCCCAAGTTGTGAAAACCTAACCAAGTTGATATTCAATTAAAACCCTACTATTCAAGTGATTAATATGTGAATAAGTGGAACCAAAAGTACAAAATCCTATTATCATGTAGAAGATTGATCTAATCAATCCAAAATATAAGCTTCCACCAATTGTTGTAGCCGAAATTGATAAAATGGGAGCTCTATCTTTGATCCCTCTAAGAGTAATACTGATTGAAGACATTTGTGCCTTCATCCATTGAAAGATAGAGGATATTTTCCAAGTTGAAATAGACACATCCTATCAGAATCTGTGTGCAAATAGGAAGTTGAAAGATGAACATATACATCTGGAAACCAAGGGTTTGGTTCATGCCATACATGTACGAACAATGTTTTAAAAATTGAAATGGATGAGAATTGTATTAAGCTGAGTAAATGATCAATTCATGTGGCTTGATACACCTCTGAAGATCACAAAGGATGTACTACACATTATAACAGGTTATCCAATTGATGATAGATTGAGAGCTCATAAGAAAACCAACCAAAAAAAACTGTGTGATTTGACTCAAGCTAAATAGGACAGAAGAGGTTTGAAATTTTTTATTTTTGATGATCCTGAATTGATATTCGCATGCAATGTAATATCCTACCGAATCTTTCAGTCATCTCAAGTAGACAGTGTACCTTGTGGAGCTGTGGATATATCCTACAAGATTGTGAAGAAAGATATGAAGGTAGATCTGTGTGAGATCTTATTGAATTAGTTTGATGACAACATGAATACAATCAAGAAGGCAAAGACCAATACTCTAAAATTTGGTTTTCTATTGGTATGTATATTTTTCTACTTTTAGAACTTCTTTCCATCAATCGTTGATGTAGTGTGGAATGTGAAAAAAATTATTATTTATCAGATAAATGAGTATATTCAAAGTTTAGGAGATAACTTTGTCATGATCATGAATGACTATTTTTCAAAGTTTCAAGCTAAAATGCACAAATAATATAGAATTCCACCTCAGCTAGTGGAAAAATACAAGGATGCTATCTATTTTGAAGTGGACACTAACACTTTCATAGTTAAGGTTGTGGAGCCTAGAACAATATGGTTACCACCAATGGGTTATGATATGGATATTGATGTTGTATCATTGCAGATTGAAGGTTTGTTAGAAAAAATAGCTGATAAGAGAGCCAATCGGTATGACATCTATAAATAAGTAAAAGATAAAATCAAGCTAGGTATACTGACACCTAAGGTATTTAGGAAATCTAGCAGGATGATAAGCAATTTGTCAAAGAATCTAGGTGTTTCTATTGAAGAAGATGAAGCCGGTCCTTCTGAGGTCAAAGGAAAGAAACTTAGAATGAAAAAGGAGACCCTTGGTCCAATCAGTACAATACTACAGACTAGGCCTTCATCCACACTAAGAGGCAAAAATAAACTAGAGGTAGAGCCATCAAAGCCCAAAATTACATAAGGTAAAATAAGACTTCTGGTAGACCGAGGAGAAAGCTCAAGCTACAAGAAGATAGCAAAATAGAGTCAGAAGATTTGAGCCAATATAAAGTTGTACAAAATAAACCTTACAATCTGAGAAAATTAGATGAGTTTCTTTATAATCTAAAGATTTATTGAAGTCTTGCTGGATTGAAGCATGCTAAGTATGAAACCAAGAATGAAGAAGATAAAGAAAATATTGAAGAAGCTATTGTATTTACTCTGTACAAATTTAGAACTACTCTAGTTGAGATGGCCTACTGAGTACCAGATGAGCTATACAACAAGATAGATGCAAGATGGAAATATGCTATGGCATTTGAGAAATAAATGAGGGAAATATCCCTAGCCATTACTATACCTAAACTATAAACAAGAGGAATTCATGAATCATTGGAGAAATATTCAAAGAGATTTTTGGTTAAGGGCAGCACACTAAGGATAATGGTCGGTAAACTTGAGGAAGTGAAAAAGGAAATTGATGACTTATGCAGAAAATGTTTCTTTCCCAACCTACCGATAGAGATCAAGGAACCCCAAAGTAAGTCAGATCCTATTGATTTGAAAATAGATAAAGACAAGGTCATCATTGAAGATATAACTAATAAATACCCATCAAAGGAGATAGCATATGATAAAGATGTAATGGAAATCAAGGTAAAAGATACTAAAGAAATGAATTATGATGATTCAACAAAAGAAAAACTGATGGATGTAGATCCTATTATTGAAAAAATACTAAATTTTCCTGAGATTGAAGAGGTTATCTTAGAGGTTACAACAGAAAATCATATTGATGTTGAAGACCCCACCGAACCAAAAAAGGATACTGAACAAAAGGATATCAAGGATACTACAGAGACCAAGAAAACAAAAGATCAAAATACAGAGTCGGTGATCCCTATTGAGACTACAGGTCCCCATCAGCAACAAGAACCAGAGAAAGAGAAGGAAAATGATAAAGAAGAAGAGAAGAAGGAAGAAAAGAAACAAGATGAGAAGAAAGAAGGAAAACAAAAAGAGGAAAGATATGACAAAACCAAAGATACAACTACTGCCACAACTTTTGATATTAAGTTATCTACTAGAGAGAGTGTACAAATTGCAAAGAAGTCAAAGAAGAGAAAGCATAAAAATGAAATAACTAAATTAAGCCAACCAATTGTGATACTGAAGGTTGACATCTCCACTTTGAGACCCAAAGATTTATAATTTGGAGATTTACTCAAAAGGAAAGCAACACAAGACAACTTGCTAGCAAAGAAATAGAAAATCGATGTACAAAATATTTGTTGCAAGTGCATATGAAGAAAATGGAAGATAATATTATTGAAGAATTAATTTAATTGGTAGCACTTGACAAGGTAACACTTTCTGAATTGGTTACCAAGTTAGAAAAAGAGTTGCAAGATAATCTTTTATTATTTCAAAAAAATTGCTTGATTTCAAATTTCACAAAGGACAAAGGAAAAAGATGAATCAATTGAAAAAGAGATGATTGAGTATCTAGCCAAGGTCACAACCAAGCCTGATACTTTCAAGGTTTACTATCAAAGACTAAAGCATCTCATGGGAGTGCAACATGAGTTGAGGAAAGAGGAGAATAAAATCAGAATAGAACTCATGTAGTTGCAAACATTTTTGATACCCCTGATAGAGTTACTGCATAAGCATACTCATAAGGCTAAAGACTTAGTGAACACCTGTGATATAAGTACTATGGATAGCATGATAAGTCTAGCAGCTGATATTGGAGAACAAATTGTGCTATTACAAATAATAAAGGAATCGTGGGTATTATCACTGAAGGTTGCACAACAGAGATACAAATATATTTTTGATCAGATACCTCCATCGGATAAACAATAAGTAACTTTTTTTTTTGGCATTTTTGTCAAAAAAGGGGGATAATGTGTTATATAGTCAAAAGGGGGATATGTATGTAAAGGATATAGATGATGTGGATAATATATTGTATAGTAAAAAAAGGGAGATATAGACCATAATGTATATAGGGAGCATTACTATAGGGTGAGTAATGAGTAATGAACAACAAGTAATTAGATAATGGAGATATAAGGAGTTTTACTGAGAAGTGTTTACATGGTCAAATTTTACTAAGGACACAAAAAATTTTGATGACTTTGAAGGTTTTCAACAAAGATGCCAAACTAATGCCAAAGGGGGATATTAATACTCCTATATAGTTATTTTGTTCTCATTAGTTTTGATAAAGTCATAATGATTGTCAAAGTCATTCGGTAGAGAAGGGTAGTAAAGGAAGAGACAATTTCGGTCAAAGGAATAAGGAGCAAGGTAGACCGAGCGCCGAGCACCGAGCACTGAGAAGTTATCTAGAGTTACAACACTTACTGAGCTGGGAGAACATACATGTTGGAGAACATACATGTTTTTGATTGAGGTAACAACATGTTTTGAAGGGTACTCGAAACCCTTTACAAGCTAGAAGAAAGATAAAGCATTAAGAATAGCATTAAAATAATATATGTCCATAAGGAAGCAGCATAACTAAAAAGGGTAGGCCACAAGATATTACAAAAAGTTCCAAAGACAAAAAGATCAAAAAAAAGGAAAAATTACCAGCACACCATCCAATAGACCGACAGCTAAAAAACACACCCAATAGTGCAAATCAGTCCAATTTTTTAAGGAACTCCTCAGAGTCCATGAGTAGGGCCTAAATCTTCTAGATAGATTCCTTTAGGCTCAAAAGATCCTTGGGCAGGGAAGCCATCTTCTTCTTAGTGCAAGATTTGGTTCTTGTACCTGGACCAACAATCTACTCTTGCTATTTAGTATCATCAGAAATGGAAATGTCCTTGGTGTCTGATTGGTTACCTTCCAAAAAAGCATACAAAGAATTCAAATTATTGATAGTAGCTTTGATTCCCTCATTTTTGAGGGTTAGCAACTTCCTGAGAATAATATCATTATTGTTGGCTCTGTCAAGGATGGGAGTGATCTTTTCCTCAATAATGTTGTTGATCTTCTCTTCTAGCAAACTAGTGTTCTCAAAATCCACAATTAAAATATTTTCATTTTTACCATTATACATAGCAGCACCATTTCTCATTTTGTCCACTGTTTCATCAAGAACCTCATTCCTAGCATCCAGGGCTCTATACTTAACCTTGAAATCTTGGATTTCATGGAAGTCCCATTTGTCGAGGTTGAAAGACAAGATGGCTCTGCTTCTTGTCACATTGAAGACGCTCATGTTGGTAACTCTTTTAGGATTAAAGTCTTGTTCCTCAAGATCTGTAGTATCCTCTTTACTTTGAGTGTCTATCTTCTTTCCCTTACCATTAATATCCTCACTATTGAGGTCCTCAGTAGAAGTATTTTGACAGCCCATTTGAAAGTGAAATTGACAATGTTAGTAAGATTCTCAAGAAGGGTAGGTTCCTTAGCATTATCCTATATATCCATCTCACCAATTTCCTCATTTCTAGCAACACTATCTTCCTCATCAGTCTCCCTATCGAGATTCTCATCTTCCACATTTCCTTCCTCTTTGTTTACACCTTCCTCCTCCTGATAGTTATCTTCAACAAGATGGTCCTAATCTGACACATTAACAGTATCCTTTGAAATATCCTAGTAGGAATCCTTAGCAAAGTCATCCTTGAGGTCTTCATGGTTGATATCTTCAGTACCTTCCATAGGGTGAGGGCTCAACACCAGGGTATCCTCTTCATCCTTATCAACCATGGGGGAATCTTCCTTATACATAAACTCCTTATCTTTAGGCTCCTATGTTTCTAGGCTTTCCTCCTTAGAGTTTTTATCATCATCATCATTTTTAGATTTCATACCCTCCACCTCATCAAAATTAGAAAGGGACTCTTCTTTCTTAGCAGGTGTAGCCTTTCTTTTCTTAGAGGAAGTCTGGCTAGCTTTCTTAGCAAAACTACCCTCAATAGACTTGTGTTTCTGCTTACTTATCTACTTAGGCAAAGGCTCAGTAACCTTGTCTCTTGCATACTCCACAATGAGAAGAATCAACCCTTCATGAAGGACCAGAGAACTAGACTTGATTATGTTATCCATGATACTTTGGTTCAAAGAACTCAACAAAAAATAAGGGAAGGAAACCCTAGTATCATGACAATAATGATTCACTAGGACAAAATGAAAATTATAAACCCTAGTAAATCTTTCGTCTAAGGTAAAGCATTCCATAATTACCCTCAAGACATGCACCCAAATGATCTTGATGTTATTAATATTGACATAGTTGACATTACCCTTAACAAGCATAGCCTTTTCCTCAACAGTTTTAGGAAAATTTGTATAGGCCTTATTACTTATTTTCATATACATGTTACTGAGAAGAAGAAAAATGTATTACCAAGCAACATAGGTTGACATAAGAAGAATCTACAAATACATTGAATCTGGACATCGAGCAAAAAATGTTTTACAAATCTTGAGGAGTTTGTTTGATGAAACATTGGATATTTAAATATGATGATTTTGCATGATTGCAAGGTGAGATCCTCCAATGAGAATTAAATGTGATATATGTATTAGAAATGTAACCAATGCTAGTACCACTTAAATAGATGATTCTATAACATTTTCCACCATTTCTAGATCGAGTATAAAATGGATTAGAATGTGAAGATGAGAGTGTATGTGTGTGTGATGTGAAGGAGAAATTGCAGAGAGTAGGTGATGATCATTCAGAGATAAGTTTAAAGGTGATGAGAAAAGAAGACAACGAGTAATAGAGAAGTTAGAACATATTGTGAATGTAATACATAGTTGAAGTCACTGAGTACAGAATAGAGATTGTGAGTGAAGTACAGTATGAGGTAAATTGTTATTGAGCATATTGAGTTTGATAAGCATATGTTGATGCAAGTATTACAGAAAAAATTGTTACTGATTTAAGTGTAATCAGAATTGTAAAATATCTTAACTGAGTAGGACCTAATAGTCTTAAATTGTAAATCATTTAACAGGGTACACCTCTCAGATTAGAGTTGTAAAATCCTTTAGCGAGGTATACTTAATCAATCTTTAGAATCTTAACAGGCTTAATACTCTTAACCGGATAAGCTATCATAAATAGCTAACATTGTAGCTCTAATCAAGCAAAATTTTTACTACAATAGTGAAGTGTTGTGGGTGCCATCCCCACCGTAGTTTTTTCCTCTGACAAGGATTTTTGTGAGACCAAAAATCATGGTATTATGAGTTGTGTTTCATGATATTATTTTACATGTTTTTATGTTATTATATGCAAATTTATGAATTTGGTGAATGGTTAGAAAATTAGATAAAAGTTTTTGGAGTACTAATTCACCCCTCCCCTCTCAGTACTTAACTTTCCATAAATTAATCCAACAATTTAATAATTTATTCTTTAGGTCATGTCAATAAGCCCGTGAAAATTTTGCCTCATCCAAGGTCAACCCCACCTATATTTCCCACTATAATGTCAGCAACATTCAGACATCCTCTAATACACATCATATTGGTAGATCTATCTTTTTCTATCTCTTTTGTTATGTGTTTCTTTCCCTTGAAGTGTTCTTTCTTGGGGGCATTTCATAGTGGATTCATTTTCTACAACAAGAGATGCACATGAGGATGCACCAAAGGAAAATAATGGGTATAACATACCATCATTTCCTAGATCTTCTTGTATTTCTAGTACAAAAATGTTGTAGGCCACATTGGTGGTGAGTGATGAAGAATTGATTCCCTTAAAGATACAAAAGGTTCCAGGTACTTTAAAATTATTAATATATATAGTCTAATTGTAATTTACTTATTTATCACTCATTTTGGGCTAATGATCTCATGATTTTTTTGCAGGAAATGATATTTTTTATAAAAACCTTAATGACATTGCATTGCAGATATTCAGGCCCACCATATGTAAAAGGTGTAGGAACATTGTATGAGAACTAACCCTAATCCACTATTTTGATTTCATATCATTGCTAGAATAGTTTTCCTTTGATCCATTTCTTGAACTATATTAAAGGTAGCTTCAATTCATTTTTAAATCTAACAAGTTTGTTTTTTCTTAAAAGGTGGAATGACCAAGAAAATAGGTGAAAAGATGAACTCACAAACTGTATGCTTGGTTTGTTTGGAGATGACAAATTCGACAAAACCAAGCTCCTTTAGAAAGTTGACACATATCTAAAGTATGTGAGGGACGAATATAGGACACATTTAGAGAAGAACATAAAGTACGAGTGTCCCCCATGATTCCAGAGAAGGAGTGGAAGGACCTGATTTTGGATCTGAAGGAGAGAATTGAAAGGAAAATGGAAATACACCAGTAGATGCCAGAAGAAGGTATGTGATATTAAGAATGTAATTATGTACTAATTACTCTTTATATTTATATAATCTAACATATTTCAAACTTTTCATAGATGGAGTGACACATCAAAGGAAACCAAGGCAAGACAAGAAAAACACGGGCAACACAAGCTCAACTCTAGTGGTTATATGAAACTTGCCATAGGAATTGTAAGTATCAGTAAATGAAATATCGCATCAAAATATTTATAAATTGAAAAAATAAAATTTGATGAAATAATACAAGTAAAATTCATGATATTAATAAAAAATGTAGGGCTCTGAGTTGAATAAAGCGCTCATAGAAGATGAAAAGAGAATTTCCTACCAGCAAGGCTATACAACTATGACTAAATGGCTATGAGAATTTAGTGGGGAAACCAAAGATTCTGGTGCATCTGTCACATAGGTAAATAAGATAAATGAAAATTATTTCAAATTGAATGCTTTACCAATAATCTATTTGATGTTAGGTTCCAACATAAAGTGAATATATTTGTTTCAAATAAGAAAGCAATGATAAAAATGTGAATGACATTGGAATGCAACATGTTAATCGTGGAACACAACCTGCACATGATGAAGGTCTGGATGTGCATCCCAGTAGTGGAGGTATTCATTTGATATTCAAGTTTTTTTTATGTAATTATTAATACAATTAAACATATTAAATTAAAATTGGTGTAATAATTAATGTAACCTTTTTTGTTAATATTTAGAGCATGTAGTCAGTGGTGACCAAGTGGAGCATGATCTGGGTAGACAACATCAGGAATGTGATGTTCCCCCATCAAGTAAATAGGACCACTGTTATTATTTTAAACAAATTTGATTGCAGTTTGTGTATCGATTAATGTAACCTTTCTTATTTCAACTCCAAAGGATCTAGAGGGTGTTCAACATGTTGAGGTTGAGGCTAGACAAAATGATCTAGAAGATGATGTGGCCCCATCATGTAAAGAGAGAAACAGTTATGTTCTTTAAATTAATGAAACACTTGTAACAATAATAAAAAAATGTTTTGAATTTAGCCCATTTCTTTGTTATTGCAGAGGACCCCCCCTTTGCATCAATGCCATCGTCCTCAGTATAGGATTAGGCATACATTGAGATTAAGAGAAGAGGGCAAAACAAATGAAGAGGGGGGAAATGATAAAGAAAACGATGATCCACTAGTCTTTACATAGCTTCAAAAAAAATAAAAATTGTAATCTACCTTATTTGATAATGATTGAATTTTATGTGTTAATGAATCTAATTATGTGCTAATTAATGTTCATGAATGATATGTGTTAATGAATATTGATGAATGTTACATGTTAATGAATGTTCATGAATTTTATGTGTTAATGAATGTTATGTGATAATTAAATAATGTTATATTTTATTACTGGATGAAAGAATGAATGAATGTTAGATGTTAACAAGGAATTTAGAGTGATGTTAGGGGGGGGAGGGGCCAAATGAGCTTCCACCTTCATGCGGTTGGCCCTGTTAAGTAGAGAATATTAAACTATTCTTGAAACAAAGTGAAGCTTAATAAGATAACACACTTTTAATATTTCATTATGTTGCACAATTAATATTATTGAATAATGTATATTGAATCTTAATTGAAGGGTCCAACAGAGCCAACACAAACAACAACACCACAAGTTGTTGGGTATAATCAACTCCCATATTGTCTTGTATGGACACTAACACTATGAGTTGCTTCTGGTGCTGATATCCATGGCGTGACTATAAAAGTTGTGAATATGCCTCATCCTTGTAAGTTTTTTTATTAGTTGACATTTTCTTTAGCATTTTTTAATTTGGTGCTCTGATTTTTCGAAGACTTTTGAAGTTTCATTATGAAGATTAGATATTTTTTGAAGCCATTTTACTGGTATATCTACAAGCCAGTCTCCTCTTTATTGGTAAGCTTGTCTCTTCTTGTCTCTGAGATATTGAAATTTGGAAAGCTTGTCTCTTCTTCATACACCACAAAACTATGGTTTTGTGTGAAAATTATCTGTATACTTTGAAGTTTTGTTGTACATTTAAATGATATGAATATCCTAAGACATCTGCATGAATGAGGGTTTTCCTATATCTCGTTCTTAAACTACATATTACTGCACCATAGATTTGTGGGTTTCTTTGATTAGTTCATAGGTTATCTGATATGTTACATTATGTGAGTCACATTAGGTCATTTTGAGGGTCTTGACTTCATATTGAAAATCCAATATTTGTTCCATTGATATTGGAGCTTTCACAATGGATTTGGCATGTGAGCTTTCTAGAGGGTTCCATGCACATGCGCAAAAATAATCAATATACTTATGTATTCTTTCTATGTATAATAAAAATGACTTCTCCTTTGTTTCAAAATATGGCCTAAAGGTTTTACTTGCAAAAGTATCATGGCTTATTTTATATCAAACCCTTATCTCATGTTACACTACCAAAGTGCTCATTCATTGGCTTGTATGCAACAATGATACTTGAAATGATGATTTACAATTACCATTAACTCATTTGTACCAACATATATACACCCTTCTACCAGTTTCCTTATAAGTATTGTGTTTATTATATCACTCACTATCATGAAGATCATGCTATGACCCTCATATTTATCAATGACCTTCATTCATTGTTCTAGATACTATAAAGATTATCACATTAGCATTTGGATATCTCCCTTTTATTGTATTCTATGGATAGTTATTTATATCTCTCATGTTGTATTTCATTATTAAGAGTACTTTTCTTTTATAAAATCAATAATTTTGATCCATTTTTTCTCATTATGGAAGAAACTTGTAACAGTTTTGTAACTTTATTTGGGTTTCCCATATCATGGTTGTACTTTACTGATACAAAGCATTGTTGTTCCATTGTAATGCTGCAAATATCTTTGTCTAGGATAGTAACTTGAGTTCTCATTGTATCCTATCAACATCATGTTATTCTTACATTGAATGTTGATTTCTCTCTCTCTCTTATGTTGAAGATGATATCTTTATGGCATATTGTTTTCAAAATATAACAATGGTAATAAGGTCCTTTATTTGTAGCAAATGCCTAATCATGAAAAATTGGTTGAACCTCTCTGTTATTTTCTATAATTTTATGTAGCTTTTCATTATCTTCTCATACTAGAACTTTCTTTTATAGCTACTTAATATTAGACATCTCTTAAATAACATATATCTTCTTTCCATAAGCTCCTTTAATCTCATGTTGTAACTAGATTAAGATGTTTTTTTATGAAGATCATCCTCTTCCAGTTACACATTCCTGGCATGAGTGGATTCCATCTGTCTTTATGGAAAGTGAAGCATTTGAATACAAGGTATGGTTGTTGATAAAGTCTACACTCACAATTTTATATATATATATATATATATATATATATATATATATATATATAGTAAAAGTTTGCAATAATATGGACTAAATTACTCCATATATGGTCCACCTCCAATTAACACCTTCCAATTTATCTTACCACGCAAACCCTCTTTTGATATTACACATTTTTCTTGTCCCCATAATATTGGAAATATGTTGTCCTTACTCCATGCTACATCTAATCCTTTCTAACAATTTGTGATTTTTTACAACTTATATTTCGCTACCCAATGGATACTCACTCACTACCCCCTTCATAATTTTGGCTTCTTTAATCATTTGAACTTCTTAAATTTCAACAGGATAACTTACTTATACAATCACAAAGATACTTCTTAAATCTCAAAGATACTTAACATTCCAAGATGAATATAAAACTTAGATTGAACTAACCCCATCAATGGGAACTAGGATCAACTCAATACCATTTTTTTACCTCACTTTGTCTAGAATGTCCTCATCCATGGTGGGATACATCATCATATAAGAACATTGATGCAAAGCCTTAGGGCCCAAAATTATCATGCACCATTAAAGGTTTCTTTTGTCACTTAACCCACACTAAATCCTTCATTTGTTGATTCATTTTCATTTGACTGATCTACATGACTAACTCTGATTATCTCCTTCTTAGGAATAATTCTTGTCCTTGTACAAACTCTTCTCCTTCTACTTGTTCCATTGTGATAGTTACTCTTTTATCTCATTCTAGTCTCATTCTAAGACTTCTTAACACATCCTTAGTTCCATTCAACATTGGTCTTTACAACACTAATGACATACTCATAACATTGATCACTACTTCATGCCATAAGTATCTTTTTTCTTCCATTTACTATCGCAATCCTACCCTTAACCATTTCACTTACGACTCTTTTTTTAAACCCTCTATCCCTTGTCACCAACTCCCTATACTCTTCTAGACTTCCTTGGGCTCTGTCCACTCACTCTCCCTTCACTATGATATTTAACAACAATCTCTGAAACCAAAAAAAATAAAAATACCTTTCACCATCCTATGAGATAATCAAACCATACATTTAAAAAAATTATTTGGATACAAATTCTTTTCTAATAAACCCTCTTTGAATACCATTGAGTCACTTGGTATATGCCTACCAACAAAAACACACAATGCTTTCCAAACAATCTGTTGGTGTAATTAATTATTCCTAATTACACTTTACTTAATCTTACTTAGGTTAATGCATTGCATAGTAGTTTGTGATTGAGACACCTAGGAGTGTGCACATCTATTAAGCACATGGTGTAGGAGAAATTCCACTTTAGGTGTGATAGTTGTCATCACATACCTCGTTGTGTGCGAGATCCACCTCTCGTGCTCTTATCACATTATCATCCTAATCCAATGCACATACTTTATTTCATATTGGAGGATGATCCACATTTGGTGGACATGTGATTACACCTAGCATAGGTGATATCTTATCAGCTCCTTATCATTTTCTCATATTGCCTTTCCTATATAAGGAGGCCTATTATGTAATCATTTCACTCAATTGAGCAATTGAGCATTGAGCAATTCATTGGATCTATTCAATCCATCCTTGCATTCATATTTTATCTCTTGTGATTTTCTTCAACCTCTAGATCCTTGGTTCAATATTTTCTATTTGCAAATTCTTACACAATCTAATAATCTTGACGTGACTCTCCCACAACACAACATTATGTCCTTAGTACAATCAACAAACCTATCCCCAGGATCAACCTTGCACTCATGGTACTTGATCTCTATCATTATTCAGAAGTCCTTTACATACACACTTGGACCCCTCCACGGACGCTTAACCTTGAAGTTAACACACAAACACCAACTCATTTCCCATTGTGATAGTCATGCAAAAACCCTCTAGGATAGTCACTCAAACTATCAAACAAGGTGTGTTTTATTCATTCCAACCTCTAGGCACACTTAGCACATATTATTTTATATTATTTTTCAAAAATTAATTTTTCATTGGAATGATGATGACTTGTCAAATTCCATCGACGAGGATGGTGTATGTCCGACAACATCCTCATCGGATGTGCAGCCTTGACAGTCGTCAAAAGTTTGACGACCTGTAAAATTACACCAATGAGGATGTTATATGTTCGACAACATCCTCGTTGAATGTACAACCCCTGGCGGTCGTTGGAATCCCGACGACCTGTCAAATTCCACTGACGAGGATGCTGTCAGACAAACAATATATTTGGATGCAACCTCTTGTCAAAAATCTGATGCATATTGGTGTCAGAATTCTAACATTATCGAGTGTCATCAGAGGTATCGACGACAAGTTTTTGAGAGTGATGTTTTTTGGTAGTCCAACGATGTATTGTCAGAATTATGATGAAAGACCATTTGAAATATGCCCCGAATGTACTAGTGTCTCTTCTTAAGGTCCTTTCCTTTTGCATATTGCCCTAAAGAAGTGATCTTTAGTTTGCAATTTCTCTGGATCTTTTCCTAAGACAGTGTGTCTTGGAAGAAAGTCCAACAGTGAACCTCTTGTAATACTTTACATATATTGTGATTTGATCCTCTTGTAGTTTTTCCCTCCTCAAGTTTTCCTTGTAAATTTGGTGTTCTCTTGTGCCTTGGTGTTGAATGTTTAATCTTTCATTGTTCCTTCTTAAAGTTACATGTTTGGAATTAAAGTAAAAGTTTAAGATTGTTATAGACCGAGTCACTCCCCCTTGTAATCTTCAAGTTTGTTCAACATTACACTCCCTCAAAACTAGAATAAGTGGAACTTGTTGGAGTGAATAAAATTAACAACCTTCAAGAAATTAAAGCTTTGTTGTCATAGTAATGGAAGATAACAAGGCAATGTAGCTATTATGGACCTATAAGACGAGCTAGTGCACTGAGAAAATGGAAAAGAGATGAGGTTCTAAGAGTGTAAGAGAGCAAGAATAATTTAGAAGCCCAAAATGAATGAAGTAAAAAGAAAGTCTTATTGAATTGACAGTCATCCTCTATGTTGGTGTCACTGAATAGGAGTGTTACATTGTCATGGGTCATTAGCACAACATGCATATGTCTTCATGGTGTGCACACATTCAAGTGTCATCTAAGCTTAATGGTCAATGAGTGAGGCATGAAAGGTGAAAATGATGCTTGTTAGATTAGGGATTATTATCTAGAGATCACAATTGTCTTGATTTATGACTAAAGGGGAGGTTAATTGTAACATCGTGAATTGTATAAAATGTAATTAATGACATATAATAATGTTACACACCAAACATGAGAAATTTTATTACTAAGTCAATTTATAGATGGTTTAAGTCTAGACCTTAACTAACTGAAAGAGATTAGATAAAGCACATAATAGTTATCAATATGAATTAAAATCATGACCTCTTATTGCATAAAATAATAGAACAAAAAATGGTTGTCTAAAAAAATTGAACTTGCAATCTCATAAAAAAAACAAAATCGGTGTTATAGGGGGTCAAACATGTGACCCACTATTACAGAGTAAACAACCATGGTGATTGAACCTTTAAAATTAACTAATTGAACAAAAGACACAAAATGATTGTTCATATGAATTCAATAAGTGGCCTCAAAGAAACAAAATAATTCATGATGGATATCCACAACAACTAGACTTGTGAGAACTTATTGCAAATGTATGCCTATGAGGATTGAATCTCTCAATTAAAAATAATGAGAACAAAGGGGTATGAATTACAAGGATTTCTATGAAATGTAGAACGGGGAAAAATCTATTACATCCAACTAAAGGTGAGAATAAAATATTGCAGAATGGGGAATCAAACCTATACCTTGAAATGTGTTTGGGGGAACATATTTATGTGTCTTTAAGGTTATAAAAATAAATAAGATGGGTTTGCATAGGGATTGAAAGAGTTACTCATTTTTTAAAAGAGCAAAATACATCTCCATAAGGATTAAGATTGTGGAATTGAAGCATCAAAACAGATATAAGATGTAAGTCCTTAGGATTGAAAGTGATAAAATACAAATGTGGATAATAATTAAATTTGTAACCTCAAAGTATTAATAAATATCAAAATGTATTTCAAAGGCAATTGAGCCTTTGAGCTCCTATTATGCTAAATAGTTTTCCATGGAGCATAAATTTTGTGACCTCGCAGGAACCCCTAGAGACACAAAATAGACACTTATAGTAATTATATTTGTGATGTGACATTAAAGTAACAACAAAAAATGATGATTCCATGAAAATTTGAATTTGTGATCTTAATGTGCCCTTCTACAAAATTGGTATCCATGCCAATTCCATCTATGACTATTATACAAAACTACAAAATAGTTGTCATCTCAAAGTAAAAATAAATATTGAAATGGATGCCCCTTGGGATTTAAATTGTAATTAGTGAGTAACAAAGGTTGAAGATACACAATTGAGCATAATTTCAAATAAGACCTCTTAAATGTGCCCTCAAAGTGGTCCAAAAAAAAGGTGTTTCTTAGGGAGTCCAAAGCATAGTCTCCTCTTACAAGTAACAAAAAATGGTTGTCCCCTAAATAATAACCCTTCCACCTCAAAGTAACATACAAAAGAGGCATCAAGAGGAATTAGTATGCAACATTCTATTACAAATTTGTGCCCATGGGAGTTGATCTTGTGATTTCAAACTAATGAAAGGAGAAAAGGGAGGTATCGATAGGGATTGAACATGCAACCTTAAAGTAATATAAAAATACAAAGTTAACATTCAAAATGATTAAACTATAGACAACCTATTACAAAATGGGCATCCAATAAGATTGAAATTATGATTGAATGTAATAAATTAAAAATAAAAGTACATAAATTATAACAATACCTCTTAAATCATAACATCCTTAGATATGTTGACTTTCATCTTAAAAGAAGTCAAACTACCAATCCCAACCATCAAATTCATTAGTCTAGATTAACTAAAAATTCCATTATAAGTAGCTTCACAAATTGGTCTACTAACAAATTGGTACAACCTAAGTTGGCCTAGTGGTGAAGAACTTGTGCTCCCAAACAAGAGGTCACAAGATCAAATTTCACAGGGGGTAGGGTATGTACACCTTGTTTGTAGCACAGTTAGGTGCCTCTCGCAAGGAGTATGAGGTAGTCCCATATTGTTGTCACCATATATAGACTCAAAAATACATAGCTAATATTGTAGACTAAAAAGACTTTTCATTTTCTTTCCTTTCTTTTCGAAAAAACTCTAACCTCATGACCTAAGAAACAACAAAGGAGAAATGTCTTACAACTAGGCAAGTAACTAAGAGAAAGCATTACAATGTTTTTGATATTTTAATAGGGCATCATAAATTGTGAACATAAGATAATTACGATTAGATAAGACAATCAGACGATGAAATAACATAGAGTAGACACAACGCAATAGCACATGCAAATTATGTTCCTACCATGAACGTGAAAAATAAATTATTAAACCAAAATGCCCAGAATATGATTATTTTAAAGACCTAAAACAGTGGCTGATTCTGATGAACATATCTGATCCCCTTGCTAAGGTAATTTAAAAAACAAATCAATTCAAGAACGTATATTTTTAAAACATTTTTGAATTTGCGAGACAATTTGCTAAGGTAAACCTGGAATT
The DNA here is from genome assembly GCA_027943335.1 of Chamaecyparis obtusa. Classification (NCBI taxonomy): domain Eukaryota; kingdom Viridiplantae; phylum Streptophyta; class Pinopsida; order Cupressales; family Cupressaceae; genus Chamaecyparis; species Chamaecyparis obtusa. The sequence goes on along the minus strand of BSBK01008712.1, from coordinate 1,673,318 downwards.
AAATCACTGATTCAGTTTGAAAATGGTCCCGTAGCTCAGTTGGTTAGAGCGTTGGTCTTATGAGTACCTCGAACTGAGGTAGCCGAAGGTCGCGGGTTCGAGCCCCGCCGGGACCATAGCATTATTTCAATTGCACTCAGATAATTGAAGAGTGAGCAATTCTTTTACATTGCATGTCTCGACTCTCTATCTGCTGCTGTTGCAGAGGTTGAAGATTTCTCAAAATGAGTTTGGACTATAATTTTATTTTTGCTCTCTAGTATTATACTTTATGATGCTTAGTGTGTATGTTGTTATGTTTGGTGTGCAATGGTAACGGTTGCTCCATGCAGTCATTGAAAAATCTTCAATCACAAAATGCCCACTCTGCATAACATAAATTTTGATTACTTATCTTTTTCCAGAAAGTAATATTCCCATTCATTTTTCTTTAATGAGGAACATTGAAAAATCTTCAATCACAAAATGCCCACTCTGCATAACATAAATTTTGATTACTTATCTTTTTCCAGAAAGTAATATTCCCATTCTTTTTTCTTTAATGAGGAATATCCTTTTAGCTTTAACCATTCTACTTGAATGCGAATGTTCTCATGTTATAACTGTAGCCTTTCTTTGGCAAAGACAGCCATGGCCACACCTCTTTTATATTATTTGAGCTTATAGATACCTCATCTTTACAGCTAATATAAATGAGGATATACTAAATTACAGTACCACAAGGCAAGGCATTTCACTGGGAAAAACCTAACGTGGAGATACCCTGTTCTTGGAGAAATTAAGCTAAATATAGTGATCATCTCACTACAAGATTTTCTACATTATAGCTTTATTTCTCACTTTGTATGTTGATAGATAAGAGATTATGGAAGTTTCAGTGATAGACAATGGTAGGAGAATTTGATAAGGTATTTTATTTTTAACTGATAAACTATGATTTAATCTGGCTTGTTGACATACTTATGCACTTGCAGTATGCACTGTTTACAAGTACTTTTCAGGTTATTTTTCTATTAGTATATATTGGATCATCTTGAATAGAAAAGGTATTGGAGGAACTCCAGACATTAAATTTCAGTTCTGACTCCACCGTCCAGAGTAATATAAACATAAAGAAAAGTCTTGCCATGGAGGAGTACAAGCCTGAGCCCTGGATCCTTCATGAACAGAGTGATAAGGGCAAGAACTTATTACATCTTGCTATTGTGAGTGCATCTGAGTTTATAATAGCTGTTTCTGATTCCTAGATCTTGGATTCTAATGAAGGGGTGCATTCATGTCTGCTAATAATTAACTCTTTTTGTTTCTTCCTTACAGATTGGCCATGTTGATGCTGGCAAGTCAACTTTAATGGGAAGATTTCTATACATTATGGGAAGGGTTTCACAGAAGGAAATGCACAAATATGAGAGAGAGGCCAAGCAGAAAGTATGTCTTTTAAAAAGCAGTTTGATTGATGAATTAGTGATAGTGTACTAGTCAGATAGGAAGCTAACACTTAGTTGAAATATACCTCTTTGTTTGCTCAGGGGAAGGGATCATTTTCATATGCATGGGTATTAGATGAGAGTTCAGAAGAAAGGCAGAGAGGTGTAACCATGACAGTTGCTGTAGCTCATTTTGAAACACACAATTTTCATGTTGTACTGCTAGATTCTCCTGGCCACAAGGATTTTGTTCCAAATATGATTGTGGGTGCCTCACAAGCAGATGCTGCAGTCTTAGTTGTGGATGCATCAGTAGGTGCATTTGAAGCAGGAATGGATGGACAGGGAATAGGAGGACAGACAAAAGAGCATGCACGATTAATTAGAAGTTTTGGGGTGGAACAATTAATTGTTGCTGTCAATAAAATGGATGCAATTGCATATTCTAAAGAAAAATTTGATTTCATAAAATCACAGCTTGGGACATTTCTTCGGCGTTATGGATTTAAAGATTCCTCTTTAACATGGATCCCCATGAGTGTCACTGAAAACCAGAACCTAGTGGGTTGCCCAACTGATGAGCATTTGAAGTCTTGGTAAGAGACTTTTGTATTTGCCACATTATGTTACAGTACAATGGGAAAAACCTGGTGATATTAGTTCTAAGTGGTTTACTTGCTCATAATTTGATTTCTACTCGTGCAACAAAGACATTTCATTCTTGATGTGTTCGTGCCAACATGCCTTCATATGGTTACAATGATTCTGCAGGGCAGGTACTAGAGTTGACAAACTGGAGTCAAGTAAAACGTGATAGTCACTAATATTGCATAATATTTCACACAATTTGGACTATGTTGTATGTTCATGCATTCTTTATTAACAGAGACCCAGAGAAGAGATCAAAGTTGTCTTAAATTACCTTGTCAGAAATATTGCCCTAGATGACATCATCACACATCATATATTTGACTTCATAAAATCACAACTTGGGACATTTCTTCGGCGTTGTGGATTTAAAGAATCCTCTTTAACATGGATTCCCATGAGTGTCATTGAAAATCAGAACTTAGTGAGTTACCCAGCTGATGAACATTTGTAGTCTTGGTAAGAGACTTTTGTATTTGCCACATTATGTCACAGTACAAAGGGAAAAACTAAGTGATTAACTGTTTGGTTGTTGGAATTGATCTGGAATTGGAAAATAGGAATTGGTGAATTGGTATAGGCTAATTCTAATTTTGGTCCAAAATGAACATTCGACCAATTCTCCTCAGAACCTGGAATTAGAATTGAGACATGGAATTGGTATTAGGAATTTAATTTTGAGAAGGGAAACCAATTCCCATTTTCCAATTCCAAGTTAATTCCAGCAACCAAATGATTGATTTCTACTCGTGCAACAAAGACATTTCATTCTTGATGTACATGCCAATATATCTTCATATAGTTACAATGATTCTGCAGGGCAGGAACTAGAGTTGACAAATTTGAATCAAGTTAAACGTGATAGTCACTCAATATTGCATATTTTTTCACACAATTTAGACTATTTTGTCTGTTCATACATTCTTTATTAAGAGAGACCCAGAGAAAAGATTAAAGTTGTGCACATTACCTTGTCAGAAATATTGCCCCATATCACATCATCACACATCACATATTTTATGGCTAGTCCAACATTCTCCATCTCACATAATTTAGAGGAGTTAAATCTGGGTTGAGGTCTTGGATACTACATGTTGATTTGTTATCATATTCTAATCTCGCAAGTGGTAGTGAACTTCCAATTCAGCATTTTCACTGTTAATCCAACATAAATGTCTTATCATTCTTTTCAAAAGCTAGAGTTAATCTCGAATAGGGTAGACAAATTCAGAACAATTGACTAAAAGCCGGAGAGGGAATAAATAATGGTAAAATGCCACACTTTGCCATTTTGGTTCGATTGAATTCTAAGTGCATTCAAATGAAGATGGTCTTTTTCATCGGGGATCAGAAAAATCTTACATTACTGTCTGAGTTGGTCTAGTGGTCACTGGTGAAGAACTTGATTTTCGAAAAAGATATCATAAATTCAAAATTCTACAAGAAGTAAGGTATGCGCGTCTTGTTTGTAGCACAGTTAAACGTCTCCCACAAGAAACATAAAATAATCCCCATATTACACTGTCACCCATATACAAACTAATCGATATCATAAACTATAAAAAAAATCTTTCTTCCTGAAATGTTTTCATTTGGTTGATGTCATAGGAGATGTTTATGTGCTTTAGTACTGCTTGTTTCTTTGATGAGAGTACTTGAAAACATTTTTGAAGAAACTACTTTTATGTAGGTACAAGGGACCAAATCTGTTAGAGGCTATAGATCACCTCAAGCTTCCAGCCAGAGATACTAACCGACCTCTCCGACTTCCAATATCAGAGGTTATACAGTCACGTACACTAGGTCAAGTTGCTGTCAGTGGAAAGTTGGAGGCTGGAGCTATTAGAATTGGCACAAAGGTGCTTCTTTGGGCATTTGAGTCTTTGCACAACACACTACTTAAATTTAGTGACCCAAACATTTCTCACAAGCTTTTCTTGAAGATCAATTTTTCGTTTGATTTTGCAGGTTCTAGTTATGCCTTCAGGGGAATTAGCAACAGTGAAAGCTATTGAACAGGATTCTAGAGTGCTGAATACTGCAAAAGCTGGGGACAGCGTAGATATTAGTCTTCAAGGAATTGATTCTTCTATTTTAATGCCTGGGGGAATCCTTTGTCATCCTGATTATCCTGTTCCAGTAGCAAGATGTATCGAACTGAAGGTTGCTGTTTTGGACATCAGAAAACCTATACTGTTTGGAGCTGAGGTTGTGTACATTCCATTTTCTGATCTAATTTACGAAGGAAATCAGAACTAATTTCCATGATTTCTATTTTTTATGTTTTTAATTTCTGTGGGAAGCATAGCAGGTGGAATTACATGCACACCATGCAAAGGAGTCTGCAAGAGTAGCACAGATTTTGGCAGTCTTGGATCCAAAGACTGCCATAGTTCGTAAAAGGGCACCACGACTATTAACTGCCAACCAAAGCGCTTTGTTACAGGTAGATATGCATATGAATAAAAAATTGTTGAAGGGATTTTTACTTGATTTATTTAATAATGTCCTCTGTAGGCAATGATTTTTTTTGTTGATGACCCACGTTCTCAGTTTTGTGATCATTATTTAATGTGTTCGAAATTTTTGAATTATATTGTGTGAGTAATTTTTATCATCAACATTTCAGATCATATTTCTTGCTTTATCATTGGGATACAATTTTTATTTTCTTTTCTTCTTTTGCATTTTGATGATAGATCACGGAATGTGATCTGAAACATTGATGATAAAAATTGCTCACGCAATTTAATCAAAAAATAATTCAAAAATTTTAAATACATAATACAATATAGATTGTAGAAATCTAATAGCTTTGATTTGTGATCATTGTTTATATTTGATTTTATCAGATTTCTCCAAGACAAAGGATCGGTATTGAGGAATACTCCAATTGTAAGGCCTTAGGAAGAGTGACATTGCGTGCTGATGGAAAAACTATAGCTGTGGGTGTAGTCACCAAAATTATTGAATAGCAATATATAGGAGGGTTTCCTGCCCAGAGTTATATCCTGTTGTTAACTTTTAGAAACTAGCACATAGATACAACCAGTTAGATTGTGTGGCAAAATTCATTTGTTTTATATTGGTTTTAATTTGTCACTGTTTAGTCCATTGGTTACATTGGCAAAGTTTTAAGAGCCATTGGTTTATGCTTTGTATGTATTTAAAAACACCAGTATTGATTAAGGGCCATTGGTATTTTTTTGAAAAAAATAAGGGCGGGACAACCCATTTTGGTCATGTTCTTCAGAGTCTTTTGGAGGTTTGGATGTCAGCATTTTGGCTGTCTGTTTGCTGTTGTAGTTTTGATGTCTATGTAGTTTGATGTTTGTTTTTAACAGTTCAATTTAGGTCCATTTTTTCGTTGATCTTGAACCGTGTTTCATGTTAATGTTCTTATTGTAAAAGTTTCATGTTTGTTTTTCAGTGTCCTATTTAAGCCCACTCTTTTGTTGATTATTGATTGTGTTTCTTGTTGATGTTCTCTTCATAAAAGTTCGATGTGTGTTTTTCAGGGTTCTATTTAGATCCATATCTTTGTTGTTCATTGAACCATATTCCATATCCTTGTTATAAAATATTTTGAAATCTTTTCAAAACCTATTTTTAATTCACAATTTCGATTAAAAAATGTTTGTCTTAATAAAAAAAGAAACATCAGAATAGAATAAAATGTAAGATAATTACCAGTAGTGATGTTCAGAACAAGGTCTCCTTAAACTGCAATTTTTGAAACATACAAATCCCAATATAACTCAATCCCATCCAAGTTGATTCTGTTCACTAGTTGTTATTATAAATGGCAATATATTTTTGTTGTAAGCATTGCTTTTGTGTTAATTACAACATGTTTTATCAAGTGTGCTATCAAGGGTTGTTGAGCAGCAACAAACAATGCAGTATGTATGGCAAAAACTTTTTTAACTTGACGATATTGTATCAATGTAGAGCGACAACAATTAACCATTGCATGTCTCAGATTTAACTTTTTCTGATTTCTAACTTTCAAGTTCTCTTAGTTTTGAAATCCAAGCACAATCTTTACTGGACACGCTGAGGAAGAGTTCCACAAGGTCCATGTTTAGGCGAATGGCAAGGTAAATCCAAAAATCCGACTATGGTAGCCCATTCCCACCTCAGCCATCAGCTAATTATTGTATTCGCCTAATCATAATGATAATGACAAGAAGAGGAATGAGTATCCAAAGACCTTACCAATAATACACCACATTAAAATTAAAAACATAGGCAAATGTAGCTTCAAACAACATATGGAGTCAAAATGGCTAGTATTACATGGGAGATAGTTACTCTATTTTGATAGGCTCTTATAAGCTACTCTACTAGTATGAATGGGTTGTAGAAAATATGTTATTCTAAGTTTTTGAGATGGGATAGGGGGATGAGGACAACAATCTTTTGGGTCATTTTTAGGATGCTAAAGGACAATAAAGATGATGACTTTATAAAAATAGGGAAACTTTAAAATTTATAGGATTTTATAAAATATTCATATGATAATATTGATAAAATGTTTACAAATCTTAATGCATAACATTTGTGTTAAACTAAAAGTTCACATGAGAATCAAGGTCAAACAAATTACCGAATGTCAATATGAATGTGATATTAAAAAATAGTATACAAGTTTATATGGAAAATAAAAGATGAGAAAAATCTCAGAGAAGTTAATTCTTATGAACAAAAACACCGGTTAAAGTGACACCAGTTAAGGTCATTTACACAATGGGTGGCTCACTACCAAAATGCTCACTGCAAGTGGGTTCACTTCCCCGAGAAAGGAAATCCACCACTAAAGTATAATTGCCAGAATAAACGTTTGGCTCACTGCCTACGATGTATAACAACACACTTTTTGCTTACAAACCAACTTCACGCTTTCACAAAACTTTGCATAGCATCAAACTAATCTTCTTTTCAACAACTTCCTTGCTAATCCATCACAACCATTCTCTTATTTATATTGATATTTAAAACATGAAATCATTAGGTCAGCCGACAAAACATAAATTGAAATAGGTCCAAACTAAACATTCATGCAGTGGAGAGGAATAAAAAGTGGACCACACCACACACACTGTCTCAACCAAACCACATGTCATCCATATGTTGCAAATGTCAAAGCCCAAGAAGAAATAATACCATTAGAAACCATGCCTTTGGACCACATCAACATGACCCAAACATAGAATATTAAATTAAAGCACCAAGAGATACAAAACCAAACCAACAAAACCATGTCTAGAACAACAGAGAATTTTGGACCACTGTCAAACACAAACACCACTAAAAACCTCACTAGAACACATTTTCCAGAACACCAACTATATGGAGCACCAACTTCTAGACCAAAAGATCCACAACATACAAACCAACCACTAAAATAGTATGTTGCCATCAATGACAACCATACAGAAATAAAAAACACCAACACCATAACAACTCTACAACACCATCAACTCCATGACAACAACAACAACAACCACTATACTGATCACTACAACAACATTAACACATAAACAATTCTACAACACCATCAACTCTACAATAGCAAAAATCATATTACAACAACAATAACATCAACAACTCTACAATAATAATTCTCTGCAACATCATCAGCTCTGAAACAAGCTCCCCCTTCCAACAATCTCCCCCTTTTTCATTAATGGAAAAATCCATCAACGATAACCATAATTGACATAAATCATGCTCACACTCACTTTCTCATTATTTGACACCAAGAGCGAAGTCAAGCAACAACACACATTGCTCCCCCTCGGGGGAAGCCCCGTATATTAGTCTAAACCAAGAATGTATAGCAAGCTTCCTAGACTAATGTAGTGCCAAGATACTTAGTTTGAACTAGGAAGGGGTAATACCCCCAACCTCTCCCAAAGAGACTCAAAAGTATCTTTACACAAAGCTTTTGTAAAGACATCTACAATATGTTTCATCATGGGTGCATACACAAGTTTTACCTCATAGTCTAGTACCTTTTCTTTCAAGAAGTGATACCAGATTAGAACATATCTCAATGTAGAGTTCTATAGTAGATTCTTAAAAATATTTATTGTGCAAGTGTTATCACAAATGATTGAGATTGGTTCATGAAACACTACACTATCATCCTTCAAGATCTATTTCATCCAAAGTGCCTTTGTGCGACATGATGTAGTTGTAATATATTCAACTTTCACGGAGACAAGGATGCAAAACCTTGTATCATACTGAACCAAGCAATCAACCGAGAACTGAGGAAAAATCCTCCACCACTAGTACTTTTTCTATCGCCAATACTTCCATCCTGATCTATACATCAATGTAAGCTTTTGGATTAAAACTTGGTCCTCTAGGATGCCACAATCTGAATCCCTCCATTCCTTTCAAATGTTTGAAGATCCTTTTTACTACAATAACATATGACTGGCTTGGTTTTAGCTGAAATCTAGCTGTCAGACAAACAACATACATGATATTCGATTTGGTAGTAGTCAGATGTAGCAGTTCTCTGATCATTAAACTACATTTTCTTGCATCTACTTTGGGGAATTTTCCACCTTTGGTTAGCTTGTGTTTGATAGTCATAGGAGTACACATCGATTTGCAATTTTACAATCCAAACTTCTTCCACAACTCTTTGATAGACTTTGACCGAGAGATAAAAATGCCTTCACTGTTCTAATTCACTTGTAATCCAAGAAAAAAATTTAACTCACCAATCATGGACATCTCAATTTCATCCTACATCTGATCACTAAATTGCTTGTATATGTCATTATTCCATCCAAATATTAAGTCATCCATAAAAACCATAGCTACTAATGATTTTTTTGATTCAAATTTGAAATAATGTTCACTATCAGGAGATACTTTTCAAAAAAATTGATGTATTAAATACTTATCCAATCTTCCATACCAAGCTCTGGGAGTTTGCTTCAACCCATATTGATCCTTCTTCAATATATAGATGATATCTGGATCATTTGACAACTCAAATTCTTTTGGTTGTTCAATGTAAACCTCTTCTTTTAAATCTTCATTAAAAAATGATGACTTTACATCCATTTGATAGACTTTAAAATCATTGAACATCACAAATGCAAAGAATTCCCTAACATCTTCCATTCAGGCAAAAACAAATTCTTCAAAATTAATTCCCTCAATTTGAGTATATCCTTTGCAAACCAATCTTACCTTGTTTCTCACAACATGTCCATCCTCATCTATTTTATTCCAAAACACCAACTTTTTCTCAATAACATCTTTATCTTCTAGTCTAGGAACAAGTTCCTGAATTAGATTTTTCTCAATTTTTTCTAGCTCCTCTTTCATTGCCTTCATCCAACTCTAATCATAGTAACCTTTGTCAACTATCTCGCGTTCAATCTTAGAGAGAATGACTCTTTTATTCCTATCTTCAATGGTCTGAATTTTTGAGTGATAACCCTTATCTTCTTCTATGTTATTCTCTCTTGTTTCTCTATCTATGTACTCATCAAATTTATATCTCATTTGTACAGTCTAGTCGAATCTCTCCACAACATTATTTTGTTATGATATATTAGGAGCCAAAAACAATCTTCTAATCTCATGCATCTCACCAAAGATGTTAAATCTGTTACTAACAAACTCTCCTCTATTAGATCTTAAGTTTTGGATTTTTCTATCAACTTCATTTTCAACACTAGCTTTGATAATCTTGAATGTAACCCAAGTCATTCTAAATTGATCATCAATTAAGAGCATAAAATACCTTTTATCTTGTAGACTCCTTATTTTGGTTGGATTGCATAGGTTTGTGTACACCAAGTCCAACGGTCTGGTAGCAGTCTAGTCTCCCACTTGACATTTTCTACAAAAATGGTTATCTGATTCGGTTAATCTTGGTAGATCTCTTACTTCCCTTGCGGAACTAATCTTCACCAAAATTTCATAGTAGAGGTGACACATCCTTTGGTACCATTGCTAGCTTTCATCAAATTGAGATAACAAGCTATGCCTTGTAGCAACATCCAATTGATACATATTTCCTCTAGTCCTTTTGTGTATAGCAATAACATTTTTGAATCCCTTCCAAATCTCACAACCACCATCCTAAAAGAAAAAATTGCAACCACTTTTGCACATATTCCCAACACTTCAAAGATTATGATGTGATCCTTTTACATAGTACACATTTCTAGTACTACTTTTCCCATCAAAAGTAATATAACCTATTCCAACAATTTGTGTAGTTTGATTATCTTCAAATCTAACATAACCACCATCATATTTTCTAGTTTCTCAAACTTGCTTTTGTCACTGGTCATATTATTTGAGCAACCAATGTTAATCAACCATTCATTCTTTGCAATTGCAACAATTTTAGTATTACTTTTTGAAGATGTCACATTACTAACTTTAGGTTCCAAATTAACTTCTTCAACATAAAATAAATAGTCACCTTCTTCTGATTCATCATTTGAGATAATAGATCATTTTTATTAACATAATAGGCCTTCTTAATGAATTTTAGTTTTGTTTTTGTTCCCTTTTTGAACATCTAGTAGCAATATGACCAACCTTTCCAAACTTAAAATATTTAAGAGGTAAGTTACCTTTATACTTACGAGTTCCTTTCTTCAGCCTCCTTACAAAGATTTCTTTTGCTTCATCTATTCTCTCATCATCTGGGTCTTCATAAGCCATTGTCACCTTGAATGCAATCTTAGATCTAGGTTTGTCTTTTCCAAACTTTCTCATTTTGAATTCTCTTAGAGTGCCAAAAATTATTCTTTGGTGAATTTAGCTAGATCATAAGTTTCTTCAATTACAAAGACCTTATCACTGTAGCTTTCTAGTAAAGTCCTCAAAATTCTCTCTATTAATGCATCCTTGTCTTTTAAAGTGCTACCAAGATTTATGATCTCATCTACAATATCATCAATTTTCTAAAAGTAGCTTGATGTATCTTCTCCTTTCATCCTCAAGTTCACATATCTACCTTTAGTAGTTTACATCTTAGCTAGTTTAACCCTATCATTTCTTTCATATATATTTTTTAGTTTTTCACAAATTTCAAAAGCAGTTTCTAATGAAATAACTTTCGTCAATTCATTTTTAGATAATGCACTAAAAATGGCATACCTTTCTCTTTCATTTTCTTCATATGTATCGATGTCATCTAGAGTAGTAGGTCCATTTGTTGGTACTGTATATTTATTGTCCACAACTTTCCAAGTCTTGTAACTCAAAGAAATTAGATATCCTCTCATCTTCACTTTCCCAAAACCATAGACGGATACATCAAAGGTAGGAATAGTAACTTATGCATCATCAGATCTTGCTAAGCAATTAGGCTCACAATCAGGGGACCAAAGCTTTGATACCAATTTTAGATTGTCTTAGACAACTGAGGGGGGCGAATCAGTTATTTATTAAACTTTTACAAATCTAGATCCAATATATTAATTCTTTAACCATTCAACCAAATCAAATGTAAACATGAAAGAGAATACACATGAACTATAGACAATGAAAACCATATTTTTATGTGGAAAATCCAAGATGAGAAAAACTATAGAGAATATAATTCTTATGAATAAAAATATTGGTTAAGGTGATTTTTACAATGGGTGGCTCAGTAAAAAATGCTCATTGTAGGTGGACTCACTTCCATGACAAAGAAGAGAGAAAAATGAAATCCACCACTTAAGCACAAATGCTAAAAGAAACCTTTGGCTCATTGTCTCTAGTGTCTAATAGAACACCTTCTTCTCACAACTCAACTTCATGCTTTTGCAAAACTTCACATAGTATTTGATGGATCTTCTTTTCAACAACATTCTTACCAATCCATCACAATCATTCTCTTATTTATATTGATCTTTAAAACATGAAAGCATCAAGCTGGTCAATAAAACATAATTTGAAATAGGTTCGGAATAAACATTACTGGGATGGGGAGGAATGAAAAGTGGACCACACCACATACACTGTCTCAACCAAACCACATGTTATCCATATGCTAAAAATGTTGAATCCTAAGAGGAAATAATACTATTAGAAACCATACCTCTGAACCACATCAACACAACCTAAACATAGAATATTAAAAATTTTAGTGGGTAAAAGCACAATCGGGTGTCACCTTTTAGGCTAACTTATCAGCACAACTAAATTTTAGTATTTATAACTAAAAATAATTTTGGTCAAACATATGGTCAAGCTAGATTCATTCTAGCTAAGTTAGGTAAGTTCTTTAACTTTTCGAATTGGAAATGTCTATTAAATGCATGTTTTATACCACTTTGGGTCCAATTACCATAAAAATAAAATTATTTCAGAAAAGTGGCGTTTCAATAACTCCTAATGTTTTTAATGATATTTTTTAAAAATAAAAAAATACCCTTTTGTAGGGATCAGATTTAAGATTATGCTCAAATAGATTTTATACTATTTTAATTAGACATAGTTTATTGTAATTAAAAAATATTACAAGTAGGTATTTTAATAGTAAAGGAGAAGTTGATTCGGAGAATGAAAAGTATAGTAAATCATATTAATTAAATTTGAAAAACATATGGTGCATTAGAGGAGAGAGTCCTCTTCAAGAATATATATTTCTTTTTTTGATTGGGATAGATTTGTTATGAAAAATATGTTGCGAGATGAAAACTGTCGATTTCAGTGAGTTGGAATTTGAATTGTTATAAAAGAGAAAATATAGGTCACAAACTAATTTTTATTTCTTGATGCACTAGCTATATATGTCATCTATGAAATATTTTGAAATTAGGGGAAAAAATGTTTATTTACATATAATTTTTTGCTGTGAACTAAACCCCTAATTTTCAACATTTTTAGGCAACTGAAAAATCATCTTAAATTTTTTTTAAAACATATCAATTCTTATTCAAAAAAATTATTAAAAATATTAATCATAGACTTCATCCATTTTATCACATTTAATTAGTTTACCCCATCTTCAAATTCCAAACATAAATGTCATTTTATACTATTGAAGTTGATCAACTTTGATTTTGTTAGCCTTTTCCTTTGTAAAAGGGTGATAGCTTATTGTGCTTTTACCCTAAAGCACTGAGAGATATGAAACCAAACCAAAAAAAATATCTAGAACAATAGAGAGTTTCAGACCACTGTCAAACACAAACCTCACTAGAACACATTTTCTAGAGCACTAGCCTCAAGGCCAACAGATCCACAACGTACAAACCAACCACTAAAATAGTATGTTTCCATAAATTACAACCATATCTAGAACCAACAAATAGAAAAACCATCAACAACTCTACAACACCATCATCTCTACAACAACAACAACCATACTAGTCACTATGACAACACCAACATTAACATGCCAATTATTAACGCCATAAGCTCTATAACAACAAAAACCATACTGCAACAACAACAACAACAACTCTACAACAATATTTCTTTAAAACATCATCATCTCTACAAAAAAACTCCCCCTTTCAACAATAAGGAAATACATTGCTTCCCCTAATTTGCATCTCTCAATATTGCATCAAAACTAAAGTCCTCCTTCTAGTCAGTGCTACTATGAGTGCCCACCTCATCCAACAGAAGCCTTACCAATCCCTTTAGTACCTCCTCATCAACCTGACAAATGTCTTTGAGATCAACATCCCACTATAAAGCTAAATTATATCTATTTTTTATGGTGTGCCATAAGATGCAACATGTGTTGATCAATAAGTGAAATTCCTTGTATAGTTATTTATGTGTCCAACACATTTTATATTTCCTATGTAAACTTTCAAATGTCATATATACCTTTTGATTTGGGAGGCCAATTGGAACTATTTTTCAAATTATAAAGATCAAAGATACCTATGCAACAAACATCTTTTAAATTGATATTGAACAACCTAAATATTTGCTTTGGTCAAAAACCATCTATATAGCCTAGAAATTATATTTTTCTTATTTATAACATGACAATCATGTTTTCTATAATTTTAACATTAAGAGAAAGATTTAGACACCTTTCCTAACATTATCCCACTTTCCAAACACCTTACAAGAGAAAATAGAGTATCAAAACTATGATCTAATTAGTAGGAGTTAAGAAGCTTATAGAATCATAGCACCACCTAAATTCTTATGTAGTTGCTAGTTTCATCACAATTGTCAACTTTTCCTAACATTTCCCTTCCATCTTCTACCATGTATCCCAAACAAAATGGAATTAAGCATTTATAGAGGAAAATTGAACCACTACGAAGGGTGGCCAAACTCCTCAAGGACTCAAACTTCACCTCTCCAATAAGAAAAAACCTTTGAGGTATGACGACCTCTGAATTTTTTCACTAAAAAGGGAAAGACATGTTTAACTAATTTAAACTAGAAGATAAAATGTGTAGTTCATAGAAGGAAAAAGTATAGGTTATAGATATCTTCTAGAAAACTCTATGAGCTCTCTATCCAGGACACACATGTGGGTCGAGGATGAAATCATTATGTTTGGACATAATGCAAAGAGTCGTACTAGGAAAAAAATTGTGTACAATGTCCTATGCAATAAACACAATGAAAATGGTGAAATGTAAAGTACATAACAAAAATGAAATAACAAAAAGACTAGGAGGAAGCAAGGGAATACTTACAATGATTCATTAGTTCTAGCTCAAGTAAAGTACTCCTTTGTTAGAACCAACACACAAAATCTAATGAAAAAGGGTTGGGGGCGGCTATGTTTAGAGGTTTGTCATGGTCAAACCCTCTCTTTGGTGTTTCCAATTCATGGATAGTATATAGACAAGATTGTGATAACAAGATAGATTGATAAGAATAATAAAATAAATGATATGTTAATTCAAAGACAACAAATAAATGGTATGTTTTTTATTAAGGAAAATAGGTTTTAATGGGGCCCTGAAACCCTTACAGTTTTAAGCCTAAACAAAGATATAGCAATAAAAGTTTACATAGACAATATAGCCATAGCAAAAAAGGAAAGGCCAGACACAATCCGCCAGCAGAACAAACAGAAAGACCAGAAAATAGACCTAGGAACAAAAACAAAAAGCCAGGGGAGAAGCTCAAGCGAACTCTCTAAGGATCTCTGCCACACAAATCTCAAGCTCGGATGCCTTTTCTGTCGTGTCCTTAAGGTCAGCCAGATCCTTATCAGGTTCATGCATATCCTTCTTCATAGTGCTGGACTTGGTTCTCTTCCTCGACCCATCCTTTGGAGATTTGTCTTTGCTGCTATTGGGAGAAATCTCCTTATTACCCCTGTGTTCCTCAATTTTTCTGATCAGAACTTTTATGTTGTCATTTGAAGCTTTGAGGATGCTGTGGCTCTGCTCCGCAATTTTCTACAAAGTTCCCTCCACACTCTGCATTCTTTTTTTTACTTCCTCCATTTTGTTTTCCATTTCATTCTTCTCCTCTGTAAGCGTGATCTTTCTACTGTTACCCTCCCTTTCCAACATCCCTACCCAAAATTTTAACTCCTGGATTTCGTGGTAGGTCCATTTCGTAGTTTTATAGTTATCAATGACATTATTTTTGGCATTGTTGAGCACATCCATCTGAGGGTTTTCTTTAGTGATGTCGCTCAGAATAACCAAGGTAGGGTCAATAATGTCCTCCATTTGAATTTTACCATCCTTGTTTTCCTTAACTAGAGTTTTCATCATTTCTCTCTTAAGGCCCATCCTGACAGACACATTGTGGAAGTCTCTCCAAACCACACTCTTCTCTTTATCAATTATCTTGTAGGCGTACTAGCCAGTCCCTTGATCTTTAGAAACCTACACATGATCATCTTCTCTCCCCTGACTCTCTTCTTCCTCTTCATTATCCTTCCCCTCCTCTTGTCCTTCCTCCTTGTTCTCCTTTTCCATTATCTTCCTTTTCCTCTGCTTCCTACCAAAATTGACGTCAGTAACCTCTTCTCTGTTTGCAGGCATCTTAATTGTGAATTTTCTCTTTCCCTTCATTTTCCCCTTATTTTCCTCCTCCTCGGTAGTTTCTTCCTCCGCATCAGCACTATCTCCCTCAGTATCCATACCCTCCACTTCCTCATCATAGTCTTTGTTAGAAGAGACCTCAATGCACTACTTAGGTTCAGGTTTCTCCTTTTTCTCCATTTTTTCTTTCTTAACCTTCTTTTTCTCTTTTCTGGTGTGAGGGATGCACCTGCATCCGAGTTCGAATGCATATCTTGACTCTCCTCAGTATCAAAAGGGATGTACTCTTCTTCACCTAAGTCAAGCTCTTCATCAGAGCCCTCCTTCCCCCCTTTCCCCTGCTTAATTTTTTTGCCTATTGTTCTAGCTTTAAACAATTCATAAATCAACAACAAAAGCCCCTCATGGAAAGCAGGGTTGTCGATAGGCTTCTCCCTGTAATCATTTATATTCTCATTGATAGATGAGTAAAGGTAAAAAGGGATAGAAATTTTAGTCCCGGACCTGAAATGATTGAGAAGCATGAAGTGGTAGGAGTAAATGCAGTCAAATCTCATGTCCAAGGATATGTATTTGATAATCGCCCTCATCAAATACCTCCATAGTGGTTTGATGGACCTCAGCAAGTAGTAAGTTCCTTGCTTCACGAGAGCCTTCTTTTCCTCCTTTCCTCTTTTCCTCCTTCAAATAAATGGTATGTTAATTCAAAGACAACAAATCAATTAAACAACTCAAAGTTACCCTTCCTTCAATACCATAAGCAATGTGGGTTGTTGAAATGAGTAATGGAAATAACTTGAGCTGGGTGAAGCTTCACTAGATGATAATGGAGGTTGATGAAGAAAATCAATAATGGAGGTCTAATAAATTGTGTAAGATGTAGAGAATGCAATAGAGCTTCAAACTATGAGAGAGTGATTAAAAACCCCATAAGAGATTAAATGAGGCAAAATTGGAAAGGTATAAGGGATTGACATTAATCCTAATGTTGGCACAAGCCCTAAGGGGCATTACACTACCAAATTTTATTAAGTGTAATGTCCAAATGACAAACTTAGTCATGGATATGCACAAGGCATTAGCACAACATGAATGCATCCAAGAATAATTCAGACCTAATGGTCGATAAACCTAACAAGATAGGTGGAAAGAAATGTTTGCATATTAGAATTTGATTATTGTCTTTGAATCAAATAAAGTAGAAGTCTTATGTGACATGAAATTACATGGAGTGTAATTTACGACATTAAATTTTTCCCCCAAATTAGTGAGCATATAAAAAAGAAAGGCAAGCTAGAGTAGAGAGAAAAAGGGTTAGGAGAGTTATACTCAAGATGCCAAGGGGAAGAAAAGTCTTCTATCCACGCAAAATTGTCCCTAGGAAAGAAACCTAAGTCAATACCTCATGAAAAGATACTGAGTTGTAGCATCACAAACATGTTAGCTTGTATTATGACATGGGCCATACAATCATGAAATCGACCTATAGCTGCTATCGAAAAGAGACATAGACATAGACAATCATAAGACAAAATAAAGTGGAAGGCCCCCATGCTAGGTGATAGGAATATTTTGAAAAGAAATATGAGACAAGAGGTACGGTCATGAATATGATAGCCCTCTATTATAATAATATGTACTACATGGAGGGTATCACCTTTCATTCTAAGGAGAAGAGATGTCGTGTCATGAAAATATAAGGGGATGTATCCAAGGAATTCTACCTTACAATAGATAGCACATAGAACCCACAACATTGACACAAATAAAAAGAGACTGGGAGACCTAATTATTCAGGGTCAATAGAATTCATAGTAATGACATCAAGACATATATTTAGCTACATAATGAATACTCATCATGTTAAAAAAAATTAGGATCTTGAGGAAGAAAAAATGAAGATAGAAAAAATAAAAATTTGGGCTAACATGGAAGAAGACCTAATTGTTCCCAATTCTTTGCATCATACCCGGATATTGAAAAGTAGTATATGAAAAAAAGATGTATATGAAAAAATTTATCTTGTGTTTCTAAGTACCTATGGAGTAGCTTGGGTTCTTCAATAGAGCAAAAACACATATATACAATCTTAAGGGATCACTAAAAAATACACACACTCTCTAATCAAAAGGTATGATGAGGTACTACTCTAGTGATCTTCCACAATTAGATCATTGTACTCTCACTCTTGTTCATATGAGGAGTCAGGATGAGCCCATTGAGGCATGATAGATAAGGAAGTATTGGGTGTCTCCCCTCTAGCAAGATGAAGGATGAGAAAACCTTGGTATTTTCATCCAACAACTCTTGTCGAAAACCTTATGAAGATGGTTGACAACAACAAAATATCCTCTATAGAGGTAGACACATTCTCTTAAGAAGAGTGAGGCGAATTAGCTAGAGGATTAGAAGTAGGAGCTGTATTGTTGATCTCTAGGAAAGAAGCAGTGAAAAACTCCAAAGAAGGTGGAACCTCCTCAAAATAGAAAAATAAGCTATAGGAGTTGACTTCTTATTACAAAACTCAGGAATGGGGGCCTACTCAAACTTACACTTAGGATGTTGAGGTGAAACCTTCACATCAATTGTGGTAAGTTGAAGGACCCCAAGAAAGCTATGATGAAGATGTGAGGAGGAAATGGAAGGAGAAAATGGGGCCATGCTAGACAAAATTTACATATGAAGTGTGTCTATAGGTTGTGAAAATTCAAGAATTCTCAAATTAGAACTGGTAAGAGGTGGCTCAAGAGAGGGGGAAATGAACACTTTCACCCTCTTAGGGTGATTCTCATCAACACTTCCCAAGGAAGCTAGAAGTAAAATAGGATTAGAGATAGTAAGAGCAATAGGATTAAGAAAATGAGTAGGAGTGAAAATTAACACTTGCCCTTAGTCTTCAAAGTGACCTAACATTTATGTGCCATTATCCATCAATGATGATTATACTTATGCACAAGTTGGATTCAATATATATGATAATAAGGAATAGAAGCCTAAGAAAACTCCATAGCATCCTACATTACATATGGATCTATTTGCATCATTTTTGATAGAGGAGAAGGTTCAAATGATGAAGTAAGAAATGCTACACAAGCAGGAACCATATTCTTAGTCTAGAAGTAGTCAGAGGAATAATAGGATCCTTTGGAGGCTAAGATGTAGGTGTTGCAAGTGAGGAAAAAGGATGTGCAGAACACTTACCATTTCCATACATACGAGGGTGAGCAATTCTCAAAATAATGGGAAGCTCAAAGACATGGAGCTTCAAATTAGGCAACATAGGTGTCTTTCCCTTTCTTTTTTCAGGCACATTAGAAGGAATAGAATGTATCACAAGAGCTTCCATGGTCTTTGGAGGACAATAGGGGTCTACTCTGAAGAATGAGATTTTCCTTAAACCCTAACAAAGAAGGGGGAGAGGATGAATCACATTGTTGTATAAGAACAAATTGAGAAGGAGAAATAGAAGATGAAAGAGCCATAGAACAAGTGGGATGGAATTAAAATATTATACTTATAATATGCTTTATACAAAAGATCACCACAACATAACATGGGTCCAACCAAAGTAGCCCATAAATGATCAAGAAAAAAGCCCCTATGAGACATGAGCGATTTATATCTAATGTCCTAGATAGTGTGCACCTAGCACTCATAGGGAAATTTTAGAAACTTATGGACAATAAGGGGACCACATCAATGAAAACTAACCATGAAATACCTAGATTCACCTAGAATAAGTTAGACTCAAGAATAACTACAAATGTAGCAGATACTAACTTGGTCCCACATGGACTAACAAGGTTGTAGACCCAATATGATGAATAGAGATACCATTGCATGTACGAATGGTGGCCCTACACTCATCATACCTCACCCTATGCAATTTGTTGATAAAAAGGGTCTCTCCATGATTACATTGACTCTACAAGAAGGAGAAACCATAACATCTCTTATGAAATTATCATTACTCTAAGTAAAAGTATAAAGAGGAGCAAGCTCTCTACATGACGACAAGTCTTTGGGTGTGAAATTTATACCAAGAAGCTTCACCTTTTGACTTAGGGGAAAGATCAAAGTGATGGTAATAATATTGACATATGCACAATTAGTTGATGGAGGAAAAGGTGAAAAGATAAAACTTGAAGAATGTGGAGGAAAGAGATTAATGTATATTTGCAACTCGTTGTTGGCTTTAACAAAAAACTTATTGAAATTATATTTTCTATTACCAACCTCAATAGTACCATTTTCTATGTGGTCTTTGATGATATTTTAAAATGCACACAATGCTCAGTATTATGCCCGAGTACTCAATGATATTGACAAAAGAATTTTTCATCATACCAGTAAAGGTATGGTATGTTGTACAAGAGAGGTCAAATCTTCGGAAGGGTCACTAGGTTATCTTTGAGTGGTTTTTGGAACACACTTAGATAAGAATCAAATATTTTTGTAAATACTTGAGCATGGTGAGTTCCATGTATGTTATTCTAAGTTTCTTGAGGGATGGTTATTATATTATCAATTGCCTCATTTTTCCTAGACCCGACTTAAAAAGACACAACTCCAAAGTTACCAACACAAGAGCTTAAAGTGTGAGCCCAACTACGCCAACATTTTCTGATAGTCTTTAAGTGTAGTGTGTAGATTGGATAAGGATACTTAAGAAAATGAACTTTGTCCCTAATATTTGACTAAAAACTATCAATGAACATCCTCTAAAGATCACCTTAAGAATGGCATAAGGGATCTTGGAAGAGAAAAAATGATACTGAAAAATAAAATCAATAATCTTCTAATTTATCCCTTTCTTAAAGTTAACAAGGTCAATGATAATGACCTCTCTATGAATGATCACTTGAAACCTCAAGAGAACCTTGTCCATTAGTTGATCAAAAGAAAAGATGGAGCTATCAGGTAAATAATAATACAATTCTAGCATAATCCCCTCAAGAGATTGAGAGAATAGCTTAGCCAACATATGATCCTGATGATAGAAATCACTAGAGAGCATAGTAAAGAACTTGATATGTAGTTCTAAATCACCATCACCATTGAACTTGTCAAACTTCAAAATATCCACCCTTGGGTAGGGGAACATTGAAGATATGATTAGAGAGTGGGCTATAGTGATAGCATGGTGTAAGTGAGGATTGGGTGGCTAATTGTAATTGTCTTGTATTTTTCAATATGGTATTTACAACTACATCATCACATGGATGTGGAAAAGACATATTACCCATGATAGTAGAGATATGAACATTAGAAATATTAGTTACTTCAACACTAATTGCAACACATGAACAATGGAAGTAGTAATAACAAAGATAAGAGGTGAATGCATGTTATACCCTAAGGAATTCTAATAAATATTAGTGCTAGGAATCATAGAAACATTGTTTGTATTACTAGATATAGGATCAATAGTGAGGCATGTGTCAACCATGTGGATAGATATCTCATGCATTATGACACCCAATTGAGGACCAATGATGTTTGAATGTGTATCCTAAGGTTTAGGTACAATAAAAAGGTACATGCATCTCTATAATCACCATCAATAGCCAAAGAAACTCAAAGCCTTTGTGATCTGAGATAAACACACTCTTAGATTTCTAACAACAAAAATGGATTGTGAAATGACATTGTCTCGATTAAGGAATCCTTTGAAATCAATTAAATTCTCCTCTAGAGATTGTATCTAATCAAATGAGACTAAAACAAAAGATTCATGATCAACAAGTTGAGAGCCAAGAAGGGTGTTCATTGGAGAATTGTGTCGAGACTGAGGTTGATAATTAGATGTAGATGAGGCCCAAAAACCCTAGGTAAAAGAAAGAAGAGTGAAAGAGTATGAGTTTCTAAAAAAAACATTAGGTAGGGTCTTGTAGGACTGTAATGATCAAGAGAAGTGTTGGATCTTGAATTTTATTCCACAAGTCAAGAAGTTGTTTGGGTTGTAAAGCTCATGAAAGAGCTTTGTAGCACATAGGTAACCTTAGGAATAAACAAAAAAGAAAGACCACAAACGTTCACTTCTTTGAGTTTAAAAAGTGTACTTCATAAATTCTAATCACCTTATACGTGTATACAATTTCATGATTGTTTAACACCCATCTTAGTGTGTTTCCATTTTAGAATGCATAATGGGACTTCATGTGGTACTTAATGAAGATCTAAATTCAAATATGAGTTCTATGTTAATTCAATTCCATAAAAAATTTATGTGACCCCTTATTTTTAGGTGTGCTCCTTTATTATTTATTTAGTTCAATCATTTATTAACTAACTTGTGTCATATGTTACTATTTGTATACGTTGAACAACCTAAAGGGTTCATTATATTAGAGAATGATGTTTATGTGTGTAGGTTGAAAAAGGGCCTTTACGGACTAAAGAAAGATAGACAACAATACCACCACCAACAAGCTTTTAAAATAGGTTTGACAGACAACAATATCTACATCAAAAATGAAGGAGAAAAGCTTTTCATAGTCATCTATGTGGATGTCATTGTTTATGTAGGAGACAATGAGGGAATGTACAAAGAGTTTGCCTCAATATGCAGAAAGAGTTTGAAATGTCAATGCTCGCTGAATTACATTTCTTCCTTGGGTTACAAATTTTCTAATTAGATAAGGGAATATATATTTGACAAACCAAGTATATTAAGGAGATGAAAAAAATTGGGATAGAAAACTACAATCCAATGAGCACTACCATGGTTATAGGTTACAAATTTTGTAAGGATAATGCATCCTTCAAGGATAACCAAACTTTATATAGGTCCATGATTGGAAGTTTATTGTACATGATGACTATATGAGATAACATTATGCAAGTAGTAGGATTGGGGGCATGCTTTCATGCAACTCCAAAGTAAACTTGTGACATCGTCCAAAGAATATTCAAATATCTAAAAGATACTATGGTTTTTTGGTTGTGGTATTCAAGAGGTGATGATTTTTCCCTTATACCATATATAGATCTAGATTGGGTAGATAGTGAACTGATGACAAAAAATTCACAAGTAGAGAAGCATTCTTCCTTGGTAATAATCTCAAATCTTGGTTGAGTAAGAAACAAGCTTCAATTTCTTTATCTACAAAAAAGATGAAATATATTACAACCACAAATTGTCCCACACAAGTTTTATAAAATAGACTTTGAAAGATATTAAGGTTGAGTATAAGCATCTGATCTCCATATTCTATGACAATATGAGTTATATCAACATCTCAAAGAACCCAATTATGCATTAAATCATTTTTTAAGAGAACTAATACTTGATCAACAAGTAAAGTTGAAGTGCATTATTTTATATATATATATATATATATATATATATATATATATATATATATATATATATATATATAAAAGAAGAAACATCAAGGGTGTTGGACCATACAAAACAAGCCAAGAAGGCTTACCAAAGAAACCAACAAGAGCACGCTAACAAAACATTAACAAAACAACAAGAAATAAAAGACAAAACACATAGCACAAAGGCTAGTATCCTTACAAAGGAAAGGCCAATCTCACCCTACAAGAGAAGATGAGTGAGAGTTTGAAGAATAGTTCTTCATATGTCATTGGACTATTGTATAGGTGATTCTATTCCTAGGATCCCCATTGAAAGAAACTCTATTGGGGCAATTGAAAATGGAGCAGCCATAGTGTTGCAGGAGTTTAGCAGTGTCAACAGGACCATGGAGCATAGCTAGAGTAGTAGGAGAGGGAAGGTACTCATGGCCACAGGGTCACACCTAAAGTAGCAGGAGTAACAACCAAAAAAATAGTTATAGTAAGACCCATATCAACAGTAGAAGCCTGACCCTGATCAACAATAGGGGCATCATCTAGATTTGCAGCACGGGTTTCATCTTCATCATCAACTTATGAGTACTTAGAGGAATTAGAAATGTTGACAATCAAATGGTCCTCATTTGCATCCTTCCACCAAGTAGTATCACCTTTATGATGAAGAAGAGAGCAGTCAGTAGCCAAATTCCCAATAGAGAAGTGACAACAACAACAACAACAACAGAAGGGAAGGCTCTCATAATCCAACACTTGTGTCCATGGTCTATCCCCAACCATGAGCACCACATCCCCCAAAAGTGGTGTGGAGATATCCAAATCAACCAAAATGTGGGTGAAAGTAGAGTGACCCATTGTGACCGTAGCTTCATCCACCTTCAAAAAATGACCAATAGAGTTTTTGATGGCCTCAAAGTAGGACATCTCCCAGAAATGGAGTGGTACATTGGGGAGGTGAATCCACACAGAGTGCACATTGAGTGGTTTAGTAAGAGGATTGAAGGAGATGATCCAGGGTTTGATAGAAAGGGAGCGATTTCCCCCAAACCCACAACTTATGAACACATGAATAGATCAAAAATATTTTCATGAATCCTTTTCCAAAAGTGACATTTGAGTATTAAGGTAGAAATTGGGAGTGGTATAACTCTCATCTATTCACTAAGCTCTTCAAGGGAGCGTGTGTTCAAGGGGAGTTATTCATTGTCTATATTTTGACTCTAAAAAGCATTTTCCATTGATATCAAAGGGGGAGAAATAGTGTACGAGAGAGTATTCATTCAAGAGGAGGTGTATGGTCATGTATGGTCATGTTGCATTCCAAGATTAGTTCTTCATAGGGTTGTTATCAATAACAAAGGGGGAGAATGTTGGAATTTGTTATCGATGTCCAAGGGCAAAGTTATATCATGTAGGCAATTCAAATAGATTAAATTGCATTATTTCAAGTTGTATAAATTTATACTTGCTAGGGGTCAACCTCACGAAAATAAACTAAAATGTACTTAATGCTAAATGGGCTAACCTCTTTAATATGTGCACCTTTGTTGGGAAGTAAACTAAAATAAAATAAAAAATATTGTATTCCCTCTAGGCTGACCTTGTGGTGTAAAGTGCCCGAAATTATAGAGGGAAAATAAAATTGAATAAAATATTATCTTGTTTGACCTATTTTTGAGAGATGCAACCATTAATAAAGGGGTTTGGGTGTAAAAAAGAAGTCATTTGGAGATCACGTAATTGAATATTTCATTGAATATTAATTTAATTTCTAGGAAGACTTAAATAAACCACAAGAGCAAATCTGAAGATTTTATAAGAAAACATTTTTTAATATTATTTCAAATACTATGAGAAGCTTATATGAAATATTATGAGCAGAAAATTCTCAGACTTGTGGTAGTTTCTTTTAGACCCCTTCAAGCAAAATGTTTGAAGAGTATGAGTGAATATTGAAGGTGATTTTTGTTGTAGATCTTTCAACATATTGTCTTAAAGAATATAAGCAAATTTGAAAAGCAATTTTTGAGTGGATTGGTAAAGGGTTTTAGAACTAATTAAAGAAGGAGATTAATCATTTATTTTTTATTCTTTTGGAGATTGGTTTCTTATTTTCAAAAAGATTCTTTTGGTGTCTCTAGTTGGTTGGTGCCTATGAAATCATCTAAAGAGGATTGGTGTTTCCTATTGGTTAATGTCTATAACATTTGTCAAATTTCCAATACAAAAGTAATATTTTGTTGTAGATTTTTCCCACAAGAGTTTCCATGTATATGCATATGTATATGTATATGTCTATGTATATGCATATGCATATATATATCTATATCTATTTTTTGTGTTCCTAATTGTTAGATCTTGCATGCGTGGTTGATTAAGATTTTTAAACTACTATTATTGCATCAAATCAATTTTGAAAAGTTAAAGTTTGTTAATATGTATTGAAAAGAAAAAGTAAATGTTTGTTTAATCTTTTAATGAAGAGGATATTTTGGTTATTTGGATTTTCTTGAGGAGTTATAAGGATTTTATTATAAGAGGTTTTTTTTTAGGTATAAGATTGACTAGTCTATGGTTCATCATTTGTTGTTGGACCAACATTGTCATCTTTTAATCATTAATACAATTGACAAATCCTTTTAGGGTTCAAAATAAATCTTCAAATAGTTATGATTTCAAATCTAGGATATCCATGCTACAACTTTCAAGGCCTCCAAAGACTCACATTAAGCATCAAAAGGATAGCGTGTAACAAAACCAAATTGGAGGTTGCAAGCATCAAAGGATAGAAAAATTTTCATTATCTTAAGTTAGCTTATCACTTTGAGATGGTGCTATCCATAAGAAGAATTATTGGCTTTTCTTTCTTGTTGTACTCTTAGCTTTCCATATTATTGCTAATAGATTTGAAGAATGCATATATTGTGAAGGGTTTTGGCGTTGAGCTCAATATGGATTGTTGTTCAACAAATTTATGATATTGTGATCCAGAATTACATCATTAAAATGGTCAATAAACAACTTGATGGAGCTCTATGTG
Source organism: Chamaecyparis obtusa (assembly GCA_027943335.1). Lineage (NCBI taxonomy): Eukaryota > Viridiplantae > Streptophyta > Pinopsida > Cupressales > Cupressaceae > Chamaecyparis > Chamaecyparis obtusa. The sequence continues at coordinate 1,646,910 of BSBK01008712.1, read as the reverse complement.
TGCAAAGTTATGTATGAATTGTTGTTGAACAAATTGGTGTCTATGATTTGAGAGTTTGGGATTGAGAACTTGAGAATTTAGCTCAAAGATACACCCTTCCAAGGACCATAAGGTAGTTTGATGGAGCTCTTCTTGAATCACAATTTATTTCTTCAAAGATGGACCATCTAAAATATATATATTTATTTTACATAATCAATGAATTTTGTGATGCAAATCTTGAAGGGGGCTACCTTAGCTAGGTTAAATTTGATTTTTTAGCGTGAATTTGTAGGAATAATATAATAAGGGAGGGAATTTTGGCATTATTTCATTGTTCATAGATTTTTTTTATGCTACATTTGACATTAGTATAATTTTCACTATGATCTTCTTTATATTCTTCACCATGTACGTTGTTCTCCAATGAATAATAAAGTTGATATTCCTATAGTACCCATCTTCAACTAACCACATGAGTGTTATAGGGAGTGTAAAATGGATGTGTGAGGCTCTTAGATCCTCTATTATAGGTTATATTGGTTTCTTCATAATTGCAACTCCTTTAGGGATAGTTTAGTGACATTTGGAAGACATTTAATGGAGTTTTCAGACCCCAATGTTGTATGACAACATTTGAAAGCTTTGGAAATACTATTGTGAATATTTCAGACCTTTACCTATTTGTGGCATACCTTTTAAGAGCCTTTGGAAAGGTTGTATAATAGCAATTTGTTGGTGAAACAAGAGGCCCATATCATAGAATCTTAGGTAGTTATTTTGCCAATGTAAATAGTTGTAGCTGAAGGTAACATTTGAGGATTCAAAGCTGCATTTTTGTTCGCTGTGATTTCACTCCCAAAAGGACATTCATTTATGATATTAAGAGGTCTTTTCACATCCTAAATTTCTTTGTTTATTTTCAAGTCTATTTGGTGAGAACATTCATGAATAGATATGATCTTATTTTGAATCATGCATAATTACATTAAGAATTTATATGCAACATAATTCATAATGGTATGAAAAACAAACAAATGAAATATGAAAACAAAACCTATTGGGTGTATAGTTTGCAATTGATAGTTTGAAAGATCAATTGCAAAATAGTGGTTCCAACCACAACATGTGAGCCATAGTCTCTCGTAATTAAGGGAAGGCTCCCCTATCTAATGTTACTGAAAATAACTAATACTAAACTAAAACCTAATATTATGTAAACTAAATTAATAAATGGGAATTTCATTCACCATATCTTCCTTCTTTAGAATTACAACAATCTTTTGAATACAATTTACCAAAGTAAAAACAAGAAGTTCATGAAAGCCTTAAGTCTTTCCACAACTCCCTCTGTGAATTCAAGAACACAAATGAAACATACATGCAACTCAAAATCTCCAACATATATTTCACCTTACATGAAAAAATTAAGAAAATAAAAATAACACAAAGTCTACAAGTTACCTCCTTGTTTGAACATTCTACAATAGCTTCAAATTTGATAAGCAACTCAAATTCTGCAAAATCAAACTTGAAAATCTAACTATAACTGTAAACACAATTTGCATCTCAAAGTCTTGCATCAAGTTTAAATCCCTTTTGAACAATAGAATAACACTCACAATCAATCTTCAAAAATGTTGTCACATAACACCTTGAATTAGCACAAAGTTTAAAAGTAATTTGCGTCTTTGATTGAAAGCAATTTTATTTGCATCTAAGATTAAAGTCTAATGGTGCTCAACAAATTGACAAAATTTCCTTTCATTGCCAAAAGATAAAAAATTACAATGAGAACCCTCTCTTATTTATAGGTGAGAGGCTAAGAGAAAAAAGTGGAAGAAGTCCACCTAATTAAGACTTATTTCACAACTAACTATGACTTATTCCAAATTACAGTTCTAGTGTAACTTGACTTGCAATTTGTTTACATGTAATTACAAGTTACAACTTTGCAAGTGATATGATCGCCCGCAATTACAATTTTTAACATTACATGTAATTTGTCAAAAAGAAATTACAAGTGCATAATTGAAACTATTCTAAGTGTCCGGAGACATGACACTTAATTACATCATCCTTTGTCAATCTTCATGCTGCTACGGGATACTGGACTTTGAAGAAGCCAAGCTTGGTGAAAGCATTTTGTCTTGAGATAACAACTTGTATCCTTCATTGTTCTTTGTCCAGTGGCCTTTATTGGAGAAGAGCCCTTCTGACATTCTATAACCATCTTATCCTTGAAAATATTCTAACATGAAAATCTCATTCGGAGTAGGTCTTCATGTTGCCCTCTTTCCACTCCTATATATCAATATTTTTTCCATTAATGCCATTAATGTATCATTGTGATCTTTGTTCCTTTAAAATAGTATTATCTTTTCTCATGACATTCCTCATTGTTTCTCTGTATAACTCTATAGTGGTGTTTATGGATTGGGATTCACTTCTCCATGTTTTCTCTGTAGTGTATTCTCTGTTTGGCATTGAAAGTATATGAAACTATGCAATCAAGACTATATTCTCTTGGCATATCATAACAATGTAAGGACTCTTTGTTGTTCATGAAAGTTAGGATCTTTATTCATGTCATTCAACCCTCTATCCTTGGCACTCACAACATCTTATAATGATCATGCTCTTCACTTCTTTGCAGTTCATTTCTATAGTTGCATGATCAATCTCTTCAAGAAAAAAAACCCCTGGGTCATCTTGAAGACCTTGTCATTGCTTTCATAGTGTAGAGATTTTCATAGATTTCCATATGCATACTCTTGAAAGAGATTGTCTTTCTCAACTATATTTCCAAGATACATCACATTGAAGACTCCTATTTTATGACTCCAAATCTCTATGTCTTGATCATTGATCTTCTTTCATCCAACATTGTCAAGGCATCATCTGATATAGCAAACATAAGTATTGTTATAAGTCTCTTTAATGTTGTCATTTCATCCCTAAGAAAGAGGTTTGTTCTCTACTGCTAATGTGAACTAGCATCTCTTGATGTTTTTATCCTATTTGAAATATACTGCTTAACCTTTTGTCATGTGAGACCTCACACTCTTCTCTTAAAGGATCCTGCCCCACTCTTAATTATGGCCATGAGCATGCAACCATACCTAGAATTGATGAATGCTCTTCATACCTTTTCTTATCTTATATTTCTTATTGTCCTTATGCATTCCTTCAATGCAATTTGACTATTATTTTTTTTATTTGATTCTCTATCTCATATCAAGTTCTAGAAGTCATATAATAAGTTGGGCAAGAACTTTGTTTACATTTTTAATTTGTAATAATCACTTCTAATACATTTCAATAGACCCAGAATACATTTTCAAGGAAAAATGTATTTGATAAGTAAAATAACATACAATCAAGTGCGTAAGAATTATGCTTGCATATAACAACAAAGAAAACTTGCAAAATGACTTATAAAACCCAAAATACAAGTCTGAACATTTTTTTGGAGGCCAAAGGTAAACAAATGGCCTTGAAAATGCCATGGCAAGTAACCTACTTGCAAAAATGCAAAAATGATTTGTAAAATGACTTTTGTATTTTGAAACACATGTTATCACGTGTGATCACCAAGTTTGAAAGTAGACTTGGATATGGAATGAAGATAACAAATGGAAGAAAAATCTTGATTGAAGATAATGAAAAAGATGCATAGAGATTGCTTTAAAAGAAAAAAATTGTGCCCTAGCTCAAAAATGACCACGTCTGGGAAAAAACCCATGAAAGACACCTTGGAAAATACCCTAGAAACACTTGTCAACTCATCAAACACTAAAACTTGAGAGAGAAAGGTAGATTCAAGCTCAAAAAGAATGAAAACATGAATTTTTGAAGCCATTTTTTGAGAAATGCAATTCAAATGTAAATTGATTTCTCAATAATGAATGCATTTTCAATTAAAAAAATATGTTTTATAATGCATTTCGATCCATGTACCTCACTTTACAAGTTGATTTAAGCATTAACGAGTTTCATAAGATATATTGCAAGTCATTTTTATCCTTCAACTTGTATTTTTGGGTTTGGGGAATATAAATGCAATTCAAATCTGAAAGGGCATGACACAAGTTTCTTGGGCTTCAGCATGCATAAAAATAGGATTTACAAGCTAAAATCTCATAATCGATTTTCTAAAAGAAAATTACAAGTCATGATAAGTTTAGAACTTGTATTTCATACTTGAAGAACTGACTAGCAAGTTACATGGCTTTAAAAAGGACTTATTACTTGCATCTCTAGTTTCTCATTACATATTGCAAGTGACAACAATTTCAAAACTTGCTTTATAGGCTTAAAAAGTTGAAATACAAGCTTTATAACCTAGCGAAAAAAATAACCTTAAGGTGCATTTTGGGTTTCGAATTACACGTTACATTTGTAAGTTAAAAATTAATGGTAACTTGTATTTCAAGATTAACGAGCCGGTTTACAAGTTCATATTAACTTTTAAATATAATACTTTTACTTGTAAATGGATCTTAAAAACCCAATTTCAGGTATGACTTGTAATGTAAACCTGCAAAAAAGTTTTCAAACCCCAAAATTGCAAAACAAAAAGAATCAACATTAAAAAGACAACAAAGCCACAACATATCTAGTTAAAAACAAATCTTGAGAAGGTGATTGCAAGTGCAAGTAACGTGAACTTGCATTTTAGTTGTAATGACAATTACTTGCAATTACAAGCTAGAGATCTAACATTGAAGGCAAACTTGCAATACAACCTTTGAAACCCAAAGTTGAAAAGAAAACCAACTTTTAGATGAAACTCGACAAAAAATAGAGGCAAAGAACTTGGGTTTGCTAACGAACACTAGGTGTTAGAAATACGCCTTGAAAAACATGTCTAGAGCCTTAAAACATTAAAATTTTCATAGGTTATGATCATAATTTTTACAAATTAAAAAATAGAGACAACAAAACCAACTAGAAAATTGTGTATTATCCATTTCTTGCTATCACTCAAAATTGCCAAGCATCTTCACAAAATAAAGCCAGTAGCTAATCTCGCAACAAAACATGCATGATATAGACATGCTACCATACCATACCCATCCCAGAAGATTTTTTTGATGAATAGAGGCCTTTACTATTAAAAGAAATATTAAAGTACAGAATTCACAAAAAAAAGACTGGGGGAAAATATCACCCCGCAAGTCCACACGGCACTTAGGTCAGAAACAAACAACTATTCATCAAAAAACAAGCCCTCAAGCGGCCAAAGCAGTAGCATCAGAGGGAGGAGGATCTTTGTCATCTGGGTTACCCCAGGCATTGGGTAGAGGAGCCTGATCTAGGATGGCCCAGCCATCCTCATCTTCTTCTTTTTCAACTTCTCCTTCCTCTCGCCTGGGCGAAATGGCAAGTGCCAAGCGAGGGAACTTTCCCTGGGGAGCAGAGGCCAAAGGCTGAGAGAGAGTAGCAATAGTAGAGGCAAGCACAGGCGGCCACCCAGAACCCGAATCCCTCCGAGGAGGAGGAGAGGCAGAGTGGCGGTGCCACTATCACGGAGTCTTGGAATGAGAGCTTCTGTTGCGGCGATAGCCTCTGGGCAGCATGCGATCGGCCGACACATAATCAGGAGGCACACGGGAAACAATGCAGGGAGCATTGCCCTAGTGCTGGAGCGATTCCTGAAGGTGGGCAACTTTAAGGGCCACCTTATCAGCTTGAACCTGGATCTGCATCATGACATTATTGCATATACAAGCTTTATCAAAAAGTGAAATAGAAATATCTTTACTGATGTGAAAGAAAATAACATCATTCCTATCTTTCCGCAGAGTAAACAAAATTTGCATCCAAAAAGAGTGCCAAATCTAGGTGAACTGGGCTGGCATTTTGGGAAGGTCACCAAGGAGATCCATGTGCCAAGAAAAGGGCTCAGGCCTGAAAGGAGAAAAAAAATCATGAATCCAACCCCAATAATTCTAGGCACAATGAAAAAACTAGAAGATATGCATTATCGACTCTGGAAGACTGCAGAACGGGCATTTGGGGTCTGGAACTCCCAAATGTTTAAGTCTGGCACCCAGAGGCAAGCCCTGGTAAAGCAAACACTAGGCAAAATGAGCAATTTTGGGCTCAGTAATGGCTTCCCAAATATTACGAAAATGCCATCCCCAGCTCTTCTAGGAAGAAAAAAGCCACCAACAATGGTTGAGAGAATCAACCATGGGCAAATGAAGCATGAGCTAGGAGTAACCAAACTTAGGCTTGTAATTGGAAAAAGGGGTGGCAGGATACCACTTCCAATCCTTCCACCAATGTCTGACTGATTGAATACCCACCTTGTGCAAGAGGTGAGGCGGGATAGTAGACACCAGGAGGTCAAAAGTCTGATGATCTGGGTGGATGAGCTGAAACTAAACACAGAGGTCCTCCCAAGATCGAAGATTCATAGTGGCCCTAGAAAAAAGATCCCTAGGAGTTTGAATGCCACACTTGTGAAACTGGAGAGCACTAACCCCATGAAGTCTGGCAAGAGGAATCCCTTGCTGGGCGAAAAGAGGAGACCACCATAAATTTTGCTGGTTGAATGAAAGACCATCCTGAAATCCATTCCCAGCCCAGCGGAGACAAGGCTTGACGGCCTCCCAAGCTTTCCAGATGCTTTTGGCAACAAAAGAACCTTGAATCTGGACAGGCTCCCTCATGACCAGCAAGGTTTGAAAGCTAATCCCCTTCCACGCAAGCTTGTGGAGAGGAAACCTAGGGGAGATACAATGGCGAAGAAGAATCTTCCAAGATTCATTTCCTGTGAGACACCGGACGACCCATTTGGCACAAAGTGCATATCCTTGTTTCTGGGTATCAATAAGCCCAAGCCCGCCAAAGGCCTTAGGAAGGCAGCAAAATTCCCAAGCCACTCTGTGAAACCCTTGATGATCACTGCTAGAAGCCCAAAGAAAGTCCCAAAGAAGTTTCTCGAGCCGTTTGTAGGAAGCTTTGGTGGGGGCCCAGCAGGAAGAGTAATAAACATGCATAGCAGCCAAGACTTTGGAGCAAATCTGAAATTTACCAGCAAGGGAAAGTGGCTTCGTGACCCAATAGGTAAGCTTCTTCTTGATTTTATTAAGAACTGCATTCCATAATTTAGTAGGCGAACCTTGGAAGGCAAAAGGGATGCCTAAAAAATGAAATATCTCCCCGTGATGAATTCTGGACCAGCCAAACTAGGAAAGCCAGGGAGGCTCGGGAAGAGTAGATTGCTTGAAGTAGAGGGTTTTATGCCATTGAATGGCAGAGCCTGATGCAAGACAGAAAGTGTCTAAACACTGCAAGGCTGCCCTAACATTTTCCTCGTCTTCCGCCAGGGTGAGAAAGGAATCATCAACAAAATGGCCATTGACAAGCTACTGGGAGAAATCAGGCAGGGAGATTCCCTAGACACTTCCCATGGAAATGGAATGGGCCAGGAGATAGCCAAACCCTTTGGCCGCAAGCACATATAGAGCTGGCACCAAGGGGCACCCTTGCCAAATAGAATGAAAAAGCCCAAAGGTGGAGGACTGGTGGCCATTGATAATGATGCAGGCAGAAGCATCATTGAAGAGCATCTGCACAAATTGAATAAATCTTGGGCCAAACCCCATAGCATGAAGCATTGCAAGAATAAAATTCCATAAAATACAATCATAAGCTTTAGCAAAATCAATTTTGAGAAAAAGGGCTTTCTGATTAGACTTACGAGCCCATTCCATACCTTCCCAGACCGCAATAATATTATCAAGAATAAATCTTGATTTAATAAACCCTGTTTGTTCAGGCCAGATAATTTGAGGGAGCAAATGATGAATTTTGAGAGCCAGGGCTTTGGCAATGATCTTGTAGGAGACATTGAGCAAGGTAATGGGCCTCCAGTTACAAATATCTTCAGGGTCCCCAGATTTGGGAATGAACTTGATATTCCCCTGATTGATGATTTCCCCAAGAGATTGGGTGTGAAAAGCTTCTAGATAAACTTGGTGGAGATCCGGGCCAATGGCATCCCAGAGCGTCTTATAAAATTTGCATGGGAAACCATCATAGCCAGGGGCTTTATCATCAACCATGGCGAACACAGCTTCGCAAAGATCCTACAAGGAAAGCAGTTGATCACAAAAAACCCTCTGAGCAGGGGACAAGCACTGGGGGACCACAAAAAGGCAATCCTTAAGGGCTTTCTCACTGGCAGGGGAGCTACCTTGAGAAGCAAAGACTTGTTCATAATGGCAAACAAAGGCTTGCAAAATATCAAGAAGCTCAGTGAGAACCACAGGACCTTCATGAATTTTGCAAATGCCTATACTGGTGTGACAAGCCCGGAGAGCAGCAAAAAACTCTTTAGAAACTTGGTCCCCAACTTTTAACCAGTGTAGCCGAGCTTTGATCTGAGCCCCTCTGGTAGCATGATTGTTAGCCATTTGCTTCTGATGCCGAATCTTAGCCAGATTACATTGCAGCTCTTGATTGAATGGGTCATGAGCTAAAGCTTCAGTGGCAACCCGTAGAGCCTTGGTAGTGGTGTCATAGGCTCTGCGGTGACAGTTGGCCAACTGTCAGCTGTAGATGCGCAAAAAATGAGCTGTACACCTGATGGCGTCATTCCACCATTGAATCCAGCCAGAAGAGCTGACAGGACGAGGCTCAAGATTCCAAACCCAATGAATGTGGGCCACCGTGAAAGCATGATGAAGGACCGAGGTATTAAAATAAAATTGTGTGGTGGGAGGCCTAACCTTAGCTGTCTACTAAACAATATCAAATTGGATGGGATAGTGATCTGAAAAGGTCACATCAACAAGAGGAATGACAGGTAGGGCTTGCTTTTCAGCGAAGGAAAAAAAAGATTGCGCCGAGATCATGGCACGATCAAGCTGTTTATGAATTCTGTCAGCAGAGGCCCTATAGTTACACCAAGTGTGCCAAGCCCCATCAGGATGGCGGCGGCCCACATTGGGATCAAAAAGGCCTAATTTATTGCGCATGTAGTACCAGGCCTCCCTCTCACTTGCAGTCCAGCGAAAAGGAATGAAACCATCTTTGTCAACCACCATTTCCACCATATTAAAATCCCCACACACCAGTCAAGTTGTAGGTGGTAGAGAATCCGCAAGCCAGCACCAAAGTTGAGATCTTTCAACAGCATCATTGGGGGCATACACATTGGCAATACCGAAGGCATGGTTTTCAATGAGAAATGTGGCCCAGACGACCCTATGCATGGGATTGGAGCCATGCAAAACAAGCAAAGATTGCCAACGAGGAGAGAGGAGAGTAACAACTCTGCCTCGACCAGCCTCGTGCTGAGAACAAAGAGCAAGACTCTTGGGCCAAATAACTTTACATTCAGCATCAAGCATGAAACCTGAAATCTTAACTTCCTGGAGGCATAACACATCTAGATGACCGAACCGCTTATGGGTATCCCTGACAGAATATTTTTTGTGTAGGTCTGTCAACCCACGAACATTCCATGAGATGAACTTCATGGAAAAACAATGTCATTCATACTATCCTCATCCCCAAGGGAGTCAAAACTATTAAACAAGTACCCTGGGGTGAAACTAGGACCAAACAATTCAATAGAAACATTACGCCATTTTTCTGGCATGCCATTAAGCTTAACCTCAGCACGTCCAGGAGGACTGCAAGATTGGCGGAAAGAACTGGTTGCAAGCATTTCGATAGCCGGTAGCGACATACTGGCTGAGGAAGTCGAAACCCAGGTAGAGATTGCCTTTGTGCCCTGCTCAGTAGGGTTTGAAATTTCATTAATAGGGATGACCACAGGACTAGAGTTAGCCATAGATGGCGTAACAGAAGCCGTAATGGAAGCTGCAATAGGCTACCTGTTGGGCTTGTTCTGGTGTCCGATGGTGACCCATTCTTCTTTTTTTCCTTCCTCCTTTTTGCTAGCCTCGCCTGGCAGCGGACTAACATCCTTGGCAGGAGCTTTGGTGCGAGGCACTGCTAGAGGGCAGTCCTTGATCTTGTGCTCCACAGATTGACAATGATAGTAGGTGTTGGGAAGATTAAGATAGAGCACCTTCTAAGTGAAGGTGGTATCCCCAACCTGAATATCAATCATCTCTTTGAGGTCCCTAGAAAGGTCGACCTCCACACAGAGTCATTTATGAGGGCGCAGGTTCAGAAAACGGTCATGCTCAATACATATAACCCTACCGAGCTTTTGCACTATGGTTTGCATGAAAGGCCAACAAGGTAGGGGAAGACTAAGGAACTCAACCCACACTGGGACTTTAAGCTTTTTGTCATCAAAGACGGAAAAGTCTCTGGTCCAATGCTAGAAAACTAGCAGCGAAGCCCTGACATTCCAGGGGCCTTTTTAAAAAATGGCGTCAACATGGGAAGGATTAGAAAACCGAAAAAGAAAAAAGCCTTTGGTAAGGCTTTGAATGCCATCCAGATGGATTCCATGAGGAGCCCAGCTCTTCGCAACCCAGTCCTTGAGAATATGCTCAGGAGGGTTGCGACCCAGAAAATAACCTATCAAGGTGTGCGATTCAAGCCAAGAGCAAGCATCATTAAACTCATTAATGGGTAGAACAATATCGGGCTGAGCCATACCTCATGGAAGACCTTGGGAACAAATTTTTAGGGACGTTTGCTTGGCGGCACCATTGCTTTCCAAAACCACACCAGCACCAGCATCAACTGCATGGTGGGAAGTGGTCGGAGCCATATTTAAAAGCCTACTATTTCCCACAATAACTGTGGAATGAAAGGACAGAAGCTGCAGAGATGGACGCAAGGAAAAAAAACCCTAGTAGAGCATAGATCGAGCATGAGCCATTTTTTTTCATCCCAGAAGATTTGACCCGAATGGTAATGGAAGTTTTGATTCATGTCCTTATTTTTAAAAACTACTCTCCTGCCCAATATCGACATAATATTAAATCCCGCCCAAAATTTAAAGTGGATTTTATATCAGATGTTAGAAGTGCTCTGGTAGACATCATTAACCTACTCTTGGAAATGCAGAGCCTCGATGGAATGCCAGTCACAGAAGAAAATATTAAAACCATTATTTTTGTACATATTCATTCACGTTTCATTTATAATACAGTCCCCTATATTAATCTTTTTCTATTTAAATATTATTTTTGAAAAAGAAATTCTATAAATTTTACAAGATATGTTCTTTGCTGGAATTGAAACGACAGCTACTGCATCAGTTTGGGAAATGAATTTGATTCTCAAAAACCCTTGTGTGGCCAAGAAAATACGAGAGGAAATCGATTCAGTGGTCCTTTTGAAGGTTTTGAAATCTCTCTTTTCATAATAAATTTGATTATATTTAGTGATGTATTATTAGATAACAAAGTAAGATTAAGGAGTGTCATTTGAAATGTCAAAATAAGTTATATTTATTTAGAAAACTCCTTTTTTAAAATAATATTAACTCTTAACTAGTAAATCTTATGGAAAAGTGTATTCTCTTGGAGTGGATTCTTATTGCTTCTCCATATCACGGTCTTGAGTTCTTCTAGTATACATCATAAACTTGTCTTAAGAATAATAAACACTAAACAATTAATATATTTTAATTAGTATACTAAATAATTGATATGTTGTAGTCAATATAAAAATTGTAAATATAAAAATTGTTTAATTAGAAATCTAATCATAGTCTTATCTTGTAAACATCCAAATCTAAACAGTTGATATGTTATAGTCAATATAATACTTGTAAATAGTTAGAGACACTTTCAGCCCTTCCCTAAAGATAATAAAGGGACAGATGGTATGTTTAAACCCTTAACTCTGGAACAAAAAGGATAATGTTCATGGCATTTAAATTTCTTTTATGTTTTTAATAAAGTTGGAAGAGGAGTTGTTAAGGAGGAGGGAATAAAGTTCTACAAGAATCTTATCAATGCACTGCTCTCCAAAGGTAAGTACGAGCTGTGACTATAAAGTATCTTTTAAAATCATGCCCTTCACTACTGATTCATTATATTTGTGATTGGTGCAAGAATAGAACCATTTTTCACATTGAGTCATTATGATCTCCCACAACACTCAGAGGATGAATATTGTGGTTGGTTAAGTCCCAGTGTCATGTAGATTTTAAAGCCTATCTATGTCTTCAGTTTCTATAACAGTTGAAATTGTCTTTCCTAATAGTAAGGTAATGGGGGTTATACAGAAAGGGCTTCCAAACATTTGCAAAAATTTGTGTCTATTTTGAGAAAAAATCATTGATATATTAGTCACAAATCATAAAAAATTTGTGTGAAGTTGGTCCTCTTTTTTCTTGCAAAACAACCTACCTATTTGCAAGTTCCTATAAACTTGTATATATTCACATGTTCACCCTCTTATGCATTTGTCCTTTATTCTTGTATATCACACTTATGCTTGTTTTGATTTTCATGCCTCCATGCCTACACTCCTCTACCACCCCTCTACCACCCCTCCTTTTATTATTTTCTAATGAATAGTTGTAAATAGTCATCAAAATTGTAGACTTGTTTTATTATCAAATTAAATTTTAAATCTAATATGTTCTACTTCCCACCTTTGTGTGACGTGTTGTCATATCCTTCTATTCAAAAGCATTTAAGGTGTTCATTGAACATTCAAGATTTCAGAGGTATTATTCAACTAATATTCATAGATATGCAATTCAATTTCTCCTAATTATATGGATATCGAAACACACATTTTGGTGAGATGTTACAATTGTAATGTTAAAATTTGAACATAAATGAAAGAAGTAGAAATAAAAATTTATACTCAAATAAAAGAAAAACCTCTAGAAGATTGGAAAACAAAACGACGACATAAAAAACCTACTCAAATTTTACCAGAACCTCCATTGTTGAATAACTTGATCTAATGAAAAGATGGTATGTAAATCTTTCTTTGCTTAAATTTAGTTGTTTTGACATGTACTTAGCAAGAAGATAATGAATGAGGTGCTTGAATTTAGATTTTTGGAAGGATAAATAGATACCTAAGATTTAAGGACGACATCACCAGTGGAGAACTCTTGTGGAGGATTTCCCTACGATCAAGGAGGCAATGAAGTCATTAGATCGAGTTAGTTAGAATGCGAATGACAAATATTGCTTTGGTAAATATACTAAGTTGTTTTTGTTTTTATCGTGAGAGGAATAATGAACATTTACATATAGTGAGGCAAGATTATTGGTCTTGTTGGAGGGAATAGTAAAACCATAAGGACAAGTGTTCTTTTGTCCAAATTATTCATGAGTTGTGTTGAGGGTGTTAGGATTAACAAGGCAAAAATAACAGTTACATGAAAATATAACCAATATTAGAAAAATATTAAACCACACAGAAGAGAACACAAGACAAAAAGATTTAATATGATTCACCCAATCCCTGGGCTACATCCACCAGCAACGAGTCCAATATTATTATTGTCCAGTGATTACAACCTTATTACAATCCATAATCCCTTACAGCTCAATACAACCACAAGAAGCTACTAAAACATACATTTTGAAATCTTTAACCCTAAGCCATATTATACAATATTATGTCTCTTTAGGGTTAGAATGAGTTACAACATGTCGGCCCAAAATTAGCCGAAAATATGTCGGCCTCAATTTTTTTTTCCGAAAATCCCCCGAACCCCGATGAGGGCGGGAGGAAAAGTGTACAGTACTTTCTTGATCAATCACCACAATATAACAGAGGGAATGTATGCTTGATTATTTTGGCCACATGTGAAGGGTAGCTAATAGGTAGAAAAGAACATTATTTATTTATTTAATTGATCTATTGTGAGGAGATGTAACAAGATGTTTAATTAAATAATATATTAGAGGATTTGAATGATTAGGTCTAGGGAAATGTGTACATGTGTTTATAATTCTCTTGTATTTAAAAGGATTCAATGCTTTCATAATGAACATTCAATATTTTAGAAGTATTATTAAACTATTATTCACATGTATGCACTTTAATTGGACTTCTTAACTGGATTTAGCTTTGCACATACATTCTAGGAACATTTGCAGAACACAATATTTTTTCTTTTGATGATTTATATTTATTTTAGATGTCCCAAGATAACTTGTCTCCTCATGAAATACAATAGCCCTTCAAAACATTTTGTAAATATTTTTAGTCCATAGATGTCAAGAAGCACTAAGAAAATCAAAATACATAAAGTAGAGTGAATAAAATAAATTTATATATCACAAAGGACAAGATGGTAGGTGCAATGAAAAAATAGTCCCAAATCTATCCTTGATCTCTAGTTTTGTATTTATATTGCAATAATCTAATATATTTGATTCTAAAGTGATAACCTTTCTATCAACCACTATGTTAGATCCAAAAATTGTAACTTCATTTCCTAGAACAAAAAACTCAATCACAAGACAAAAGTTTTCATCATGTAAGTGAAATATTTTTGTCAACAAATCATGGAGGAGCTTTGAGAAGGTTTAGAAATTTTTGAATGGTGTTTGTGGCATTTGAGTGCAAGTCAATGCTTAACAGAGCCCATTTGCAGTGGCTAGGGTCTAGTAAAAGGTCCCATTTTTCAAGTCAAGTTTGAAACTTTAGGGAGGGTCTTGGGTGACTTAAAGTACCCCACACCTTTCCTAATTTTTTTGAAGACATTTTCCCTTTCTTGTTTGAGTTTCTTGGCTTTTAATCTTCCACTTGTGCAATATCACTTGGCAACAATTGACCTAGTCTTAAAGCTTGAACTTTAGACCTTCACATGTTGCATGTGAGTGAATTGAATCTTAAAAAAAAAAATTATTCCATGACATGTTGAGTATGTATATCTCTTATCCTTAATGATTCTTTGGTGGGGCATTACATCAAGTATCAAAGCCCATGTATTGCAACACTGTGATGTCTAGTTATGTTATTGCCCATGTGACTTGTTGTACTTGGCATACAATAACATGACTAATCGCTTTGTGATTTGGTTGTGAGCTTGATGCTTGGGTTCCTTTTGAGGCATTTCAATGAGATTGGTGTGATGCAACCTGATTCTCTATTATACACTTGACTAACTATTTATGAAAAATCTATCAAAACTAAGAGAACAAGAAATAAATTAGTTTTTTGGACACCTTAAAATTAATGGTTCAACAAAATAGTCAATTCTACACTAGAGATGGAAAATTTGGTGTGTTTTTCATATTTGTGGAAAATGCATGATGTTTTCAACATTGGTGACTCCATGCCCAATGGATTTCTTAAGGCCACTGATCAACATGCATATCAGGAAAGCATCTCCTTTGAGTTTTCTACACCCCACATCTTTGCATTACTTTTACGTAAAGATGTGTGGGCATGCGGGGGGTTATTGCAACATTTCCATAAGGTCACAACTCGCATTCTCGTGCGTGTCATAAGAAAATTAAGAAAACTTGTGCAGGTGTGCGATGTTGCAAAAATGTTGTATGCTTTCAACACCCCATAGCTCTGTGGAAGAGTATTGTAAAAATTTTATATGCTGGCATGCAGGGAATGGTTATTGTTGGCTATTTTTGCCACTATTTAACCCATCACAAATACCTGATTTAAGAGACCTTTAATGGGATAAGCTGAATATGTTTTTGGCACTCGTGGTTGTGTTG
This sequence comes from Chamaecyparis obtusa, assembly GCA_027943335.1. Taxonomy (NCBI): domain Eukaryota; kingdom Viridiplantae; phylum Streptophyta; class Pinopsida; order Cupressales; family Cupressaceae; genus Chamaecyparis; species Chamaecyparis obtusa. The sequence goes on along the minus strand of BSBK01008712.1, from coordinate 1,631,326 downwards.
TGTTTTTTGCACTATTTTTATAGGTTGGAAAAAACATCATGTGTTTTCAACATCCCCAAGTAGAAGAGTATCATAAAAAATGAGTTTGTATGCAGGTGTGTGGGGAACATTTCAATTGGGGTGAAAATATTGTGTGTTTTCTACATTTTGCATTTCCAGGGCAACATTTTATTGTCCTTTCGACATGTGCTTTTGGCTGAAAATCTTGTGCATTTTTGCACCTGTGGAATTTAAACGACGATCATATTTTCTATGATCAACAACTATGATTTCATCATACTTGCACGATTAAATCTAAGATGTGTGAAACGTTATGTGCATAGGTGCGCAACCAAAAATGTTGTGTTTTAACCATCAGGGTGACATTTTACCATCTCTTTGACAGGTGCTTTTGGTCAAAAATGTTGTGTGTTTTCGCACCCGTGGGATTTAAACATCAATCATCTTTTTTAAAATCAACAACTTTGATTTCATCACACTTGCGTAATTAATATAAGATGTGTGAAATGTTAAGTGTGCAGGTGGATGGCAAAAAATGTGACAGTCCCAACTGGTGTTGAGAGGGGAGGGGTGAATCAGCACTTGAAAAAATTCTTTCCTTTTTCTTTAATCCAGTGAAGTATTTACTTACAGCACAAAAGCAAGCAGTTCTAAGCAAATAAAATAGTAAGTGAACAAACACAAAGTGACACCATATTTATCACGTGGAAACCCAGTTAGGGTGAAAACCACGGTGTGAGGAGACCTCACAATATTTGTGCTCTTCTGAAGTACGCCCTATTAAGAGCCTACTCAATTAAGGGATAAAAATGCACTTGCTAGGTGCGACCCGGTCAAGGGATTTGTTACAGTAAGGTTTGTTAAGACCTGCCCGGTTAAGGGACTTCAAACACCTTGAAAGATGTCACCCGATTAAGAGATTTTGATACAAGGGACCTGTTAGAGTCCACCCAAATACTAGGATTTGTCTATTGTAATTTGCTAGAAAACAATAGAATCAAGATCTTTACAGAAGGCTCTGCTTAGCCAGATGTGATCTCTATTTGTGCTCTACTGAGAATTATCACCAATTAACACAGGTGTATTCTCAATTGTTGTTGTTCTACCTTGCACAACCTATTATCTCTCTTTGTCGATTTTCTCTAACCCTTGCTTCTTCTCTAACCCTTGCTTCTGTAGCATATAGGTTCACTCTTTTTCTCGGCAGAATGAAGGCAATTCTTCTTCTCAACAGACATAAGAATATATATAGTTTTGTTGCCCTAACTGCACCTCAAATGCATGACCTAATCCTGAGCTTATGAATACATCACTCAGTGAAGTGTTTGTTCTTTGACCAAGCATCCGATGCAAGCTCTAGCTTCATCCATTACATGAAGAAAACAATAGTTGCATGTCAGGCAACCTTTCTTCATAAGAGATAACACCTCGATTTAAAGCCACTAAATCCGGCTTTAAATCCTTTAGTTGCGCCTCAAGAAACCATTGATTCTGGCTTTACATCCTTTACTTGCGCCTCAAACTGATCACCAAGACAACTCAAGATCACTCGGATTTACTACAATAAATTCCGGTCAAGAATAGTTGGTTGGAACTGACAGTTGACTATGACTTCCTCGGTTTATACCAAAGTCTTATAATACAGTTGACTATGACTTCCTCGGTTCATACCGGAGTCTTATAATATATCAGTTGAGTTCTTCATGCTATAAACAGGTAAGAGTCTTAGACCTACTGATGTCTCTTTCTTGGCTTACCGATTACACATCCTTGGTGTGCTTCCTTTTGCGCGGATTACCGGTTGCACTATCTCGGTTGTGTTATAGACATTAGTTGGATATGCTTTTGTTTGTACTTGTCTATACCAGTTGAAGGTCGGTCCTTGGTTGATACTAGGATACTCTCTTCCCTGTTGAGTGCATTAACTGGTTGCTGATGTTTAGTGTAGTGACCAGTTTCACAACCTCTCTTGATGAAGAGTTCCCTCTATAGAGATAACAAATCTCTATCCTCTTTTTCCAATCAATGACAACACTAGGTTGACAACACTCAGACCGGTAGAGGGCTTACCAGTTGGTGATGCCAACAATCTCCCCCTTTGGCATTAATGGTAAAAATATGATGGGTAATCATATTCTCCCCCTTTTTGACAATAGAATGCCAAAAGGCTAATCAGAGAGATTTGCATACTCTTCTCCCCCTACGAGCAGTAGTCCTTTTCATCAGTTCATAAAAGATAAGATGTAACCTTTTGTTTGAATCATAATGAACTGATGACTCCCTGTTGATGATTACTGATGATCTGAGAGGGGTGCAACCCCCAGTCTACCTTTGAGATACTCAAAAGTACTCTTTGGTAATGGCTTTGTGAATATATTAGCAATCTGTTCTTTGGTGGACACATACTCCAATCTTCTTTGTTTTGTACAAGTTCCCTCAAGTAGTGATACTTGATGGCAATGTGCTTGGTCTTGGAGTGCATAACAAGATTTTTGGATATATTTATGGCATTGGTACTGTCACAGTGAATTGTGATCGGTTCAGGTACCTATTCCTAAATACCTTCCAGCAGTTGTTTGATCTAGATCACCTGTGTGCAGTTTATTGCAGCAGCAACATATTCAGCTTCAACAATGGATTGTGAAATGCAATTTTGCTTCTTACTTGTCCACGATACTATTCTTCCACCTAGAAAGAATGCACCACCACTTGTGGTTTTTCTATCATCCACGTTGCCAACCCAATCTGTATCTATGTAGACTTTAATTTGGAACCCACCCTTGTGTGGAAACCATAAGCCATATTCCTTGGTTCCCTTTAGATATCTAAAGATTCTCTTCACTGTAATTAGTCTTGGAGTGCATAACATGATTTTTGGATATGTTTATGGCATTGGTATTGTCACAATGAATTGCGATCGGTTCAGGTACCTGTTCCTAAATACCTTCTAGCAGTTGTTTGATCTAGATCACCTGTGTGCAATTTATTGCAGCAACAACATATTCAGCTTCAATAGTGGATTGTGAAATGCAATTCTACTTCTTACTTGTCCACGATACTATTCTTCCACCTAGAAAGAATGCACCACCACTTGTGCTCTTTCTATCATCCACTTTGTCAGCCCAGTCTGCATCTGTGTAGACTTTAATTTGGAATCCACCCTCGTGTGGAAACCATAAGCCATATTCATTAGTTCCCTTTAGATATCTAAAGATTCTCTTCATCTGTGTAGACTTTAATTTGGAATCCACCCTTGTGTGGAAACCATAAGCCATATTCCTCGGTTCCCTTTAGATATCTAAAGATTCTCTTCACTACAATTAGATGTGTTTCTTTGGGATTAGTAGAGAATCTTGCCACTATGCCAACTACATGAGCAATGTTCGGTCTGTTGTGAACAACATACTGCAATTTTCCTATCATGGACCGATACATTTTTTCATTTACTTCTTTGGCATCATCCTCCTTTGATAACTTAAGATTATTTATCATTGGAGTTCCAACCGGTTTGGATTCTTCTAGTCCAAAAGTCTTGAGAATTTCTTTTATGCACTTGGACTGAGAGATGAAGATACCTTCTTTTAGTTGATGGACCTATAGTCCAATAAAAAATTTTATGGGCCCTATCATAGACATCTCAAATTCTTTCTTCATTTCTTCAGCAAATGCTTTTCTCATTTTTTCATCTCCTCCAAAGATGATGTCATCAACAAAAATTTCAGTAATTAGGTTTCCATCCTTTCTGATTTTAAGATACATATTGTTGTTGTCATTGGTTTTGATGAATCCAATTGTCAGAAGATATGAATGCAACCTTTCATACCAAGCCCTTGGGGCCTACTTGAGCCCATAGAGAGCCTTTTTTAGTTTGCAAACCATATCAATCTTTTGAGAAGGTGTAAACCCTTCTGGTTTCTCAATGTAGACTTCTTCCTCCAGTATTCCATTGAGGAATGCAGAATTCACATCCATCTAGTACACTTTAAAGCCTTTGTGAGCTGCATAGGCAAGAAGAATTCTCACCCTTTCCAGTCTGGCTACTGGTGCAAAATTTTCTCCATAGTCTAGTCCAGCTTCCTGAGTATAGCCTTTGCAAACCAACCTTGCTTTATTTTTTATGACTTTACCATCCTCATTCAGTTTGTTTCTATAAACCGACTTAGTCCTAATGATATTTTTGTCATGAGGTCTGGGCACAATTTCTCATGTGTCATTCTTTTCTATTTTCTCAATTTCTTCATCCATGGCCTTGACCCAATTTTCATCTTCAAGGGCTTCTCTGGTAGTTTTGGGCTCAACACACAAGAGAAGACAGACGTTCTCTTTGGCCTTTTTCCTGGTTAGGATGTTCCCATGTCTGTCACCAATTATATTGTTAGTAGAGTGATATGTGACATACCTTGGAAGAGCCGACCTCTATTCCTGGTCTGGTTCATCTTGTTGAGCAATATCTTCATCATGGTTCTGAACATCTACTTGTTCACCATCCTGGAGTGTCCTGTCAACTTCAGGCACAGTATCTTGCTCTTGATTTCTGTCAATGGGAGTTTCCTCCTCTTCTTCAATTGTTTCTTCATTGAACTCAAAGACATCTCCTCTATTAGTAAGTTTAAGATTTTCATGATTGACATTTCCGGTCCTCTTGTTTGGTTCTGATGATTCATCAATTTTTAGATCAAGTTGCTTTCAATTATCTTGCCTATTCTTTTGTTCAAACACCGATAAGCTTTTCTTTTGGTAGAATAACCCAGAAATGTTCCTTCATCTCTCTTGAGATCAAACTTACCAGAAAACATTTATCTTTTGATATAACATTTACTACCAAAGATTATGAAGTAGCCTACACTGGGACTATGCTTAAATCATAGTTCGTAAGGCATCTTACCGGTTCCCTTTTTGACTTGAAATTGGTTGATTGTATAGACAACGGTGCTAACAACTTCTCTCCATAAGTGATGAGGAATATTCTTTCGAATCAACATGGTTCTGGCACAGTCGATCAACGTTATGTTTCTTCTTTCTGCTACTCTATTCTGTTGAGGAGTCCTAGGTGCAGAGAACTATCTTTGTATGTCATGTTCCTCACAATAATGAGTAAAATCCTGAGAGGTGTACTCACCTCCTCTGTCTGACCTCAGACATTTCAAGCTTCTACCAGTTTCCTTTTCCACTCTAGCCTTGTAAACTTTGAACATGTGAAAGGCTTCTGATTTCTCACGAAGAAAGAGTGTCCACATCATTCTCGAGAAATCATCTACAAATAGCATGAAATATCAGTCTCCATGATAGCTCTTTGTCCTCATTGGTCCACATAGGTCTGTGTGTACAAGATCTAGGACATTTTCAGCAGAGAAGGACTTGCTACTAAAACTTGCTCCTGTCAGTTTTCCTAACTGACAATCCTTACAAATACCACCCATGGGTTTTGCAATTTCTAGGAGTCCTCTGATCGATTTCTTTTTGCTCACTTTGACAATGTTGTCAAAGTTTATATGGAAGAGTCTCTTGTGCCATAGCCAGCTATTGTCTTCTTTGCAAATAAGACCAATCTTGCTTGATTCTCCTTTGATAGAACCAATTAAACAGGCTCCTTCTATTGAGTCTAGGTAGAACAAATTGCCTTTTCTCTGTCTACCGGTTGCAACATGAGATTCAGATTGATTTTTGACTATGCAAGAGCCTTGACCGAATTCCAACTGGAAACCTTTTTTGTTCAGCTATGCAACACTCATCAGGTTGTACCTGAGTCCTTTGACCTAGTACATGTCTTCACAAACAACATTGTTGCAGAGAACAATAGATCCCTTACCCTTGATGGCACAAGGGGCATTGTTTCCAAATGTGACTGATCCACTGTCATTGAGCTCCAAGTTGATGAACTTGCTCTTGTCACCAGTCATATGGTGAGTACATCCACTGTTAATGATCTAATCGTCACACTGATGAGATCTGGATATGAGTGCAACTTCATTAAGAGATGGGCTCTCCTCTTTTATTGCAACAAATGTAATTTTTGGATCTTCTGAGTCTTTAGACTCATTGTCTGTGACTCCTTCCTCTGCAAGATAGCATTCCTGCTTTGCTTTGTTCTTGAACCGATCTCTTTTGTCTTTGTTTTCATTATCTGGACATCGAGTAGCAATGTGTCCTATTTTGTTGCAAGAGAAGCATTTTAAAGGGAGTTTCCCTTTACACTTCCCTTTCCCTTTGGGGAATCTCTTAGCAATCAGAGCTTCAAACTCATCTTTCTCTGTCTCCTTTGAGAGAAGATTCTCAATGAGGTTGCCGATCTTTCCGGTAGAGGAGTTACCGGTTTCTCTTCCCTTTTTGGTGGAAAAGGCATTGACCGATGATTTAAATGCTGCTTCCTGAATGGATAGGCTATTATCAAAGTTGCTTAATTCAAAAGCAACCAACTTACCGATTAGGGAGTCTAGGGTGACTTGATCGTTGCTCACAGATCTGAGCTCTTGAATGGTAGAGATTTTTATGGCATACTAAGGTCTGAGAGTTCTTAGTATTTTTCTCACCACCTCTTCTTCAGTTAGCTTGCCTCCAGCGCTTCTAATGGAGTTGATCACTTCCTTGATTCGGTTGTTATATTGCTCGATATCTTCTCCATCATTCATCCTCATGTCGTCATACTTTCCCCTGAGGATTTTGACCTTGGCTCTCTGAACATTGGGATCTCCTCCATAGACCGTTTGTAACTTTTTCCACATTTTGCAGGCAGAGTCAAGATGTTCAATTTCAGCATACACATAGTTAGGTAAGGTGCTAGCTATCATGTCCATGGAAGCCGTGTGCTCAGTCTTAATTTTCTCTTCATCAGGTTTCAAGGTGCCAATGGGCTCACTGTAATCATCGGTAACATGATTCTAGTACTAGTCATCGTTGGTCTTCGTATATAGCTTCATTGCGCTACACCATAAGGTGAAGTTTTCTTTTGAAAACTTTGGTCCTTCCTTTCTCATCATCAAAGCTTTCTCTCTGTGTGGTTAAGAAACAAAGAAAACTAGAACAAGGCTCTGATACCAATTGACAGTCCCAGCCGGCGCTAAGAGGGGAGGGGTGAATCAACACTTGAAAAAATTCTTTCCTTTTTCTTTAATCCAGTGAAGTAAACTTACAACACAAAGCAAGCAGTTATAAGCAAATAAAATAGTAAGTGAACAAACAAAAAGTGACACTAGAGTTATCACGTGGAAACCTAGTTAGGGTGAAAACCATGGTGTGAGGAGACCTCACAATATTTGTACTCTTCTAAAGTATGCCCTGTTAAGAGCCTACCTGGTTAAGGGATAAAATTGCACTTGTTAGGTGCGACCCGATCAAGGGATTTGTTACAGTAAGGTCTGTTAAGACCTACCCGATTAAGGGACTTCAAACACCTTGAAAGATGTCACCCAGTTAAGGGATTTTGATACAAGGGACTTGTTAGAGTCCACCCAAATACTGGGATTTGTCTATTGTAGTTTTCTAGAAAATAATAGAATCAAGATCTTTATAGAAGGCTCTGCTTAGCCAGATGTGATCTCTATTAGTGCTCTACTGAGAATTATCACCGGTTAACACAGGTGTATTCTCAACTGTTGTTGTGCTGCCTTGCACAACCTATTATCTCTCTTTGTTGATTTTCTCTAACCCTTTCTTCTCTAACCCTTGCTTCTATAGCATATAGGTTCACTCTATTTCTCAGTAGAATGAAGGCAATTCTTCTTCTCAACAGACATAAGAATATATACAATTTTGTTGCCCTAACTGTGCCTCAAATGCATGACCTAATCTTGAGATCTTATGAATACATCACTCAGTGAAGTGTTTGTTCTTTGAGCAAGCATCTGATGCAAGCTCTGGCTTCATCCATTACATGAAGAAAACAATAGTTACATGTTAGGAAACCTTTCTTCATAAGAGATAACACCTCGATTTAAAGCCACTGAATCCGGCTTTAAATCTTTCAGTCGCGCCTCAAGAAACCATTGATTCCTGCTTTACATCCTTTACCTGCACCTCAAACTGATCACCAAGACAACTCAAGATCACTCGAATTTACTGCAATAAATCCTGGTCAAGAAGAGTTGGTTGGAACAAACAGTTGACTATGACTTCCTTGGTTTATACCAGAGTCTTATAATACAATTGACTACGACTTCCTCGGTTCATACCGGAGTCTTATAATATATCGGTTGAGTTCTTCATGCTATAAACAAGTAAGAGTCTTAAACCCACTACTGTCTCTTTCTTGGCTTACCGGTTACATGTCCTTGGTGTGCTTCCTTTTGTGCGGATTACCGGTTGCACTGTCCCGGTTGTGTTATAGACATTAGTTGGATATGCTTTTGATTGTACTTGTCTATACCGGTTGAAGGTTGATCCTTGGTTGATACTAGGATACTCTCTTCCCTGTTGAGTGCATTATTTGATTGCTGATGCTTAGTGTAGTGACCGGTTTCACAGTCTATCTTGATGAAGAGTTCCCTCTATAGAGACAAAAAATCTCTATCCTCTTTGGCCAATCAATGACAACACTCGGTTGACAACACTCGGACTGATAGAGAGCTTACCGGTTGGTGATGCCAACAAAATGTTGTGTGTTTTCCATCGAGGTGACATTTTACTATCTCTTCGACATGTTCTTTTGGCCAAAAATGTTGTGTATTTTTGCACCCATGGAATTTAAACAAAGATCATCTTTTCCAAAATCAATGACTCTGATTTTATGATGCTTGTATGATTAAATCTAAGATCTATGAAATGTTATGTAAGTAGGTGCATGACTGAAAATTTTATGTATTTTGTCATTGGGCAACATCTTGTTGTCTCTTCGACATGTGCTTTTGGCCAAAAATATTGTGTTTTTGCACCTATGAGATTTAAACATCCATCATCTTTTCCAAGATCAATGACTATGATTTCATCACGCTTACACAATTAAATTTAAGATGTATGAAATGTTAAGTGTGCATGTGCATGACCAAAAATGTTGTGTGTTTTCACACTAATACTAACCATGATGTAAATCCTAACACTAATCTTGTCCTAAATCTTGATCCTAATCCTAATTTTAATTCTAATCCTAGTTACCATAATACTAACCATAATGTAAACCCTTTCCCTAAGCATAATCCTAATCATAACCCCTATCCATAAATCTTATGAAAACCCTAATCAAAACTATAGTACTAACTACAATGTGAAGATGATAAAAGTATATATACACACATATATATTTGATTTGAGACTTTTCATAGGATAAATTCAATATGTTTTCATCACACTTGGCGACACTATGTTTTCTGCATTGGTTTCACTAGCCATATGGGGAGGGATACCCTTAAGGCAGACAAGTATTAATAAATGAACATGTCATTTAAATTTAACTTTTAAGGAAGTTATCTTGCATCTTGATATTGATGTTTTTCCATGCAAATTATCTTAATACATGTCAATAAAACACATAATGAATACTCTAATTTCATAATGAAAATAAACTTATACTTGCATAAGAGTGAAATTTTCTTTTAATCTTTCTAGGTGATTCTTACAAAGGGGAAGCACCGGGACTTCCTGGGAGTTCACCCATTCCAGTACTACTCTAGCTCGAGAGTGCTTAACTATAGAGTTCTCTCCATGGTTAAGCCTACTCTCTTTGCAACTCTATTTGTAAAACCTTCAGCAAGTGTTGTGCCTTATGAACAATTGATTAGAAAGCCCCTTAAGTTTGTCAATTGATAAGTAGGAGATATTTTCCACAACAATTCAAATTATAATATTTCTATTAGGATTCAACAATGTAGTTTTTTTTAGTCAGACTCATTGACCCATGTTTCATGAGTAGTGGTTCACAAGAATCCATCTCTCATGAGAATGAATAGAACACATAACACTCATTGCATTTAGGAGATGCTCACAAAGGTGAAGCACCGAGACTTCTTAGGAGGTCACCCATCCTAGTACTACTCTATCTTGAGCGCGCTTAACTATGTAGTTATGTCCATGGTTAAGCCCACTCTACTTGAAACCTCATTTGAAAAACCTTCAGCAAGTGTTGTGCCTTATGAATCATTCATTAGAAAGCCCCTTAAGCACTAATTAGGGATATAATATGAGGGATGGGAGAGTGAGAAAGAGCGAAATTAGAGGGCATATATATATATAGAGAGAGAGAGAGAGTAATTACGAAGGGGACGTGTGTGTGTGTGTGTGTGTGTGTGTGTGTGTGAGAGAGAGAGAGAGAGAGAGAGAGAAGGTAAATAGGGGGAAATATATGGTGAGATGAGGGATGGGAGAGAGAAAGAGGTTAATTAGATGGAGAGATGTGTTTGTGTGTGTGTGTGTGTGTGTGTGTGTGTGTGTGTGAGAGAGAGAGAGAGAGAGAGAGAAGGTAAATAGGGGGAAATATATGGTGAGATGAGGGATGGGTGAGAGAAAGAGGTTAATTAGATGGAGAGATGTGTTTGTGTGTGTGTGTGTGTGTGAGAGAGAGAGAGAGAGAGAGAAGGGGAGGGGGAGAGATGAGGTAGAAAGATAAAGAGGATAATTAGGGAGAGAGAGAGAGAGAGAGAGAGAGAGAGAGAGAGAGATAATTTGATTCAATGGTTGATAATGCGATTCAAGTTGAAGCTCATGAACCCATGATGAAAACCTACACATAAGAAAAAAGAAGAAACTTTTGGGGTGGTTGTTTGGAGACTTGCCTTAGTCAAGTTCCTATTTTGGTGTCTCCACCTCCATAGTAGTCGTTAGACACATAAAATTGGTGATAGATAACTGAATAGAAATGATGAATAATGATAATGTAAATAAAAGAAGTAGATAAGAGATAGATATTATGTAGTAAAGACACAAAGAGGAGATAAAGAAAACTCCCCTAACCATAATCTCAAAACTAAACCTAAATCCTAACCCCGTGTCTAACCTAAATACTCACTCTAGTCCTAATCATGATGAAAACCATAACTTTAACCATAATCCTTACCCTAAACCTTAACCCTAACCATAATTCCTTCTCTAACCCTATTTATAAGACAAACCATAATCCTAACCATGATGGAAACATAACCTTGAGCATAATCCTAATCTTGAACCTAACGATAATCATAACCTTGACTCTAACCATAATTTAACCCTAAGCTTGATTGTACTTCTAACCTAAATCCTAACCTTAATGACAATTCTATGTCTTTCCCTAACCATACCCCAAATCCTAACCCTAACCATGATGTATACCATAAAACCCTAACCTTAATCCCAAAGGTAATGCTAAACATTGAAAATTTTAAGGATTCACAGTGAAATTTATTTATTCAAATGAAGGTTTTCAAGGAACTTATATATTTTCTAATAGAGGACAACCAAACAAAAATGAATGAAATAATACAGTTTGAGACAAAGGCTAAGAAAAGGGAGATGTACATGTAGAAGAACATAATGATGGATTTGAGGGTGGAGAGGCACTAGAGCATTTAATTTAGAGGTAGAGGCAATTTAAATATTTTAACTTCAGCAATGCATGTTTCTGTCTGGTTGACTTCTTCCAGTATCTCTCCAATGGACATGCCTCCTTTCAAGTGTATTTTCAATTGAATGGACTTTTATTATAGTTTCAACTAGCTTGGAAAATGTTGTGTGTTTTCTACACTTTGTCGAAACTTTAGTATGTTTTCTACAAAAACATCAATTATAATACAACACCATTGTTTTCCATCGATGAGACATTCCTTGTCAAGAGGAGTCTTATCTTTGTGCCTCTATCAAGATAGAAGACACTCATCAGGGAGAGGGAGATCTTATGGGTCTCTCTGATGAACAGATTGACTTCAATGAGACAGGCTTCAACTGGGTTGACTTTTTCCAATGTCCCTTTGATGAAATTGTCTTCTTCCTTCAAGTGTCTTTTCAGTCAAATGGACTTCTCATACAATTTTAACTAGCTTGGAAAATGTTGTGTTTTTTTCACACTTTGTTGAATCTTTACTGTCTTTGATGATCCATTTAGTAGTGAAGACTTTGACACAATGGATGAAACCCATGATAACTTCATCTCTACTTAGTCTTCTTCTACACCTCCTAAAATATATTTTTGCCAAAAAATACTAATGTGATAGAAGGATTTAGGGTATAAAATAATTCCCTTTATAAACATCTCAATTATTCCTCTCCTAAAGTTTCTCTCCCTCGTAAGGTCAGAGAGAGAGAGAGAGGGTGAGGGTGAGATACATTTGGTAGAGATAGAGGGTAAATAGTGGGAAGAGATGTTGAGAAGATGGAGAGGAGATATTAAAAGTGGGCAATTAAGGGGAGAGAGATGTGAGAAAAACAGTGAGAGAAGGGGGAGAGGGTGAGAGTCATGAGAAAGATATATATGTTAAGAGGGGGAGGGAGATGAGAGAAAGGGAGAAGGGGGAGGGGGTAGAGATGAGGTAGAGTGAGAGAAGGGGGAGGGGAAGAGAGATGAGGTACAAAGAGAAAGAGGATAAGTAGGGCCCAAAATAGACGGATGTGGAGAGAGAGAGAGAGAGAGAGAGAGAGAGAAGGGGGAGAGGGTGAGATATATTTGGTAGAGGTAGAGGGTAAATAGTGGGAAGAAATGCAGAGAAGAGGGAGAGGAGAGATTAAAAGTGGGCAATTAAAGGGAGAGAGATGTGAGAAAGAGAGAGAGAAAGGGGGAGAGGGTGAGAGTCATGAGAAATATATATATGTTAAGAGGGGGAGGGAGATGAGAGAAAGGGAGAAGGGGGAGGAAGAGAGATGAGGCAGAGGGAGAGAAGGGGGAGGGGAAGAGATGGATGTGGAGAGAGAGAGAGAGAGACAGAGAGAGAGAGAGATTTAATTTTATAATTTTTTTCATACAATTTTGAAAGAAACCAACCCTTTTAACTTCCAAATTCCTCTATATCATACACTTATTGTTTTACTAAAATTATATTTGTGCTCATTATTAATACTATATACTATATAATATATTATACAATATTTTTTAACCACAACCATAAATTCCAATAGTAAAAGTAATGCTAACCATGATGTAAACTGTCTTGCATTAACAATAATCATATTCCTAAATCATAAACCCTTACCCTCACCATAATACTAACCTTGAAGTAAACCCTAACCCTATAAATAGTCCTAATACTAAACCTTAAACTATAATCATAATTTTAACCCTAGCCTTAACCATTATGATAAACAATATTTTAACCACAATCTTAATCCCGAGCCTAGTCATAAACCCTAACATTAATCAAAATTTTAATCATTTAATTAAAACCCCAAATCCTAACCCTAATTCTAAATCCTAACACTAACCCTAATTATAGATCCTAACCCTAACCCTAACCCTAATCCTAAAGCCTAACCCTAAACCTAAACCCTTATCTCAACCATAATCCTAATTTTTATCCTAACCCTAATCCTTATTATAATCCTAACCCTAAATTGTAATATTAATCCTAATTAGTACCCTTAACCCTAACCAAAACTCTTACCCTTATCCTAATCAAAACCCTATAACCTAAACCTAACCAAAATACTTACCCTAATCCTAATAAAATCCCTAGACCTAATCCTAACACGGGGGCTTCACTTAGTGAGCCTAAATCATAGCACGTGCATTTGTGGCACACTAAAGAATCTCCCCATTTTCAAAAAATATTGCCCCAAACTTTGTCTTTGTCACCCCCTTTAATACCTCTACTTCTATTTTCCAACCCCCACCCTTTACCCCCAAAAAACCCCCCCCTCCTATTTAGGCAATATATCACCCCTTCTTTTACCCATTTTAAACCCCCCAATACGAATGGTCGTGATAGTGTATTGCCCCTTCAGTGAAGACCTTGTGAATCCTAAAGCCTAACCCTAATCCTAAACCTAACCCTATTCATAAACCCTAACTCTTACCCCAACCATAATTTTAATCTTAACCCAAATCCTAAAGCTCACAATAGCCTTAACTCTAACCCTAATCCTAATTGTAACTTTAACCCTAATTGTTGTCACAAAATTTTGCACTCATGCTTGAGGTATGACACCCAAGCAACCTTGTGAATCATTGAATCAACCTCCAAGTATGAGACTATGCATACGAGGTTGAATCTCTAGAGAAGGTTGACTTCCTTCCAATAAGGTTGTACCTAAGCGAAGCTAATATAATTGTTACCCTAACCATTATCATAACCCTAATCCTAACTATTACCCTAAACTTGATCTTGATTCTAACCCTAACCCTAAACCTTAAACCTAATACAAATACTATCCTAATAAAAACCCTAAACCCTAACCCTAATCATAATACTAATCCTAATCAAAAGCATAAACCCTATACCCTAACCCTGAAAAATCTTACTATATTTGTAGTCACAACCCTAAACACTAACACTAATCCTAATCAAAAGCCTAAACCCTAATCCCAACCAAAACACTTACCCTAATCCTAATCAAAACCCTAAAGCCTAATCCTTAATCTTAAAGCCTAATCATAATATTAACACCTAACCATAATCTTACACACTAATCTTAAAGCATAATCCTAACCCTAATCATAAATTCTAAATGTTACCCTAACCCTAATCATAACTTGACCCTAACCCTAATCCCAACCTTAATTATAACTCTAAAACCTAATCATAACTTCTACTCTATTCTTAAGAAAGTATATATTTGGCGAATATATTGGCCATATGGGAATGACCATATTGCCCCGCATTTATTAAAATTGGGCCCAATGCTCGGGTCCATCGCCCATCAGTTTATCTAATTTTGTTTATTTCTTTCACATTATCGCCAATGGCATATAATTTTTGGGCACAATATATTTTAAACATTCGCCTATAATTTCAAAGTGGCCCCAAATGGACGACCTATATTTGCCAATAGTTATATATATATATATATATATTTAGGCGGCCCCAAATTCACCAGGCATTTTACGGACGCGTGTCTCCAACCGATGCATTTTTGCCAATTATATTAATCATACCAAGGTATTGGATGACCCATAATCGCCTAGGAAATAACACAAGATGCATTATAATTACGCGGGCTTCGCCAATTTCCAAATATTTGGAGATCTAATACCTCACGCCGAATTCGCCAAAAAAGGATTAGTATAAATACATTCATAGATCAGTGTTATTGTACCCAATTTTGTTTTGTTCAATTTGATCGATGGCGAAGTTCAGACTGTTGAGTCTTGATTGCATTGGCGAGTCGTGACTGCAATTGAATTTGAGGCAAAGGTAAGCGATTATTTATTCTGCGACTATGTAAATTTGAGTTCATTCTTATTTAGTTGGGACCAGTTAGCGAACAGTCGTGACCTCAGACATGATTTAAGGGTCAATGAGTCATATTTATATATATTATAGTTCTATTGTCACTTCTTCAACAAGTAAACATTTTTTTTTCACTGGTAGGCTGGTAGCCTTTATTTCGTTGAAGAAATGAGATGTCGAACAAGAATAAGGGTAAGGCTCCTGCATATGGGGAAAGCCAAGAGAGGCTAGCAAAATGCAGAACCTTATCATCGTACTTTGGTCATGTTGTTGGAAATGTTTCTGGCCAAAATCGGGAAGCTACTCCATCACAAGAAGATTTTCAAGATTCACAACTTGAACCTACACGACATATTGAAGAAGTCAATGAACCTGATATCTCAGATCACGATGAACTTGAAAAAGATTTTCAGTTAAATACCCAAAATAGCCATAATGATATAATCGACTTGGATGAGACTGAGAATGTCAGAGAAGATGATGGTGCAGGGAAGAAGAAATGAAAATACAAATCAAAGAATGATAGAGAATCAAAAAAAGATCCGATGTGGGATCTATCGAGGAATTTTCAAGTAGAATGGGTGTCAAAGTATGCATTCATTGAACCAGTGGACAATCCAATTGAAGGTGAGCCTTCGATAGAATGCAGATGTAAGATTTGTAGCTAGATAAATAAGAAGGAAAAGAGGTTACAACTAAAAATTGACACCATAGACAAGCATATGGGTAAAGTTTACGAAAAGAAAACCATAGATGGAGTTCAAAAATCAGTGATAAGATGGAAAACAAAGGAGGAATCTTAGCATGTTAGGAATGCAAAATTATATGAATTTCAACATAATATAAAGATGAAGCCTGGTGAAGTTAAAGGCTCTATTGAAGCTTGTTTTGGAAAAGCATTGGAAGTAGAACTAATGGGAAAAGCTGTTTAGTTAAGTGTTGTGTTTAATATTTTGAGCAGAGGGCGTTCTATGACAGACTACCCATCATTGAGTGCTTTATTACACTTTTTGAAAGTTCGTAACTATCCTAACAGTCATTGGTTAGTAAACATTGGATGGGAATGGGCAAGTTGTCTTGCTGAGGTTGAAAAAGAGGATCTAAAGGCAAAAATTAAAAAGTCAAATTTTATTGCATTGTCTTTAGACAAGGTTACAGCAGTAGACAATACTTCCTAGGTATGCATGCATGTTTATACTGTACACAATTTTGTTTGCCAACCTCATCTACTAACTATTGCTAAAATGAAGGATAATGCGACAATGAAAAATTTATTTGAACTAGTAAAGAGTTCTCTAATTGATTATGGAGGTATAAATGACATGACAATTGCCAAAAAGTTGGTGTGTGTTGGAGCGGATGGAGCCTTAGTAATGCAAGGCTACAGGGGTGGTCTTTGCAGAAAGATACAATCTTCTTGTGCACCCTACATTACTCCCATTCACTGCATGGCCCATAGAATGAATCTAGCTTTTGGAGTTGTCAGCAAGCATGCTCCAGTACAAAAAATTAAAGTTTTAATCAAAGAGCTCTACCAATACTTCTGTCGAAGTTTGAAATGATTGAGGTAATTTCAACACTTTTCCAAAGGACTAACTGACGAGAATGAGATTCTTAAGGATAATGATACCAGATGTATCTCTTTGGATGGACCAGCACATCGAGTTTTTTCAAAATATCAATCGTTGCTTGGTCTAATGAACTCAAGTCATCATGAAGCAGGGCAACCAAAATTTTATGCACTGCTGCGAATGTTAAGTAATGTCGAGACACTCTTAACATTAGCAGGTCTTCTCCACATGCTTGAGGAAATGAGAAATTTAATGAAAAAGGCCCAACAAAGAGCTATGTATATTCCAAAATATGCTGCGTTGCATAAATTGACATGCACGACACTCAATAATCTCTATCGATCATGTGATGATGTAAAATTTGCCAACTGGCTGAAAATCACAGATTTGGACAATCCTGATAAATTTTTAAAATTCGGTGCAAATGGGGAGTTATGTGTAGAAGTTTACGGAGTTGAGATACCAATGCACTACTTTGCGAGGATCAAGTCCAAAGAACCAGGAAAGAACCCTAGGAAGCGAGTATCAAGTATTAAAAGGGAAGACTTTACCAAGATCATTGATTTTGTAATAGCTTCTCTGAAGCACATTTCCTATGATCTTTCCACATAGATTAGAGCAAGATTCCCTCAAGTCAAACTACTTGAATCCATGGCTATTGTGTTTCCTCGATATTGGAGTTTGAACAGTTTGAAAGATTTTAAAACTAAGCTACTAACTTTGATAGATCATTTTTGCAAAACCAAAGAGTTAAATGGAGTAAATCTAAATGGAATTATAGATGAATCTCGTTTGAGAGACCAATTAGGTCATTTTTCAATAACAATGAGGGAACAATATAATATTATGCAGAACCCTCTTGAAGATGGATTGGTAACAAGGCTTTGGAAAAATCTAGCTGAGAGCGAAATGTTGATTGATTTAATATCAGAATATTTCAAGCTTGCTGATTTATGTCTGACCATGATATTGGGGTCGGTGGAGGATGAGAGAGTTTTTAGTGCTTTGGGATTCCTAAAGTCAAAGGTAAGAAACAAACTAGACAAGAATCTGGAAAATTGCTTGAGGCTCTATACATCCAGGTATGAAGTCAATACTTTTCCTTACGGAAGGGCACTGAAATTGTGGAGAAAGAAATGTCAGAGAAGAGGGTTGGGCAACATTTCAAACCAAATTGGGAGTGCCAGAGACAATGATGTCATTGAATCATGTATTGGTACTAGTTCTGCTAGTGGTGAACATTAGTTAAGAAGAGGTATGCAGAGTGAAGAAAACATATCGAATAACCGAGGAAGCTATGAAGTTGATGGCAATGAATCCGAGGATCCCAATAATGATATGATGTGGTAGCTTGAACCGTTTTACAAGTAACAGGTCCTAAGTATTTATTAAACTTTTTCCTGAAGTCTATTGTCAGTTTCTGTATCTCATCATCAATCATGCATAATAGCATATTCCAATGTCAAAAACATGAATGTGGTTGATAATGTCATCAAGATTCAATTCCACAATTAATAATGGTTTTCATTTGCATTATTCAGCTCATATGGTATAATTCTTGTAGATTTTTCATTATTTGTTTTGCCAACATAGCAATTCACATGTTACAATTCTTAGAAATACTAATTCTCATTAATTTAATTACAAATATGATACAATGTAACAATTCATTCATTAATATTAGTAAGAACACAACTTTTTGATTCTTTTTACAAAAGTCAATGACTCAATACCCATTGGCAATTTGGCACATTGCCCAATTTCAATTTCATAATCATTACCCTAAGCCAATGACCTTGAATTCCCTTTTATAGAAACAAGGGAGCAACAACGGCTTTAGGTCGATTTTTCTAATGTGAAGTCTCAAAATCTAAATCAGTAAGACAACTACAAATCTACAAAATCTCTACAACTGTACATTTCTGCATTTGACAGGCCGGTTTAGTAAATTAGCATTGGCAATAGCATCTGCAACATTGATCTTGTTCAAAAAACAAAGTTCAAACTTGTTACTTTAAACTCAATTCTAGTATTTAGGATAATATCAAAGATATAGAGATGATTGAAACTGAAAGTACTTTCACATACTATGATTGATAAGATCAAGATGATTCTGTCAATTTCTTTAGTATGCTCCATTCTTCGTCGGTTGGAAGCGCAAAATTTGTGATGTTATAGTAAATGACCTGCAACCTCGTTAGCCATCCATACTTGGAAGAGTGAGTTGAAAGCAATGTTCCTTCCATTACTGCATTCAAATTTGTCCATGTTTTGATGCAATTTGCAATGCCTTCATGAGTTTTGTCCCGAGGAAGCTTGCCTAAATCAGACGTCATTGTGTCCTCCAACTTTTTTTTGTAAGCTTCTCGTCCAATGAAATTTGTTGATTAGTAATCAGGACCAGGACTCGACAAACCAAGAGATATCAATTTGGTTGTTTTACTATTCATCTTGGCGAGATTTGGCCCGAATAAGGCAAGAGTTTTGTCTACTTCTGTTAGTTTCTGACATTTTGGAAAGACAGAGTTCGCCTTTATTGTTGCACCAACGATGTCTTGAATTCCCTTGCTTGCCAAATGCTTGTCACTATTTGTGTTGATTTCTTGCATAATCTACTTTGCAATTTTCTATCTCTGACAAGTTTTTTTGTTCTTCTCAATGTGCTCTTTCAGCTTCCCAAAAACATCTGTAAGATTTTCATTCAGTTCAAACCAATCACACAACCTATCACCAGACTTCTTTATTTTCCCCCAGAAGAATTTTTTTATTTTCTTGACTGTATTATTTACATGGTCACTCAAGCTGTTTTCATAATTTTTAATTCTATTATTTGCCTTCTTTAGGTCTTCTCTCATTTCTGAGAACTGGTGTTCACTATGTTGTTTTATTTTCTCTGCTTTCTCTTCCCACTATTTTGTTTTTACCCTCTCATTCTTCAATTCTTTCTTTAAGTTATTGTTTGCCTGTCCCGCATTCTCCAAATTTTTGTATAAACTAAATGAAGAGGCTTTTTCATCCTTAAGTTTTTTTTTCGCTCTGTTCCATTTTTTCCCTCAGAGTTTTCAGTTCTGCATCCATATGTTCTTGCTATCCAATTGCTTCTTTAGAGGATGAATTTTTTATCCTTCTCTCTAATTCTTTGCACCTATTTTCTGCTGCTTTCTCATTTGACTTTACATTTGCCAAGTCTGCCTTTAAATTATCTATTGTGCCCTGAAGCTTTCCTTTCTCTCTCTCCAACTTCATCACTGAATGGTAGACCACTTGGTTGGTCATTTTCGACACATTTATCTTGTCCACATTTTTAATTTTGGATAAATCCATTTGGAGGGTGCTAACTTGAAAATGAGATGGATCTAACTGACTCTCTGGTGGATTGTTATCTCTAGCTAGGGGCATAACAAGCATGAATTCCATCATATCTTTATTTGGGTCATATGTGGGAAATAACCTGTTGGATGTAGGTTCTGCATCACGAGCTGCAGCAACTGCTTCCATCTTCATTGTCTTACTATTTTGTCTATTCCTATTTTTTGATTGTTCATAGCTAGTTACAAAATCATTGTAATGAAAATCAAGATTTTTTGACACAATTGAATGTTTGAATGGTGAAATAGCACTTGCAATGATGTATGAGCTTCCACCTATGTTGCATGTGGTTCACCTAATTCTACCATGAGGATTACCAATACCCTGACCCATTACAAGTGGATTTTTTGGACTATTTTGGGGGTTTTGTCCTGAAGGTTGGGCAATTATTGGACTCACAGTCACCATTGCCATTGTTGTACTAATACTTGTCATAATGTTTTGCTTCTTTACACTGCCTTGATCTCTGGGAACCATTGTTTTCATGTCCACCTGTAATGTCCTTTTCGGACCATTAGTTGTAGTTGTACCCATGATATTTGTTCAAGCTTAGAATTGTTACCTTACATCAGGCATTAAAGCTAACAACAATTCTATCCTGACAATGGAAACCTCTCCTAGCTACGAGTAGACTATGAATGAAGAGGAATCTCTGGATTATAGGCCGGTTCCTATAAAAAATAGAATATCACTTTCCTAATCTGCAAATTATTGGGAAAAGGGAAAAGAATACTATAACTAAAAGATTAGGGTGATACACCAATGAATAATTCAGACTTTGCAAAAGAGATGAAATTCAATCTTGACTCACAAATGAATATCTTAACATTCTGAATCTCTGCTCAACATATAGGTTAATGAATTCATGCTATTAGGGTTCTACCACAAACAGCTTGGACAATTAACAAACATACATTTCTCATACAAGGCCTAGGGGCAATTGATTATCTTGAGAAGGAATAAAATTTCATTCACTTCCTTTAGATAATAAATGATTTGACACTTGTTAGAAAAGATGAAAATAGGATTCGATATTGAAAAACCAATACACAAATATGAGTCAAAGAATTTGGTTCATTCCTTCAAAAATTTGACAAAACGATTACAAAAATGGCCTGCAAAGCACTTAGGAATGATATGTTCACTATATGCCCTCTCTCTAAAATCTGCAACCTCTAATTGATCATAAAAAATCAATTTTATACCCAGCTCTAACCTCAAATCCAAAAATCTAAGCTCCTAAAAAATGTCCAATTTTAGCCTAAAAACATGCCACTAACCAAGTTTTTCACAAACCCTCTAAAAATGCCTCTTCCCTAAATTTTTGGCCTAATATAAGGAATTAAATCCTTTTTACAAAGAAAAATGTCAAAAATTATAAACAAGAAATTAATATTAAATAAAAATTTAATATCAATTTACCTAACTTCACCACCTAACTTTCATTTCCTAACTTAGATAAAATATCTAAGTGTGAACTACATACAAAGTGGAGAAGTCGACATGACCTCCAATCTACTTGCAATGCAATGCAAAGACCGATGAGATAAGAATGAAAGGTGGCATGTTTTTCCAATTTTTGAGGCTCTGCTGGAACTGTCATGCATTGAACTGCTTGGCGGACTCCAAACAGTTATCTCATTTTCTCCTTGGCATTTGTGTTTTCTTCATTCTTCACGGAGAAGTCTCAGGGAAATGAAACCCTAAGCCTTCGAAAACTACTGAAGGAGCTCGGCTTGACTGTAAGAATACACCATTGTTGAACTCAAGCTTTCTCTATACTTTAGATTATCACTGTTACTTCTTTGTGTGCATCTCCAGCAAGGAACTCGGCATTAACTTCCATTTCACATTCAGCGAACTGTAAGTTGTCTTCTTGAACTCTTTGTTTATATTTTTTCTTATTCCTGGCATGAATATCATGAGATTTCAATCATGCATAAGTCATGGGCTCTCCTTGTGTTAATTGTTGTTTCATTGTTACTTTTAAAATATGACTATTTCTTTCAAAAAATGTAGTCACGGTTAATGAATCACAGTTATATCTTGGTATTTAACAGTCAAATGACTGGTGTTCTATGATGCTTACTCTCAGTTGAATCTTCTTTGCTCGAACTGTGACTTGTAACCTTACCTCGCACAAACTATACACTGAGAGTTATCTTTTACTTGTATAGCTGCGAGCCCATATCATGTTTCATAGCATCCTTTGTTTATATATGTATATTGAACTGTTCATTTGCTTACACTTTCGAACTGTGACTTGTAACCACGGCTCCATGCATTTCCATTAAGTTGTTCACCATATATATCTGGGCTTTATTTAATGCGGGCTCCATGCATTTTCATTTGGGCTCAACTGTTGTTTATTTGTTTGTTCACCATACACGGGTTCGAAAGTATTGAACCCAAAATTGTTCGTAACAGTTTTTTGTGTTGCAAGTTGCTAGTACATCTTACCATTTATAATGCTTACTTACCATGTGACTGTTGTAAAACCCGCGAGCTCGGTTTATGACCTAGCAACAGCTGCGGGTTTCAACTGTTGTTATTTCTTTTGATCCTTCTCTGGCATTTGTGAACCCGAAACTATTCTCAACAATTTTTTTTATTGACAACTGTGAACACATTTCACCATGTATAATACTTATGACTGGCATAAGATACAAACTTTAATTTATAAACCAGTAACAGTCAAGGATTTTCACTGTTGTTATTTTATTTGGCACATAAAGCCATGACTGTTCTTGTTTATAAGAATTCTTCAGTTCACTAAAGGAAAATAATTCCTTCACACTTTTGATAACTAGAATACCAATATGCAACTTGTGGGCATTATTTGAAATTGACATGGCAACATACTTCTCACATTTATGGAACTTTGAATTACTGTCAATTGCAACTTTATCAAATTTAGCATCTTCCTCAGCATATTCTGTGATAACATATGAAGCTCAAAATCTTGACTGAGAATTTTGAAGATAAATAAATGATGGCTTTTTCCTGATTAGATGTATGAAGACATTCTTGTGTAAAACATGAAGCTCTTAGAAATTGATTTAACAAATTCCACACTTTGAACACAAACTGTGGTTATAGCATAGAGCATCCAAATTGTTTCACTTTGCTGACATGAATAGAACCTTGTGTAATCAACAACTATAAACTTGATGAGCTGGTGAACTTGTTTCTTTGCAAACCATATATGATGAGCTCAACCATGATGGACAGTTGCTCTAGGAAACCATGAAAACACCTCTTAATGACTTACTAAAGTTGCAAGGTTATGAGTGGAAAATGTTAAAGATATAATCTGTTACACATAAAACCATTGCATCTTTCATTCATAAGCTTCGCAAACCTTAGAAGGTGATTATGACTGAGAGATGCTCAACACACTTTCTTATTTCCACAGCAGATAAGTACTCTGTCCTTTATAATATCCCACTACTGGTTGCACATACTCTGTTCCAGTTTATACATATTTTCTATTTTATGTTCAGCTTGCATCCTGTAGCTTTGTCCACTGTAAATAGTTCACATTGGTGCTGAATCTGCACTTAATATGATAAGTACAACAAGATGAAAAAATGTTTATTTATTGTTAATGAAGTTCGAGCACGGGCTCGTGACACTCAAAAACATCAGAATGTTTAACTAATGAGGTTTGAACATGAGTTTGTGACACTTAATAAAAATAAACTGTAAACACTATGATTTTAGAGCTTAATCTTGAAGCACTCTTTTGTATTCAGCAACAAATATGTTTATGATTTGAAAATGTACTTAGGAACAGTAAGGACATATTTGTACTGGTATTTATGCATCACCATTTGTATCTTGAACTGGAAAGTTGGCAATCATTGGCATTTCCTGTAGCATTCTTATCATAGAAACCAGCTTGATCTGCATCTTTCACTCATGACTGAATATGAAAACTAGTCAGCTGTTATCTGCAAGATAATCTGTTAAGCTCTCAAATAACATCATTATGAAATACAATATCTGAAAAAGGTTTCTCAGTTTGGAAACATACTAAGTCCCTTTAATTCAGACACCTGGCTAATAAAAAGGACAACATACACCACAATGATCATTAACTTAGTAAAATGTTTTATGTCAAAAACAAGTCCCTTTAACACTACCTTGCAGTGAGTGTCAGTGTACATTTCCTTATTTTATTTAATTTTCGAAATTGATATGTAGTATTGAAAACTTGAATACTACAGTATGTTATTTGTTTCTCATGTATTGCTTAGATCCATCAGGATCTAACCATATCTTCATTTCTCATGCAGATGGAAACCTTAAAGACCTAGATGCAGATGGAGACTTGGACTCGTGAAGACCTAAAAGTAGAGACCCAATAGACAACCAACTGACACAACCAATACAAAAGGCAATACATGGGACCCCTATTCCATACTTCAATCTTTCTTTTAATTCTGCAATGTACTCTATTTATTGATGAAACATGGAACAAGAAAGGACATTTGTATATCACATTCAGTATGAAAGTACAATGTAATGATTATTTATGAATTTTGGCAATTTTTTGGAATGATAATCAATACTTAGAGTACAATAATGACATCTAGAATGAATGCAATAAGGACATGTAAACTAACAAAACCTGCAAGGTAGTGTTAATTAGACCAACAAAATGCAACCTTTGCCTACTAATGCTTATTGTATTGTATGCTGGATTTTTAAGTAACAATATCCATAGCTGTGGGAGTGGCAACTGATTTAGATTGAATCTGAGTGCTTGGAACATGTGGAATTGTATTTGAAGGTGGAACAAATGAAATTGACTGAGTTGATGAATATGATGATTGAACTCCAAGCCCAAGGCCTGGTTTCTCACCATGTTTTGGTGGAGTTGGTGGGTCAGGTACAAACCAAAGCCCTTGTCCATTGGGACCCAGACCACCAAAACTTGGGTAGCCCATTTTTTCTACAATATCTGCCCCTTTGGTATATTGAACTTTTTTGGACATATCAACTCCTCTACTAATTGAATATACTTTACTGGATGTGGGATTCACATTGGAGTGGGATTCACAGAATCATGGTCATAGTCATCATCATCGCCGTGATATGCTTCAACTGGATGCTCCTTATTCCACAATTTGCTAAACATTGTATCCTCTTCCACGTCATAAAGATCTGTAGAGGTCTTTGGCTCACCGAGATTCTTCCTCATTTCCCAAAAATCAAAAATTTTGATTCGAGTCCAATTATCATCCATACATTCATTCATTAGCTCTTTTGGAATATATATTGTAGATGGTTGAGCAACTTTCTAGTAGAAATTGTACGATGTCATGGCCTGCACTTTTCCTTTATGTTTGTGCAATGCCATAATTTGTGATGACAATTCCTGTATTGACATATTATTTTCAGCAACATATTTCTCCATCTCTTTTTTGACCTCGTCCTAGGACTCCATGTTTTTAAAATTTTCAATCAATGACATACTTTCATGTTGACATTTGCTTGCAGAGTTCCCATTCTCTCTAAGCTTTGTTCCAATTATGTTGAGTGGATCATACTGCAAGTGACTGTCAACATCAAATCAAAAAATTGAAAAAAAAGCTTGTGCCACTTTGAATCCTCTTCTCTCAAATGTGAACCCTCCAAATGAGAAAGGCAAGGAAGGAAATATCATTTTTTTTTACTAACCATTAAAGAGTACATCTGTGCTCTCCATCTTCCATACATATTCCAATGCAAATACCCTATTTGTTACATGTATTGGAAGTTTGTAGGGTTCTACCACTGAACCGTAAAACCTTAACACAATGTACTCTTCCATTAAGTACCAATCAACCAATTGTATTTGACTTTCGAGTTGAATGTACTCTCTACAAGTAACATGCAATCTAGGCATTGGAGTGCCTGTAATTTTATGGTACATTGGTGCCAGAAAGAAGTCTACAAAATTGTTGTAGTTCCTTCTATTATCAATCATCCTTATGTGAGGTGTCCACTCATATATTGGATTTTGGCCCTAACTGCAAAGCTTGTTTGTCTGAAATATTGTACGATGCTTTGTTAAGAGAAGATAGCACAAGTAGGTTGGGAATCTAAATGTCTTATGTGAACCTCTTTTAATCATTAGTAATTGATCTTGCATGCAACAAACAATGTGCTCAATAAAATAATATTTTACTGGTTCTTTTTCAAAATGAATATGAAAAAGCATTTCAAGAATGCTGGCACCCACTTGTTTGTTACTATCCAATCCCAAACAAAATGTTAGCAAGGAAATATTGTCTTGTGCCCATGACACAAAAATATCATAATCATAAGGAGGCTTATGATCTGGACTCAGATTAGAACCGCTTGTTATTCCTCTGATATAAGAATCTCTTTGTGTTGCATCTAATTTTTCATAATCCTCTGCTAGCTTTCCCAAGTCAATGTGCAGGTTTGAGTTTTGTTGTTCAAACCCTAGGTTCAACAGAATAGCAAATTCACTCTCGGTTATGGACAAAATTTCCTCCTGATTATTTTTATTCACAATTGCTTTTCTATTTTCATCATAATTTTTGGTGCATACCATGACAATTTCTTGGCAAGGGAATACTTGACGTAACGCCATGCATGCCAACCCAGCAACCCATGCTCCAATTTTATTTGCCGTTGCATTTATCATGGGGTTAAATGTATAAATTTTGAACCCTTATTTGGATCGTTCCACTTGTTTTCAAGTGCAAATCTAATTTCCATTATTCCCTTATTTTCATGAATAACAGGATCATAAATATCATGGAATAAATCAGTGAAACCTAGTGTTTTAAGTAGATTGTGGAATTCTATTATCTGACTTGGCCTTTTACTCAGTCTTATTCTTGATATTTGTTTTTCCCATTGTGGTAAGTTGGTAATCGGTATCACTATTTACTCGTAGGAAAATTCAAATATTTATACACAACTACAAGCCTACAATTTACAGGGGTGATTCAAAATTAAACCCTAACAGGCTAATTTTTATATATAATATAAACAGTAAAGTTGTAAATCAAGAGATTTGAAAAATTTAAACCGTGGGACGTAGGTGTTCAGGATTTTAGTAGTTACTCGTTACCCTTAGTTTCAATTTTTGCAGACTATGACTGGGAAGAGAGCTGAGAGACTTTGTTGCTTTCCTTGGACCTCAATCCTTAACCTAGAAATTTAGATTTCGTAAGTTGTAACCCCTTTCTAAATCTGGAGTCTACTTATACTTATAAATGAAAAATTAGATTGGAAAGTAAAACTTAAAGCGCCAAAATTGTAAAATCTACAGTCGTCACACTTGTCACTGTCACTAACCATGTGAGTGGACACGTGTCATGAATCCAGAGCGGGTTTGCAAAAATGGGTTTTCTTTTCCCTTTCAGCCTGAAATACAACTTCGGTCGTTGATCTACAATCATCCAACGGTCATAATGTCAGTGTTAGTCACTATCTGGTGTGGTGGCCCCGTGGGTCCCATTAACTTACCTAGTCACTTGACGGCTAACTCACCTCACGAGTCAGAAGTGTCACGTCATCATCAAATGACATTGTTGGTAGACCGTGTGAGACTGCGAATGGAACGTGTTACGTGTTTAGTGACACGTGTCATGATTCCAGAATGGGTTTGAAAAAATGGGGTTGCTTTCCCCTTTCATCCCGAAATACAACTTCGATCGTTGATCTACAAGCATCCAATGGTCATAATGTCATTGATAGTCACTATCTGGTGAGTGGTGTGGTGGCCCTGTGGGTCCCATGAACTCACCTAGTCACCTGACGATTGACTCACCTCACAAGTCAGACGTGTCACATCATCATCAAATGACATAATACATTGTTGGTAGACCATGCAAGACTGCGAGTGGAACGTGTTACGTGTTTAGTGACACGTGTCATGATTCTGAAACGGGTTTGAAAAGATGGGGTTGCTTTACCCTTTCATCCCAAAGTCCATCGTACATCATCGATTTGTGCTCATCCAACGGTAGTTATTTGCAACAGACATTGTCAAATTTTATACTGTTATTTTTACCTTTATAGATATTAATTAATAATGGATAATAAGTTAATAACATTTAAAGTTATTTATTTGAATAGTAACAATTTTAGCCAATCAAATTCAAAATGCACTATTTTTTTAATAATATTACATTCTAATAAATTTCAGAGGCTGGAGTTAAGGTTAGTGTTTAGAGATTACGAGATTTATGTGGTCGCTAATTCGCTAGGTCTCCCAAACATGAGTTAAAGTAATATTTTTTATTGATTATATAGTATACTTAAAGTTAAAATGATATTTTTTATTGATTATAACTTTAACATTGATAATTATAATCACATAATTTTCATACCGTATGATTAGAAAACCATAAATTCTTTCTCTAACCTTATTAATTCATTTGTCCTTCAAATTGATTATATAGTATACTTAAAATTAAAATGATATTTTTTATTGATTATAACTTTAACGTTGATAATTATAATCACATATGATTTTCATACATTATAATTAGAAAACCATAAATTCTTTCTATAACCTTATTAATTCATTTGTCCTTCAAAATTCTGTAAATCTTTCATATTAAATGTACGAGTGTGTGAATTTTGACATGTAACATTACCCAAACTTAATGTCAGTACTCAGTGATAACTGATAAGACATTTCTTTTATTAACTACAAATGTCTACATTGTACAATTGTGATGCATTTTAAATATTTAGATTTAAAAATAGAAATACCATCGACATCGTTTGAACGTTTTCTTATTTCTACTGAAACATACTTACAAGTTACATCATAGATGTCTAATACATAGATAAAGCAACTAATTAAAATATTGCAATCACAGTGACAGAGAAGTCTAAGAACCATTTTTTGTACCCATAAAACACAACTTGAAATGAGCTAAAGCTTGCAAAATTTTCATTATTTTTTTCATAAAATTATATTACATTGTCCACTTCCAGTACAAAGAGAAACCTACTATAAACAAAAAAAACCCAAAAACGAAGTATGTTTTTATTAAAAAAAACCACTAGTAGTCCACTACTGATTTTGCCCTTTGGCTTCATCTAAGTAGAATTCTGCAGAGAAGATTAACTGCGAGAATTCATCGAGCCACCTGTATTGCCCCGCCTGAGCCTCCACTTCGTCAAACATAAACCACTTTCAGAGAAAATCCCTAGCAATCAGGGTCCATTTCCTATGGCGCTTATATTGCTCAACATTCAGGCCCAAAAGAAAAGGTTGCATGGCCAAATTCTGGCCTGGGAGGAGAAGCTTGGGTATTTCACTTGCCCAAGGGATCCCCACCCCTATTTCCGTGAACACGACAACATCAACGTTGTCCCCCAGGTATTCTTCTTTAAAAACCCTCCTCAACAGCATTAACATGACCACCTTCTCTCCTCTGAGGTCGAGAAGAGATGCCAAAAAATGGGATGTAATGTTCGTGTTGACCCTGTGCCTATCTTCATTGTGCAGAAACTCTCTGCCTAGCACCATTTTATCAGCCTCTATTACGAAAGACCCACCCACCTTACAAATTGATTGTAAGGTTTCATCTAAAAAGGAAACCAAAAAGGCCTTCTAGGCCTCTTCAAATGTGCATCTAAGCCTAATTGAAGTGTCCATCTAAAACTTCAGAAAATTTAAAAACAAATTATTTGTAGTGCAGACTGCAGACTAATGACCGAAACAAACAAATTATCTAGCAAAGACAAATCGAGGAATAATGAAGCTAGATCGCCTATAAATAGCCCTTGAATCCTTGATCGTTACTTAGCAATTAATTATTCTATCTTTAATAGTATTAAATTCATTGTCCTTAATATGCCTTTAAATCTTTCATGCAAATCTTTCCCCTAAATGCATGCATGTGAGAAATTAAAATTTTGTCCTTAATCTTTCATATTTGGCAGTAAATTTTTTCCATAAATGCAAAAATGTCAGATATCAGTTATATTGTCTGTACAAATTTGGAAGTGGTGCATGACAAGTTAAAGAATGTCACTTGTCATTGACAAGGCATTTATTTCTTACCAAGTTAAGAGGTTACAAGTTGCACTATAGTAATAAGACCGTGATTATCAATACCAACATGTGTACATTGTAGTCTGCAAACAAGTTACCCTTATTTGATACATGTCAACATTTCGGTGACTTCCTCGACAACTCTGTTTCCTTCAAGAAATTGGGGCCGAAATTAAACTTCAGCCATTGATCTTCAATCATCAGACGGTCTCAAATAATACATTTAACATTATAAAATAATGTATGTATGTTAGGTATGTTAAGTTAGGTTACATGTCCGTGTTATGTTCCATCTTTTGAAAATCGCCAATAAAATATTTTTTTCCCATAATTAACGAACGATTAGCCAATAAAATAAATAAATTTTCAAACAGTACATAAAATTCGCCAATATAATTATTTTTTTTCCCTTGAAAAAAATCATTCGCCTCATATATTATAATTTTTTACTTCAAAAGAAAATTATTCGCTTCATACAATATATATTTTCCCCACATGACTGAAGAATTCGTCAGCAATTTATGAAATTTTCATTCGATGGGGAAAAAATCGCCAATACAAACTATGAAAAAAATGAGGATTTGAAAAAAAAATTCACCTGCATTAAAACAAATTCCCCCCTAAAATAATATACGATTCGCCATGCTTTTACACTTTTTCCTAAAAGGGGGTTTCTTAAAGTTATCCCTGGGTATAGGATCAATTTTTTTTACTAAAATAAATTAAGTTTCCTTTAAAGATAATCAAAACAATTCAATTATTTTAATCTACAAATAATAAAAATTATCAATACTGTAAAATAATATAGATCTATTGCTACAAAATATCAAATTGTCAATTATATGCTCTATTTTCGTGTGTAGAAGCCAAAAATGTAGTTCAACATTGAATATTTCATCCTCGGGTTGTGTCTCAGCTACTAATAAAAAACCCGTCGAGTGCAAAAACAACATAGGTGTGAAAACACATTTTTGCCAAAATGGTCGAAAACAACATTTCCCACTGCCTGTACTTGCGCACTTAACATTTCCTCCATCTTATATTTAATCGTACAAGCACAATTAAAACTAAGTCATTGATCTCAGAGAAGATTGCTACTTAAATCCTTTGAAAATAAGGTAAATGGGACCCACAATGCAGAAAACACAATGTCTTTGACCATGCATTTGCGCACTTAACATTTTGGACATCTTAGATTTAATCGCACAAGCATGATGAAATCTAGACCATTGATCTTCAATGGCAAAAACGCGCAACATTTTCCATCCCATGCACCTGCGCGCTTAACATTTCATGCTCCTTAGATTTAATTGCAAAGGTGCAATGAAATCTAAGCCATTGAAATCCTGTGGGCCAAAAATACACAACATTTTTGCATCAAGGAAAAAAGAATAATGTTACCCCAATAAAAGCTATCGACATAACATTGCCTATCAAGATGAACCTAAAATCTCCCAATGACCAGTCAAGTTACGCCGATGGTGAAAACACATCTTTACATCGATGAAACAAGAATGATGTTACCCTGATGGATGCTATTGACATAACATTGCCCATTGGAATGGGCTTAAAATATCCTAGCAATCAACCAAGTTACGCTGATGGAAAAAACATACAATGTTTTTGACCCACCTATCAAACAACAAAGGTACAAAAACAACATTTTTGCCAAGATGGTTGAAAAACACACAATGGCTCAAAGAAGATGATCGCTGCTTAAATCTTTTGAAAATAAGGTAAGTGGGACCCACAATGCATAAAACACATGATGTTTTCGGCCGCACACTTGCGTACTTAACTTTTTCAAATTTGGACTGTTGATTTTCGATGGCGAAAACACAAAACATTTTCCATCCCATGCACCTACATACTTAACATTTTGTACTCAGATTTAATCGTGCAAGTGCGATAAAATCTGAGCTGTTGAAATTCTGCAGGCTGAAAACACACAATATTTTTGCATCGGGGACATAAATTTTTGCATCGCAAAACTCACATAATTTAGTTAAAAGAAATGGTGTAACATGATCTACCTACAACTCAAGACTGGCCAAACTATTTCCTGGGAAGAGTTTGGAACTGGCACAAACATTACACTATTTAAAACTCTATGCGCAAAAGTTGGACAAACTCAATACAAAAATGTGTTCTTATGAAATAACATGATTGCCGAATATGTACAAAATCAATTGCATGAAAGGTTTATAATCTTTCAAGAAAATGCATTTGGTAGGTCTAAACCTAGACACTACCATCTTTGCCATCTTCGTCCCTCCCTGTGTTGAAATGAGAGTTTTGGAAGGGCCGTTTTGGAACAAGCGGTTCACAAATCAGAGAGGAAAAAAGCAACCTGGTTTGGATTGACCTTGTTCAATTGACAAAATTTCAGCCTGTTGGAAACCGAGGCCCTTAAAGGCAAATCAAGTGTTGTATGTTCTATTTGAAGGAATTAGAGACTTTGCCTTTCTGCCTTTTGACTTGGCCCAAGGCAAGCAGAATTTGCAGTTTTAGTTGCGAAAGTCTCTCACGTGAGCTATCAAAATGGATAATATAATTGTCACTATTCAAAATCATTGCAAGGTGATATATCGACAAATGAAAATGGCAAAAATTCGATGATCGAGATGGCTTTGATCGTCTTGCATCCATTCTCAGAAAATCTGCACTGTCAATGTCGAAAGTTAGCCACTCCGCTTCAGCCAATCCACGCCTTCAGCATTAAAATTACTGACCATGTTTGAAAAAACACGTGCGGCAAACAAAGATTTTCAAATTATAATTCTTTCTATCAAACGGAGGGGACAAGACTGTTGGACAGACACTGACAAACAATTTCCATTTTACTCCATATGCAATGGCTGAATGTATGAGATGTATGTAGTATGTTAAGTTTAGGTATGGAGGTGCATTCTATCGGGAGGATAGCCGCGTCCAAAAAAAATAGGGGCGTCCATTAAAATATTCATATGCAGCAGGTATGAAACATTGACAAATGTCTGGTAGATAAAATTAGGAAGAGAAGAGGGCAATTATTTAAGACTTAGCCACTTGTATGACTGAGAAGACGTCAACTTTGAAGTAAGCATAACATTTACACGTGACTGCATAAGATGATGTTTAACAATGACTAACAATGAAAAACAATGACCATGGACACTTGAGGTTGACAAACATAAATCATTTTACCTTCGTAGAGACATAAACAACTGGATTATTTTTGAAGGGGCACAAAGAATCTTCTATCTCAATGTCAAAATGCAGCCCTAGTAGATCAAAGAGTCTTGGCAAGGCAAAACTATATTTAAATTTTAACCCTTCCCTAGATCCTCCAATCTCTAGATCTTAGCACTTCCAGAGAAAAAGTACACGGAAACCTGTATTGACCCTGTCCATAGCCAAAACAAATGAAGAATACAAAGCCAAACATCTTGGAACATACACAGAATTGTCTGCCTTGATGTTAAAATTCACTCCTCCTAGACCTACATCTGCTTGTTAGGAGGTTCTACAGATCATTTGCAAGTATTGTCCTAGTATATTTCAATTTGTGTGATTAGTCTCCATGAGCATTTAGCATGTAAGCCAACAGGTCATCAAGAAACCCAAGGGAGAATAATCATAATGTCTCTTTGGACAATTTTGTGTCATACATAAATCTCAAAATTCTAATCTAAATGCAGTATTTCAACAAAATTTCAAAAGACAATTTATTATTGAAGTTCACATCCATAATAGGCCATCTATTCAATATATATACTTCCTGATCTTTGTCATCAAACTAGCAGCTTTCTTGAATTGAGTTTTTGACATATCCACATTCATAAATACATTTATTTTATGAATAGAAATTGTTCTGTAATTCTTATTCTTTACCATTTCAAGATGTTTGATTCTGTCATCTTTAGTCTCTGTTGTGAACCTACAAGAAATCTTATGATACCAATTTCTTGTGTAAATCCAACAAAGGACGTGATAAATGTTTCAAGCCTAAATAAAAAACAAGTAAAGAAAATATATAAAAATCATCAGTTGTAGGATAATTCTACAAGCACCTAACATTGTGGCATTCTTACAACCTATTTTCCCAGAATATCGCTAACACTATGGTCACATATACCAAATTTTTCGTTGTTCTGGAAAATGTTTAGGATGCTAGGAATTGCAATAGCTCACTACAGTCAATTATATTGACTGAATGTTTATCCTGCACAAATGCAGGATTATAAGCCTTCAGGCCACAAACAAAAAGAGTTGTGATTAATAACTAGGCATGAATATTCAACAAGAAACTTGGTCTTGTACAGCTCAGTTTGAAGTTGAACATCAAAATCAACAACTAAACTCGGATTGCCAAGCATTCTTCCTCCTCTGAGTGAAAAAGTCACATGGGATCTTCAATGTCGCAAACCGTCTATAATGTATGTGGCATACAAGTCCCTGAATCAAAAATATTTAGTCTCAAAAGATGTAAATACCCCAATTTCTTCTGCTTAGCATTTTCACAAACAATATTCTTTACTCACATTGAGTGCTCGATTGCTTCCTGTGCATTACATGGAGGTAGGAATTCATCCACTGCAACTTCCTTGTTTTCATTTTTCTTGTCTGTAATTATAGTATTAAAAATCCCAAACTTTTCCATGGTCTAAACAAATATAGAGAAAGAGAATATGGTCAAACATTTATAGCAATGACCCTAGGCAGCATAATACAGTCCCGGTAAGACCTTATGAGCAAGCCCCATTCAAATATAATAGAAAGGATACAATCTTCAAAGAAACGCCGAATTTCTGCAAGACGGTGTGGAGGAAGCTCATTAATGTCCCTGTAATGACGGTACTCAGGATCATCAGCACACACAGCTATTATCTTATCATCTTTCTCTCCCTGCCACACATAAGGTGAGGTGAATTTCGAACAAGATTAAACAGATGTTTGAACATTATTAAAATCAAAAGTTGATGGAAAAGATTTTCCTAGTAGTCGTTGGGGCAACCTGGATGATGAGGACCCCCCTGCCAATGTGTGCTTTATTGCTTTGGCTTCTTAGCTTTTCTTTCATTACAACAACTTTATGATTATATGATTTTCTGAGTAGTTGTTTCCTTTTTGGGCCAGTGTTATTATTGTTGCAGTTGTTTCATGGGTTCTACTCAGTTAGCATGACTTCAGGGTACAAATCTGCCCATATTTTTGGAGGATAGGATTTATCTATTTCCTTACAAATAATAATGTAGATCTATTTCATCCCAAAAATAATCTGGGCCATGGATCTAAATTAAAATGACCAATTTAGAGATACTGAAGATGAACCAGCAGAAGAACAAATCCAAATAGTAGACCTTTATTTCACAAGAAAAGTTTCGAATATCATAAATTGTTAACTTCAGATGGTTTTGAATTAAACAGTATCCAATGAACTGTCTTGGCATTCGCCCTTCGTACAATAAAGCAAGTCAATATAGTACTAAACACTTCAAATTTTCATAACATATCCTTTTTGTTCATTATGATAACTAAAATCAGGAACTAATATTGACTTACTTGAATACTTCTTCTGATCTTTTCATTAAGAAAGGATGTCCTTAATGCATTAGCCAAGAGAGGGTTCTCAGACAGAGACTATTTTAGTTCAGTTCTTACTGAGTTGACTCAGCAATACCACAGAAAAAATGACCAAACATGACTATGCAGTATACTACTATTAGTTTGTGAAACTCTGACTAAACCAGTCTGTTGTGATCTTTTCACACCATCCCCCCATTGCAAATGGGGACCCCTTCTTCCTGCTTCGGTAGTGTGTGGTTGCTAGTTTTAGTTGTAGCATAGAAGCATTTTAATCTCAGAGGTTGATAAGATAGGTATTTTGGGCAAGTTTGTAAGGTAAATTGATTTTGGTTTCAAGTGTCAAGAAAATCTCCACACTTAATCGAAATCTGATCTTGAGTGGAGAAATGCAATTGAGTGGATTTGAACAAAAATTGGGGCCTGAACAAGCTGAAGATAAATTACTAAGGCAAGAGTGGAATTTAAGCTTGGTGGGGAGTCGAGGTTGAAACAAGTGAAGAGAACATTCAACATTTAAAGGTATTTTTGGGATTCACTTGAATGGCAAGAGCCCAAGAAAGGGCTAGTTTCTGCAAGCAATTGCCAAATATTGAACAAGCACTTGGTGATCAAGCCCAAGGAGGGGTCATTCTCCACCCCATACTTGGGGGAGCCCAACAAACCCCTGATTCCTGCCAACCCTTGGAGTGAAATCAGAGAGTGTCATAGCCCAAACTTGACTTGTTGGTGGCAAAATCATAACTATGGATGTGAAACTTGAATGCATGGTGAAAAATAGAGAGGAAAAGAAACCTTTACATCCTTCCTTTCAACACTTTGCAAAATTTTGAAAACAAATTTTCTGTCAGTGCCCACCCAGACTGGAATGCCACAAGTTCTTCATGAACGAGCCCAAAGACTAGCAAAACTCTGCTCCAATATTAGCCTTGAGCCCAAGAGGTGGGCAATTTCCGCAAATGTTAGATGAAGGAGCCCCACAAGTGAACAAACTCCCCTCCAAAGACAAATTGCATTGCACCCAAGGTAGAGACAATTCCCAATTTGCAATCTTATTGCACCCAACAACATGACATTTTCTGCCCAGCATATGAAATCTTTCCCAAGAGCATAGCATTCTCCGATTTGCAAGGTATGGTGCCCAACACATGGGCAATGTCCCAAATTCATACATCGAGCCCGAGAGGAGTGCAATTTCCGCTCCAAGACATGGAGCCCAAGAACCAAACATTTTCCACCTAGGTACGAGTCTCACCCAAGAGATGTGCAATCTCCAAAAAGCATGAAATGCAATTAAAATTTGTTGGAAAAGATACTTGATCAAGTTGGCTAGGGGGCCAAAGATACTACGATTCTGATTTTTCGGGACAGCAACCTGATTATGAGCATGACACACATGAGATTCATGGTAATGATGATGAGAAGATAGTTAATTCTGATTTCAAGGTTGTTTACCTTACTAGCATGAGAAAGGAAGATTCTTTCAAAATGCATGGTCTCTTGGCAAGACAGCGTGTCATTGCTCTCTTTGACACAGGAGCTACGCATAATTTTATTGATTCACGTTTGGTTGCCAAGAGAGGGTTTGAAACTGAAGATTTTGAAGGACTTAGAGTACAGGTAGCTGATGGTTACTCTCTTAAGTGTAACAAAATGATTTCTGAGCTTCCTGTAAAGCTGAACAATTATTCCTTCAAGGAAGATTTCTATGTGGTTGACATGGGCAGCACTGATATAGTTCTTGGCATGAGTTGGTTGCATTCACTCAAAGACATCTACATGAACACTGAGAGGATGGAATTGAGATTCATTAAGGATGGAAGACTCACATTCTCAAGGCTATCAAGAGTGGTGATCTGAAAATGATTTCATTCAACCGTATGCAGCATTCGGTACAG
Source organism: Chamaecyparis obtusa (assembly GCA_027943335.1). Taxonomy (NCBI): domain Eukaryota; kingdom Viridiplantae; phylum Streptophyta; class Pinopsida; order Cupressales; family Cupressaceae; genus Chamaecyparis; species Chamaecyparis obtusa. The sequence continues at coordinate 1,593,609 of BSBK01008712.1, read as the reverse complement.
CATGATGATGTTGTAGATTGGGCAGCAGAGTGTAGGATGTTGCCTACATTGGATAGCACAGATGGGCTAGCTTATCACCCGGATATTCAACAGCTTAGAATTAAACACTCTAAGGTGTTTAATGATTTACCATATGCCAAACCACTTGATTGGGGGATTGAACACATTATTGAGTTAGAGGAGGGCACTAAGCCCATTATGATTACTCCTTACTGGCACCCTCAGCGGTTTAAGGATGAGATTGAGAAGACCATTCAAGAGCTGCTCGCTATGGGACAGATTAGGCCGAGTAAGTCTCCTTTTGCTTCATCTCTTGTTTTGGTGAAGAAAAAGGACAGGACACTCAAGATGTGTATAGATTACCGGATGTTGAATAAAAAGACTATTAAAAACTAGTATCCGATCCCTTAGATTGATGAGCTTATCGATGAGTTACATGGGGCACAGTACTTCTCCAAGATTGACTTGAGATCAAGGTATCATCAGATCAGAGTTAGAGATCAGGATGTGGAGAAGACAACGTTCAGGTGTCATTGTGGCCACTTTGAGTTTGTAGTCATGCCTTTTGGCTTGACTAACGCCCCCGCCACATTCCAGTCTACTATGAACAAAGTCTTCTATAGCCAGTTGCAGAGATTTGTTCTTGTGTTCTTTGATGACATATTAGTTTATAGTAAGACTTGGGACGAGCATGTAGCACATCTAGATGAAGTATTGGGTATTCTTGATGGGGCTTCCTTGTATGCCAAGGACTCCAAGTGTGCCTTAGGCATGACCAAGTTATTGTATTTGAGGCACATCATGTTAGCAATTTAAGTTGTCATTAGTTAAGTTAAATGCAAACACCATTCCCACTGGTATAAGTACACCAGAAGACCACTCACATCACTTTATAGGCACTGATAGACTATAACAGAGTGTATGCACCGGTAGACGAAACAGAGTATATACACCGGTAGACCGAATAGAGTACATAGTACCGGTCTTATATTGCATAAAGGGATGAACCAAGTACAAGATTGACAATGGTCAAACAGCATGTCTATCTGCACCAGTGAATGCGGAGCTGTTTAAGTTAAAACTGGAATATGCGGAGCTTCCACCGTTTAGAACTAAAGTTAGCTTTTTAACAGGAGTTAGTTTTATTTCTACGTGGATGTTTCAAGGTAAACTCAAGATCAGAATGCAAAGCTTTTTGTTTTGTAGCATGATTTAAGGACGAGTTAACAGCCTGGCGGTTCTATGAGTTAAGGGTTTCATTGAGATAAATTTTTGTATAAATACAGGTCATAGGACGCAAGAAAAGTAGTTGTTGATTATACAGAGCAGAAGAGAGATATCTTTTGAGAGAAGAGCTACAGTCACAGAGGTGAAAGGCAAAAAGATCAACAGCTAGGCAGAATTGGGAAAGATCAACATGTATGATCTAATCAGACAGAAAGTGTCAAGTTAAGATCATTGCTTTTGGATTGTGAAAGCATTTTAAAATCCCTCTATCAAGGTGAACCCTAATAGGTTCTTTGTAAAAATCTTTTAACCGGGTAACGTCTTTGTTGATGTTGAAAGTCCACTAACAAGGTGGCTCCTAACAAAGTTAAGGTCTTAACCGATCTTCTACCAAATCCCTTAACCGGGTAGCACTCTTACAAGTGCTTTGTAAGCTCCTAACAAGGCATCTTTATTACTGTAGTAGTGAAGTTGTGAGCTCTGTCTCACTGTGGTTTTTTCCTTCTAACTTGTTTTCCCAATATACCGACAACATAACTGAGGGTTTCCACGTATACGTGATGTGTTGATCTAAGTATTTCTATTTATGCTTGTGGATGATTGTTTACATTTAGCTTATCTTGTAAGAATCTTTATACAAGTTTTAAATTGCAATAGAAATAGTATTTACTGATTCACCCCCCCTCTCAGTAACCGGTTAGGAATAACACATCATCAGTGCAGAGAGAGTTAGCATGGACCTTGATAAGGTTCGTGTCATTTTGGATTGGCCTACACCAGGAAACCTAACACAGCTGAGGGGATTCATTGGATTATGTGCTTTCTATCGCAAATTTGTGGCAGGGTTCTCTAGACATGCAGCTCCCCTTATTGATCTGACCTGTAAGGGTGCTTTTGTGTGGACTACTTAGGCACAGGAATGTTTTGAGAAGTTCAAGGTGATCATGACTTCATGTCCAGTTTTGGCATTGCCGGATTTCACGAGACCTTTTGAGTTGCATTGTGATGCCTCAGGAGAGGGTATTGGAGCAGTGCTTTCTTAGGGTCGCCATCCTATAGTTTTTGAGAGTCGGAAGCTCAGAGGTCCTGAGAGATTATTTAGCGTTTATGATAAGGAAATGTTGGCCATTATGCATGCCTTGGTCAAATTCAGGCAGTACCTAGTTGGCAGCAAATTTTGTATCAAAACATATCACAATAGCCTGAAGCATTTCCTTGGATAGCGGGATCTTAATGAGAGGCAGTAGAAGTGGGTTAGTAAGTTACAGTCTTATGACTTTGATATCTCCTATATCAAAGGTACTCAGAATGTGGTTGCTGATGCCCTTTCTCGAAGACCCCACTTCTGCGTGATTACAAAGATAGCAGAGGATTGGAGACACCTGATCATTGCAGAGTATGCTCGTGATCAGTGGGCAGCTAGTATTGCTGATGGTAGTATACAGGACAGTAGTTATACCCTTGTAAATTACAGTCTTATGACTTTAATATCTCCTATATCAAAGGTACTCAGAATGTGGTTGCTGATGCCCTTTCTCGGAGACCCCACTTTTGCGTGATTACAGAGATAGTAGAGGATTGGAGACACCTGATCATTGCAGAGTATGCTCGTGATCAATGGGTAGCTGGTATTGCTGATGGTAGTATACAGGACAGTAGTTATACCCTTGTAAATGAGTTGATCATTTACAAGGGAAGGATATATTTAGTTCTTGGATCAGGTGTCAGAAAGATTATTTTCCGGGTCTTTCATGATTCTCCATTAGCTGGACATCCTGGTTTCTTTAAAACTTATAGACAGGTTCGTGAGAGATTCACTTGGAAGGGCTTGAAGACTGATGTTCAACAGTATGCTCGGGAGTGCTTTGTTTGTCAGCAGAACAAACAAGAGCATACCTATCCTACGGGGTTGTTACAGCCACTTCCTATTCCTGAGCAGAAGTGGGCCTGTTTGTCTATGGACTTTATTGTGGGCTTGCCGAAAGCCCAGGGTAGAGACTGTATTTATGTGGTGGTGGATCGACTCACTAATATGCCACTTCTTTCCGATCACCACCACTTTTACAGTTGTTTTGTTAGCTGAGCTATTTTTTCAGGAGGTGTTTAGATTACATGGTTTACCTTGGACTATTGTGAGCGACTGTGATAGCCGTTTCATGAGTCATTTCTGGTAGGAGCTTTTTAGGTTGTGGGACAAAATTGACTCCGAGTACTAGTTACCACCCTCAGACTAATGGTCAAACTGAGATAGTAAATAAATGGGTGGAGGGCTATCTTCAAAACTAAGTTTCATCTCAGCACTGGGCTTGGGTGAAGTGGATTCACTTGTGCAAGTATTGTTATAGCTCCACTCACCATATGACTATTCAGATGTCGCCAATCCAAGATTTACATGGGTATGATCCCCCTAGTTTTATGGATTTGTTATGCAGTGACAGTCAGGTACCTAGTGCGGGTGATATGTTGTAGGATGGTTAGGATATCTTGAGGACTTTGAGAGATAATATTCAGAGGGCTCAGAATCAGCAAAAGCAGTATGCTGATCAGAGGAGGATTGCTCGTTCTTTTCAAGTGGGTGATATGGTCTATCTGATGTTACAACCATACAGGCAATCTTCCATCAGGAAGAGTGGAGCAGAGAAGCTCAAGCCCCGTTATTATTGACCTTTCTGTGTAGTCCGGTGTGTGGGGGAGGTTGCGTATGAGTTGGATTTACCTCTGGACAGCAGGGTTCATAATGTTTTTCATGTGTCACACCTCAAGAAGGCGTTGGGCCAACATGTTGTGCCATCTTCTACATTACCTCCTCTAGACGATGAGGGCAGATTGGAGTTGGTTCTTGAGGCTATTTTGGATACCAAGGAGAGGCACTTGCATCGGCGGATTATCAGAGAGTTTCTAATGAAGTGGCAAGGACTTCCTGCTGAGGATGCCACTTGGGAGCCTGAGGATATACTTTAACACCCCAAATTGCGATTGCTTGAGGACAAGCAATCTTGGGGAGGGAGGACTGTAATGTCCCCGTTTTAGCAGGTTCTTGTAGTTGAGCATGGTCCATTCATCATTGTGACCCTCATGAGCTGACAGTGAGTTTTGAGGGTCTCTATGGTAGATTTACTATTTTTAGTAAGTCTATTTTGGGTAGTGGCTATTTCTAGCAAGGCAGTGGAGACAGTTCTGAGGTGTGAGCAACTAGGTGCATTTATCGAACATTTATTGAAGTTTAAATGTTATTAAAATTTAAGTTATTTATTAAGTTGGACTTAGTAAATAACATGCCTTTATGTTATCATTTGAAAGTGTAAACATGAAACCTCTTAAGTGAAAAGTGTGTGGAAGAAGCCACAACTTTTTTATGCTTTTTAATGAGCTCTTGGAGGAAAATCGAAATTATTCATGGACATGTTTTTTTTTTAAATTGGAAGAAGAGAAACATGGCTAGGGTTTGAGGACTGATTCTTCATTTTTGCAATTTGAATCATCACATGTTGATGGTGAATTTTGCTTCTAAAATTCTGAAAATTCAATTCTGATTTTGGAAATACAATTTGGTGCTATTGTATACCGAATTGTGAAGAGTTAATCATCTAGAGGTGATTCACAGATATCCTCCATTGTGGTTCGTTTTTCATCCAGAGGTTTGAGCTATAATCTGGAAGGCTGTTGTATCTTCCCATCTAGTTGTGTTCGAATTTGGTGAGCTTCAAAACAATAATCCAAGAAGCATATTATTGTTTTGATTGTGTTTTGTTTTGGAAGGCAGATGCATTTCTTCTTTGGCTGCGTGACTTGTTAAAGGGCTGCGTCACATCATTTATGGGCTGTGTGACTGGTCCCTAAGGCTGCGTCACTTCATTTATGGGCTGTGTGACTGGTCTTCAAGGCTGCGTCACCTTGTTTTGGCTGCGAGCCTTGTCTAGAAGGCTGCGTTACCTGTTGAGGGAGCTGCGACTTCATTCTTTGAGGCCGCGTGGAGATTCCTTGCATTGTGTGAACTCCCAGTGGATACTTCATCATTGAGGGTGCAACAACAATAATTGGGAGTTTTTCAATTTTACCAAATAGTCAATTCCATTCCCAGGTGCTGATAGTATTTAGTGTATGAATTGATATTTATGAGAAATGACAAATCTTTAGTTAAAAGTTTTTTGGTGAACATTCAAAATTATTTTAATTGTATAATTTATGCTATTGAATTCTAGAAAAGATTAAAAAAAAAAAATCAAATATTATCAAAAACAAAAACAAAACTTTCAAACAATTCAAAAAGAAAAGTTATCTTCAGCAAGTAGCCAAACAGGCTCTTTACAACTTCATGTTCATTGATTTGCATTACTTATGGTTTTGATAAGCATAAGTGGTTTGAAAATCATAACATCCTTAGAAGATTGCACCCTCCTATGAGTAGTTGACTTGGCGAAGCTAGGATTGGTTTGGTCTCACCACAACATCAACATTGTCTTGCATTAGTAGGAGTAGAATTAGAAGTAGCCTAGATCTCTAAACCCTCATCTATTTGCACTTTATTTCAAGTTGTTGTTAAGATTAGTTTGAAGAGCTCAATTGTTATACCATTCGCATTCAAGAAGTTGATAGGTCCTCCACAAAGACGCTAACGTAAGTCCCCCAGGGATTACCAGCGAATCACATCACAAAACTGAGTTTAAGTCCAACATTAGAAGGAACCTTGGGGTTGACTCTATGATCTTTCTTTGCAATCTTCAACATACGTAGTGTCTTTGTACAAGAGGGGATTAGATGTTTGATGTCCTATCCTAGGATACTAAGTGCTTCATCTTGCATGTTGGCTTAGTCACAAAACTCACATGAACACGGTCATATTAAAAACCTACTATTGTGAGACTAGAAATAGGAATTGGCTTAAGCAGCATAAAAGGCTGCTTACCTTGTAATTTGAACTCCTATTTACCAAATGATTAAAATATCCAATTCACAAGAGCATTGGAAAAAAGAAAGCTCTACTTTTGATTCCACAAGCTATATGGAAAAGTATGTGAATATTTTTACAAACTGCAGCCAGATTCAAAGCTTGTTCTACACTGAAATAATGAAGTGGCATAACCAAACTACTGTCATCTTTTCAAGAAATTTAATAACATTTCAACTTTCATAAAGTTCAACTTTTGGCATGCCAGGAACATATGCAAATGGTATGAATGACAGCTATGTCTTTGTGACTTGGAACACATCACCTAGGCCACTATGGAAGCACAGATACCACAAAACGCATTTCTTAATTTCAGTTTTTCTTGTCTCTATGCACTACCAGATATTTATTAAATGAATCCAAATTAACTTCAGTCCAAGCTGCATTTTAACTTAAATAAGCTTGACATAGATCTATAGGATGTTAAACTTATCTTGTATTGATATTATTATTTCCAATATAATTGGACCTGATTTCCAAGCATTTCAGCTAAAGGTTTTCACATTTCAAAGTTGCAGTAGTTAGACCAAACATTGAAGAATTTTCCCTTAAATGAAACTTCATTTCATAAAAAAATATTTGAAGGCAGAGTATTATATTTGTTATAAAAACACATCATTGCATCCAAAATTCAAATTACAATCAAGGACATATTTGCCCAAACAGGCAATTACAAGCAGCTGTGTATTTTTTAGCCTAGTTATAGTTTTGAAAAATGAAAAATATTAAAAACAGACTATTAACCAGAAGATGAGCCACATTTTCATTCATTTGAATATTCAGTGGCCTACAGACCTAACAAACCAAATGCAGTTTCACGTTCCTGTCTCCATCTATATAATTGGGGAACATGAATGTATGCTATGGAAAACTTTTTTATATCAACCACAAAGTTAAAACCTTTGAAGAATAAGTATATGATTCCATAACAAATGTCTTCTCGAGTAGTGTCCAATTAAATGTTTTTGCATACCTGATCAATCATAGGCATTAGGCCAATTGCTCTAGCTCGAAGGAAGCATCCAGTTATAACAGGTTCCTGATCAATCATTGGCATTCAAAATGAAGCCCATGGCCATCAGAAATAAAAAAATGCACAAGTAGCTATTGTATCTGAAGATTTAAACAATACGTCAAAAGGTATGTAAAAAGTAATTTTACAAGTATAGAGTTACAAGATGATGTGTATATTGCAACCATAAAGGAAGTTAAAATTAAACAAATTGTACTGTAACCAACAAAATATAATGTTAATAAAATGCATACTTCAAAAACATCAGATGTTTATGTATATTATGGTTAGGATATGTTTGTAGTTATTACGTGCAGATTATATGGATTTTGATACAGGTTATTGCCAAAGTCTCACTGAAAGTAAATGAGAGCTAAAATTGTCACAATATAGGTTATTCAAAGCAGAGAGTCCAAGTTTGAAGAGATGACGTTCTTTTACTATAAAGTTTTTCAAGTACATTTAATTTTCCATCTCTCTAACATTTTGAGTAGCTTTAATTTTAATAATCAAACTACTTCTTCAAGAAGAATATAAAAAATTTCATCAACAATATACGTAAAAGCTTAGATGAAATACACGCCGAATACTGAAAAACTCGCAAGTAGTTATGCCATTAACTTGCCACATAAACTCGCCAAGTTTTTGTGAAAAACTTGCCAATTTTTTCACCAAAAATTGCAATCAGCAAGTTTTTGGCGAAAAACTTGGCCGTGGTAGAATAAAAGGTGCGAAACACAAAAAAGTGAGTTCTAATTCATTTTTTGTGCTTTCTTCAGGGCCCATAATGCAATTGGAGAGCTTGTTCGAGGCCATCCACATGAAGAAGAAGAACAAGTTAGCTCAAAATGACTCAATGATCTTGTCTTTGTGCAATATAATCTTCCATTGCACACACAGAAGGTAGAGGCACCAGCTAGTCCAATTGATTTGGATGATATACTTCCTATTGTGATTGAACGTCATAGGAGAAGCCTCCATTACTTATAGAGAATGATATCTATGATTTGGAGAAGCAAGCTATGGAGGAAGAGGGTGGATTTGAATTCACATAGGTTGACATTAAGGAGGATGAGGAGGTTGAGGATGATGAGGAGTCGTTGCCAATGCTAGCAACATCTACATTCAAGATGGAGGTCAAACCACAACCACTTATGCCGAGTGACGAGGAGCAGCCACAAAAGACTCCTAGGACTAGACCCACTACTTCTCCCCTAGCTTTTACTAGAGTTGGGAAGATAATATAAGATAAGATAAATGTACTAATGTCCAACAAAAGACCACAAAACAATTGTTTTGAAGAGGAAGATGTAAATTGTTTTGATGTTGTATTTACTTATAGTTTTACGGAAACAATTTTCTATTTTAATTTTTCTTTAGACTATCAAGCTACTGTTAACTCCAGAATTTGCACCCTAAAACTAAGCACCTAAACACTTAGAAATTCTGGAGAACATGGGAACAATCACTAGCTTGTGGGTAAACTATGAAGGTGATTGGACCTCTGGGTTCTAGGACGGCTCCTATTGAATGCAACTTTATACTTCACCTAACTTAACAAAACTGAAACTTGATGAAAAGGGATAAGAGACTAAAAATTTGCAGAACCTAAATAATGCAGAAGGAAAATGTGATGCACCAAAAATGATAATATGGAACCACTTTATCTCACAACACAATGAGTAGATAACTAGAAATGATAAGGATATAACCTTAGTGGAAAAATCACACATATAAGTATTTCATCAAAAGATTCTAAACTGGATATTATGAAAGGAAAATGATCACATTCAATAACTACCAATCAGACATACAAGTCATGACCTATGAATAACTTTCACTAGCTTTTGAAAGCACTGAAATGAGACATTAGTTAAAGGCTTCTAAAGAAATGAAACACAAAAACAACATCAATCACAAGTACACAACAATGAAACTCCAAGATAGATCTGAAAAATCTTTGTATTAAGCTCAAAGGCAAATAAAAAAATAGCTCACATGAGAAGTAGACTGCAGAGAAATGCCAAGGATATCCAAACTGATCACAACAACACCTTCTTTCTCCAAAACTCCAACTAACTCCAAAAAGGATAAGGAGATAGAATATATAGGAAAAAACTCTCACCTAAAACCCCTAAAAATAGAAACTGCATTTCAAAATGCAGGGGTCGGATGTGAGAAAAATCCCTCCAAAAATGGACTAAAAACCTCCACCTAAGAAGTCCAAATAGTCTAAAAGACCTATCTGTCCAAGCAATAATGATGACCACTCCAGTTTGGCCATAACAACCCCTAAAATGACTCAAATGACTCATAAAAGAGTCCAAATTTGTAACAAGCACTAACAACATGTCAAAGTGCCACCTCTCCCTCTTTCACCTAGACACAATTTGACTTTTCAACTCCTTATCTCTCCAAATCCGAAAATGGATTTATTCATTTTCAAACCAAATTTGCACTTTTTAATAATAATTAATTGACTTATAAAGCATCAATTAATTATTATTAATTACAATATTGCAAATTTAAAATAAAAATTAACTCATTTAACAAATATTAAGTAATATAATAACATATTACTTAGCTTAAGTAATACATTATTATATTACTTAATATTTGTGAAGTAAAATGACTTGCGAGTTAATTTTATTATGATATGAGTTTCAAAACAAAACCCGATACATTTTATACTTCAACCAGATTCCAAAAAGTCTTTTAAAAAAACAAAATGCTAAAGTCTTAACCTAAAAACAAGACAAACACTTGTCTTTCATTTGCATTCGAAAACTTCTCTTTGGAAAAAAAAACGCAGCCATTTGAAAGGGTTTTGAAACCCTAAGGTAAAGGTAGGAAAGATGGTAATACTGCTGCTTTGGCCGCAAATTTGGAGGAAATCACTGCATCTGTTGGAGTTTGAGACGCCACCTATTGAATTCCTCTTACAGTTTGGTAAGTCTTCAACCCTCATAGCTGCCATTTGCTGAGTAGGAGTGATTAACTCTTCTTTTTGTTGCATTCAAAAATGCATTTGAGAGTTTTTGGGTACAATATTGTGTTCTTTTTCTGTCATTTGTGTTCACCATTTTTACAAAGTTTCAAAACCATGCACTTCTGGTGTATTTTCTGTTGGAATACTTGTTGTTGATCATGGCTTTCTTTGAAAAGCTGAATCTGGGTGTGCATGAAACCACCATGTGGCTGAAAAGAATATTTACTGTTTTCCTTTTGTAACATACTGGTTCTTTGAAGGAAATTTATTTGATTATTCACTGCCCCTTAAGAGAAAATCTATATTTTTACTTGAAACTCGTGGCCTCCATTGCAAAGCCTCCTGTTATTGTTTTCCTACTTTATTTCAGCTCGTTTTATGCTGGCGTAGAAAAACGGCTACCATGTGCTCTGCTGTAAAAATCTTCATGAAAAATCTTCATCTAGGTAAGATTAAAAATATGTAAAACCGCCCAGAAATATTAAAACTGTGGCTAAAACACCAGCTGCTTTGAAAAGAATGTTTAATATTTTATGAGGTTCTTCCTGTTTTGAAAGTGGCCACCGTTTATTATTTCCTTGCTTCATGCTGCTGCTGTTGTTTTGTATCCGCCATTGAAAACAAACGTGGCTTGAAAAAGATTTGCTATTGTTTCCTTGCTTCATCAAAAGTCTGCATTTGGGACTCTAAATGATGCCACAGTGCTGCTAAGAAAAATGACTCGTTCTTTGCTAACTATTGTTGTTTCCTAAAACGTGATTTATCTCTGCTAGCTTCATCCTTTGGAGTTTATTTCAAAATTCTGAGATAAAGGCTGCCATTTCTGTGTTGAAGCTATACCTATTTTCTATTGTCTGTCTTGATATGAAACAAGTTTCCTGAACATTTCTGGGCTTCTCCTTTACACAGATTTCACTCGCTGATTAGGTTGTTGTCATTTTCCATGTTGTATTTGCTCTGTTACTCTCTTCTCTGTAAAACATATGCTAGCATTTCCTTTCTCAAATTTGAAAACTGATATCACATCCCATTGAAACTGGTTTTTCAATTTTAACTTTCTGCTGCAAACATTTCAATGAAACTTGTTGATGCAAATCAGTTTCATTGAAATTTTTGCAGCAGAAAGTATGAAACTTGAATATATCATGAAAGTACCTGGCTGGAAAAATCAATTGTTACAACATTATCTGGTAATATGAAGTAAAAGGTTTCAAGTATCAAAACCGTCCTTTTAATATCCCATGCTGATTTTAATCATACTGTAACATGCTTTATTATAAAAGGTTTCAACGCTATGAATAACACGTCCCTTTAATATAATATGTTTCCGCTTGATCTTGAAACCTGTAAGATAACTATTCTAATGCGCATGTTGGGCTCATACCCAAAGGGAGCCTCGATCAGGGGCACATACACATTAGAATAGTTATCTTCCTGCACACTTGCACAAACACATTAGCAATAGACTTTTCTTTTTCCTCACTCCAGCACTGAGAATGATCTTCACTATCTTTGATATAGATTCAGAATTGGGAAATATAGTATATATGTGGGGTAATTAGTTATAGGTATCCAGTCATTGTTTAGATCCTTCAGGATCTAACCCCACTCTTTTCCTCATGCAGGGAATAGAAAACCTACTCCAGAACCTAGCAGATCGGGAGTTGGACCAGGAACGACATCAAAGATCATTTAACCCGTCAAAAGCTGAAAAGGCAATGACTGGTTAATTCTAACCCTACCTTCTCATATGTCTTATTTTTAAATGTTCTGAATATATATGAAAGGCAGTAGTTATACTCACGGCTTGTGTGAGGTCTTTTACTTTCAGTACTTCAATTCATTTTATCAATTGTAAATGAAAATTGTACATATCAGTAGATGATTTATACAATGAACATTATTCTTCCTTCTTTTTGCTCAGAATAAAAAATGATTGGCAAATATATGAGCTAAATGCAACTGTATGAGGAATGAGCAGCTTGTGAATTCTTACGCAATGTTACTATTTGTTGTGAGGTTTTACAACATCGCCCCATTCCATGGGGACCCCCAATTCGAACCTCCAGACTTAGACGTTTTGTCTTACCCCAATCTCACGATCCCGATTGCCTGATGTACTTGATGTTGCAATGAGGATGTGTTTTTGAAAATATTGATTTGAAATGAGATCTTGATGTTGGATTAGTTGAATTTTGGAATTTGAATGATGAAATGAAACTCAGTGGATATCCATGAGCAATTTTATGAAGTTTGCAATTTGATGATCAATCTTTGATTTTCAATTCTGAGTGCAATCCAATGTTAAAATTATTATTGTTTTTGGATTGAAATAAAAATTTTAGCGAAGAACATTTTGTGGTTTTCAAAATTCAAATTGTTGGCAAAATATGGAGGAAAGCAATTTCGATTGGTAATTTGATTGTCAAAAGAAAAATTTAATGATGTTCGAAATTCTGAGATGACATTTTGCTTGCAAATTTCGATTTTCCTCTTGGCATTTGATTTATTTCAAATTCAAATGGATGTCCTTTGCAATTTTCAAAATTTTTGGATTAGATGATCAAATGGGACATCATTGTGTGCTAAGCTCGATTTTTGTTGGATTGCTAAAGTGCTGTTGCAAATTTCGAAAATCTGAGATGGTTAATCAATTTGAATTGATATCCTTTGGGGCAATTTTTGGTATTTCTGATTGGATGAAGCATTGTTTGGTGCTAATTTCGATTTTTATTGGGCAATCCATATGATGTCTCAAATTTCGAAAATCTGAATGCATCCTTCTATTTTCGATTTTCAAATTGGGTCTTGGCATTTCCAAAGGTTGTGTTTAATAATGCATTGGGGAGTGTGTCAATTTAAATTAAAAAAATTCAATACATTTAAAACAATTTCGGTCCCATCCTTTTAAATTTTCGAATGCATATAATGTTTTATTTTCAAAAATCGAAAATCATTTACTAAATTGCCAAGTTGGCCCTTAACACACACGTTTTGAATTAAATATTTTGCCTTTTCCTTTGTAGGGTCGGCCCTGTATTGGAGCTGGACGTTGGCTATATAAAGGGAGCCTCCCATTTCATTTCCACATCAATTGCAACTTGTTCTCTGCTCTGTAAATAGCGAATTCAATCTTCATCATCAGTGAAATACATCATACTTGGCGACTTTTGGAGGCATTTTTTGGCAGCGACTTGCAAGAGGGAGGTGGCGACTTGAGTTTGAAGGCAGAATTGGGCGAATAGTCCATAATTTGGGCAGTTTCGAAAGGAGATAAGGGCAGTTTTGAGCCTGAATTGATAGAAGATCAGACCTGGGCTAGTTTTAGCCAAACTTGAGGCATTTTCAAAGCTTGAGAGGGCAGTTTTCTGAGTGTTGATTGGAGACAGCCAGTACCTAGGTGCAATCTCAGATTTTTTTTGAAGGCTATTTGGGCCTATTTCTACACATTTGCAGCATTAAGAAGACTAGTGATCCATTATCCAGCGTTTGGAGGCTCCTATTTCACACTCTTGGCACCCAAATTTGAGGATTTGAGGCTTTTTCTCATAGTATTTTAGCCAAATCCGAAAATTTGAAGGCAAGATTTTCGATTCCACAATTTGATAGAGAGAAGAAGCTACTTGATTTGAGGCAAATCAGATTTGTAATAAAGGATTTTGTTGATAGAGAATTCATAGCAAAATTTTGAGAGTAGATTGAAGGAAGAGGAGATCTTTTGCTTGTGGAGTTAGAAGATTTTTGGAGATCAAGCCCAGCTAATTGCATTGACAAAGGATTCCTAGCTTTGTACTTGGGTGAGTGGCCTATCTTTTCCTCTCTTTCCAATTACTTTCATTTCATTGGTGCTAGTCTAAGTGTTGAAAACTAATTTCAAGAGTAGAGTTAGGTGTTTGGTTAGTAGGTTGATTACTCGATTGTCTTGATTGGCTTTTTTCCTCAAGTTCTTGCTTGCATTCCATCATTTGATTTCATCATAGGAGGAAAATTGGAGTGATAAGTGTAGTCCATCTCATAGGAAACGGCGGGGAGTGATAAGTGGTAGTCCCACCCCTAAGGAGAAGATTGGAGTGATAAGTGTAGTCCATCTTAAGGCAAAGGCGGGGAGTGATAAGTGTAGTCTTCATCATTTCATCATTAGGAAGAAGATTGGAGTGATAAGTGTAGCTCATCTCTTAAGGTAACGGCGGGGAGTGATAAGAGTAGTTTCCATCCCATTAAGAGGAAGTTTGGAGTGATAAGTGTAGTTTCACCATCATTGTAAAAAAGGCGGGGAGTGATAAGTGGTTAGGATGGCTGATGCCAATGCAAGCAAGCAACCCAAAGGAACTAATGCTAAAATAGGAGACAAGGAAGTCATGATACCCAATTCCAACTTCCGCTCAAAATTGAAATACATTGGAGACACCAACATTGGTACCCTTGATATGATTCAATTGAGAGATAGGTTGAGAGACAGCCAATCTCCTATTGCAAAGAAAATCTACAAGTCTGGAGTTGTGCATGCAGCTGCCTTCCCTCCTACCTTGCCTTGTCCAGAATTGATCATGGAGTGTGCATCTAGACTTAACATTCAGAGCAAGTCAGTCATGATGGATGGAGAGAAAGTTTTGGCAAACATCAGCAGTCCATTGATTGAAGATACATTCAACATACCTAAGCAGAATAGCACAGAGACACTATCTATTGATCAAGCCACCAGATTCTACCATGACAACTAGGACACACATACTTTGCTCAGCTGAAACAGAATTGGTTACATGAAGGCAAGAAGGGAGTCACCAAGACCTCAAAGCTCACCAGGTCCGACTTCAAATCAGAATATGGTGACCTCATCGTCCTCCTCAACAGAATCATGGGCTTAGCACAAGGTATGCAATTCGAAACTTGGATGTACTATTTCATTGATGGCATAGAAAGTGGAAAGAAGAAATTTGATTGGGCTGCAATAATTAGTGAAAATCTAGAGTTACAACTTAGAACAGTGTTGTCTCAAAAGCAGTTTTATATGGGGTCATATCTTTTTTACTTAATAGCAAGATTATTTAGACAACCGGGACTTAAGGCTAGGGGAGAAGTTGGTTATGGACCTGGGCGATACTTGGTGTATGAGTGCTATCCGTAGCTTCATTTGCGCAACACCAAGGATTACAAGATATTTTATGATGCCTTTGCCATGAAGTTAGTAAGGATGTTGCAAGGAACTCCTGCTCGGAGACTTTCTCCGGAGGCCGAAGCTAAAGTTAAGAAGTATGTGAGTTGGTTCATCCAATTTGCACGATTCACATACATAAGAGTGGCTGGATGTACAACTTGTCCCAAGAGGCTTCCAAGGTACCCACCCGATCGATTAGTTTTGATGGAGTTGGCTAGACAACTTGAGCAATATGATAAAATGATGAAACAGAAAGGTGAAGCAGGGGTTACCCTCTCACTTGTGATAGGTAATGACAGTTGTCCCAACCATGTTGCCTTTGCATCTGCTGAAAAGGAGTTAGAGCAATATCACTTAGCTTGGTATAAAGCAAGACAAGGATTCGATCCTCATGGTCTAATCAAGGCAGCCTAAGGGGGAACATTCAGGCATGTGCCTACAATAGAAGATTTTTGGGCCAATGCACAAGATGACTTTCATGTGAGGAAGCTAGCTTTCTCAAGATTGTCACTAAGCCTGATGAGAGCCATAAAATGGAAAAATCTTATGATCCCAGACCAGTTGGAAGAAGATGAAGATGTGCTAAGAGAAGACTACAACACAGTAGAAGGAACGGAGTTAGATCCAGTCAATTGGAATGATCACCATGATCCATCCTTAGAGGCAATCAATAAGTCGGTTGAACTGCACACTGAGTGGTGGTATAACAAGAAGTATGAGCAGTTGCAAAGATCAAGGGTATGCCTTACTTATGAAAGGATGAAGCCAGTTGAGGTTCAAGCGGAATCAGTTAGTCAGCAGGGTGAGGGCAGTAGCCGGCAACAACCACAACAGCAGCAGCAAGCCAGTAAGGGCAAGAAGAGAAACTTAGAGGCAGAAAAAGATAAGGAAGATCAAAGGCCTCCAGCAAAGAAGCAAAATAAAGTACCATCAAGAGAAAGTATATTTGAGACTAGAGGCCAAGGGCACGAGGCCAATGAACAAGGTGTAGCAGTTGAAGTAAGCTCAAGTTCGGAGTCAAGTAGTGAGGACTGTAGTGATGGATATTCTCCTCTTTCAGAAAATCAAGTAAATGAGGATGTGGCAATCTCAAGTGATGAAGAAGATATACAAGTTGATATTGAGGGTGAAGCAGCACAAGATGAAAATCAAGCACCCAATGATGAGTATGCAGGGCTAGTTCAGCCAAATCCAGCAGTTGGAGTTTTCACTGGGCCCGCTTGGATGTTAAAGATGCTTCAGCCCATCATCCCAGATCCTCCCATCCAGGCAATTGAAGAAATTCAAAGGGATGCAGAAAGAGAAGGTGATGCTAGACAGAAGCAAGAAGAAACAGTGGCAAGGGTAATCAGAGATGATGGTCATAGAAAGGTTCAAATCGCCATACCAAAAGTCAACAAGACAATGGAGGAAAGTTCAATTCAGGACTATGAATTTCAAGAACATGACTTGGGGGCAGCAACAGATGAGATAGAATGTGAAGAGCTTCAAGAGAACGTAACTTCAGTGGTTGAAAGGTTAGCAAAAGCAAATGCTATGAATGCTAAGTTGAAAAGAGAAAATGAATATTGGAAGAGTATTTATGATGGAAAGAGTCAGCTGATCCAACAAGTGCCAAGGGCAGCTCTCCTCCAAGCTAATGAGAGCAACATCGAACTAGAGGTCAGAGAGTGGGTCAGCGACACCATCCAGGAAGGGCGAAATTTCTTGCTTCCTTTCATTACTACTTTTAGGACTTCCATAACTATCAGGAACAAATTCAAAATGTTTGAGGCAAGATGGAGGGATTTCCTTCCAATTCGTGAGTACAGCATTCCCAAGCTGGAGGCAGTTACAAAAATATCAAAAGGATCATTGGTGAAGGCCAAGGTGATAAACGAAAGAGAGAAGAGAACAATTGAGTCTTGATTTATGGCCTTGACAGTCAGGTTGGGAACACTAGAAGAAATACAGGAAAAAATGGCACAGCACAGTCCGGACATCAAGGCTTTCATTTCAAACACAATGAATGATGCTAGAGTTGCACTGGATTTCAAAGGAATAACAGAGGAAGATTTCAATGAGACAAAGTTTGGATCGAGGTTGGATGATTTGGGAAAGATTGTCCCTTTGAGGAAAAAATTGGACATCCTTGCCTCTCTCAAAGCCTTAGTTCAATTTGCAAAAGATGATGAGAAAGAGAATGAGAAGATACTACAAGCAGCAAAGGACATGGTCGTCTTAGCTGAGCTCAAGATGAGGCATTCACCTTGCCCTCCTATGGAAGAAGTTGATAATATGTTGGCTAAGTTCATTACTTATGCTCAAAGAATGAAAGAAAAGGGTAGAGTTATATTAGAAGACCATTTGATGTAAGCCTATGTGGCATTTTCCCCTTTCTTCTTGGGTAGGGTAGGTGTCAATTTCTGATTGGCTACCATTTTGGTGCCTTCTCATTGGTTACCACTTTTCCTTTTTTTTCATTGGTCCATTGATGACGTGGCGTCTTTTCATTGGCTGATGGGGTGGTAACCCTAATTAGAGTTTCTGAGATTAAATCTAGGCCCTTGATCTCAGATTTTTGCCTCTTAATCTTGGCCACTCATTGTAATTTTAAGCCTCTATATAAGGCCATTTGTTCTCATTTGTAAGGGGTTGAAGAAAATTGTTGCTAATATAATACCAAAATTGCTTCTCTTATCATTGTTGTGTCTTGCATGGTGATTAAGAACACTTGGTGTTATTGCATGGTTTCTACTTCCAATTGTTAGAGATAGATTTCATTTCAATTAAGTTGTTAAAGCATTTTCATTTTCGAGCAAGTGTTAAAGTAAGAGTAGAGATAGATGGCTAGTTGTATGGTGATATTGGTAGATGTTTGATAGGGATCTATATACTGGGCCACTAGCATCTTAGCAGCTTGTTAAGGAGCCTTGTGTGGTAATCTAGTCTCATTCCCCTTGAATCATTGCACCAACGGAGGTAGCACCGCAGGCAAGCTTTCATTTGGTTTGATCCCCGTCCATTTGCCAATCTCTTCATTCTTAGGAGTAGAGGTAATCAATAGCTTAGTAGTTGAAGTTGAGAATTAGAAGTTGGAAAGTGAAGTTTGAGAGTTTGAAAAGAGCAAAGTTGAAAGTGATATAAATTGAGAGATCATTTGAAATGGTTGCAAAAAGCTAGGAGTCTTATCATCATCATAGTAAGAGTTGAAACATTTCCAAGTGAACAACGTAAGCCCGCCGAAGTGATTACCAGCAAATCACATTTTATAACTGAGTTAGTATCCACAGGTGTAAGGAACCTTGGAGTATCCTCGTATACTTTTCAAGAGAGGGTTGAGTGTTTGGTACGCTGTATCAAGTATTCAATTGCTATATGTTATGTAGTGGTACAAAACTCACATCAACACTATTTAAGCTAAATTTCAGCATGTGTAGAAATTTAGTAACATTTTTGGCGACTTTTACTGTTTGTCTGCCTGCTAGACATTTGAGACTAGTTTGCCTTTGTTATTCATTGGGCACAGAGCTTGAAAACTTTGCAACCTAAGACCTAGACCTGACACAAATCGACTCCTAAAGTTGCTGGTTAGCTTTGGGATGCATGTAAATGAGCCTATTCACGTATGACACTTAGTAGACTAACTTATATGCATGACCAGGCCTAAATAACAACTTTAGGAGTTCAGTTGCCAAATATCTGTGTATGTTGGTCATATATGCATAAATGTGTTTGCTGGATGCATGCATAGGATTGGTGGACTCATATATACACATGTGAGTGGAATCTAGTGGGTCTATGAATATGAATCTGTAAGACTTGACTACAAAAATTCTACATAACCAGTCATATGTGCCTATATGCATGTAGCAAAGACGTGCATGTTTAACAAACATATTTATGCATGTATGGAGAACATACACAGATATGAAGGTGAAACATGAAAACCTAAACCAGAAACTTAAAACAACACACTAGACCTAGGGAAAACAGGAAAACTAAACTAAGAAAGGAAACACACAAACCTGTGCTTGGACAACACTTAAGAAAATCCTAAACTATTATGCAAATGCATTTATTTGAAAACATGAAACCTAACCTAATATATACAAAAAAAAGGACTGATAAATCATACCTCAAAACATGGCTTGAGGTGTATCCCATTTACAGGGATAGGTAAAACATCTCCCTCCATGGTAGCAAGCTGAAATGCATTGTGCTCCTTACATTTGGCTATCAAAAATGGACCAGCCCACATATGATCAAACTTGTTATGGTGCCCTAGCCTGCTTTTAAGAACATCCCATTTCAAAACCAGATCACCCTCCTTGAATGACCTTGTTGTTGCCTTTTTATCAAACGTACGCTTAGTTTGCAACTACTAGTACTCCATTGTTTGCAACACTTTCCTCCTTTCCTCCTCCAATTCAGTCAATTTAGCATATCTTAGACTTAGAGGGTCATCTTTCTCAAACAATAGTAACTGGTCAGCCAACTCAAGTGAAGGGAACTCAGTGGATATAGGTAACCTGGCTTGTTTCCCATAGACTAGAACATAGGGGGAATTACCAAGTATTTGCTTGGGAGTAATTCTATCCAGCCATAAGGCTGATCTCAACTTTGCATGCCAATCCCGCTTGTTCTCCTCTAAGGTCCTTTTGATAATTCTCAACAGATTTTTATTAGTACTTTCAGCCAAACCATTACCCTCAGGGTAATAATTTGATGAAGTGTTTAGGTAAACACCATTTCTCAAAGCCCATTCAGTAGTTCTAGTCCCCACAAACGCTAAGGCATTATCGGAGATTATTGATTCAGGAACCCCAAATCAAGTGACCAATTCATCATAGAAATTCAAATCAGAAATTTCATTTGCCTCCCTCAGTGCAACAACCTCTGTCCAGCAAGTGAAGTAATCCGTGGCAGTTAGGATCCATTTGTGACCAGCGCTGGAATTAGGATTTATGGGCCCCACACAATAAATACCCCACCTCATAAATGGTTGTTCAAACAAAATGGGCTGCAAAGGTATAGGAGCCATCCTTTCTTTTCCAGCGAACAATGCACATTGCTTGCATTTTCTTGCCCAGGCATGGGCATCCTTGAACAAATTGGGCCAATAATACCCAGCCCTCATGATCTTATGAGCTGTTGTCTTAGGTGAAAAGTGGCCACCTGCCTCATGAAACTGCTATAAAAGCTTGTTGGTCTGATTATTATCGATACATTTGAGAACAACACCATTCATATCTTTTCTGAACAATACACCATCAATTAAAACATAGGGTATAGACTGTAACCTGTAATATCTTCGCTTGGCTCTGTCAAGTAGTGGAGGGCACTCTCCAGTTTGTAAGAAATGGACCATTTCCTACAACCAGCTTGTTGTTTGTTCATCTGCAGCATTTGCATCACCATTAAATAGTGATCTTTCATTATCAAAAGCTATAACATCATGTACCAACAAATTCTTTTCTCAATTTTCTAAATTTTCAGATAATTTATCTACCATATGCTCGCACAAACCTTTACCTCTCACCAATTTGGTGATTTTTATATCAACATCATATTCCATCACCTTAGTTATCCACCCAACACGCTTTTCATTAACATCTCTACTAAGAAAGAATTCCTTGACACTAGGGTGAGAGACCATAAGGTGTACCTTATTGTTTGACAACAAATGTCTGAATTGTTTAAGACTTTTAATGACTGCAAATGCGTGTTTCTCAACAAATCTCTGATGCAGTGCAAGGTAGGAGAATCCCCAATGGAGATGTCCTAGCCCCCAGCAAATAACCACACAATAGAATATAATGACAATACAAAGATTTAGAACCACACAATGCCAAAACTCATTATAGAATTATCATATTTTCATCCAACATGCCCGGCTATAAGGCCTTCCGGGTTACGGCCAAATACAATGCAATTCCAATAGTACTTTGCAAGATCCCTCAAGATCCAATCCAAACCCTACCCACACTATGGTAGAAACCCCTAGGAAGATCTAAACTTGTGCCCACAAGCCCTCCAAGCAATCTCCTTGTTCCCAAGCCACAGCTACTAGTTCTCCTCCAAATTCGCTCCTCTGCCTCTTCCTCTTCTCCCAGATGGATGAATGATGCCTCAAGACTTCCCCCACAACCCCTACTTATACCAATCTAAGCCACAGGTCGGCCCTGAATATAAATTAAATACAAATACCGAAATTAAATGCCACAAGTCGGCCAACAACAACAATTAAATTCCCAAAATTGATGTCTTAGTAAAATCGCGATATCTCCTAGCTCCGAATGAATTAGAACTCGTGCTTCGAACCACAGGTAGAAATATAGGCCCTCTTCAATCCCTGAAATTTGCAGCCTCTAACTCTTTATGGAAAATTACTTATACATCCTGAAATAGGCACCAAATTCCTAAGCAAGGCCGAGCTCCCCAAGGCCATGCTGAGCAACCAAGACCATGCCAAGTTCCATTAAATACATCAAATCCAATTACCGAAGACCCAAGTAGGTTTATCCAATTCTATTAAACCCTCACACATGAAAATAAGTCCACACAACCCATCAAATCTCCCAAACATGCAGGATAGCCAACTACCCTGGGATGCTCCTGCATCAGACTCCCCAGGTGCGAAAAGATGTTCTCAATAGCTGGAAGAACATCGTCTGGGATTCAACACATAAATCCCTGAATGGTTCTTCACATACATGTCCTCCAAGTCTTCAACTTGCACATTCTTTCCCTTGTTCCGATGCTGCGTCTTCATATCCATCCTCGATGTCTCACAGGTTTGCTGTCCACGCTGATCTCTAACCCTTTCAGAATCTGCCAACTCAACTCGGTTACCAATGCTCAAGTTCCTTCTACCAACCTCTTCATTTTGCAAGGGAATTAGGGAATACTTCTTGCCATCTTTCACAATTGTAAACACATTCTTGACACAATCATGCATAGCCCTACAATCATACTGCCAAGGTCTACCAAGCAACAAATGACAACTGTTCATGTCCACAATATCACACAACACTTGATCCTTATACTTCCCAATCTGGATACCAACAAGGCACTGCTCCCTTACTTCCAAAGCATGCTCACCTTGCAACCAACCAATCCTATAAGGATAAGGATGTCTTGTTCTTTTCAAACCAATTTTCTGAACCATCTCCTCAGCAACAAGGTTATCAGTACTACCACCATCCACAATCACATTACAGACTTTGCCACCAGACTTGCAACGAGTCTTGAACAAATTAGTCCTTTGACAAGATTCCCATGTCCTTTGACCCATCAGTACTCGCCGAGCTAGCAAACTCTCTCCTTGCTCAGGTTCTTGGTCTTCAACCTCATCCACAACAGCAGCTCTTCTGTCACCATCCTTCCGCGAACACTGATAAGCTCTATGCCCTTCTTCATGACATTTGAAACAAGTACCCTTAAATTCACCTTGACCTGTCCTTCGCTTTTGATCAACAAGTTTTGGTTCAGCTTCTGCATTTGGTTTTGCCGAATAATCCTGCTTCTCCTTCCCTCGGGAACCACCTTGATTCTTCCTCTTCAACTTTTCTTCGGCCCTCAAAGCATACTGATAGGCATCCTCAACTGAAGAAATATTCAGCATACCAACCTCATCCTGAATATTGAATCTCAAACCATTAATGTATCTAGCCACCTTCTCCTTAGACAACTCTCTATGTCCAGAACGAATAGTCAACTTGTAAAACTCCTCTGTATAATCTTTCACAGTCATATCCTTTTGTTTTAAATTCTGCAACCTCTTAAACAACTCAAGTTCATAATCAGCAGGAATGAACTTAGCCTTCAGTTTAGTCACCATCAATCTCCATCTAGTGATCTTCATTTCACCCTCCTCTTCTCTATCTCGCTGTAACTCTTTCCACCAAAGAGCAGCATGTCCCTTTAGCTTGGTCTGTGCTATCCTCACTCTGAGTGGATCTTCAATATCCTCGAGTTCAAAATAGTCTTCCAATTCACCAATCCAATCAATCAGGTCTTCAGGATTCAAAGTACCTGAGAAATTAGAAACCTCCATCTTATGCTTTAGCTTCAACTGAGGTCCAGATCTATCAAACTGAACAATCCTATTTCCTCTAGGTCTCTCATCTTGCTCAGCTCTACCATTAGATCTAGTAGTCTCAAATTCTTCAGCAGCTTCCTCATAACCATCTTCAGTACCCACATGCCTAGGTATACCACCCAAGGCACTTACAATCTCAGCAATCATATCACTCTTCATCAACTCCATCTCAGATCTAAGACTAGCTTTAACCTCCTCTATTTGAGCCTTAATCTTCTCTGAGATTCGTTCTTCCACAGTATCAGTAAGATCATCAATTGCCCTAGGGTCCAATCTTCTCGAAGGCATCTTCCAAGATCTTCGCAAACCCTCTGCAGCAAATCACCAACTAGGTCCAAACTTTTCTCTAATACCACTTGATGCAGTGCAAGGCAGGAGAATCCCCGATGGAGATGTCCTAGCCCCCAACAAATAACCACACACTAGACTCCACCCAAGGTCTTGGTGTAAACTGCCTCACATTCGGCGCTCTGTCCACACACTCAGGAACAACCTTCACTCTGAAAAACTCCACCCAAGGTCCTGGTGTAAACTGCCTCACATTCGGCGCTCTGTCCACACACTCAGGAACAACTGTGCTCTGATACCACTTGATGCAGTGCAAGGTAGGAGAATCCCCAATGGAGATGTCCTAGCCCCCAGCAAATAACCACACAATAGAATATAATGACAATACAAAGATTTAGAACCACACAATGCCAAAACTCATTATAGAATTATCATATTTTCATCCAACATGCCCGGCTATAAGGCCTTCCGGGTTACGGCCAAATACAATGCAATTCCAATAGTACTTTGCAAGATCCCTCAAGATCCAATCCAAACCCTACCCACACTATGGTAGAAACCCCCAGGAAGATCTAAACTTGTGCCCACAAGCCCTCCAAGCAATCTCCTTGTTCCCAAGCCACAGCTACTAGTTCTCCTCCAAATTCGCTCCTCTACCTCTTCCTCTTCTCCCAGATGGATGAATGAAGCCTCAAGACTTCCCCCACAACCCCTACTTATACCAATCTAAGCCACAGATCGGCCCTGAATATAAATTAAATACAAATACCGAAATTAAATGCCACAAGTCGGCCAACAACAACAATTAAATTCCCAAAATTGATGTCTTAGTAAAATCGCGATATCTCCTAGCTCCGGATGAATTAGAACTCGTGCTTCGAACCACAGGTAGAAATATAGGCCCTCTTCAATCCCTGAAATTTGCAGCCTCTAACTCTTTGTGGAAAATTACTTATACAACCTGAAATAGGCACCAAATTCCTAAGCAAGGCCGAGCTCCCCAAGGCCATGCTGAGCAACCAAGACCATGCCAAGTTCCATTAAATACATCAAATCCAATTACCGGAGACCCAAGTAGGTTTATCCAATTCTACCAAACCCTCACACATGAAAATAAGTCCACACAACCCATCAAATCTCCCAAACATGCAGGATAGCCAACTACCCTGGGATGCTCCTGCATCAATCTCTAACGCTGCTCATAGCCCTCAAGTCCTTCGCTATAAAAAGCGATAGGCTGCTCATATCCTTCATCATTTTTCTGTATATGAGTTGTCATTACTGTGTTTCACAAACCTCACACCGGTAAAGGGTCATCGGTCACTCACATTACTTAGACGACACCGGTAGATGAAGAACAAAATGTATGCACCGGTTGACTATTTCAATAGATACAACAGTAGACTGAATCAAGCACTCAGAACCGGTCTTATGAAGCATACAGGGACAAACCGGGTATAAGGGTATACCGGTCTAACTGCAAGATAGATCCGATCCGGATTTTATGGATCAGTTTAAGTTAAAAGATGGATTATACAGGACATCCACCGCTTAGAACTAGAGTTAGCTTTTAAACAGGAGTTAGCTTTATTCCTGCGGATGTTTTGGGAAGGTAAACTCCAGATCAAAGCGCATAGCTTTTTGCTGATTGCATGATTTAATGCGGAGTTTGCTGCTTGGCGGTTCTATGAGTTAAGGGTTTCATTACGATGAACTCTCATATAAATATAGGTCATAGGACGCAGAGAAAAATGTTGTTGATAGTTGATGATTGCACAGAGCAGAGGAGAGATATCTTCTGAGGAGTGTTGCAGGCACAGAGGTGAAGAAAGAAAGAGAGATCAACAGTCAGGCAAACCGGAGAAGAGATCAACAGGTATGATCTAATCAGACAGTCAGTGTCAATATAAGATCATTGCTTTTATAAAGAGTGAAAGCATATTGAAATCCCTCTATCAGGGTGAACCTAATCGGTTCTTTGTAAAATCCCCTAACAGGGTAACATCTTTGTAGATGTTCAAAGTCCTGTAACCAGGCAACTCCTAACAGGGTTCAAATCTTAACAGATCTTTTGTAAAATCCTTTAACCAAGAAGCACTTCAATCAATGCTTTTGTAAGCTCCTAACAAGGTGCCTTCATTTTGCAGTAGTGAAGTTGTGAGCTCTGTCTCACAGTGGTTTTTTCCTTCTAACCGAGGGTCTCCACATATAAATTTTTGAGTTGATCTGTGTGATTCTGTTTATGCTTGTGAATGATTGTTTACACTTTGTTTTACATTCAATAATCTGTTTACAAGCTTTAAACTGGCAAAGAGATAATATTTACTGATTCACCCCCCCCTCTCAGTAACCGGTAAAGTACTAACAATTGGTATCAGAGCTCATGACTCTCTATACTACTAAGCCTAACAGCTTGAGAGAAAGATCATTGAAGTTTACCGGTATCAGAAACAGCTCGAGGAAGCCAATGACATCATTGCATCTCCGGAGAATAGATTGAGGAGATCACTTGCAAAGAGAAAGGAGCTAACGTTACAGTTAAATGAGAGCAATGAAACCATTGATAAACTCTCTGGGAAGAGTGGATCTGATGAAGCTGAGGAGGCAGTATCTGAACTCATGGACAAGAATTAGATCTTGACTGATCAGATCTCTAATCTTAAGAGAGACCAAGAGGACAATGCCTTGAGGATGACTGAACTAATCGAGAAAAAGAGAAAAGCTGAAGATGAAAGGAACTCAGCAGTCAAGTCCTTGACAACCTCTGAGAAAGCAAGAGACCGAGCAGTGGAAGCGGTACGAGCAAATGAACTTATCATTCTACAACTTCAAGAAGACATGCAGAGTGTTACCCAAGAAAATGCTCACATGCAGAAAGGTTGGCATGACAGGAATGAAGCATGCAATAGACTATCTCTAGAATTGTATCAACTGAGGGAACAAATAAATGAACTTGAAGAAACAAATGAAATTCTGAAAAGATACAATAAAAGCTCGACCAAGCTTGATGAGCAACTTAAAGCTCAAAGAAGGCATAAAGATCAAACCGGTCTTAGATTCACCAGTGAAGTTACCAAAGAAAATGGTGAGTCTTCTAGGGCAAAAGCAATCAAGAAGGATTAAAAGAAACCACTAGCACAAAAAGGCAAGAATATCCTTAACACATCTTGTAAGCATTCTGGGAAACCGGGTCATAAAACTAACAACTGCAGAAATACACTGGTAAGGACCAACAACAGTCATTGCAAGAACTGTTGTAAAAATGGTCACAAGACCAATGAGTCTTGGTCTAGTCCCATATCTGTGTCCAATAGTAGCAAGGGAAGCTTCAGGGGCTACTGCTATACATGCAACAAATTTGGACACGAGGCAGAAGAATGCAGATCCAAGACAATAGCATTTAGATCCCCAAAGCTGGTATTCACCAAGAGAAACAAGAACCGGAGTACAGTCAACTGTATGAACTGTGGATCACACAATTACAATGGCTCTTAGGACAAGTCAACCAACACAAGAAGAACGCACCCAGGGAAGACAACTGGGGTAGTCTTCTATCACTGCAACAAAGTTGGACACAAAGCCAAAGAGTGTAGAAATCGGTTATCTAGTAAGGATAAGGAGCCGGTCAAACCTGAAAAAAAAACCAACAGGGAAGAGAAGACTGAGAAAACAGTCAAACAGATTTGGTTTGTAAAAGAATCAAAGAGCTCCGCTGAAGAGAAGAAAGAGGAAAGATCACTATCTGCTGATGGCGATATTTCATCAGCAAACTAAGCCGTGAAGGCTTAGAGGGAACTGGTAGATCTTCTACCGTTCCCGGTATGACTGGTGAGAATCGGACTCACTCGGTCTGCAAGGAAAAACCGGTAAGGCAAATTATAATTAACGAGTTGGGAAAATGGAAAGTAAAGTTAGGTAAGGCATTTATTACTGTAGCCGTTTAACAAATAGTTACCGTTTGGTAATTACCATTATAACCCAACTCTATTAAAGTATGGAGAATTACTCACAAGTTTTCACTCTGCTTATTGTATTATTTACGAATTCTTGTGCTAAGTATTATTCTCGTGCCTTGATCACTAAGAATCACTATTTGCAATATCGATCTAAGCTACTTTCTGCAAAATACCGGTTAGCAAGTATGGCCTCATCTTCCGCTACTGTAAAATTGATCAAAGGAGATCAGTTGGACAGGCCAACATACAACATCCTACCGGTTTAGAATAGAGAAAATGACATGGCTGGTGCGCTCTCTTCTATACCAAAAGGAGTCCTCTTGACTAAGGATGTTACAACGTTTATTCACGCCAAACAAGAAGAAATGGGAGAAACTTATATTCAAGGAGAGTATCTGTCACTATGCGAAGAAGGGAAACTTCTTGACAAATACGCCAATTTAGTATCATCCGGATTAATAAATGGTGTATGCTACCCTGCAATCTTCTAGGAAGACCAAGTCAGATTGGTGCTGAGCCGTCTTCATGAACCAGGTTTCTGGCTCACCAGAGGTGCATGTCACAAGATCACCAAAGAAGATCTCCTCAGAGTAACCGGATATAGTGATAAAGGGGAAGCGCTAACCCTATGCACCATCGCCAATACCGTTGTCAACAAGCTGACCAAGTCGACATCTGATGGTCGACTTATGATTGTGAATGACATTGAAGATGATGGAGTATGTTTTGCGTCTGCTATTATCGGATACAAGGTTTATCAGTCAAGCAACTGGAACAACATACCGGGTGGTGCAATTCAAGCTGCGCACCGCATCATGGACGAAAATGCCCAATACAACATCTGTGCAATGCTTCAGAGTCAAATATTTGAAAACATGAAGAGGCTTGGAGTTGTGTTAAAGAAATCCATGAAGTATGGAACCCTCCTGATGTGCCTATAATTTTTCTACTTGGATTTCTTCTTAGGTATCGGTAAAGTGACTTGGACAAATGATAAACCGGTCATGCATCAAATCACTGAAATGGCTAATAGACTGGGAGATCAGTTAAGCAAAGCGATGACTGAACATTTTGAAGTGTTTCAATTGAAGATGCACGAAAGAGAAAGAGTACCGTCAACTATTGTTGACCTTTACAAGGATGACGTATGTTTTTTGGTTACCACCGACAACTGCATCATTCAAGCAGTGGAACCAAGAGATGCATATGCTCCTGAGCTGGGTTACGAGATCTCTGCCAAAGTTGATAAGGCATATGCCGATGCACTAAATGATGCAAATTTGGATCTTGGTGCCAATCGGTTCGGCACGTATATTGAGAATGTCTTAGTAACAGATATTTTAGAAAGACATTTGGTGGTACTATTTATGGATGGGTTGGTGGAACCTTTGAAGGACTGGGTGAAGGGATTCAATCCCATCAAACTCACGGAGGCAATTAAGAAGGCACACGACATGGCGACATCCTCTTCTTCTTCCGCCAAATATTACTCATAGTCCAAACCACCTCTTGCTCAAAGGGAGATAGACAACAAACCCCAACCTAAGAAGCCCCCATTGGATGAGGCAACTAAGCAGGAACTCAGAAGGAACAAACTTAATTTCAACTGTAAGGAGCCTTGGCAAAGGAAAAATCCATTACATTGAGATATTGTCCGACGACGAGGAGGAACAGGCATTGAAAGCTGAAGGGGACGAACAACAAGCTTCTAGGGAGGTAAACATCAATCATGCAGAAAGAATATCCACACTCTTGAAGAGAGGGGGTGTCATTACTACTCTGGCGGGAACTCCAAGGTGTACAATATTCTGGGTACGGGGTACCCTCCAAGGACAACGGGTCGTGGTCATGCTTGACAGCAAAGCCACACTCAACTTCATTAACTCATTGCTGGTGAGTTGGCGGAGTTTGTGTACAGAGGCACACCAAGGATTTGATGTCAAGGTGGCGAAAGGAAACCTGTTAAAATGCACCCACTTAGTTCCGCAACTGAGCATCACCATGGGGAATCACACAGTGGTGGATGATTTCTTCGTGGTCGATCTAGATGACATGGAAGTCATTCTAGGCATTCAATGGATGGAAACATTGGACGAATACACATAGAGTTTCAAATGAATGGAGTTCTCCTTCGAGGTGAACAGAAAGAAGATTGTACTAAGAGGGATGTCGAATGGAGGACCGAAGGAAGTTTCAGCCCGACGGATGGAAGCAATCTTCAGACACGATGACGTGGTGTGGGTGGCACACTATTTTGCCTCGACAGAACCTATACAGGGGCAAAGAACTGACCACCAGGATGAAGAGCTTTCCACGGTTTTGGATAGACATCACCAAGACTTTGCCGACATACCACTAGGCATACCACCACACCGGGGGTTTGAAAACACCATTGAGATGGAGACTGGTGTGAAACTAGTTATCACTGTGCCATACCGCCACCCTAAGAGGCTAAAAGATGAGATTGAAAAAATAATACAAGAACTTCTTGACAAAGGTTGGATAAGGCCCAATTCCAATCCTTTTGCATCATCGGTAGTGCTAGTTAAAAAGAAGGATGGAACATTGCGAATGTCTGTAGACTAATGCACATTGAACAAAAAAACCATCAAGAACAGGTACCCAATGTCCACGATCGATGAATTGCTGGATGAGTTACACGGCACTATCTATTTCTCCAAAATAGACCTTTGTTCGGGGTATCACCAAATCTGCATGCAAGAATAGGATGTGGAGAAAACAACATTCCGTTGCCATTATGGGCATTACGAGTTTTTGGTCATGCTGTTTGGATTGACCAATGCACTAGCTACATTCCAATCTTGCATGAATCACATTTTTAACAAACAGCTACGTAAGTTCCTGTTGGTATTCTTCGATGATATACTGATCTACAACAAGACATGGGAGGAGCACTTAAGGCATTTGGAAGAAGTGCTCGGGATTATGAAGTAACAACTTTTGTTCGCCAAAAGATCCAAATGTGAATTTGGGATGACAGAGATATTATATTTAGGGCACATTGTCAGTAGCCGAGGACTTCAAGTACATCAAGAGAAGATTCAGGCTATCTTGGATTGGCCACCTCCGAAAACTCTTTCGGAACTACGTGGATTATTTGGGTTGTGTAGTTACTATAGACGAATCGTTAAGGGGTTCTCACAGCTCAGTGCACCACTCACGAATCTGACAAAGAAGGGGTCTTTCTAGTGGAATGAACAGGCATATCAGACTTTTGAGAAACTCAAGAAAACTATGAGTTCTTGCACTGCCAAATTTCACTCGGCCTTTCATCCTGGAGTGCGACGCCTCCAGAGAGGGTATTAGGGCCATGTTGATGCAGGATCGCCACCCAATTGCTTTCGAAAGTTGGAAGCTCTCAGGGGTCGAAAGGTTGTATTCCATATATGACAAAGAAATGCTCGTCATCATGCATGCCTTGACCAAATTCGGCAGTACCTCGTCGGAGAAAAGTTCGTCGTCTGTACAAATCATAACAGCCTCAGACATTTTATGGAACAACAAGAATTAAATGAGCGACAACAAAAATGGGTAAGTAAAGTACAGGCTTTCGACTTTGACATTGAGTATGTAAAAGGAAAAAATAATGTAGTGGCTGACGCATTGTCAAGAAAGTCAGCCATATGTCCCTTATCTCAAATATCAGCAGATTGCAGAGCAAATTTGTTTGTCGAATACTCCAAGAACACTTTCGCATGCCAACTTCTAGACAAAAATACAGGACGACAGGTATAAGGTGGTTGATGATATTATTTTCTACAAAGGCAGAATTTATTTGGTACCTGAATCCAAATTGAAGAAGAAATTCTTGAAAGAGATGCACGACTCGCCTCTAGTCGAGCATCAAGGATACTTGAAGACCTACAGACAGATCAAGGAAAGATTTTCATGGAAAGGCCTAAAGAAGGATATATTACAGTACGTTCGGGAATGCTCTACCTGTCAACAAAATAAATCCGAACACACTCTGCTAGCGGGTTTACTTCAACCATTACAAATTCCGGAGATAAAGTGGAATAGCATCTCAATGAATTCATCTCTGGGCTCCCTAATGTTATTACTAACTGGTTACTGAGAGGGGGCAGTGAAACAGTAAAAGCTATTTCTATTCCAATTCAACACTTGTTTAATTATTCTTCTAAGATAAGCATAATATAAACAATCATCAACAAGCATAAATAGAAATACACAGATCAACACAAGATGTATACGTGGAAACCCTCGGTTAGAAGGAAAAAACCAAGGTGAGACAAAGCTCACAACTTCACTACTGTAGAATGAAGGCACCCTGTTAGGAGCTTACAAAGCACTGGTGAAGGTGCTACCCGGTTAAGGGATTTTATAGAAGATCGGTTAAGATCTTAACCCTGTTAAGAGTTGCCTAGTTAGAGGTCTTTCAACATCAACAAAGATGTTACCCTGTTAAAGGATTTTATAAAGAACTGCTTAGGTCCACCCTGATAGAGGGATTTCAATTTGCTTTCACACCTTATAAAAGCAATGATCTCATATGACATTGATTGTCTAATTAGATCATACCTGTTGATTTCTTCCCTAGTTTTGCCTGGCTGTTGAATCTTTTCTATCTCTTTGCCTTTCATGTCTCGTGACTGTGATCTTTTTGCAGATGTCTCTTCACTGCTCTATTTACTCAACAACTTTCAACAACACTATTCTTGCGTCCTATGACTTGTATTTATAAAAAAGTTCACCTTCATGAAACCCTTAACTCATAGAACCGCCAAGTTGTAAACTCAACAATAAATCATGCAACTAGCAAAAAGCTATGCGTTCTGATCTGGAGTTTACCTTTAAAACATCCGTAGAAATAAAGATAGCTCCTGTTAAAAAGCTAACTCCACTAAAAAGCGGTGGATGTTCCGTATAATCCAGTTTTAACTCAAACTGCTCCACTTCGCAGAATCCGGTGCGGATCTTCAAGCCCGGTTCATCCCTGTATACAATATAAGACCGGTATTGTGTACTTGGATCAGTCTTCCAGTGTATACCCTTTACTCTATCTATCGGTGCAAACACTTTGTTCTCAGCATACTGGTGTCTTTGAAGTGTAACATGAGTGACTGGTGAACCTTTACTGGTGTGAATGGTATTTGTGATTTACACTAATGACAACTTGAATTGCTAACAATCTTCCCTTTTGTCATTGGTGGCAAAACCATACACAAAACCATACTGACTTATTTGTGACAATTTATACCTTTGGTTCTGTAGACTTTTCTTTTCTCTGTAACACACTTCCCCTGTCTGTGTGCTCCGATTGTCCTATTCCTTTTCTGTCTTTTCCGCTGTCTAAGTGCTGCTCTGCTTCCCATTTCCCTTTCTATTTCCTCTGCTTTCATCTGCTTCTTCCCCTTTTTGCCTCCATAGGACAAAGGGTTATTTTTAGGATTTCACATTTGTAGCTTGGTGAAGATATCGTTGTAGATCATCTTGGCAGAGTGAAGAAATGGTGCCCATTGACCGGTTACATGTTCAATGTTCTTTTGGGCAGCTTTAAGAGAAACAATGATGTTCTCCATATCTTCCACAGTTTTGTAATCCGGTTCATTGATCAGAACCTCTGTAGAAGTCACAGTTTGTTGCATGGAATCAAATATTGGGGTCAGAAATAACTGAAGTCCAATAATGTCTTGGATTCTCTTATTCTCTTCTTTTGTAGTCTTTCTTAGGACTAGAGAAAGACTTGTCATTTCTCTGCTAAAATTTGTTGCAGATTTATTCTCGATGTCAAATTGAGATGACAAAACTTTTATTTCTTCAGAGGTCTTTGCAGACTTCTCTATCAGATCTTGCAGAAATACTTCAAAGTTTGAAGTTCGAGTCATCAAACTGCCTGCCACTTGAAGTTGTTGTTGAAGCACTCTGAGGTTGACACAGTTACCTTGATTTCTTCAACTTGTTTGTGGATAATCTCTACTCTTTTCTTCTCATGGTGGTCTATTGCCACAGTCTCTAGATCTGTGAGATCATCACCGATGGCTTGTGCCAAGGCTTCTAGCTGATCGATGACCGGTTCATCTTCATCAATATCAGCATCCGGTATGAAGTTGAACAAAATGTTCTTTACAGTGGTCAGGACCAAGTCCTGTTTCCTTTTGGTCAGCTCTTTTAGCTGCCTTGTTGACATCTTGTTGATGTCAACTACTGTATCAGTGGCTTTACTTCTTTTGGCTTCCTTGTCCTCAGCAAATGACAACATTCTCTTTGATGAGGAGGAGCTTGGAATATCTACTTGCTCCTTTTGCTTGGGTTTTTGTTCCGGTTGAGCTTGCTTAGTTTGTTCAGGAATTTCTCGTTCATGTTCCTTATTTTCTTTATCTTCTTGTTGAGTTTTATCTTCTAGTGGCATCTCTACTTCAGGTAGATCTTCCTTGGCAGGTGCTTCTGCCTCTATTTGAGCTTCTTCTTCCGGTTGCACATTAACTTTAACATCCTGTTCTTGTTGAAGTTGTTCTTCCGATGGGACATCTTCTATGCACTGCTCTTCAGCTGTATGGAGTTCTCCCACAGGTATATCACTTCCTAGTTCTTGTTCAACATTTATTTGTTCACCAAATGTGAACTCCTCTGTTTGAACATTTACATCACCAGTTGTAGGTTCTTCACGATTAGTGAATTGAACTGGTGGTGCCGACACTTGTTCAGTTTAATCCCGAGGACCTAATTTTTCAAGTGCACTGAAGTCATACTGTTGCCAAAAGTCTAGAGTCTCTTTATAGACTTGATTCTCATATCCGTTTAGAATCTGGGCAGCTCTATACTTGGTATCCAAGTTCATTGCTGCTTCTTTTAGTAGAAGCTTTATTCTTTCTTCACTAAGACCAGGTCTGACCTTTAACAATGTTTCCCTATTGATCCTTGTGTTTGTGCCTAGACCAGTTCTCCATTTTGTCTGAAGCCTAGAATTGAGTTCCGGTGGGAACTTGGACCTATAGTCCCTTGGAGTTCTATTGTAGTCCATAAAAGTTTCTACTATGGCTACTATGACTGACTGCTTATCATGTTCTCCTAGCAGACTATACCATTTGGCAGCATTATCTACTTGTCCAAAGTCCATTACTTCATCAACAATATCATTAACACTCATTGTGTCTTACCTTTTCCTAGAGAGGTTAAAATGGTTGGACGAGCTGGATAGTCACTACCTTGTTCATCAATGATATCTACAATTACCAGTGCCTCAGCTCCAAGCACTCCTTTCCCTTTATTGGTGTCTTCGACCGGTTGAACTATTGCTCTTTTTCGAGCTTCTTTTGCTTGCTGCTGGGTCTGAAGAAGTTTGGTCCACAACACTACTCCATCATGCACTCTCTCAGCTTCTCCAACAAGCATGAGACCGATCCTCCTTTTTGTTAAGAAGATTTGTTGATGCAGTTCAGCCAGTTCGGTGGCTTCTTCCAAAGTGAGGTGGTTCTGAACCTCTAGAAGAGCTCGTATTCTCAGCTCATTTTCTCTTTCCATTGAAGCTTTCCATCTAGCTTCAAGAATTTGTAGGAGATCCTCTGGTACAATCTTGTGAAGTTAGGTAGGGTGCAGATTATACTTATGAGTGCAATGCACTACCGCTTCTTCAATCTTCCTCCTGTCTTCTTCATTCGCAAGCTGATATCTTCTGCTTACTGAACCCGTTCCACTGGTTTATTTCAATCCTGCCACATATTCATCGATTGTGGGCTTCCTTCCTCTTGGTGGATCCTCCTTTACCGGTTTGCTTGAACCCCTCTTCCTTTTGATTAGAGGAACTGTGTCTTCTATATCTGTCTCCTCTTGTTCTCCCTCTTGGTTACTGATTACCGGTTCTACTTTCTTCCTTTGAGCCTTCGGTTTCTACAATTACCGGTGCCTCAGCTCCAAGCACTCCTTTCCCTTTACCGGTGTCAACGACCGGTTGAACTGTTGCTCTTTTTTAAGCTTCTTCTGCTTGCTGCTGGGTCTGAAGAAGTTTGGTCCACAACACTACTCCATCATGCACTCTCTCAGCTTCTCCAACAAGCATGAGACCGATCCTCCTTTTTGTTAAGAAGGTTTGCCGATGCAGTTCAGCCAGTTCGGTGGCTTCTTCCAGAGTGAGGTGGTTCTGAACCTCTAGAAGAGCTTGTATTCTCAGCTCATTTTCTCTTTCCATTGAAGCTTTCCATCTAGCTTCAAGAATTTGTAGGAGATTCTTCGGTACAATCTTGTGAAGTTCGATAGGATGCATATTATACTTATGAATGCAATGCACTACCACTTCTTCAATCTTCCTCCTGTCTTCTTCATTCGCAAGCTGATATCTTCTGCTTACTGAACCCGTTCCACCAGTTTCTTTCAATCCTGACACATATTCATCGATTGTGGGCTTCCTTCCTCTTGGTGGATCCTCCTTTACTAGTTTGCTTGAACCCCTCTTCCTTTTGATTAGAGGAACTATGTCTTTTGTATCTGTCTCCTCTTGTTCTCCCTCTTGGGTACTGGTTACCGGTTTTGCTTTCTTCCTTCGAGCCTTGGGTTTCTCTGTCACTGGTTTCTTCTTTGGTGTGGGGGCCCTTTTGGTGTAGACATTTTTGATCGGCGCCCTCTTCTTAAGATTTTCTTGAATCTCGGAGAACGTACCGAACCAGTTTGCAGTGAGATCCAGATTTGCTTCATTTAGGGCATCAGCATATGCCTTAGCAATTTTGGTAGTGATCTCATACCCTAGCTCAGGAGCATACTCTTTTCTCGGTTCCACTGCTTGAATGATGCAGTGATCGGTGGAAACCAGAAAACACACATCATCCTTGTATGATTCAACAATTGTTGAAAGCACCCACTCCCTTGCGTGCATCTTTAGTTGAAAGGCTTCAAAATATTCGTTTATTACTTTACTTAACTGGTTTCCCAATTGGTTGGCCAATTCAGCTATTTGGTGCATGACTGGTCTGTCGGTTTTCCATGCCTCTTTTCCAATTCCAGGAAAGAAATTTTGATAGCAAAAGTAGAGACATACTAGTAGGGTCCCGTACTTCATAGATTTCTTCCTAACAATACCGAGCCTCTTCATATACTCAAATATCTGCCCTCGGAGCATTCCGTAGATATTATATTTGGCGTTGTCACACATTATCCGGTGAGCGGCATGTATGGCTCCTCCCGGTATACTGTTCAGATTACTAGACTGATAGATTTTATAACTTATCACCGCGGATGCAAACCGAACCCCTTCGTCTTCGATGTCGTTCACTGCCATGAGGCGACCATCGGATTTGGACTTCGTCAGCTTTATGACCATTGCATTAGAGATTGTTCGCAGGGTTAAAGCTTCCCCTTCCTGACTGTATCCAGTCACGCGATGCAAGTCCTTGGTTATTTCTGTAATTGCACCCTTTTGGAGCCAAAGCCCTGGATCGTGCACTTGATTGAGGACCAATCAGATCCAGTCTGGTCGGAAGATAGTTGGATAGGTGACTCCGTTGATAAGACCAGACGACACCGGATTCGTGTATCGGTCTTGTAGTCTTCTGTCCTCACACAGAGAGAGATACTCGCCCTGAATGTATGTTTCACCAAGTTCTTCCTGCTTGGTGTGGATAAACGCAATCACATCATCTGTCATAAAGACACCCTCTAGTATTGTTGACAAAGCTCCAGCCATATCGATTGCCCGATTCTGGATCGCCGCAATATCATATGCAGGTCGGTCCACTTGATTTCCCTTGATCAACTTCACTGTGGAGGATGATGAGGCCATATCTTGATAATCGGTTACCACAGAAGGTCGCTTGATCGATATTACAGACAGTAGCTCACAGTGATCAAAGCGCGAGAATTTTACTTAGCACAAGAATTCGTTAATCACAAAGAAAGCAAAGTAAAACTTATGAGTAATTCTCATTTCTTTTATAGGGTTAGGTCATAACGGTAACTATTTGTTAAATGGCTACAGTAATAAATGCCTTACCTAACTTTTCTTTCCGTTTTTGCCAACCGGTGATCCGGCTTTTTCGGTTTGGCGAACCCCGGTTGATTACTTCTTACCTGTCCGGTTATCCTTGTAGACTGTGTGAGTTCGATTCTCACTAGTCCTACCGGGAACGGTAGATGGTGTACCGGTTCCCTCTGGGTCTCCACAACTCAATTTCCTCTGTTTTCTCCTCAGCCGAGCTCTTTGATTCCTTTTTTAACCAAATCCGTCTGACTGTTTTTCCAATCTTCTCTTCCTTATTGATCTTCTCATTTGAGGATGAGATCTTCAGTTCTTGCAATTTTTGGCTAGGTGTCCAACTTTGTTGCAGTGATAGCAGACTATCCCGGTTGCCTTCCATGGGTTCACCCTTCTTGTGTTAGGTGATTTGCACCATGAGTCACTGTGACTGTGTATCCCACACTTTGCACAATTGGTTGTGCTCCGGTTCTTCTTTCTCTTGGTGAATACCGGTCTTGGGGATCTGAATGTCATTGTCTTTGATCTGCATTCTTCAACCTTGTGTCCAAACTTATTGCATGCATAGCAGTGTTAGTACCGACCGGTTACTGAGAGGGGAGGGGTAAATCAGTAACAGCTATTTTCTTCTCTTTTAAAACTTGCTTGAACAATACTTTTCTAAAACAATCAATCATATGCAAGCATAAAAGTAAGTACACAGATCAACACCAGATATATACATGGAAACCCTTGGTTAGAAAGAAAAAACCATGGTGAGACAGAGCTCACACCTCCACTACTGCAGAATGAAGGCGCCTTGTTAGGAGCTTACAAAGCACTAGTTAAGGTGCTACCTGGTTAAGGGATTTTACAAAAGATCTGTTAAGATCTAGACTCTGTTAGGAGTTGCCTAATTACAGGACTTTGAACATCGAAAAGGATGTTACCCTGTTAGGGGATTTTTACAACAAACCGATTGGGTCCACCCTAATGAAGGGATTTCAATTGCTTCCGCCACTTAACAAAAGCAATGATCTGATATGACACTCAATGTCTTCTTAGATCATACTTCTTTTCCGGTTTGCCTGGTTGTTGATCTCCGTTACCTCTGTATCTTGTAGCTCTTCTCTCAGAAGATGTCTCTCCTCTGCTCTATGTAATTGCCAATAAACAACAACTTTCTTGCGTCCTATGACCTTTATTTATACAAGAGTTCATCGTCATGAAGCCCTTAACTCATAGAACTGCCAGGCTGTAAACTCAACAATAAAATCATGCAACTAGCAGTTAAGCTTTTTGTTTTGATCTGGAGTTTACCTTGCGAGAGATCCTTAGAAATAAAGCGAACTCCTCTTAAAAAGCTAACTCCACCTCTAAGCGGTGGATGTCCTGTCTAATCCGGCTTTTAACTCAAACTGATCCACAAAATCCGGATCGGATCTTTAGGTAGTTGAGACTGGTGTTACCTTGTACCCGGTTAGACTTTGTATGCACTCTGAGACCGGTACTGTGTGCTTAGATCGGTCTACCGGCGTGTTCACTTTTCTTTATCTACCAGTGCATACGCTCTGTTCCTTGTCTACCGATGTCTTCCAAGTAATGTGAGTGATCGGTGAGCCCTTACTAGTGCATGGTGTTTATGAAAGTACACTAATGACAACTTAAATAGCTGACAATCTTCCCCTTTATCATTGGTGGCAAAAACAATACAAACCATACTTACTTTCTTGACTGTAGAACACTTCCCCTGTTTGAGTGCTCTAGTGGTTGTTCTGCTTTCCTACACATTCTCTTCTTTTCTGTCTCTTGTTCTGCTTTTCTCTGTTCTTGCCTCTATTTTTCTTTGTTTCTTCCCCTTTTTGCCTCCATAGGACAAAGGGTTATGCTTTTCTTCACATTTGAAGCTTGGTGAAGATATCCTTATAAATTGTTTTGGCAGAGTGAAGGAATGGTGCCCACTGACCGATTACATATTCTATGTTCTTTTGGGCTGCTTTCAAAGAAACAATTATCTTCTCCATATCTTCCACAGTTTTATAAGCAGGTTCATTGATCAGAGCTTCTGTAGAAGTTGTTGTTTGGTTCATAATGTCAAGTGTTGGTGCCAAAAACATCTGAAAACCAATAATGTCCAGTATTCTTTTATTTTCCTCTTCTGTAGTCTTCCTTTTGACAAGAGCAAGACTTGTCAGTTCCCTGTTGTAAGTTGTTGCAATTTTGTTCTTAATGTCAAACTAAGAGGAGAAGGCTCTAATCTCCTCTGAGACCTTTGTTGATTTTTCTGACAAATCGTGCAAGAATGTATCAAAATTTGATGTTCTTGTCATCAGACTACTTGCCACTTGTAGTTGTTGTTGCAACACTCTTAGGTTGGCTGTCAAATTAACCTTGATTTCGTCAACCTGTTTGTGGAGAATATCCACTCTTTTCTTCTCGTAGTGGTCGATTGCCACTGTTTCTGGATCGGTTAGATCCTCACTGATTGTTTGTGCCAGAACTTCTAGCTGATCGATGACCGGTTCATCTTCATCTATGTCAGCATCAAGGATGAAGTTGCACAGAATGTTCTTTACATTGGTTAGGACCATGTCCTGTTTTCTTTTGGTTAGCTCTTTTAGCTGCCTTGTTGACATCTTATTGATGTCCACCACAGTATCGGTGACCTTACTTCTTTTAGCTTCCTTCTCTTCAACAAATGACAACTTTCTCTTAGATGAGGAGCTTGGTATGTCAGCTTGTTCCTGTTGCCTTTGCTCTTGCTCCGATTGAGCTTGCTCAGTGTGGATTGGAATTTCTTCCTCTACTCCCTTATTCTCTTCAGCTTCTTGATGAGCTGTGTTTTCTTGTTGAACCTCTTCTTCCGGTAGAACTTGCTCTACAGGTTGTTCTTCCTCGGTCTGAGCTTCTTCTTCCGATTGCTCATTGACTTCAGCATCCTATTCTCTTTCTTCCAGTGGGACTTCTTTCTGTTGCTGCTCCTCAGCTGTATGAAGTTCTCCCATGAATATATCAATTTCTGCCTCTTGTTCAACATTTATTTGTTCATTAGTTATGAACTCTTATGTTTGAACTTTTTCCTTTTCAGTAGAAGATGTTTCACCAGTTGTGGATCTGACCGGTGGTGCTTGCATTTGTGTAGTTTGATCTTGAGGACCTAGTTTATCCAATGCACTGAAGTCATACTTATGCCAGTAGTCTAGAGTCGCTTTGTAGACTTGATTCTCATATCTGTTTAATATCTCTGCAACTCTATCTCATGTCTTTAGGTTCATGGATGCTTCTTCTAATAGAAACTTTATTCTCTCTTCACTGAATCCAGGTCTGACCTTAAGCAATGTTTCCCTAGTGATCCTGGTGTTTGTTCCTAGACCGGTTCGCCATTTTGATTGTAGCCTGTTGTTTCGTTCTGGTGGGAACTTGGATCTATAGTCCCTTGGCGTCTTGTGATAGTCCATAAATGTTTCTACTATTGCTACAATAACTAACTGTTTATCGTTTTCTTCTAATACACTGAACCACTTTGCAGCATTATCTACTATTCCAAAGTCCATCACTTCATCTACAATATTATCGACACACATAGGTTTAGTGTTACCTTTGCTTGGAGAGGTAAGAATTGTTGGATTTGTTGGCTTGCTGCTTTTGTCATCAGTGATGTCCACTATGACTGGTGCCTCAACTTCAAGCACACCTTTCCCTTTACTAGTGTCTGAGATCGGTTTAGCTGTTGTTCTTTGAGCTGCTTCTTGTTTTGCTTGCTGCTGGGTCTAAAGAAGTTTGGTCCATATTGCTACTTCTTCATTATGTACTTTCTCAACTTCTCCAATAAGCACGAGGCCTATCCTTCTTATAGTTGCAAAAGTTTTCAGATGAAGTTCAGCTTGTTCTGTGGCTTCTTCTAGAGTGAGGTGGTTTTGGACCTCTAGAAGAGCTCTTATCCTTAGCTCCTTTTCTCTATCTTCTGAAGCTTTCCACCGTTCTTCAATATTTTGTAGAAGATGTTCAGGTAGAGTTGTGTGAAGTCCACTGGGATGAAGATTGAATTTATGAAGGCAGAACACTATTGCTTCTTCAATTTTTCCTTTGTCTTCATCATTGGCTAGTTCATATCTTCTTCTAACAAAACCTAAATTCTCAAATTCTTTCAGTCCTACCACAATTTCGTCAATTATGGGTTTTCTTTTCTTGATCTCAGGAACTGTTTCCTCAGTCTCTTTCTGTTCTAGTTCTTCCTCTTGAATACTGGGCGCCAGTTCTACTTTCTTCCTCCAAGCCTTGAGCTGCTCTGTCGCTGGTTTCTTCTTTGGTGTGGATGTCCTTTTGTAGACAATCTTGATTGGTGCCCTTTTTGATAGATTCTGAAGAATCTCAGTATACGTGCCAAACTGATTGGCACCGAGATCCAAATTTGCATCATTTAAGGCATTGACATATGCCTTAGCAACTTTGGCAGAGATCTCGTAACCCAACTCAGGAGCATATACATCTCTTGGTTCCACTGCTTGAATGATGCAGTTGTCGGTGGTAACCAAAAAGCATACCTCGTCTTTGTACATGTCAACAATAGTTGACGGCACTCTTTCTCTTTCGTGCATTTTCAATTGAAATGCTTTAAAATGTTCAGTCATCGCATTGCTTAACTGGTCTCCCAGTCGATTGGCCATTTCAGTAATTTGATGCATGACCGGTTTATCGGTTCTCCAAGTCACTTTACCGATACCTGGGAAGAAGTCCAAGTAGTCGAAGTATAGGCACATCAAAATGGTTCCATACTTCATGGATTTCTTTTTCACAACTCCAAGCTTGTTCATGTTTTCGAATATTTGGCTCTGAAGCATTGCACAGATGTCGTATTGGGCATTGTTGTGCATTATGCAATATGCGGCGTGAATAGCTCCACCCAGTATGCTATTCAAATTGCTTGACTGATAAACTTTGTAACCAATAACAGCAGACGCAAAGTGTACTCCATCATCTTCAATGTCATTCATGGTCATAAGTCGACCATCAGAGTTCGACTTGGTCAGCTTGTTAACGACGGCATTAGCGATGGTACACAGGGTTAGCGCTTCCCCTTTATCACTATATCCAGTTACTCTATGGAGATCTTCTTTGGTGATCTCGTGACATGGGCCTCTGGTGAGCCAGAAACCTAGTTCGTGAAGACGGCTCAACACCAGTCTGAGTTGGTCTTCCAAGAAGATTGCTGGGTAGCATACACCATTTATCAATCCGGATGATAATAGATTGGCGTATTTGTCAAGAAGTTTCCCTTCTTCGCACAGTGACAGATACTCGCCTTGAATATATGTTTCTCCCAGTTCTTCTTGTTTGGCATGAATAAACGTTGTGACATCCTTAGTCAAGAGGACTCCTTCTGGTAAAGAAGAGAGCGCACCAGCCATGTCGTTTTCTCTGTTCTGAACCGGCAAGATGTTGTATGCTGGTCTATCCACCTGATCTCCATTGATCAATTTTAAAGAAGCGGAAGATGAGGGCATTCTTGCTAACCAGTAATTTGCAAAAAGTAGCTTAGATCGGTATTACACAGTGATTCATAGTGATCAAAGCA
Source organism: Chamaecyparis obtusa (assembly GCA_027943335.1). Classification (NCBI taxonomy): domain Eukaryota; kingdom Viridiplantae; phylum Streptophyta; class Pinopsida; order Cupressales; family Cupressaceae; genus Chamaecyparis; species Chamaecyparis obtusa. Next base: position 1,550,454 of record BSBK01008712.1, on the reverse strand, counting down.
CGAGAATGTTACTTAGCACAAGAATTCATAAATTACAAAGTAAACAAAGTAAGAACTTTTAAGTAATTCTCCTTTCTTTTATAAGGCTAGGTTATAACGGTAGTTACCAAACGGTAACTATTCGTTAAAAGGCTATGGTAATAAATGCCTTACCTAATTTCTCTTACCGTTTTCCTTAACCAGTGATCCGGTCTTTCCAGTTTGGTGACCCCCGATTTGTCACTTCTTCCTTGTCTGGTTCTTCTTGTAGATTGAGTGAGTTCGTTTCTCACCAATCTTATCGGGAACGGTAGAGGATCTACCGGTTCCCTGTAGACCTTTACGGCTCAATTTGTTGAAGAGATATCACCATCAGCAAATGATGATTTTTCTTCTGTCTTCTCCTCAACGGAGCTATTTGATTCCTTTTTTAACCAAATCTGTCTGACTGTTTTCTCAGTCTTCTGTTCCTTGTTGATCTTTTCTTCTGGCTTGACCAGTTCTTTCTTTTTATTGGATGACCAGTTCCTCAATTCTTTGACTAGGTGTCCAACTTTGTTGCAGTGATAGCAGACTATCCCGGTTGCTTTCCATGGTTTTACCCTTCTTAGGTTAGGTGACTTGTTCCAAGAGTCATTGTGACTGTGTGATCCACAGTTTGTACAGCTAGCTGTACTTTGGTTCTTGCTTCTCTTGGTGAATACTAGCTTAAGGGATCTAAATGCCATTGTCTTTAATCTGCATTCTTTAGCCTTGTGTCCAAACTTGTTGCATACATAGCAGTAGCCTTTGAAGCTTCCCCTGCTTCTACTGGACACAGATACGGGGCTGGACCAGCACTCATTGGTGTTGTGGCCTTTTCTGCAACAGTTCTTACAGTAACTATTGTTGGTTCTTACCAATGCATTTTTGTAGTCATTGGTTTTATGACCTGGTTTTCCACATTGTTTGCAGGATGTGTTAAAGGTTTTCTTACCTTTTTGTGCTAGCTTCTTTCTCTTGTCCTTCTTGCTTGACTTAGCAGCATATAACTCACTATTCTCTTTGGTGACTTCACCGGTGAATCCAAGACCGGTTTGATCTTTATGCTTCCTTTGAGCTTTAAGTTGCTCATCAAGCTTCACCGAACTTTCATTGTATCTTCTCAGAATTTTATTTGTTTCTTCAAGTTCGTTCATCTATTCCCTCAATTGATCCAATTCTAGGGATAGTCTATTGCATGCCTCATTCCTGTCATGCCAGCCTCTCTGCATGTGGGCATTTTTTTGGGTGACACTAAGCATGTCATCTTCAAGTTGTCGAATGATGAGTTCATTCACCCATACGGCTTCCACTGCTAGGTCTCTTGCTTTCTCAGAGGCAGTCAAAGACATGACTGCTGAATTCCTTTCATCTTAAGCTTTTCTCTTTCTCTCAATTAGTTCAATCATCCTCAGGGCGTTGTCTTCTTGTTCCCTCTTAACGTTGGAGATCTGATCGATCAGGTTTTGATTCTTTTCCATGAGTTCAGACACTCCCTCCTCAGCTTCATCAAATCCACTCTGCCTGGAGAGTTCATCAATGGTTTCATTGCTCTCATTCAATTGTAGAGCTAGCTCCTTTCTTTTTGCAAAAGATCTCCTCAGTCTAGTCTCTAGAGAAAAAATGATGTTGTTGGCTTCCTCTAGCTGTTTCTGATACCGGTAACCCTCCATGATCTTTCATTCAAGTTGTTAGACTTTTAAGTATAGAGAACTTGGCTCTAATACCAATTGTTAGTACCGACCGGTTACGGAGAAGGGGGGGGTGAATCAGTAACAACTATTTTCTTCTCTTTTAAAACTTGCTTGAACAATACATTTCTAAAACAATCAATCATATGGAAGCATAAAAGTAAGTACACAGATCAACACCAGATATATACGTGGAAACCCTCGGTTAGAAGGAAAAAACCACGGTGAGACAGAGCTCACAACTCCACTATTGCAGAATGAAGCCGCCTTGTTAGGAGCTTACAAAGCACTAGTTAAGGTGCTATCCGGTTAAGCGATTTTACAAAAAATTTGTTAAGATCTGAACTCCGTTAGGAGCTACCCAGTTACAGGACTTTGAACATCGAAAAGGATGTTACCTTGTTAGGGGATTTTTACAACGAACCAATTGGGTCCACCCTAATGAAGGGATTTCAATTGCTTCCTCTACTTAACAAAAGCAATGATCTGATATGATAGTGAATACCTACATAGATCATACCTCTTTTCCTGTTAGCATGGTTGTTGATCTCCGCTACCTCTGTATCTTGTAGCTCTTCTCTCAAAAGATGTCCCTCCTCTGCTCTATGTAATTGCCAATAAACAACAACTTTCTTGCGTCCTGTGACTTATATTTATACAAGAGTTCATCATCATGAAGCCCTTAACTTAGAGAACTACCAGGCTGTAAACTCAACAATAAAATCATGCAACTAATAGTTAAGCTTTTCGTTCTGATCTGGAGTTTACCTTGCAAGACATCCGTGGAAATAGAGCGAACTCCCGTTAAAAAGCTAACTCCACCTCTAAGCGGCGGATGTCCCGTCTAATCGGGCTTTTAACTCAAACTGATCCACAAAATCCGGATCGGATCTTTAGACAGTTGAGACCGGTGTTACCTTATACCCGGTTAGACTTTGTATGCACTCTGACACCGGTACTGTGTACTTAGATCGGTCTACCGGTGTGTTCACTTTTCTTTATCTACCGGTGCATACGCTCTGTTCCTTGTCTACTGGTGTCTTCCAAGTAATGTGAGTGACCGGTGAGCCCTTACTAGTGCATGGTGTTCAGGAAAGTACACTAATGACAACTGAAATTGCTAACAAGCAGTAGCCCTTGAGGCGTCCCCTGCTTCCACTAAACACAGTTGTGGAGCTTGACCAACATTCATTGGTCTTGTGGCCATACTTGCAACAGTTCTTGCAGTAGCTTTTGTTTGGCTTTACTGGTGCATTCCTGCAGTCATTTGTTCTATGACCCGGTTTCCCACAAAGAGTGCATGTAATGTCCTCTTCTCGGCATTAGACCATTTAGATCCCGGATTAGTCTATCTAGCAATCTGAATGGACTAATGGCCACTTTGGGAAGGATGTCAGCTAGTCACATCGTTGCGCGGGTAAATATTAGTACTACAGGCTCAGCTTCTATAGTCAGAATCACTTTATTTATTGAAGTGTGTTATAAAGTCACTTTATGTTATAAAGTCATTTTAAGTTGTAAAAGTGACTTAAGTGAGCTTTCATCCCACATTGCCCAACTTTTTGTATTTGCACTCACTTCGAGGTTATAAATGAGGAAAGTACACCTCGGTAAAGACAGCATGCGATTTGATAAATAAAAAAATATATTCTGGTTCCTTTTCGTGACTAGTTATTCTGAGGACGCAAACCCTCAGGAATTTGTGGAGAGATTTGGACCTAGCCCCAGCTCTCTTCAAGGTGGAAGCATTTAGTTTTCACAGTGAGCTCAAAATTAATTTGGTAAGAAAGACATCTTATTTTTATTAGTATCAGCAGTAGGAAGGAATTGTTGGATGCCAGCATTGTTATTCTTGTTTTAGCAAGTACAGGAGATTGGTGAAACTCATACCCGCTGGAGTTACATTATAAGCATTAGAGCCTTTCCCAGTTCACTACTACATAATATAGGAAGTTCCCCGTATGCTACTGGCGTAAGTCCATACAACTTTGAATACACCACTATGACATCCGATAGCCACTGCAGGACTGGGACATTCACAGTTTACGATTATGCTTAAACCGCGTGACTTGGAACAGTCACGATAGTCATGCATGGGAGACGCACTCGGTTCAGTGCTAGCTTAGCATACAACCGTGGATATCATAGTCGGGCCATACACTCATTGCACAGGCGGGGGCGTAGATATTAGAAGCGGGCAGGACTGTGGGAACCCGCAAAGTCTGAACCGGTATACTGGTAACGGTAGAAAGGGAGGACTGCATTACCGTTCACTCCCAACAGCTGTGGGGAATCAATAACGTGAGATATCTATCTTCCACGGTGACCAGCATACAACAACGGCTCTCACCCTTCTTAACCGCGACTAGCAAGTGCACATATACCAGCCTTCACAGGAATGCACAGATCATTCACGCTACACTCTAGGTTGGACACTCGTATGCTAATCTGGTTGCTTCTGCAATGTTGTCAATGTCTTATGTGTTAAGGAAAGAATAAAATAATCTGCTTAATAGCGAGGCTCAGTATTTTAGTAACTTATAACTTCAGTTTTCTATATGTTATTGTAATTCGGGATTGGATAAATGCTGTATATCCCTGCTCATTACTGCATGCTAGTTGATTCGAAATTATTCTGCTGTATTTTGGTTATCCTTAGTCATTGCGTAAAATCTGGAACTTATGTTTGAAAATAGTTATGTACGGTATTCAGTAAACAGAGACATTAGAAACTGAGACTGGTATGAGAACTATAAATATCCGGAATAATAAATGTTGAAACACCAATAGACTTGGAACAGTACAGTTGTGATAAACACCAGCAGTTCATGAATTGAATAAAATACAAATCAGCAGATTGGACCATCACAATATTTTGAAATTTCAAAAAGTTAATTGTCATAATCGTAGCTTGGAACATTTCAGTGGTATCAGAGCCTAAGGTCTTGCCAACCTTGTGGGCTTTCATTTTCAGTATTTGGTAAGGCAGTCCAGGCATGCACGGTAGACATAAGGTTTATAACTTCGGACATAACAGGGCCGAACAGGGACAGTCTGAACCGTCAGTGCAGATAGACATTGAAAATAGTCATACAGAAGAAGACGAGCATATTGGTTTTTAACAGGGCACTAGAGGTACAGGTATGGCAGATGAGGATAGAGAGGTCAGAGAGACCATGAGGGCCCTTCACCAGGGACAGGATCACATCGCTAATGTGTTACACCAGCTCATGGGAGTTACAGCAGTTGAGAGTGGCAGCTGCGAGACCCCGGAGCCACCATGGTGGTAATAGTGTGGTAGGATCACCTAGAGCTGCTATAGCAGCTAGTCACACTACAGATAGGCCCCTTATGCCTACGTTCGCAAGAAATCATGCTGAGGAGGAAGTAGCTCAGCTCGAGGCAGCAGCTGCGCTTCCTAACAATGTTGCAACCGCGCATAATGAGTGGGACTTGTTACCTGACAATGTCAAGGCTGACTTGTCATTTGTGCAGTATCTGACACAGAGGAGAGATTATGAAAGAGTGCAGTAGGATAGGACGCCCAGGGGTCCCAATAGAGATCTTAAGCATGCTATGAATAAGTTGACTCTCCCCATTTTTGATGGCAATGGTAAGACTTCCGCTAGAGCTTGGATTCACAAGTTCGATACTTTCCTGACCCTAAAGCCTATGTCGGAGACGGAGGCGATTAAGTTCGCAACCATGCATTTAGAGGGTGCAGCATACGATTGGTGGCATCATGGTCTTGTCACCCAGGATCACGGGTTGATTACATCCTACGAGATCTTCAGCACTAAATTGATCACCCGCTTTGACCGTAAGGACATTGAGGTCTACTACAGGGAGTTAGCTCTGCTGAAGCGGAGTGGATCATTGGATCAATATATTGATGAGTTTCAGAGGATATCTATTATGGTCTCGGATATGGCAGAGAAGAGGAAGGTTATGTTGTTTATTGAGGGGCTTCAGGATAAGTTCAGAGGGCTGGTTAGAGTCCTCAAGCTAGACACTTTAGATGACGCCATTAAACTGGCACATGACTTGGACTCACCGTTATCCATCCTACAGCCACTGAAGAAAACCTTTAAGGGGTCTTCTTCTTTTCAGAGAAATAGAAACCAGGATAAGAGTACACCTCCCAGACTTGACTTCGAGACTCGGAATGAGTTGAGAAGGAAAAAGTTATGCTTCACGTGCAAAGAGCCTTGGGCTCCAGATCACAGGTGTCGTGGGAAGGGCCAAGTACACTATATTGAGGTGGTAACCGATGATGAGGATGATCAGCAGGAGGACAGCGGAGATGAGAGCAGCAAGACAGAGGCTCAGGATGAGCATATAGTAGAGAGGAAGAAGAAGGGAGTGCGTTTGGGGCAGCCCCCTATTACTTTAGCATCCCTCTGAGGTATTCCCACCTGTCACTCTTTTAGGCTCAAGGGAGTGGTTAGAGGACAGTAGATTATATGTCTACTTGACATGGGTGCTACACACAATTTCATTAGCGCCAGTTTGGTTTCCAGGAGGGGGCTTCCGATAGATAGCATTTCAGAGTTTGAGGTCAAGGTGACCGGGGGAGACTTACTGAGTTGCACAGGGAAGATCTCAGGTCTTTAGATTCATTTCAGGGATTATCTCCTAGAGGCAGATTTCTACGTCATTGACTTAGATAGTCTTGACACCATTCTAGGCATGCAGTGGCTACAGACCCTCGAGTAGTATACTATTGATCATCAGCAGAGGCAGTTAGAGTTTATAAAGGATGATCAGTTGGTTACACTTAAGGCCATGACAGATAGTGGATCACAGGTAGTTTCAGCTCACAGGATGGAGGCCATATTCAGACATGGTAGCATGGAGTGGGCAGCTCAGTGCTTCATTTCATCCAGTCCTTCACCGGATTCCGGGCAGCAGATTCACGCTAACATACAGGGGGTGTTGGATAGGCACAAGCGGGTTTTTGAGGACATCCCTCCGAGCATACCTCCAGACAGGGGCTTCGAGCATATCATAGAGTTGGAGGAGGGGGCCAAACCCGTAATTACCACTCCTTATCGTCACCCTAGGCATTACAAGGAGGAGATTGAAAAGGCGATTAAGGAACTATTGGACATGGGGCACATCAGACCTAGCTCTAGCTGTTTTGCTTCTTCTGTAGTTTTGGTGAAGAAGAAGGATGGTACTCTTCGCATGTGTATTGATTACCATGCTTTGAATAAGAGAACCATCAAGAACAGGTACCCTATTCCCAGGATTGATGAGCTTCTAAATGAGCTACATGGAGCTGTTTATTTTTCGAAGATTGATCTTTGATCCGAGTATCATCAGATACATGTCCGAGATGAGGATGTCCACAAGATAGCCTTCAGATGCCACTACGGACACTACGAGTTCTTAGTGATGCCTTTTGGGCTCACTAATGCACCCGCCACCTTTTAGTCCTGCATGAACCATATTTTTAAAATACAGTTGCACAAGAGCGTTCTTGTATTCTTTGATGACATCCTAGTCTATAGCAGGACATGGGTAGAGCACTTGCAGCACTTGGAGGAGGCTTTGAGCATCATGGAGAGCCAGTCTCTATTTGCGAAGGGATCCAAGTGTGAGTTCGGACTGACAAAGATTATCTATTCGGGGCATCTGATAGGAGCAAACGGGGTTATGGTTGAAGAGCACACAATTATACTGAGAGGGGGGGTGAATCAGTATAATAACTATTTTTCAATTTAAAAGCTTTTATTCAAAAATAACTTCAAATACTCAAATCAACAATTATGCACATGAACACAAATTTAACGTGGAAACCCAATATGGGAAAAAACCACAAAATAATTTGTTTTATATAATTTTGTTCTTTTACAAATAGTTTGTAGGCTCCAACCTACTAGAGGCTCCAACCACTATGTTTATGAGCACCTACTCACTGGAAGCTCCAACTCCCACATTTTGCAAGCACCAACCTACTGGAAGCACCGACTCCCCCTATCTGGATTCTGAGCACCAACTCACTGTATATAAATTTTCCTTCCACCTTGACACTGTTGCTCTCTTCAACTGATGATGGATACTATCTAGCTTTTATCTCTTTAAGTCAGCCAATATCACTTTACTATTCTTCTTATTTTCAAAGATATATCTTTACAAATGTAAATATATAATATATATCAGATTATAAATCTAAATACATAATTTATATTTTATCCACACTTGTATTTTCTAAATATATATATATATATTAATTCTCTCATCTTCTCACTGCTTTTTTGCTCTTTTATTTCCAATTGCTGACTTGATATTTTTAAACTAGTAGATTTAATATTTATATATTCATATTTCTAATGAACCGATATGTCTCTTAAAAGATATGACCCTTTACATACGAATAGGTGTCTCTTTATTAAAACATTATTAACTTTAAATGCGTTAATCTTTTTAATCATAGTATGAAACCTTTAAAACTTGTTTATTGCATATCAGACTTTTATCGCATATCTTCTTTAAAACTTCGACGTATCTTCAACCTTCGATAATGATATTTTATATATCAATCGCTGCATATTATATAAGTTTTTGTTGCTGTTTAGATGTCTTTATGCCATTCTCTGTTTTGTATGTATCTGCTCACCATACGCATCTGTATCATACATATCATATATACGTCTCTGCTGCATCTGCATACGTATGTATAATGTTCAACTACTGTTTAACCTTCGACAACAAACTTTATCATATGAAACCTTTCGATAGCAATCTTCGATAGCGAACAATACAGATCGCTGTTACTGTTACCGTTCTTTGTTTATCTGAGAACCCAAAATAGAACATCACACGTACTCCAACGCCCGCCTACTCTTCAGACACGGCAAAACGATTCTGATTGAAGTCGACACAGCCAATACTTAACAGCTAGCATCGTCAGATTATTGACAATATTATAATAAAATTTCTTTGTCAATATCAAGCTGAAGGAACGTATCACTGGTTCTCCAATCTCTGTTTATCTACTGCATACGTATATATCTATGCTATCAACAGTATCACATATGCTCAACGGTGTATTAAAACCGTTGTTCTCCTTAAACGTGTGTATGTTGTATCTTCCCTATTATATATATATTTAATAATATCAATCTTTTATTTCAATGATATTGATTTCTGTTTTGCTGAGTATGTATACCATTGCCGTTCATATATTGTGTATATCATATATTTTGCTGTCTATCATATGCTGTCTATTTTGTATTTCATATATATTTTTATGCTGTGTATATGCCACTATGTATATGAAGATTACTCTGATTATCTCTGTCTTCATTCTTCAACGCTGTGTACATATGCTATATGTATCTCTGATTATCTCTGTAATATATATTATATGCTTCTGATTTTGACATCAATGACAATATGTCCATCAATAGTGCACCAGGAGAAGATTCAGGCTATTCAGGATTGGCCACTCCACGCAATGTATCAGATTTGACAGGATTCTTGGGGTTGTGTTCATACTATAGGAGATTTGTTAAGGGGTTCTCTCAGACATCGGCTCCTCTCACTGGCCTTACCCAGAAGGGAGCTTTCAGGTGGACAGTTGAGGCAGAGGCTGTCTTTGACAGGCTCAAGACCGTTATGAGCACTTGTCCGGTTTTGGCTCTACCGGATTTCTCTCGATCCTCCGTCTTAGAGTGTGATGCTTCGGGGAATGGAATTGGTGTTGTGTTAATGCAGGATAGGCACCCCATAGCTTTCGAGAGCAGGAAGTTCAAGGATAATGAGAGACTTTACTCCACCTATGACAAGGAGATGCTTGCCATCATGCACGCCTTGGCTAAATTTAGATAGTACTTGGTGGGTGACAAATTCACAGTCATAATAGATCACAATAGTCTACGCTACTTCCAAGAGTAGGAGTTGAATGAGAGACAGCAGAAATGGGTCAATAAGATTCAGGCCTACGATTTCAACATCGAGTATGTCAAGGGAAAGAATAATGTGGTAGTTGATGCACTCTCAAGGAGACATTCAGAGGTGAGTTGTTGTGTCTTATCGGAGATTTCTGCTGATTGGAAATCCCTATTGCTGGTTGAGTATTCTAAAAATACTTAGACCTATCAGATTTTGGATGGACAGTTTCCGGATAGCAGGTACCGAGTGGTTGATGATATCATCCTTTATAAGGACCGGATTTACCTGGTGCCTAGTTCTCAGCTCAAGGTTAAGATTTTGAGGGCTGTTCATGATGCGCCCATAGTGGGACATCCAGGATTCTTCAAGACTTATAGGCAGGTCAGAGAGAGGTTCTCCTGGAAGGGCCTAAAGGATGACGTACTCCAGTATGTCAGAGAGTGCCAGACTTGTCAGCAGAACAAGTCAAAGCATGAGCATCTAGCAAGTTTATTGCAGCCCCTTCCCATCCCAGCTCACAAGTGGGAGGGCATATCGATGGATTTTATCACGGGGTTACCAAGAGTGTAGGGTAGGGACACCATTTATGTGGTGGTCGATAGGCTCACCATGTTCGCTCACTTCTTTGCTATTGCCGCGGATTGGTCAGCTTCTCAGGTGGCGGAGTTGTTTTTTCGCGAAGTATTTAGATTGCATGGTCTTCCTAAGACCATTGTGAGCGACAGGGACAACAAGTTCCTTAGCACTTTTTGGCAGGAATTGTTCAGATTGGCCGGCACCAAATTGACTCCTAGTACTAGTTACCACCCACAAACAGATGGTCAGACGGAGATTGTGAATAGGTGGGTGGAAGGTTATCTTCAGAGTTATGTAGTAGGACAACAGAGAGCTTGGGTCCGATGGTTGTACTTGGGGGAGTACTCCTACAACTCTACTTATCACATGACGATAGGCATGTCGCCCTTTCGAGCTCTATATGGCAGCGAGCCACTTTCATTTATAGATCTGGCTCTACAGGATAGTAGGGCGCCAATCACGAGAGACTGGTTGTAGGATCACCAGGATATACTCTGATGCCTTAGAGAGAACATCTAGAGAGACCAAAATCAGCAGAAGTTGTATGCTGATCGGCACAGGACAGAGCGGAATTTTGAGATAGGCGATATGGTCTATCTTCATTTACAAACCCTATAGACAGAGCTCCCTGAAGTGGAGTTGATTAGAGAACCTCAGGACAAAATTTTATGGCCCCTTCCACATCTTGAGGAGAGTTGGAGAGGTAGCTTACGAGTTAGAGCTTCCATCAGACAGCAAGATCCACAATGTTTTCCATGTTTCTTGCCTCAAGAAGGCAATAGGGCAACAGATAGTGGTCTCAGATGGGTTACCCCCATTGGATGAGGAGGGTGAATTGACTTTAGTTCTAAGAGAGGTTATTGAGGTCAAAGAAAGGAAGTTGCGGAAAAGGACCGTTCGTGAGTATCTGATTCGGTGGAGGGACCTACCTTACGAGGATGCCACTTGGGAGGGTGAGTCAATCTTGCAACACCTAGCATTGAGATTGCTTGAGAGCAAGCAATCCCAGGAAGGGAGGACTATAATGTCCTCTTCTCAGCATTAGACCATTTAGATGCCGGATTAGTCTATCTAGCCATCCGGATGGACTAATGGCCGCTTTCAGAAGGATGTCAGCTAGTCACATCGTTGCGTGGGCAAATATTAGTATTACGGGCTCAGCTTCTCTAGTTAGAATCACTTTATTTATTAAAGTGTGTTATAAAGTCACTTTATAACTTATTATAAAGTCACTTTATGTTATAAAGTCACTTTACGTTGTAAAAGTGACTTAAGTGAGCTTTTATCCCACATTGCCCAGCTTTTTGTATTTGCACTCACTTTGAGGTTCTAAATGAGGAAAGTACACCTCGGTAAACACAACATGAGATTTGATAAATATAAAAATATATTCTAGTTGCTTTTCGTGACTAGTTATTCCGAGGACGCAAACCCTCAAGAATTTGTGGAGAGATTTGGATGTAGCCCCAACTCTCTTCAAGGTGGAAGCATTTAGTTTTCACAGTGAGCTCAAAATTAATTTGGTAAGAAAGACATCTTATTTTTATCAGTATCAGCAGTAGGAAGGAATTGTTGGATGCCAGCATTGTTATTCTTGTTTTAGCAAGTACAGGAGATTGGTGAAACTCATACCCGCTGGAGTTACATTATAAGCATTAGAGCCTTTCCCAGTTCACTACTACATAATACAAGAAGTTCCCCGTATGCTACTGGCGTAAGTTCATAAGACTTCGAATACACCACTGTGACATCCGATAGCCACTGCAGGCCTGGGACCATTCACAGTTTACGGTTATGCTTAAATCACGTGACTTGGAACAGTCACGATAGTCATGCATGGGAGACGCACTCGGTTCAATGCTGGCTTAGCATACAACCGTGCATATCATAGTCGGGCCATACACTCAATGCACAGGCAGGGGCATAGATATTAGAAGCGGGCAGGACTGTGGGAACCCGCAAAGTCTGAACCGGTATACTAGTAACGGCAAAATGGGAGGACTGCATTACCGTTCACTCCCAGCAGTTGTGGGGAATCAATAACGTGAGATATCTGTCTTCCGCGGTGACCAGCATACAACAACGGCTCCCACCCTTCATAACCGCGACTAGCAGGCGCACATATACTAGCCTTCACGGGAATGCATAGGTCATTCACGCTACACTCCAGGTTGGACACTCGTATGCTAATCTGGTTGCTTCCGCAATGTTGTCAATGTCTTATGTGTTAAGGAAAGAATAAAATAATTTGCTTAATAGCGAGGCTCAATATTTTAGTAACTTATAACTTCAGTTTGCTATATGTTATTGTAATTCGGGATTGGATAAATGCTGTATATCCCTGCTCATTACTGCATGCTAGTTGATTCGAAATTATTTTGGTGTATTTTGGTTATCCTTAGTCATTGCGTAAAATCTGGAACTTATGTTTGAAAATAGTTATGTACAGTATTCAGTAAACAGAGACATTAGAAACTGAGAATGGTATGAGAACTATAAATATCCGGAATAATAAATGTTGAGACAACAATAGACTCGGAACAGTACAGTTGTGATAAACACCAGCAGTTCATGAATTGAATAAAACACAAATCAGCAAATTGGACCATCACAATATTTTGAAATTTCAGGAAGTTAATTGTCAGAATCGTAGCTCGGAACATTTCAGTGGAAGGGGTGTTGAAGGTCTTCTTAACTTTTTGTGCCAGCAGCTTTTTCTTTTCTTTCTTGCTTATCTTGGCTCCAGAGGACTCGCCAGTCTCTTTGGTGACTTCATCGTTGAATCCAAGACCGGTGTGATCTTTATGCTTTATTTAAGCTTTGAGTTGCTCATCAAGCTTGACCGAGCTCTCGTTGTATCTTCTTAGGGTTTCATTTCTTTCTTCAAGTTCTTTCATCTGTTCCTTCAGTTGATACAACTCTGGTGCTAGTCTTTTGCATGCTTCATCCCTATCATGCCATCCCTTTTACATGTTGGCATTTTCTTGGGTGACAATTTGCATGTCTTCTTGGAGTTGCAAAATGATAAGTTCATTTTCCCCTACAGCTTCCTCTGCCCGGTTCCTTGCTTTTCCAGAGGCAGTTAATGACTTGGATGCTGTGTTTCTTTCATCTTCATCTTTTGTCTTTTTCTGAATCAGTTCAGTCATCCTCAGGGCATTCTCTTCTTGCTCCCTTTTCAGATTGGAGATCTGATCGGTTAGGATCTGGTTCCTTTCCATGAGCTTAGAGACTGCCTCCTCAACTTCATCAGATCCACTTTGCCCAGAGAGTTCATCAACGGTCTCATTGCTCTCATTCAATTGCAGAGCCAGATCCTTTCTTTTTGCAAGTGATCTCCTTAGCCTATTCTCCAGAGAGGCAATGATGTCGTTGGCTTCCTCTAGCTGTTTCTGACACCTGTAACCCTCCATGATCGTTCTCTCAAGCGGTTAAGCTTTATATATGAGAACTTAGCTTTGATACCAATTGTTATTACTAACCTGTTACTGAGAGAGGGGGGTGAATCAGTAAAAGCTATTTCTATTCCAATTCAACACTTGTTTAATTATTCTTCTAAGATAAGCAGAATATAAATAATCATCAACAAGCGTAAATAGAAATACACAGATCAACACAAGATGTATACGTGGAAACTCTTGGTTAGAAGGAAAAACCAAGGTGAGACAGAGCTCACAACTTCACTACTGCAGAATGAAGGCACCCTCTTAGGAGCTTACAAAGCACTAGTGAAGGTGCTACCCGGTTAAGGGATTTTATAGAAGATCGGTTAAGATCTTAACCTTGTTAAGAGTTGCTTGGTTAGAGGTCTTTCAACATTAACAAAGATGTTACCCTGTTAAAGGATTTTACAAAGAACTAATCAGGTCCAACATGATAGATGGATTTCAATTTTCTTTCACACCTTATAAAAGCAATGATCTCATATGACACTGATTGTCTGATTATATCATACCTGTTGATCTCTTCCCCAATTTGCCTGGCTATTGAGTCTTTTCTATCTCTTTGCCTTTAACCTCTAGTGACTGTGATCTTTTGGCAGATGTCTCTTCACTGCTCTGCTAACTCAACAACTTTCAACAACACTATTCTTGCGTCCTATGACCTGTATTTATAAAACAATTCACCTTCATGAAACCCTTAACTCATAGAACTGCCAAGCTATAAACTCAACAATAAATCATGCAACTAGCAAAAGATATGCGTTCTGATCTGGAGTTTACCTTTAAAACATCCATAGAAATAAAGATAGCTCATGTTAAAAACCTAACTCCACTTCCGAGCGGTGGATGTTCCGTATAATCCGGTTCTAACTTAAACTACTGTGCAGAATCTGGTGCGGATCTTCAAGCAGTAGACCGGTATACTCTTATACCCGATTCATCCCTGTATACAATATAAGACCGATACTGTGTACTTGGATCGGTCTTCCGGTGTATACCCTTTACTCTATCTATCAGTGCAAACACTCTATTCTCAGCCTACCGGTGTCTTTAAAGTAACATGACTGACCGGTGAACCTTTACCGGTGGGAATGGTATTTGCGATTTACACTAATGACAACTTAAATTGCTAACTTTAAGTACGGCCATCATTAAATTCCGTACGATCCTTGCTGGAAATTGTACGACAACCATATCAAATTCTAATCATTACAATCCAGCAGCATATAAAATCATTAATCAATGACCACTCAATGTTCATGGCAAATTGATGAGTTCTCTATAAAATCTGAAGACCAAACTCTTTGCAAACCCTTTCTTCCTTGATGAAATTCGATTTCTTCCTTGGACAAAAACTTCTTCACTTTTTCAATTTCAATAAAATGACATAAGGTGAATGAAAAAGTTCTTCATGTTTTATTTATAAGCTTTTTAATGAAGGTTTCTCATTTACACTTTTCACTTAAGAGCCTTCTTCAACACACTATCGAGTTATAACATATAATTGCATAGTTAATAAATTAAAGTAGACTTAATTTAATAACTTCAAATATAACGCAATGTTATAACAACTTATAACCATAACATCCTGAATTCTGACATAGCATCCAAATCATACATTGCCCTACCAGAAATAGCCATCTGACCAAAATAGACTTACTATAAATAGTAAGTCTCTCAAATTGGAGATTCCGCATAAGGAACTTTGAATCATCTAAAACCCCTACCTAGGTGCTCTGCCAAACATAGCAATACTCGAAATACCGCTTACTATAAATAGTAAATTATCCAATCTGTCTCCAACGAAGAGAAGACCTGGCAACTAGAACCTCCAGAGTGGAATCCAACCACTGGCTCTGCCAACCGACCCCCTCTGACAACCACTTACGAGGGTCACCGAACTAAGCTAATCCAAAGAGTCTGAAAAATAGGGACATTACAGTCCTCACTTCCCAAGATTGCTTGTCATCAAGCAATCAAGAAAAACAAGCAACATCACAGTTCATCTGGATCCCAAGGATGGTCATCTATAATGTCCCTATCATCACCATACTCCTGTGAAGAAATCATCAACATCAACAATACAAACAACATCTGAGATATCGCACTCAACACCCAAATCAAAGATGTTGCAACAGGAACACCACGTGGGAGGAACTCAACCGAGAGTAACTCACACGGGAGTAACTCTACCAACAGACTGGACTTGCCCCTAGTCTTTGTGCCAACCAAACCATCATACCAATCATCAAATGGATGCACTGATAAACTCTACAACTGGTAGATGTCCTGAACGTGAGGATCAAAAGTGAAACTATAAACATTCCTCACTATGTACACCCCTGTAAACTACTCAACTAGGCTTCACTAGCCTCCTGTAAAATCTGCCTGATAACCAGGTGTAATAATAGGATCCTAAACATCATCATCATCATCGTACAACACCTGAAACAGATCATCACTGTGCTCAAACATCGTATTATCATAAGTCATAGTGATATCCATATCAAATAAAGGATTGTTCACAAATTGAATTGATCCCATCTATTGATCTGAGCTAAAAAACTGCGAACTATGAGAGACATGATGTGTAATTTGCTCTACCTGAATGGACTTGTGTCTCTGAGAATCCTCACAATCTACTGTTGGCATTAAGAGATGGTAACTGGTAAGCCTGCTACCGGTACAAGTATTGTTATTGATTGGCAAAAGAGGATAGAGATTTGTCATCTCTCTAAAGTCTAAAGATCTAAGGAGATCTCTATGAAAAGAGGCTAGTTTGGAAACTGGTGACAACATGCAAGAAAGAAAAGACTGTAATCGAGAGCAACCGGTCACTACACAAAGCATCAGCAACTGGGTAATGTATACAGTCAAGGAAAGAAGGATTCAATTGTCAGCCGACGACCAGGATACAACCGGTGTAGACAAGCACAGAGGAAGTAAAGGTACAAACCGGTGTCAACAACACAACCGAGGAATGTGCGACTCGTAAGCAAAGGAAGGGACAGTGACAGGTCAAAGACTCCTCCCTGTTCACAACATAAGGATCTCAACCGATCTAGTAAAGACTCTGGTATGAACCGAGGAAGTCATAGTTAACTATCTGTTTCAACCAACTCTTTGACCGGCATTTCCTGCACTAAATCCGGAAGACTTTGAGTTAACATGGTGATCGGTTTGAGACGCGTCTGTTAGTTTTAAAGCCGGAATCTACGGCTTTAACATGAAGAGTTATCTCTTGTGAACGAAAGGTGCTTGACACGCATCTATTGTTTTCTTCATAAAGCAGACAAAGCAAGAGCATGCATCGAATGTTTCCTCAGTGAACTGATACTCCACCGAGTGATGTGTTGTCGTAAATTTTGTTTTAATAAAATTTAGACAACTACACGTAAATTTAATCGTGTTTTTTGATTAAATTAAATTTGGTTTTAAAACTCTTAAGTATTTTTATTAAATAAATTAATATATTTATTTATTTGAAGTTTTAAGTCGTTAAATTTAATGTTTTTCTTAGATTTTAGTTTTTACTTTATTTTATTTATTTATATTGTTTTTTCAATTTTAATAATATATTGATAGTATATTATTAAAATTCTAAACATTTTTAAATATTATATAAAATCTCAAAATATTAAAATAAAAATCTTTAATAGAGGTTTTATATAATATTGTATATATTTTAATGTTTCTTAGCTCGAACATAAGTCTTTTAAAAATAAAAGGAGGTCGTCAGAATTTTTATTAAATATTACGTGTCATGGCATGTAATACTTAAAAGAGCGCAATATTTCCAAACTCCCGATCGTAATTGCTAAGGTGGACATTTTAATTGATGTTACGTTTTACTTTGCATGTAAAATATCGATGGCTTAATATATGCCAAGGCTTCTAAAAATCCCGATAATATCATTAAGAGTCAGACTTTATTCACACCTTTGCATGTTTTATAACATGTTAAATAAAATGTTAAGAACATTAGAAAGCCCGAAATCTTCCTAAAAACCATTGGGTCTTCTTACTTGCATCACATATTGTAAAGTCTTTCAGGCTTTCATTGTATCGTTGTAGAAATGAAAGGAGCGCGCCGAATGGAGAGACTCGCAGTTCAGTTTGAGTGCCGTGTAGAGACTCTAAGTCATCAATACCGCGCCGACTGGGAATTGCTAAGTTTGTGGGTTATTAAAATCCTCATTCTGCCTCATTATTATTCTGCAAAACGTTTTGATACAAGTCATTCTTCATGCGCAAGTCCTTGGCTCACATTCAACTTCGAAGAGCAAGTCTTCTTTCACGTTTTTTGTAGAAGTCAGGTATTCACGACTTTGGATTTTTATTCTTGATGGTCGTTTTTGGAGAAAACAATGCTTTCATTTCCATTTTTTATAAAAACGTGATTCAATATGAAACGTTTTAGCATTTCTTTTCATTTACCGTCGCATCTAGGGTTTTATTTGATCATTTTATTCATTTTTGTGCTTGTTATTGCTTCTTTTTTGCAAACGTTTTTATTTTCTTTAGTCATGTCTAGGGTTTTTGTATATATTTCTCTGTCAAAAACGGGTTTTTGCTGTACATATCTCCATAGTCTAGTTTATGAAAAATCAACATTGGATTTGTGTTGACAAAAATACAAGTTCCTTTTCAAATTTCTGTCATGGCCTTACATTTCAAAGCTTTAAATCTGCAAAAGGAAAGTAACAGTTCTTGCAGATTTCAATCTTCCTTATACAGTATGAGAAATCAAATTGCTCATAATCTGCAGTCATAGTTAAAAAATTTACCTTGACAAGAATGAAGTTCCTTATCATTTCGTTCCCTTTTATTTCATACCTTGCCAAAATTAGTACCTCTCATTTTTATCACACAACGTTTCATTCCCTCCAAGAATTCCATTTTACATTTCGGGATTTTTCATATCCATTGCGTATTTAATTACATGTCATTTTACATGTAATGTAATATGTAACCACCTCAAAAATCCCCGATTACATTCTTGCTCAAATTCATTAATTCTAAAATCGGGATTTTTGAGACCCATTACATGTACTATTACATGTAATCAAAAGTGAAACTACCCCGGAAATCTCCACCCTAAGTTTTCCCAAATCGGAGATTTTTACACCAACTGCATGTACTGTTACATGCAGTCAAAATGCGCAATTGCATCTAAAATCTCCTTCAATACCCAAGTTGAAAAAGCAATTCCAAGTGCAAATCGGAGAATTTTGACCCGATTGCAAAACGAACTACATATGTAACTACACCTGCAATCCTAAGTGCAGTTGGGTCCAAAAACCCCGATTTCACTTAAAGTCCTATGTTTTTCCCTTGTAGTAGGAACTTTTTGGTCCAACTACATAAAATGTTACAAGTTGAACTACATGCAGTCAGATCTACAATTTACCCAAAAATCCCCGAAATACAATGTTTTCCACTTTTTGCTTTATCCAATTTCAAAATCGGAGTGAGTCTTAACGTCAACACTTTCTGATGTTGCATTATTTTGATCTTTTCATCTTGATAAAACAGGTGTTCATCAGATGACAGAAAAGCCAACCACTACACTAGAGAAAATAATGAAATTCAAATTCCATAAATATCTAACTTCTGTTGTTCCTACCTCATAGGTCTCAAATCTGGATGAGATCAAAGATACGGAAGTTGGGCATGTGGATATGACCGAATTTGTTAAAAGGACAGAGGTTGCAAATCCAAAGGATGAGATGCAGAAAATTCTCAAAAGTCATACACACCTACTCTCAACTTTTCCTGTAGCGATATTGGAACCAGAGTTTATTATGGCATGTGCAGCACATTTTGACAAAGAAACCCGAACAATCAAGGATTCTAAAGGTCAGATTGTTATCAAGTTAGATGCAGAAGCCATTGACAAAGTTTTACATGTTCCTTCCGCTCTGGTATATGTAGATATTACCCATGAGAAGGCTTTAGAGTACTACAATAAAATGGAAGATGATTGGAAAAGAGAGATCAATATTGTTTGGTTCATTAAACCGAGGCAATCAATCTCAACCCGATGGCCTGCAACTTTGTACAGAACTGAGTTTAAAGAAGATATCAATGATATGATTACTCTTCTTGGCAGAATGCGGGGGTTGAAGAAGTCCAAGGTTTTCGAGCCTTGGATGTTTCAGTACATTGCCATCATCAAAAAAGGAAAGCAAAAGATTTTCTGGGCAGAATTGATCAGTGATTCATTTTGTGAGCAATTGACAAAGGTGCCTACTACTCATACATTTTATATGAATTCATATCTTGTGTACATTGCTGTATCCTTCCGAGCATTACCAGAGTTATCCTATGAGGGAGACAAAAGCAGATTGCTAGTATGAGGATACTACAGTCAATTACCCATGGTTACAGGGAGACATCATTATCGTAGACTTTAGGATGCCTTCTTCGGAAATTTCATGTGTTTGTTTGATAAAACACTTGAGAATAGAAGGGTTTTAGAGGCAGCGTGGAGGAAAGTCAATGAATATGGGTGTATGTTCTTACAATTTCCGACTTTCACCTACATAAGAGTCGGATGTTTTGATGATCATCCTTATATGTTGCCAAGGTATCCGACTGATAAGATTGTTCTAATGGAGTTGGGAAGACAGCTAATGTATGTACATGCTAAACAATCTGCATCTCATAAAGCCGGATTTGCAATTTCTACTCAGCATCCCTCGGTAATTGGTAGGTATTCACTTACTTCCACGGTAAAGGCTAAAGCAATGGAAACTGAATTGCAGGAGATCAAACTGAAAAGGTTCAAGATTAGAGCTGACTTTGATTATCGGGGCATGAGGGATAAAATCATAAGATTTTTTACTCATGTTCATCGTATTGAAGATGTTTGGATAGATCTTCGTACAGATAAGGATATCAGAAGGATGGACTATAGCAAGTTATCCTTAGAACAAATCATTGATATGGATCTTGCTGACATTCCAGAAGGAATGGAAGATGATGGAGACATATTAGATCCAGAATACCAGGTAGCAAAGGTTGCATCTCAGGACCTCCCTTCAATCCAATGGTCGTTAAAAGAAAATTTCTCCATAACCGACAGATTTCAGTCAATCATGGCTAATACTCATGCTTGGCTCAAGCATTATGGTATTAAGATGAAAAGATTTAAATCAGGATCAGATGATGATACAACTGGACCTGTGGGCCAGAAATCAGAAGTGAAAGGTAAGAACAAAGATAATGCATCTTCTTCAGGGACCACAGTAAAATTGAAATTGAAATCAAAGGAGAAAACCCGAGAAAGTTCAAGTAAAGAAAAGGTGGTAATACAAGAAAATCTTGAAGTTGAAGATGATCAACAAGAGGGTGAAGTACAAGTACTTCTAGAAATACCAGATACAAGATCTACCATTGCTGAGACTACACAGGAGTTCATTCTTGCAGGTGCGCCTGGTTTCATGCTTGATCCTGACATTGATTCATTTTCAACAGTGTTGACTCCTCCCATTCAGAATATGCCACATGACAACATGGCCGGTGTTTTCTCTTATGTTTCTCGCCCAGGTACACCCATGATTCCTTCAATGGAAGGATATTCTTCTCTTAGTGACTTTGACAGGTTCATGTCAAAATCAATGCCACACGTCACTACAAGACCTACTCCTGTTGCCATACAAACTGAGGCACCAACCATTGTAAGCATCACAACATGTACTCAATCTAACATATCACAAGTTATGTATGAAGGAACTCCTGCTATTTTATCTGATCTTCCTTCGTGGCTTAGTGTTGCTGTTCCAAAGAGAAAGAAGCAGGAAGTTTTACCAGATATTTTTGACTTTGAGCAATTGAAACAGGTTAAGGCCAAGGGTATTAAGAGAGCTAAAACTGTTTCAAGGGTTACAATGGACAAGAATAAAACTAAATATGTGGAGATTGCGGAACCTCTTATGGAAAAACCCTGTGATGAGATGCAGTTGGCTGATTTTAAGATTACCAGGGTAGATTTGGGCAAACAGACACATGCTGGATTGATTAACGATGCTCAAGAGTCTGTAGCATTGCTAGCACAGGAGTGCGATGAGCTTAAAAGGAAGAAAAATCAGCTCAAGGAACAAAACGAGTTACTCATGGCAGTAATTCGAAAGCTTACCAGAGTTTCAGAGCAGGGTGATCCATTAGCATCTTCTATTGCAGAAGAATTTGTTAAACAGGTTGAGAGGGCTGGAGAAATGGCTACTGCCATTGATACATGGGTGAATCAGATGATAACAGAGGGAGCAGAATTGATAAAGAGAGCACTCCAAATGATTACTTTTGCTAGAAAGGTGACATCTCAGTTGAATGAAGTTTTAAGAAATTTCAGTCAAAACTTGGAGTCACTTGGAAAAGACTTGGAAATTTGGAATAAGTTTTCAGATCTGAAATTAGAGATGCTATGCGAGAATGGGGCAATACCTTCTTGTGAGAACTACATTAGATCTAAAGAGTTGTTGGTGAATAGAGGCCAAGTTATTGAAAACCTCGTAGAAGATCTAGAGGTGGCTATAAAGACGTGTGCTGAAAAAGAGCAGGAAATTACTACTCAATTAATGAAGATTTCATGCACATTGATAAATAATGATCAAAAGGTGATGACAGAAGATGATACAATCTCAGAATTCCTGCTAATGGTTCATCTTGAGCTTGAGGCGGATCATTTTACATCGGCTTCTATTCACAAGCTCGCAGATCATCAAAATTCACTCAATCTTCTTCAAACTATTCTTGAGGAAATTGATGCCGCAATTTCCAAATGCTCAGATACAATTCTCAAGACAACTGTGGTTGCAGACAACACCATTGTGCCAAATTCGGATGAAATTCAAGAGAGCATTCACAAGTTTCGGGTTTTCATGGCACTTAATGAAGAAGATTGAAAAGAAGACTGCTTTAAGCACTCAAATAGGTTTCTCATTGCTTTCTAGGATTTTAGATATGCATTGTTATTTTTAGTTTGACAAATTACATGTGAGGCATA
The DNA here is from genome assembly GCA_027943335.1 of Chamaecyparis obtusa. Taxonomy (NCBI): domain Eukaryota; kingdom Viridiplantae; phylum Streptophyta; class Pinopsida; order Cupressales; family Cupressaceae; genus Chamaecyparis; species Chamaecyparis obtusa. Next base: position 1,527,838 of record BSBK01008712.1, on the reverse strand, counting down.
AATTTGCAATTACATATGTAATGAAACATGTAAAGTAAAAATTTGCAATTACATATCTTGCTACATGTAATCACATTACAAGAGACTGTAATGTTGAATAAGTCAACCTTAGGTAGTTAGTTTTCCATATTTTTCTCATAGCATCTCTCCTATAAATACAAGAGGGCTCATTGTAAATATTTATCTTTATGCATTGAAAGAGAACTTTGGAGAAATTGTGCAAGTTCAACTTTGCTTTAATTTGTGCAAGCTAATTTTTTGGAGTGAATAAAAAGAAAGTATTTTCAATCTTTGAGTTGAGGAGACTTGTAGAATTATTTGTGTTGTTATAAAGAGACCCTTGAATCTGATTTTGTGTAGACTTTGTGCTATAATTGTCAATTTGAGTTAGTTGAAAGTGAATACATAGTCTTTGAGCTGTGGTTCATACCGATATTAAGAATAGAAAAGAAATTTCATGTGTTCAAGTCTTTGTGGTTATCATATTGCCGCTTCATAGTTTAAACTCTTTTCAAGATAGTGTATAAGTACGTGAGCTTATATATATTCCTTAGTTTATAGACAACTAGTACGCTTAACAATTAATCTTTTGGTTAATTTTGAGTTTATTGGTATTATTGCTCCAACTAGTTCTTAGAGGTGAAATTGTAAAAGTTTTCATTTTGTAAAAGTGTATCTTTGTGAAAGTGAAATCCTTCCTGAAGAAAGAGGAAGTGATACGTGAAACATCCAATTTAGATTAAACTTGAGTTTCTTGTTAAGTTTTAGTTGAATTAGTTGCAATAAGAAGGGTGCCTCCCCTAATTTAAGAGGAAAGATTATTTCTCACACACTGTGTCTAAATATCCCATTTTGTAGGTAGTGTGTCTACGACTACCTACAAAATATTTAGCCAACATGATGTATCTGAAAGGGATCTAATGTTAGGTCATGCATGAGAGGCACAATTAGGGCAAGCACTCTATATATTCTTCTGCCTGTTGAGAATATGAGTTGCCTTCATTCTGCCAAAGAAAAGAGTGAACCTGAAAGCTTAAAAGAAGCTAGGGAAAATTGAGAAGAGAAGAAAAGAGAAAGAAGAGTGTACAGAGAAGCACAACAGTAGAGGAGAACACACTAGCGGCGACTGGTGATGCTTCTCAGTTGAGCACAAACATAGATCTTATCAGGCGATGCAAAGCCATTTGTAAAAGGTCAATCTTTCTATTGTTTTCTAGCAATTACAATAGTTAAATCCCAGTATTTGGGTGGACTCTAACAAGTCCCTTGTATCAAATCTCTTAACTGGGTGACATCTCTCAAGGTGTTCTAAGTCCTCTAACTAGGCAGGCACTAACCAGCGTTATTGTAACAAATCCCTTAACCGGGTCGTATCTAGCAGTGCGTTGTAATCCTTTAACCGGGAAGGCTCCTAACAAGGCGTACTCCAGAAGAGTACAGAATTTGCGAGGTCTCCTCACACCGTGGTTTTCACCCTAATCGGGTTTCCATGTGATAAATCTGGTGTCACTGTGTGATTGTTTGTTTGTTGTTATTGTATGCTTGAATCTGTTTGGCTTACAGTTATAAGTATACTTCACCATATTTAAAGAGAAAAGTTTTAGAGGTGCTAATTCACCCCTCCCCTCTCAGCACCAGTTGGGACTGTCAATTGGTATCAGAGCCAAGTCTTATTTTCTTTACTGTTTAACTGCATAAAAAAAAAGTCAAGATGATGAGAAAGGAAGGACCAAAGTTTTCAAAAGAAAACTTTACTTTGTGGTGCAGCATAATGAAGGTGTATATGAAGACCATCAAAGATCAATACTGGAATCATGTAACCACTGATTACATTGAACCCTCTGGCATCCTAACACCTGATGAACAAAAGATCAAGTCTAAGCACACAACTGCTATCAATATGATAGCCAACACACTACCTGATCATGTCTATGCTGAGATAGAACATCTAGAATCTGCCTTCAAGATGTGGGCCAAGTTGCAAGTGGTATATGGAGGAGACGCAAATGTTTAAAGAGCCAAGGTTGAAAGTCTCAGATAAAAGTATGATGACATGAGGATCAATGAAGGGAAAGACATTGAGCAATACAACAACCGGATCAAAGAGGTGATTAACTCCATCAAAAGCGCTGGAGGAAAGCTCAGTGAAGAGGAGGTGGTTAGCAAGATACTAAGAACTCTTAGACCTCAATATGCCATTAAGATCTATGCTATTCAAGAGCTCAGATCGGTGACCAAAGATCAAGTCACCCTAGACTCCCTAATCGGTAAACTGGCTACTTTTGAATTAAGCAATTTTGATAATAGCTTACCCATTCAGGATGCAGCATTTAAATCTTCTGTCATTATCTATTCCACCAAAAAGGAAAGAGAAACCGGTAACTGCTCTACCGCTAAGATTGGTAATCTTATTGAAAATCTGCACTCTGAAGAGATGGAGCAAGATGAGTTCGAAGCACTCATCGCTAGGAGATTCCCCATATGGAAATGGAAATACAAAGGAAAGCTTCCTCTGAAATGCTTCTCTTAAAAAAAGATAGGACATATTACTGCAAGATGTCCAGATAATAATAATAAAGATAAGAGAGACCGGTTCAAGAGAAAAGCAAAGAAGGAATGCTATCTTGCAGAGGAAGGAGTCACAGACAATGAATCTGAAGACTCTAAGGATCCATAAATTGCATTTGTTGCAATAAAAGGGGAGAGCCTAGTGGTAAGTGAAATAGCACTTATATCAAGATCTCATCAGCATGATGATTGGATCATTGACAATGGCTCCACTCACCACATGACCGGTGACAAGAACAAGTTTATCAAATCGGAGCTCAATGACAGCGGATCAGTAACCTTTGGAAATAATGCTCCCTGTGCCATCAAAGGTAAAGGTTCTATTGCACTCTGCAACAATGTTGTCTATGAAGATGTGTACTAGGTTGGACTCAAGTACAATTTAACGAGTGTTGCACAACTAGATAACAAAGGATTCCTGTTGGAATTCGGAGAAGGTTCCTGTATAGTCAAGAATAAGTCTGGAGCCCATGTTGCAACCGGTAGACAGAGAAAAGGTAATATGTTCTACTTAGACTCAATGGAAGGAGCTTGTCTCATAGCTTCAGTCAAAGGAGAATTAACCAAAATCTGTCTTATTTCCAAAGAAGACAATAGCTGGCTATGCCACAAAAGACTCAGCCACATAAACTTTGACTAAATTGTCAAGGCGAGCAAAAAGAAATTGGTTAGAGGACTCCGTGAGATTACAAAACCCATCAGAGGTGTTTGTAAAGATTATCAGTTAGGAAAACTGTCCGGAACAAGTTTTAACAGTAAGTCTTTTTCTGCTGAAAATGTTCTAGATCTTGTGCACACAGATTTGTCTGGACCAATGAAGACAAAGAGCTTTTATGGAGACCAGTACTTCATGCTCTTTGTAGATGACTTCTCAAGAATGATGTGGACACTCTTTCTTAGAGAGAAATCAGAGGTCTTCCACATGTTTAAAATCTACAAGGCTAGAGTGGAAAAGGAAACCGGTAAAAGCTTGAAGTGTCTGAGATCAGACAGAGGAGGTGAATATACCTTTCAAGAGTTCACTCACTATTGTGAGGAATATGGAATAAAGAGACAACTATCCGCACCAAGGACTCAACAGCAAAATGGAGTAGCAGAAAGAAGAAACAGGACTCTGATCGACTGTGCTAGAACCCTACTGATTCAGAAAGATCTTCCTCATCAGTTCTGGAGAGAAGTCATCAGGACTGTTGTCTACACACTAAACCGAGTTCAAGTAAAAAAGGGAACCGGTAAAACTCCTTATGAACTTTGGTTCAAACATACTCCTAGTGTAGGTTACCTAAAAATCTTTGGTAGTAAATGTTACATCAAAAGAGATATATACTCTGGGAAGTTTGATCTCCAGAGCGATGAAGGAACATTTTTGGGTTACTCTACCAAAAGCACGATCTACCGGTGTATGAACGAGAGAACAGGCAAAATAATTGAAAGCATCAATGTAAAAGTTGATGAATCTTTAGAATCAATTAAAAAGACCGGTCATGATGATCATGACAGTCTTCAAGATCAAATTGAAGGAAATGCCTTTGACTTCAATGAAACAACAATTGAAGATGAAAGTGAACACCATATGAACAGACATTTGGAGCAGGAGACTGTATCTGAAGCACAAGATGGTGAACAACAAGACGTTCAAAACCATGATGAAAAAATTGCTCAATCGAAAGAGCCTAACTGGGAAGAGTGACCGGTTCTCCCAAGGTATGTCACATATCACTCCATTGACAACATTATTGGTGACAAACATGCTAATGTCTTGACCAGGAAAAAGGCCAAAGAGAATATCTATTTACTTTCCTGTATAGAGCCCAAATCCACCAGGGAATCTCTAGAAGATGAAAATCGGGTCAAGGCCATGGAGGAAAAAATTGAGCGAATTGAGAAGAATGACACATGGGTGCTTGTGCCAAGACCACAGGACAAGAATGTCAGTGAGACCAAGTGGATCTACAGGAACAAGCTGAATGAAGAAGGGGAAGTTATAAGAAATAAGGCAAGGCTGGTCTGCAAAGGGTATGCCCAGGAAGCTGGACTGGACTATGGAGAAACTTTTGCACCAGTGGCCAGATTGGAAGGAGTAAGAATTCTTCTTGCCTATGCTGCTCACAAGAAATTTAAAGTATATCAGATGGATGTCAAGTCTGCATTCCTGAACAGAATACTGGAGGAGGAAGTCTACATTGAACAACTGGAAGGCTTCACATCTGCACAAAAAGGTGGTATGGTATGTAAGCTGAAAAGGGCTCTTTATGGGGCTTAAGCAAGCTCCAAAGGCTTGGTATGAGAGGTTGCATTCATACCTTCTAACCATAAGATTCACAAGAACCGGGGACAACATGTATCTCAGGACCGGAAAAGATGAAAATTTGATTGCTGAAATCTTTGTGGATGACATCATCTTTGGAGGATATGACAAGATCTGTAAAGCCTTTGCTGAAGAAATGAAGAAAGAATTTGAGATGTCTATGATAGGCGCCATAAAATTCTTCATTGGACTACAAGTCCATTAGCTAAAAGTAGGTATTTTTATCTCTCAGTCCAAGTATATAAAAGAAATTCTTAAGACTTTTCGACTTGAAAAATCTAAACCGGTTGGAACTCCAATGATAACTAACATCAAGTTATCAAAGGAGGATGAGGCAAAAGAAGTAAATGAAACAATGTATCAGTCCATGAGAGGAAAATTACAGTATGCTATTCACAGTAGACCGGACATTGCACATGCAGTTGGCATATTAGCAAGATTATTTGCAAATCCCAAAGAGACACATCTGATAGCAGTAGAGAAAATTTTCAGATACCTAAAGGGTACTGAAGAGTATGGCTTATGGTTTCCTCATAGGGGTGGCTTCGAAGTAAAAGTTTACACTGATGCAGACTGGGCTGGCAACATTGATGACAGAAAGAGCACAAGTGGTGGTGCATTCTTTCTCGGTGGGAGAATTGTTTCTTGGACAAATAAGAAATAGGACTGCATTTCACAGTCTACTACAGAGGCTGAATATGTTGCTGCTACAATCAACTGCACATAAGTAATCTAGATCAAACAACTTCTGGAAGGAATCAAAGAATAGATACCCAAACCGATAACTATCTAAAGGTGATAGCACCAACGCAATTAACGTATCCAAGAACCCTGTCATGCACTCCAAGACAAAGCACATTGCAATCAAGTATCATTACTTGAGAGTTGGTACAAAACAAGGTGATCATCTCAGAGGTAAACTTGGGGTGATACCCCTTCATGATCTTCAGTAAATCTGCAAAGGTGATCATCAGTTCATTATGCTTCAACAGAGGGTTACACCTCATCTTTTCTGGACTAATGAAAAGGACTGCTGCTCATAGGGGGAGTAGATATAATAAAGGCAGTCTTGTAGACTAGCCTTTGGCATTATTCTCAAAAAGGGGGAGAGTTTTGGCAATAAATCGGTAGATAACCGGCAGTGGCAGTAGCAGTGATACATAGATGCAAGCACAGAAAATCGATGATATGATTGCGCATCAAGGTTTTGTCATCAATGCCAAAGGGGGAGATTGTTGGCATTAAGAGATGGTAACCAGTAAGCTTGCTACTGGTACAAGTATTGTTATTGATTGGCAAAAGAGGATAGAGATTTGTAATCTCTCTAAAGTCTAAAGATCCAAGGAGATCTATATGAAAAGAGGCTGGTTTGGCAACCGGTGACAACATGCAAGAAAGAAAAGACTGTAATCGAGAGCAACCGGTCACTACACAAAGCATCAACAATCGGGTAATGTATACAGTCAAGGAAAGAAGGATTCAATTATCAACCGAGGACCAAGATACAACCTGTGTAGACAAGCACAGAGGAAGTAAAGGTACAAACCGGTATCAAAAACACAACCGAGGAATGTGCGACCAGTAAGCAAAGGAAGGAACAGTGATAAGTGAAAGACTCTAACCTTTCCACAACATGAGGATCTCAACTGATCTAGAAAAGACTCTAGTATGAACCGAGGAAGTCATAGTTAACTATCTGTTTCAACCAAATCTTTGACCGGGATTTCCTACACTAAATTCGGAAGACTTTGAGTTAACATGCTAATCGGTTTGAGGTGCGTGTGAAGGTTTTAAAGCCGGAATCTATGGCTTTAAAACGAAGAGTTATCTCTTGTGAAGGAAAGGTACTCGACACGCATCTATTGTTTTCTTCATAAAGCGGATAAAGCAAGAGCATGCATCGGATGTTTCCTCAGTGAATAGATACTCCACCGAGTGATGTATCTGAAAGGGATCTAAAGTTAGGTCATGCATGAGAGGCGCAATTAGGGCAAGAACTCTATATTCATCTGCCTATTGCGAATATGAGTTGCCTTCATTCTGCCGATGAAAAATGTGAACCTAAAAGCTTAAAAGAAGCTAGGGAAAATTGAGAAAAGAAGAAGAGAGAAAGAAGAGCGTGCAGAGAAGCACAACATTAGAGGAGAACACACCTGCGGGGACCGGTGATGCTTCTTAGTTGAGCACAAATAGAAATCTTATCAAGCTATGCAAAGCCATTTGTAAAAGGTCAATCTTTCCATTGTTTTCTAGCAATTACAATAGTTAAATCCCAATATTTGGGTGGACTCTAATAGGTCCCTTGTATCAAATCCCTTAACCGGGTGACATCTCTCAAGGTGTTCTAAGTCCTCTAACCAGGCAGGCACTAAACAACCTTATTGTAACAAATCCCTTAACCAAGTCGCATCTAACAGTGCATTGTAATCCTTTAACCGGGAAGGCTCCTAACAAGGCGTACTCCAGAATAGTACAGAATTTGTGAGGTCTCCTCACACCATGGTTTTCACCCTAATCGGGTTTCCACATCATAAATCTGGTGTCACTGTGTGATTGTTTGCTTGCTGTTATTATATGCTTGAATCTGTTTGGCTTACAGTTATAAGTATACTTCACCAAATTTAAAGAGAAAAGTTTTAGAGGTGCTAATTCACCCCTCCTGATGCAAAGCACATAGCGGTAGCAACACTAAAGACTTAATTATACATTTATCAAAGTGAGATGACTCACAATCAAAGATAAACTGAGATCATTGATCCCGTTATTCACATAGAACCAACCGATGTCAATTCAATTTGCATAAACATTAACCCACTCACCAATATACTTGTTTATTCCTCATACCTTACGGAACTATCAAAACCACCACTTACAAATTGAACTCGAACTTACACATAACACAACTCACGCCACCTTTTCTATCTTCCAAATGCCAAATACAAAACATAAAACCCATGCTATCATTTGAATTGTTCTTCGCTGTCAACACATCTTCCTCTCGAGTTGCAATGGAATAGATACTATTCTCCAAATGATGAATACAACCAAAAGATCACTGATCTTATATGCACCATTCCTTGCTGTGACCACAGTGAATGCGGGTTGCGGACTGTCATGATCCTCAGCAAGTGTCAACCACTTGCTGACCGCCCTCGATTCTTCTCAAGGGATCTTCGATGTCCCCCAACTCATCCCGAACACACTAACGAACTCACCTCTCCCGCTCGGTCTCTTACAACTTCCTTGTCCCCACAAATCTGCTCTCGGGTCATCCATTGATGACTGTCAAAACGTCATTGTAAACACAGCTTCCTCTACGCAACTGTCAAATCATCATCACTTGATTATCCCATTACACCAGCGAACTGTTGAATTCAATATTCAATATCAATATGAAAACGGTTCTTGGGGAAACCGTTACAAACTGTGACTTATTCACAAATCTACCATTCGGTTTCACTGTTATCAACCCGATCACTATGCACTGCAACCACCGTCTTCACTAGTCCCTCTACGCGGATAGAATCTTCTTCATTTCAAGTGGCGGTTAGTGTTATCAAATCAGGTTGTTCCTAAGCCGATTTCAATAAACATCTAACTTCACAAAAAACCGATACATTATATGAACCGGCACTTTAATACAATTTGCCAGACTAAACTCAATACAACAAATCATTAAACTTCTTCAAATCAAAAAGCCCGATTCTTATAGTCATTACCAAATAGATCTTGAATTCCATAAAAGTAAATCAAAACCAATTTGAAGTAGCAGTCACCGTAAACACCAAGCAAATTAGGTTTCGAATACATCATTCACGGTTTTGAATAATAGATAGATTGCAAATCATATGCAGAACACTTCATAGAACAGAATAGTCACAGAGAGCAATCATATGCAAAAACCGAGTGTTATTTTATTCTTCTTTTGTATTACATCGATCTTTCCCTGTTTACCTTCCATTTCCTATTCTATCTCCTCTATTCTACTCCACTACTCTCCCTCTGCCATTGATCGGCTACAAGATAAAAACTTGCCAAGACCTGATAACTAATTAAATAACTAACTCTTAACTTCCTTCTTAGTCTACTTCCTCTAACGATAATACAAAACATTTATTAAATCAAACTACTAACATCTACCCGATTCATTTAAGACTTCACCCGACCGATTACATCCAAATTGACATTAAAAATAAACATTGATAATGCATGTGTTATCTCCAATCTGTGAAATGTTTCGAATCTTATGATGCCCCTGCATCACCTCCCCTCTCAGCACCGGTTAGGATTGTCATCTACTGCACAAAAGGACGTAGTGCATAGACTCCCCAAAGCAAGACCCAAACACACATACTCTCTACCCTGGTAATCAAATTTCATTTGCATCGAGCGCAAGCTAAGGCAAAACTCGTTAATCTCCTGTATCTATTGCATCCCCAAAACTTCATCCATCTCTCCCAAATCAAGCACATAGAAATCAGATATCAGCTTGTAATCACCAAGGAACAAAGAGAGATGGTCGATGCGCCTGGTATAGGTAAGATTGTAGCCATTTGCTACCCTGACTCTAAACCCTACAAACTCCTCTACTTGAAGCCCACACTCACTAGCAACTCGCTCATGAATAAAGTTGTGCATGGCTCCAGTGTCCAACATAGCAACACAGGGTTGTCCTTCCACTAATACCCTCAATCAGAAAGCAGAGGGAAGTGGCACAGAGGTTGACAACACAATTGGAGATAGTTTGGCATCAGGACAAAACTCTGGAGTGACTTTTTGCTCCTCTGAATCTAAACCAGCTGACTAATGAGAAGACTTAGCCTCACTTTCACTAGAATAAACCCACATAGAGCGATTCTCCCTACCCTTAGGCCTCATAGGACAAGAATGCTCTCTGTCATAAGGCTCTTTGCACCAATAGCAAAGTTGGCTCCTCTTCAAATCCTCTCAGGGGGCATCATCAAGTCTACCTGCAGAATTCTTCCTATCAACAACTGGTGGAGGTACCTCTTCTACAGGAGGAATAATAGAACTAGGAGTAGACTTGCCTCATGAAACAGAAGGCTCAATATTCCTTGCCTTCTTCATAGCATTTCGCAAAGTAGGCGGATCCAGGGACTTAACCCACCCCTTGTACGACTCAGACAAACCCTCTATGAAAAGCATGACTCTCCTCTCAGAGATGTCATAAACCATAATTGATAGGCGCTGAAACTCACTGATAAAGGCCTCAAGGCCACCTGTCAGCCTCAACTAAGCTAACTCTTTGAAGTAAGTCTCAAGATCCTTCCTGTCAAACCACTCTATTAGCCTGTCAACAAACTCCTGGTACTCATTAATCTGATCATGATGCAGAGATACTAACCCATGATACCACCAATCATGAGCTACTCCGTATAAATGAAACACAGCAAAGCGTATGGCATCCTCCTCAGACATAGGACAATTTGATAGGTACGTATCCAGCGTGTGAACCCAAGCTCTTGCTGTAGTCTTCCCACTTCCATCAAAGTGAGCTAGAGTCAACTTGCAGGTTGTCTGCTTAAGATCATTCTGCCTAGGTCTCTGCCTCATGTCAAGAGTCAGCCTGCCTCTGGAATGCTCTCGCTTCTGTGTCAAATATCTATCAAAATTCAAATTTCTTTTTATCGCCTCTGGAAGAGCATCCCACTCTGCAAAATGTGTCACCATGTCATCGACAAATGGTGTTGGCTCTGTCTCTACACTACCTGCATCCAGCTCTGGCCTCAATAAAGTGGGACGTAGAGGTTTATCATATGTGCCTGTATGATCAACTCAATAATCTCGCCTGCCATCTTTTGTAGACCTGTGCAAGATGACTGAAGCACTCCTCGTACCTCTATCTTTGGTACGATCACCTGGTATCGTATTACGCTGAAGTGTATCTGACAATTGTTGCAAAACATTTGCAACATGATGCTGACCATCTGCTAAATTTCTGAAGGCATTTCTAGCTTCCCTGTCAACATCATTACCAATATTATCTTTGTAATTGCGCCTGCACGATCAACCTGTGGACCCTGTTCATTTCCTTCTAGCGGTGGTGAAGCTCTACCTTTGCGGACATAATGCATGCTAGGCACAAACCTGTCTTCCATAGCTAAGCCCTCATAACCTCCAGGCTGGCAAGATCAATGCTCTGATACCACTATGATGAGCCCAACTGGCTCTGGATACCAAATTGATCTTTTTTTCTAATTTTACTTACAATTGTTTTGATATTTAAAACACAAATATGATTTTTTATAAATTCCCTCAATTGATGAAACAATACAATAGCAATTTAAAATCAACATAAGCTCCACTTTCTTACTTCATTAAACAACTTATAATTATCCAATACAATCTAACAATACATAATTAAAGGCAATATAGTTTGGCACCTCAAAACTGAAATATGGTAACTTGAAGGTGAGACGCAGCCAAACACTTGAAGACGCCAGCTGTGAATGAGATTCCCTCTTGCTAAGCAACTCCTTACACCATCAACCAAACAACAAGGACTTCAACTTGCAGCAGCAACAAATCCAAGCCCCAAACTTCCAATCCACAGCCTTCACAAATAAAGTACGGCCAGCATTAAATTCCATACGGGCCTTGTTGGAAATTATACGACAGCCATATCAAATTCTAATAATTACAATCCAACAGCATATAAAATCATTAATCAATTACCACTCAATGCTCATGGCAAATTGATGAGTTCTCTCCAAAATCTGAAGACCAAACTCTTTGCAAACCCTTGCTTCCTTGAAGAAATTCAATTTCTTCCTTGGACAAAAACTTCTTTAGTTTTTCAATTTCAATAAAATGACATAAGGTGAATGAAAAAGCTCTTCATGTTTTATTTATAAGCTTTTTAATGAAGGCTTCTCATTTACACTTTTCATTTAAGAGCCTTCTTTAGCACACCATCGAATTATAACATATAATTGCGTATTTATTAAATTAAAGTAGACTTAATTTAATAACTTCAAATATAATGCAATGTTATAACAACTTATGACCATAACATCCTGAATTCTGACATAGCATCCAAATCATACACTGCCCTACCAGAAATAGCCATCTGACCAAAATAGACTTACTATAAATAGTAATTCTCTCAAATTGGAGATTCCGCATAAGGAACTCTAAATCATCTGAAACCCCTGCCTAGGTGCTCCGTCAAACATAGCAATACCCGAAATACAACTTACTATAAATAGTAAGTCATCCAATCTGACCCCAACGAAGAGCAGACTTGGCAACTAGAACCTCCAGAGTGGAATCCAACCCCTAGCTCTGCCAACCGACCCCCTCTGACAACCTAATTAGCTTACGAGGGTCACCGAACTAAGCTAATCCCAAGAGTCTGAAAAACGGGGACATTACAAGGCCTTAAAGGGTCTAAAACTTTTGAGGCTTGGATGTACAAATACATCTCTCTCATTGTCAGAAGCAAGCAAAAGAAAATCTTTTGGGAAGAGATGATCAGTGATGTCCTCTATGAGCAATTGTCCCAAGTCACTACTACTGGGACATTCTACATGAATTCTTACTTGGTGTATATTGCTGCTGCCGAGGGTTCTTTCTCAGGACTCACTACCAAGGGAGATAGGACACTAGTGCCTGTTTAAAATTATTATGATCAACTGCCTCTAAGGATTAACTAAGTGCATTACAGGAGACTACAAGATGTCTTCTATGGGTATTACATGTGTTTGTTTGATAAAGAACTCCCAAATAAGCGAGTGTTGGATGAGACATGGATCCAACCGATTGAATATGGCTGCCTATTTTTACAGTTCCCTAACTTCACATACATGCGAGTTGGGTATTTTAGAGGCGAACCATACACACTCCCACGGTACCCTACTGACAAAAGGATTTTGATGGAGCTGGTAAGGCAACTTATGGCAGTGCAAGCGTAGCAGTCCACATTGCATAGACCAAGGTTGGGGATTTCATCAAGAAATCCATTAAGGATTGGTGGATACTCTTTGGACATTGTACCCAAGGCGAAGAACATGGAGTTCAAACTTCAAAGGATCACACTGAAAAAGTTCGTACCCAGGAGTTGTTTTGATTGGAGAGGCCTCAATGATAAAATAAGGAGGCAATTCGTGCATGTGCATCGCCTTGAGGACATATGGATTGATTTGCGCACGAAGATAGATATCCGAAAGACGGAATATTGTCGGTTCACCATCAAGCAAATTGTTGACTTCAATCTTGTAGAGATCCCTGTTAGTGTTGTTGATGATGATGATATCCTTGATCCAGCCAACACAAAACATCATGTGGAGAATTTGCCCATTCTACCTCCAATATGGTCATCTAAGGAGAGTACCTCTATTTGGGATTAGTCTCAATCAATCCTTTCCAATACCAATATTTGGTTAGAAAGGAGAGGCCTTAAATGTATAAAGATCAAGCCCGAAAAAGACTTTGATCCTACAGGCCCAATCGGTTTAAGGTCATAAATTAAGGGCAAAGGTAAAGATGACAGGTCTACCTCAACCTCAGAGCCTCCAGTTGCATCTATTCCAAAGCTTGACATCAAAGAAGGTAAGGCTACGGGAAGGGTAATTGAGGTTAGGGCCATGGAACCCCAAAAAAACCAGATCAATTCCAATGATGATGAGTTGCCACCACAACCAAAGAAGTCTACTCCTATGGTACCTCCTCCTGTAGATGCATCAGTTGCTACTGCACTTCCTGACTCTGCTTTAGTGTCAGATGAGTCACCTGATTCACCATTGGATACAGTCATGGATGCATTCTCCGTAGAGCAAGCACTTCCTCCTGAGGATTCAACATTGGTAACACAAGCTTTGCATCTCATTAGTTGGTCCAGCGATCTTGCCAATGGATGAGTATCAGAATTTTGAGAATGTGTTTGATGCATACTCCATGACTATCCCCTCTATGACAATTTCATCCATGGCAATGATGGATACCACTTCAACGCAATTTGAGCAGTTCATGGCTAAGGTAACCCACAACAGTCTCACTTCAGTGGCTGTTCAGACAAAGACTCCTCTCATTGTGGCCACAATTGCACAAGTCGACTCAGTAACCACATTGGTTACTACATCTGCAACAAGTTCTTCATCTTTTTCTCTACCCCCGTGGCTCAGCATAATCACTCAGAAGAGGAAGAAAGAGGAAATCCTACCTGAGGATCATGATTACAGGCAAGTTGGTAGGACCAAGGCCCCAAAAAACAAAAAGGCAAAAATGGTTTGAGAGTCATGGTTGACAACAATGAAGTCAAGCATGCAGAGGTACCTAAACCTCTTGTTGACAAACCTACCGAAGAGATGCAATCCACCGACTACAAGTTCACTAGAATTGAACATGGAAAACAAACACGTCTGAGTTGTCAACGGGATGCACCAGATGCAATCATCCTACTCACTCAAAAGAACGATAAATTGTGGGAAAACAAGAATAGATTGAAGGAGAACGGATGACTTCTAGACATCATAGAAAACATGAAGGCTTCTTCTCTGTCAACTAATCCTATCTCTTCTGAGTTTACAAGGCAAGTAAACAGGAAAGCAAAGGCCATATATGAATGGGGTATTCATTTGGAATCACAAGACATGCGAATAATTCAGGATGTTTTAAAGATATTCAAACGGGGAAAAGAGATCTTGGTTAAGTTGAATGAGCTCCTTACTTCTTTCAATCAGTATCTCAAATTCCTCAATATGGATCTTGATGTCTAGAGGAGCATGACAGAGGTTGATTCAAATGTCTTATATGACTGTGGAATCATTTCTTCATCAGAAATGTACTATAGTTATTTGCGTCTAATGGTCAATAAGGAGCAAGTTATACAAAAGTTGGTGGCAAGAAAAAAGGCAGCAGTGGAGTGCCTCAACAACCATGAACACATGATCAGTTGTCACTTTCAACAATTCACGTGCGAAATAATTACTAAAGATGGTGAACTCGCTAAAGAAGAAGACATTTTGAACAGGGTTCACAAGAATTATTCAACTACAGCTTGAGGCGGATAACTTTGACTTCAGTATGATTGATACATTGACAAGCCACAAAGCTTCATTGGATAGTCTACAGAACCATCTGATTGAGTACATAAATGTTACCTCTGAAAGTATGAGCTTAATTCAAAAGGTGATTGTGATTGCACAACATACAAGAGCACTAGATGAAGTAGTCGTACGTGAGTCTCTACAAAAATTCAGAGATTTTGTAAATACTTTGTGAAGATGTTTTCTAAGTGTTTCAGATATTTCATTTTTTATGCTATAATAGAATAGATGTAAATTTTATGACAGATTGCATGTAGAAGCAAAATACTTTGTAAATACAAGAAACCATGTACATGTATAATCACTTCATACAATCGGGTTGCAAGTGCATTAGGCATTACAACATTAAATAAGTCATAGTTAGTTAGTTGTTGAATAAGTCAAAGTGGTTAAGGGTTTCCCCTTTTCTCTCCAGTTTTCTCTCTTCTCTTTTCCTATATAAAGGAGAGAGCTCATTGTAAATGATCATCTTTTGTTTTGCACAAGAAGACTATGCTATGATCTCGTGTCTTGAAAATTTTGTGTTTCATGGTGCTAATTTTCTGAATTGAATAGAAAAAACAAGAGTTCTCAAACTTTGTGTTGTGGATCTTTGTAATGTCCCCATCATTAAATGGATAATAAGAAATATCGTATTTGGGTCCCGATCAATTTAGTTTATCTCGGGCCCATATTTTATTTGTTGGCATAGGTGTACTTGTCGTCGTCGGCTCTATTTGTGCACCCTCGGGAGTTTTCCCAACAAGTATTTATGTCTGACGGGTAGGATGAAATTGATATGTTGAGATTTGATATTTTATTTGTATTTGCAAATTCCTGTTGGGATTCTGTTGGCTGTTATTTCAGAGGTGAAAGACCCTCCCTATTTGGTATTTGCAGTTTCGGTGGGATTCAACCCTCACCCTATTCTGCTTGTTCTACTGTGTCAGGTCTGGCAAAATCCGAAGTACCATCAATAAATTCAATAAGGTCTTTTTGGCAAACATATTTGGCTTATGTATTGTTTGTGTCTACAAAGGTCATTTAATTATTAGCAAAGGAAAAGGGAGCATCATACAAACGTCTGGAAGGCATCCTAGAGCACCGTGCATCCTTCAACCCATCCGTACGGCCTACCTTGCCCCACCGTACGACCCATCACTTCCGTACGGCCTTCTCCACCATACTGTACAGCCCTTACTCCGTACGACCTTCTACGTTGCACTGTATGGCCTCTACTCCGTACGGCCTAGCCACTACCAAACCTTACGGCCATCTCCAATTCCATACGACCTTCTCTATTGCACCATACGGCCTCTACTCCGTACAGCCTAGCCATTTCCAAACCGTACAGCCATCTCCAATCCCGTATGGCCTTCTCTGTTTCACCGTACAACCTCCAACAAAATCTGTGAGGCCCCCTTTGACAACCACGTACGGTCCCAGCCTCAACCGTATGGTCTCCTGCTGCTCCGTATGAAGATTTGAAGGGAGGGTTTGTGATTAAGTTGTGCGTAGGTACATTACAATCTTGGGATTACTTGGTGTTTTCTTATGTTGAATCAATTGATCTTTAATTATTTCAATTTATAGTTCTCTTGGGTAAATCATTCGAGCTTTCAATTTAATTTCTTAAATACTTTGAGCTTTAAGAGAGGAGATTGTTATAGTTGAATAGTGGCTGCAAATTACTAAGAGCTAAAGACTTTGAGCTTTAGTTTAAAGTATTTTATTTTAAATTCAAAAGTGATTGGTAAGAGACTTTGTGCCTTGCTAATTGTTTTATTTGATCATAAATTCGGGATAATCACAACCGACTTTGGGTTCTTGTACTTAATCCACAAAATATAAAAAGTAAATTGCTGCCCTAGGTATTGCTCTTACGTCAATTCCAGGGTCACCGGTATTATCGTAGCAGTAGGACCTTTTTGTTAAGTTGAAAGTTGTTGTTTGTAAAATCATTTATGAAAAAAGAGGAATTGATTAAGAGTTCGGCCTTTTTAGTAATTTCACTTAAATTCTTATTGAAACCACCTACGGTAAGAAGGGAACCTCCCCTATTGCTGAGAGGAGAGAGAAACCTCATGAGACATTGCCTAAAGTCACAATTTTGCAAGCTGTGGTTTCAGCGACTTACAAAAATTTTAGCCAACACACACCATAAAATTTTAACCATTTGCTTTAACATTGCTTACTTGTAAGATTAATATAAACCAGCTTTATTCCAAACTAAAATTTAACAGCCATTTTCCTTATCTTCCCAATCTTTATCAGTGACTCAAAAATAATTACACACAATATATACTCTGAATCCAGGAGAGTAATGATTTATTTGCCCAATATAATTGTACTAGTACATTAACAGATCATAATGCTTTGATAATAGAAGTTTCATTAACACATAAAATACAAATTCAAGATGGAAATAGTATTATCTACCTGCATAAGGACTAACACATCCATGGGGTCACCATCCTCACATAATGTACGGGGAATGAATCCATAATTGTGAGGATAAACAACAGATGAGTATAAAACACGATCCACCTGTATTTGTATAATCATGCGAAGAGTACATCAGAGAAAAGGCTTGTAACACATATAATGTACTGCACCCCACTTATTCAAATTAAATTGTCAGAAAACATACAAATATACCTTGATCAATCCAGTTTTCTTGTCCAGCTCATACTTCACCTTGCTTCCTTTCCCAATTTCCACAACCTGCAAGAGTGATATGAAATTGGTTCATAAAAGTAATGGATTTCTTCTTTCTAAACTCAATGGCATTTTTTGTTACTTTGGATTCTATGCTCCTACATGAAATATGACCTGCAAGCTTCATATAGGATTTTCTGTCATTGAAACTGCCTATTTCAGATAAGTCCTAGAAAATGTTATCGCCACACAAGAATAGATTGCATGAAATTATAGGTGTCGATGAGAAGTTTATCGCAGAAATTTACTACTCTCTATACATTTCTTTTTAGATTCAGGGGAAGTTATTGTGCACTGTGAAATATTATATATATATATATATATATATAATCTAGATTTTGGCAGATTCATGTTACACGATAAACATCCACTTTCTATTTTTAATAGCTGAATACTATACAGGAAAAGGGGCATGAATGATTACAGAATTAATGTGAGCTGAAACAGCTTCTTATTGCTTTTCTGGATTTGATTTTGTCTGTTTTTTGTATCAACATTTTGGAAAATGCTTTCTGATCCATCATCAGGATATTAGCGAGCTCAATGAGTAGAAAAATGAGCTGAAACAGCACTAGGAGCTACCTTCTTTTGAGGAAAATTGAAGTGACGCTGGTCCATAAACCATTACCAGTTTCTGGTAAATGTGCATCGAGAATCACATAGAAATGCAAGTAGATGTGGCCCAGGGAATTGCTCACACCATTGAGACAGTCAGGGCTGAGTAGAGGGGTCTAAGTATCTAAATTCACATTCCAGGCTATGCTAGAATGCAAGCCCAGCACGAGTGTGGTACACTGCCAGCTGAATGGAATATCTTAAAGGGCATGAGTCCTATTTGGAACCCCTAAAAAATTGGGCATGCAGGTATGCCAAGTGTCTGCAATAAATTAGAATTTTCAAAATTTATTCTTTTAAAATACAAAAAAATAAGAAAATTTTAAAATGGTATTAACAATGACAATTCAAATTTATACATAAAAAATATAATTATTTATAACAAATTTTAAATCATACGTTAGTGGTAATTAAAGAAATAGATTTATCAATGAGTAAATTTCAAATATACACATTGTATATAAACAAGCTAGAAATCAAACCACATGTAAGCTACGAAACTATATATTTTAAAGTTTTCAACCATAAAAGTCAGGATAAATAAAACTGAAAACCTCAAGGTGAGTATCTATATCTAATAAGAGATCCTCATCCACACTATCTTCTACCATAAATCTCTGAAGAAACTCCTCACTCTCAAGCTCTACACTTTGAGATGGTGGATCTTTGTCTGGCTCTTCCCCCAAAACAAGAGTTGAAAATTTCTTCCTAGGATCCTCAAGACAACAGCCAAAGCTTGTTGAAGAATTCTTCCCAATTTGTAGAAATTTGTTACTTTCTACAAAACAAAGAACCCCCTGTTTGACACTGCATGATTAATACCACATGGAGCTGCTGCTGTCGAGCTTATTCTTTCTGTAAATCAGTCCCTTTCTTTGATAGTTTTCTACTGCAAAAAGAACATCTTCAAACATGACTTTGTTTTGGTTTAAAACTCCCTTATAATGTTAGAACCATTTTGCCCACTTTAGGCGTGAGAAATAACCACAAATATCTGGTGCAACCAAGAAGCAATCGGTACATAACCAGGTGCATCTTGGACTCTATTGTGTAAATATGTGCGAATGGGGTGTGGTCAGATATTGTTCCTGTATGGGTGTCTAAGGAAAAGAAATTGAAGCAAAGTCAAACAAACTTCTCTTATTATGTTACACATCTATAAAGAGGCTATACCTTATCAAGATGAGAATCAGTATTTAAAGAAAGATGCAAAGGAAATATATTAGAAATTCAAAAGAGAGATGTATGGTTGTCTAACTTGATTACATCAATGCTATGACTAGAATTACAAAGTTGTGAAGGCATATCCAAGAGCACTTTCAAAGTAGACGTACAAGAGGAAACACCATTGTTTGAAGAAGATAGAATAGCAGAATAAAGGATAAGTGCTATATTTTCAAGAGATAAATTATCCAAATTATATTATTAATATTTCAATTTCTGAATAAATTAATATTTTTTATTTAAATTGCAATTAATATTGTGAGTTAGGAATTTCATATTAAACAGAAATAAGAAATGTTCTAGAATGGGACATTATAAAAGTTGTGTTTGGTTGTATGTTGCATCCTGTTTAGCATATGATATTTAAATCCTTTAAACGATATACATCCACAGATCCTGATAACAACAAATATATAGCTGAAGATAATATTGAAATGAACATGATGACGATGGAAATTTTTTCCTTTCAGCTACCCCATTTTGTTGAGGGTTGTAAGGAACAGTGTACCCCCTCTTAATCCCAGCCGAATTAAAAAATTCTTTAAAATTATCAGAGATGTATTCTCCCCCATTATCAAACCTTAGGGTTTTGATTCTTTTCCCGGACATGTTTTCAACTAATGCTTTGAATTCCTTAAATTTAGTTAGAACTTCATTTGATTCTTTACACTTTGCAAAGTAAATCCAAGTTTTCCTAGAGTAATCATCAACAAAAATAAAATAATACAAAAATCCTCCTAGCGAGGCTAATGTCATTAGTCCACATAAATCAAAATGGATAAGTTCAAGTACATTTTTGGATTTACTCTCACTATTATGGAAAACACCCTTGGAGTTCTTTCCTAAAGCACAACCCTTGCAAACCCATTCATGATCTTGCTTTAATTTAGGTATACCATTTACAATATTCATCATAAAAGAAAGGGCACAAAAGTGAAGATGTCCTAACCTTCTATGTCATATTTCATTAGTACAAGATAAATCATGGATTAAGGCTTGAGAAGGAGAACTGGATAGTTTATATAAGTACCCATCTCGAGTCCCTAAGGTAAGTGCCTTCTTGATATTTGAGTTCTTAGGCCATGCTAGAAATCTTCCATTCATGAAAGCAATCCAATACCCTTTATCTTCAAGTGCTGATATGGAAACTAGATTTCACTTGATGCCTAGTACAAATAGTACACCAGTTAATTGAAGAGACACACCCAATTTAAGTTTAATAGTGCAAGTTCCAACTCCTTTTACTTAGTTTGAATTGTCTCCAATTGTGACTTCTTCATTTGATCCTTCATCTAGACTATATAGTTGTTCTCTAAATCCTGTAATGTATCGGGAGGCTCCACTGTCAAGGACCCAGGTATTTCTACTATTTGATATCTCACTCGAAAGTGTTGAATAGAATATAAGTCTTTGTGATGAGCCCAACTGGCTCTCATTTACAATCTAGCTCTTTCCTCAATTTAAATTGCACTTCTAAATTTCTTTCAAAATATATAGAAATTAATGAACATCAAATATGAATTTCAATGATACTTTTCAGATTTTTAACCTCTTGATAATATATCAATAGTCATTAATTTATCATCGAAATGCTTATAGAAATCAGAATTACAATAACTATCAAATTAATTCCCAATTACAAGCATTCACAAAAACTCTGGGCACCTTAATAATGCAGTACAGCTGCCTTCAAATTTGCAGTAGAAAATCGTAAGGAGTCTCCAGCCTTCCTCACGTCACAAACATGCTTGAATAATCAGTTCCCAATGTCTTAAATCTGAAACGTCAGCCTAGAGGTTGTTACGACTCAACACGGCATTATCCTCTAGCGGTTTTTAAATGATGCAGCACCATAGGAGTAAACCGCAATACCAAAACGATTCCCAATGCTGAGAAAACGTTGGGCAACAAGAATTCTCAGATCAACACGTGCCAGCATTAATCAATTCGCAGTGCAGAATTTAGTGGAGGAATTTGTCAATCTCTCCACAACATATTTCAAACCCTCATACAAATGGCTCTAGTATTAAATCCATACGACCCTTCTTGATTATTGTACCACAACCCTCTAGGAAGATTAATATTGTATGTATTTTGCAACACACAATCTCTCATTCAACAATCACTTTCAGCACAAGAAAATCCAAGAGTTCTCTTTAGGAATTGAAGACCAAACTCAAGAAATTGCAGAACTTTCTCCAATTAATGATGATCAAGCTCAAAACCCTAGCTTCTCCAAGCCAAGTCGAAATCTCTCACAAAACACAATTTTTATCAAATCATCAATGGTAATGTAAAGTGCTTTTTTGAGTTGAATATATAGCTTTTTGAAAAAGCTTCAACATTACATTATGCATTAAAGTAGCTTCTTCCCTACAACATCACTTTATAACATTAAAGTTATATAGTCATAAAGTTATTAAATTAAAATAACTTAATTTAATAACGATAACTAAAATATGAAGCCACTGAAACCCACTGACTGCAACAAACTCATTTATGACCTCAGAGCCTCAAACTCCAACTGCCCTGCCATAAATAGCCATCTGCCAAAAATAAACTTACTATAAATAGTAAGTCTCTCAAACTGGAGATCCCCTGATACTCAATCCTTAAATATCTGACACCCTGTGCAGACACCTTGCTAAACCTGGCCATACCGAAAATACCACTTGCTAAAAATAGTAAGTTGACCAATTTGTCCGAACGAAGAGCAGACCTGGTAACCAAAACCTCCAGAATGGAATCCAAACACTGGCTCTGCCAAATGACCCCCTCTAATCACCTGATTAGCTTGCGAGGGTCGCCAAACTAAGCTAATCTCAAGAGACTGAAAAATGGGGACATTACAGTCCTCCCTTCCCAAGATTGCTTGTCCTCAAGCAATCAAGAAAAACAAGCAACGTCACAGTCCACCCGGATCCCAAGGATGGTCATGAGTAATGTCCCAATCAACCTCATACTCCTGTGAAGAAATCAACAACATCAACAGTACCAACATCAACAACTGGAAAACTGCACTCAACACCCAAACTGAAGATGCTGCAACAGGATCACCATGTAGGAGAAACTCAACCGAGAGTAACTCACACGGGAGTAACTCAACCAATAGAGTAACTCCCTGTCTTTGAGCTAACCAAATCATCATACCAGTCATCAAAAGGATGCCTTGAAGAACTGTGTGACTGATAGATGTCCTGAACGTGAGGATCGAATGTAAAACTATAAGCACTCCTCACCGTGTACACCTTTGTAAATTGTTCAGCTGGGCCTGACTGACCTCCTATGTAATTTGCCTGATGATCAGGTTTACAAATCGGATCCCAAAAGTCATCAACATCATGATCGTACAACACCTATAAGGGATCATCACTAAGCTCAAACAACGGATTGTCATAAGTCATAACGACATCCACATCAAATAAGGGGTTATTCGCAAAGTGAACACCACCCATCTGTTGATCTAAGCCATAAAACGATGAACTCTGAGAGACATGATGTGTAATCTGCTCTACCTGTAAGGACTCATGTCACTGTGAATAGACACTATCTACTACACAAAAAGACAGTGCATAGACTCCCCTCAGCAAGGTCCGACAACACATACTCATGCTAAGGCAAAACTTCTTAATCTCCTGTATCCACTGCATCCCTAACACCACATCCATCTCCCCCAAATCAAACACATAGAAATCAGATATTAGCTCATAATCACCAAGAAACATGGAGAGATCTCAGATGCGCCTGCTATAGGTAAAATTGTAGCCATCAGCTACCCCGACTCTAAACCCTACAAACTCCTCTACCTGAAGCCCACACTAACTAACAACTCGCTCATCAATAAAGTTGTGCGTGGCTCCAGTGTCCAACATAGCAACACAGGGTTGTCCTTCCACTAATCTCTTTAGTCTGAAAGCAGAGGGAAGTGGCACAGAGGTGGACAACACAATCGATGATAGTTTGGCGTCAGGACCAAACTCTGGAGTAACTCTCTGCTCCTCCTTTGTATCAAAACCAGCAGCTTGATGAGAAGACTCATCCTCACTCTCACCAGAATAAACCCACATAGAGCGATTTGCCCTGCCCTTGGGCCACATAGTACAAGAATGCTCTCTATCATAATGCTCTTTGCACCAAAAGAAAAGTTGCCTCCTCAAATCCTCTCGCGTGGCATCATCAAGTCTACCTACAGACTTCTTTCTGTCAACAACTGGTGGATGTACCTCATCTACAGGAGGAATGGCAAGACTAGGAGTAGACTTGCCCTGTGAAACAGAAGGCTCAAGATTCCTTGCCTTCTTCATACCATCTCGTAAGGTAGGTGGATCCAGGGACTTGACCCACCCTCTCTACGGCTCTGACAAACCCTCTATGAAAAGCATGACTCTCCTCTCGGAGATGTCATATACCATAACTGATAGGCGCTGAAACTCACCGATGAAGGCCTCAAGGCCACCCGTCTGTCTCAGTTGAACTAACTCTCTGAACTAAGTCTCAGGACCCTTCCTGTCAAACCGCTCTATCAGTCTATCTACGAACTCCGGGTAGTCCACAAATGATCATGATGCAGAGACACTAACCCATGATACCACCAATCATGAGCTACCCCATCAAGATGAAGCACAACAAAACGTATAGTGTCCTCCTTAGACATAGGACAAAGTGATAGGTACGTATCCAACTTGTGGACCCATGCTCTAGCAGTAGTCTTCCCACTTCCATCGAAGTGGTCTAATGTCAACTTGTTGGTTGCCTGCTTGAGATGATTCGGCCTAGGTCTCTGCCTCGTGTCAGGAGCTGGCCTACCTCTGGAATGCTCACGCTTTTGTGTCAAATATCTATCAAAATTTAAATCTCTTTAGTGCCTTAGGAAGAGCATCCCACTCTGCAAAATGTGCCACCATATCATCAACGAATGGTGCAGGCTCTGTCTCTACACTAACTGCATCTAGCTCTGGCCTCAAGAAAGTCGGACGATGAGGCTTGTCATAAGTACCAGTATGATCAGCTCTATAATCTCGCTTGTCATCAACTCGTGACCTGTGTGAGCTGACTGAAGCACTCCACGCACCTCTGTCTCTAGCACGATCACCTAGTAATCCAATGCGCTGTAGAGTGTCAGAAAGCTGTTGCAATACAGTTGCAACATGATGGTAACCATCTGCAATATTCCTGAAGGCATCTCTGGCCTCCTTGTCAATATCATTTCCAATATTATTCCTATTTCCTAACTGTTCGTTCTTTGGGCCCTGTTCATTACCTTCAGGAGCCGGTGAATCTCTACCCCTACGAGTATAGTGCCCTCCTGGTATAAATCTGCCTACCATTATTTTATTCCCATTCCCTTCAGAATGGCAAGATCAGTACTCTGATACCACTGTGATGAGCCCAACTGGCTCTCATTTACAATCTAACTCTTTCCTCAATTTAAATTGCACTTCTAAATTTCTTTCAAAATATATAGAAATTAATGAACATCAAACATGAATTTCAATGATACTTTTCAAATTTTTAACCTCTTGATAATATATCAATAGTCATTAATTCACCATCGAGTTGCTTACAGAAATCAGAATTACAATAACTATCAAAATAATTCCTAGTTACAAGCATTCACAAAAAATCTGGGCACCTTAATAATGCAGTATGGCTGCCTTCAAATTTACAGTAGAAAATCGTAACGAGTTTCCAGCCTTCCTCACATCACAAACATGCTTGAATAATCAGTTCCCAATGTGTTAAATCTGCAACGTCAGCTTGGAGGTTATTAGGACTCAACACGGCATCATCCTCTAGCTGTTTTTAAATGATGCAGCACCATAGGAGTAAACCGCAATACCAAAACGGTTCCCAATGCTGAGAAAACGTTGGGCAACAAGAATTCTCAGATCAACACGTGCCAGCATTAATCAATTTGCAGTGCAGAATTTAGTGGAGGAATTTGTCAATCTCTCCACAACATATTTCAAACCCTCATACAAATGGCTCTAGTATTAAATCCGTACGGCCCTTCTTGATTATTGTACGGCAGCCCTCTAGGAAGATTAATATTGTATGGATTTTGCAACACACAATCTCTCATTCAACAATCACTTTCGGCACAAGAAAGTCCAAGAGTTCTCTCCAGGAATTGAAGACCAAACTCAAGAAATTGCAGAACTTTCTCCAATTAATGAAGACCAAGCTCAAAACCCTAGCTTCTCCAAGCCAAGTCGAAATCTCTCACAAAACACAATTTTTATCAAATCATCAATGGTAATGTAAAGTGATTTTTCGAGTTGAATATATAGCTTTTTCAAAAAGCTTCAACTTTACATTAAAGTACCTTCTTCCTTACAACATCAGTTTATAAAATTAAAGTTATAAAATCATAAAGTTATTAAATTAAAATAACTTAATTTAATAACGATAACTAAAATATGAAGCCACAAAAGCCCACTGACTGCAACAAACTCATTTCTGACCTCAGAGCCTCAAACTCCAACTGCCTTGCCAAAAATAGACTTAGTATAAATAGTAAGTCTTTCAAACTGGAGATCCCCTGATACTCAATCCTAAAACATCTGACACCCCATGCAGACACCTTGCTAAACCTGGCCATACCAAAAATATACTGCTTACTAAAAATAGTAAGTTGAGCAATCTGTCCTGAACGAAGAGCAAACCTGGTAACCAAAACCTCTAGAATGGAATCCAAACACTAGCTCTGCCAACTGACCCTCTTTGATCACCTGATTAGCTTGCGAGGGTCGCCAAACTAAGCTAATCTCAAGAGACTGAAAAACGGGGACATTACAGTCTTTCAGCATCCTTATCCTTACTTCTTCTAGTGAGGCTTGATGTTTGATCATGTCCGGCATTTTATAGCAAGATGTCTGAATTTATCACATTTGAAACATTGATCTCTAGACATGTCTCTTCTTTTATTTGAATGCTTGTTATGGTTGTCCTTTCCTTTGTTTTGTCTGAAGTTGTTTCTCTTTCCTTGCTTGTGGGAATTTACATTAAGGACTTGAATTTCTCCATTAGAAATGTTTGTCCCAATTCCTCTTGCAATCAATCTTGCTTCTTCTTGAATGCAGTCGGTCTTTAATCGATTGAACTTAGGAAATATGGGTGTGGCACTTATCCCTTGTATGAATGCTTCCCAAGAAGTAGGTAAACCATTTAGAGCCAGCATTGATAATTCTTTATTGTCAATATAATGACCAATAGTAGATAGTTCATCACTTATCTCGGTTATCCTCATGAAGACATGATTGTTTCTCCTTTGTTCATCTTGACATGATGTAGTTGTGTTTTAAGAGCAAGAGTCCTACTGTGTTATTTATCTCAAACATGTCTTCTAGAGTTTTGAACATTCGATATGCATTATCTAATTTTGATATAATAGGAACTATATGATCCTTTACTGCATCTACTAGAATCTTCATGGCTTGGTTGTTATTTTTGATCCAGAGTTTTCTCATCATTATCATCTGGTATGGGTACAGCCCTTTCCACATGTGTTTAGGACCTGTTCTCTTAGTGCCATCATTATTCTGAGTTTCCATGATATGAAATTTGTGGCACCTTCTAGTCTATCTACAAATCTAACTCCACTCACCATTTTGCTTGACTATAGTTTTATAGAGTCATTTATGGTAGTTAGATTTCTCCTCAAAATTCTATCTTATTGGATCTTTTCTTTATGCTAGCTCTGATACCATGTCAAGATGTGATAAGATTTGGAATAGAGGAAAGTTTAATTTTTCTATCTTATTTCCTTGATGTATGTATAGTGAAACTATAGTGTACTAGTGTTAGAATAATATTCTAACTTCTATGAGATTGCCTACAAGATGATAATGTAGATCTAAGAGAAAACTATGAACTTCAAATACAATAATGATATACTTCTTTGCTTGAGAATACTTGATATGGATCTCTATTATAACTTGTTATAATACTTGTAGATTTTTGTATTTTCCAAGTTACTCTATCAATGTGTATATATATGATATAATGACATGTCTCCCGTAGGGACATGCCTCTACATCAACTTTGTTCATGTAGAGACATGTCTCTTCATGATTATTTTAATCATTCATTTGTTACCAATAATATATACCATTGAACTGAACGATAATGATTGATTTACAACTTAATAACAATGATGGAAGATAGTCGATATAATAATCGACTCACATATAATATATGACAGCAGCAGTCGATATGGGTATCGACAATGATAACCATAGTCGATACCGACTGTGATCATCAGAATCGATACCAATATCGATGCTCATAATATATTTTGATACCAATGATGTATATTGGTCGATAGTGGTTATCGGCTGTGATAACCACAGTCCATGTTGACTGTGATCATCACAGTCGATACTGACTATGCTTTTATTGATTCTTGCATTTCTGTTTATTGTTGGTTTCATTGATTATTAAGTTGATTCTCATAATCGACATTATAGTCGATATCACACATGAAATCTTGTTTAGTGTATTATCATCAATATATATATATATATATATATATATATAGTGACAATTATTCATCATTTATAAGTATAGATGTATATATATATAATATATGTATATGTATAATATATCTCTTATATATATATACATATTATATATATATTATGTATATATAATATATATGTCATCTCTATAATTGTCATCAATATTAATAATGCTTCATGATAATAGAGGAGGATGGATATCAAATGTCTAAGGCCAATAGGCGGATAGGCCACTCAAACATTTGATTTCATCGATTGGAATCATCCGATCGAAGCTACAATCATTAACATGTACGAAAATAAATGAAAGAAATAGTACGACGATAAAGGAAGATGAATCACCATATGGTAATGAGAAAACAATAATGAAAAAACACCGCAGAGCAATAAGGGAAGAAGCAACACCGTACGACACTAAATAGAGAGTCACCATATGGCACTCAACAACCATACAACACTTTAAAAAAAAGTCATCGCCGTGCAGTATAAAGGGACAAGGAGAATCAATGATCTGCAGAGGTTAGAAAAGCAGCGACTGTACGGAAGCAGCACCACATGGGATTGAGTCGGAGATCATTTCAACCATGCGAAGGATAAAGGAGAATAAGAAGACTGTACAACATTATGCAAGTCATTAGCATCTCGGGTCTTGTAATCACATTTACAGAGCTGGCTAGAGAAATTGTTGAAACCAGTGTTGAGAGCCTTGATGTTATTTTGACAAGGCAAAATAGATGACGACGATTGGAAGAAGACCATACGACAACACAAACAACTACCATAGCCCATACGGAATAGACCATAGGACCACATAGTCAGTACAAAAGGCATTTGTTATCGAGTTGTAATTCATAATCATTATCAATTGATACTCATTATTGGTTGATCTGAGTTGATTGATCTTGCATTTAAGACTAAAGGGAAATTGTAATCTTACAAAAAGGTTTGAGCAAAGACCGTACGGTAAGAGGTGCAATTGGGTTTGTACGCCCTAACAGAATTGTATTGACATTATATTTATTTATGTTGTACGACCACAAGTGCATTAATGGACTTAGGAAAAGTAACACAAGATTGGAGATAAAATTTACGGCAATTATCACCTGCACAACAGTTGCACCTTTTGTAATGGACAAAGGCAAGATTGGGCAGACATTGCCATCAAGACTAAAAGTTGCAAGCAAGATGGATTAGGCATGTTGGCATAACTGATGCAAAGATTGTTGAGTGTTGTGTGGTACAAGCTTGATGACAAGAAGATCAGTTATAGTGTTGTCATTGATGGAGTCTCCAGTATTGCGGAACGAATTGGAGTGTGTTGGCATATATGTTTAGTTGTCATCATAGAAAAACATCACACACACCAGTCTTTTTGTTAGAGCAGCAGTGGTGAACTGGTAGTCGATCAAAATTGCTAAATAACCAGTGTAATTGCACCACTCATGACAATACCGGTCTTATCTAACTAATCTAGCAGAAAACCACAGAAGGCAGATGACTCAAACGAAAACACACCAGTTTTCGCACAACAGTATCAAACCTACTGGTTCGTGCTTATATGATTTCCTATCCATCTTTAATGGCAATCCGATCCAATTTTTCTGGAGCATTTTGGGATGAACAGGAGTTTTGTATGTGAGCATTTTGGGATGAACTGGAGTTCTGTATGTGAGCATTTTGGCTCAAACTAGAGTTTTGCATGCAATATTTTTGGAATGCTTTCCAATTCAATGGTGTTTTTGAAAGATTTATTGGTTGTCGCCACAATTCCATTAAGTAATATGAAGATCATAATATAATAGAGTCATCGTGCAAAAAGTTGTGTGGTTGAAGAAATCAAATGCACAGAGAGAAAGCAGAGCAGAAGAGCTGAGTCTTCTGAGAAGGGATACAGTCACCAAGAGTGAACAACATAGATTAAACATCCAAGCTAAACAAGGAATAGAACATGTATGATTTGAACGACAGATTGAGTGTCTACAAAAGATCATTTCTCTTATTGTGTGAAGCTCGTAAAAATCCCTTTATCAGGGTAAACCCTAACAGGTTCCATTGTATAAATCCCTTATTCAGGTGACATCTTAATTGATGTTCTTAAGTCCTCTGGCGAGGGGACTCCTAACAGGGTCAAGATCTTAACCGATCTTCACAGGGTAGCACTCTAACAAATGTTGTTGTAAGCCTTTAAGAGCGCAACTCTATTACTGCAATAGTGAAGATTGTGGGTTCTATCCCACCATGGTTTTCTCCCTCTAACCGAGGGTTTCCAAGTATAAATCCTGTGTTATCTTATGTGTGCGATTTTTGTTCAACTTATTTAAATATGCATTAGACTTTAATTTTCACACAGTAGCTATATTCAGCTTAATTGGATAAAAAGTTAAATAACTTGAGTTGACTGATTCACCCCCCTTCTTAGTCACCAGTTAAGATTAACAATTGGTATTAGAGCCAAGTTCTCATGTAAAGAAGCTTAACCGCTTGAGTAACTGTCACAGAGGGTTACCAATATCAGAAGCATTTAGAGGAAGCAAATGAAAGGATTGCTTCTCTTGAAAATAGATTGACAAGATCTCTTGCCAAGAGAAAAGAACTGGCTTTCCAGCTGAGTGAAAGTTAGGACACAATAGATGAACTATCTGAAAAGAGAAGTTCAAATGAAGCAAAGGAAGCAATTTCTGAACTCATGGACAGAAACTAGAACTTGACCGATCAAATCTCTAATCTGAAAAGAGAACAGGAAGGTCATGCACTGAGAATGACTGAACTCATCAAAGCAACCGGAAAAGATGAAGATGCAAAAAATAGTGCTAAAGAAGCACTACACACTGCTGAGAGAGCAAGGAACTTGGTTGAAGATTCTCTAAGAGAGAGTGATGCACTCATACTACAACTACAAGCAGACATGCAGGGCATATCTCAGGAAAATGTCATCATGCATGAACACTTGCATGATAAAGATGAAGCAAATCGAGAAACGATTGTTGAACTTGAAAAACTAAAAATGCAGTTGAAAACTCTTCAGGAGAGAAATGAAAAGCTCGGAAAATACAATGAGATTTCTAAGAAGCTGGACGAGCAACTTAAAGCTCAGAGAACGCACAAGGACCCCACAGCACTTAGTTACAATGGTCAAGGCACCAAGGAAACCGGTGAGTCCTCTTAAGTCAACGGAATCAAGGAGGACAAGAAGAAACCAACCCGAGACAAACGTAAAACAATCTCTAAACCTTCTTGCAAACATTGTGGCAAACCGGGTCATAAATCTAATGACTGCAGGAATGCTGTTGGCATAAGCTGTCATTAGTGTATCTCATCAAAACCATTCCCACCAGTCTAACATCACCGGTCGCTCGCTACTCCCAGTCGACACCAGTAGACAAGCAACATAACGTATGCACCGGTTGATAATACTCACCGGTAAGGACACACACCGGTCTCAGTATGCATAAGTTGAACTGGATATAAGGTCACACCGGTCTAAAGCAGCCCAAAGATCCGCACCGGGTTTAGTGGATCAATTTGAGTTAAAAGCAGGATTATACGAGACATCCACCGCTTAGAAGTGAAGTTAGCTTTTTAGCAGGAGTTGGCTTTAATTCATGCGGATGTCTTGCAAGGTAAACTCCAAATCAGTGCGCATAAGCTTTTTGCTGATTGCATGATTTATTGCGGAGTTTGCAGCATGGCGGTTCTATGAGTTAAGGGTTTCATTACGGA
The DNA here is from genome assembly GCA_027943335.1 of Chamaecyparis obtusa. Classification (NCBI taxonomy): domain Eukaryota; kingdom Viridiplantae; phylum Streptophyta; class Pinopsida; order Cupressales; family Cupressaceae; genus Chamaecyparis; species Chamaecyparis obtusa. The sequence goes on along the minus strand of BSBK01008712.1, from coordinate 1,496,120 downwards.
GAATCTCTTGTATAAATACAGGTCATAGGACGCAAGATGAGTAGTTGTTGGAATGAGATGATTGCATAGAGCAAAGGAGAAATATCTTCCAAGAAATGCTGCACAAAAAGTAGCAGAGTTCAACAGCCAGGCTAACAATGAACAGAGGTATGATCTAATCAGACATTCGGTGTCACAATAGATCATTACGTTTATCAGTAGTGAAAGTATATTCAAATCCCTATATTAGGGTGGACCTAATTGGTTCATTGTAAAAATCCCCTAACAGGGTAACATCCTTGGTGATGTTTAAAGTCCTCTAACTAGGCAGCTCCTAATAGGGCTTAGATCCTAATCAATCTTTTGTAAAAAATCCCTTAACCGGGTAGCACCATAGCCAGTGCTTTGTATGCTCCTAACAGGGCACCTTCATTAAAACTAGTGAAGTTGTGAGCTCTGTCTCACACTGGTTTTTTGTCTCTAACCGAGGGTTTACACGTACAAATAATTGTGTAGATCTCTGTGATTCAGTTTAGGGTTGTGAATGACTGTTGACTTTCTACTTTGCATTCAAGAATCTGTTTTGCAAATATTAAATAATTGTTTTAGTATTTTCTGATTCACCCCCCCCTCTCAGTAATCGGTAAGGTAACAACAATTGGTATCAGAGCCAAGTTTCTCTACAAAGTAAAAGGTTTAACAACTTGAGAAAAAGATCATGGAGGGTTACCGATACCAGAAATAGCTAGAGGAAGCCAATGACATTATTGCCTCGCTAGAAAATAGACTGAGGAAGTCAATCGCAAAGAGAAAGGAGTTGGATCTGCAATTAAATCAAAGCAACGAAACCATCGACAAACTCTCAGGACAGAGTGGATCTGATGAGGCCGAGGAAGTAGTTTCCGAGCTTACGGAAGAGAATCAGATCCTAACCGGTCAGATTGCTGATCTCAAGAGGGAGCAAAAGTTAAATGCCCTAAGAATGACTGAACTGATTGAGCAGAAACAAAAAATTGAAAGTGAAAGGAACACGGCAATCAAGACACATACAACCTCTGAAAAAGCAATGAACCGAGTAGAGGAAGCTGCGAGAGTCAACGAACTCCTCATTGTACAACTCCAAGAGGACTTGTTGATTGCCACCCAGGAAAATGCCAATATGCACAAAGCATGGCAAGTTAGAGATGAAGCATGCAAAAAGCCGGCGATCGAGATATATCAACTCAAGGAACAAATGAAAGTCCTTGAAAGAAGAAATGGAATACTGAAAAGATACAATGAAAGCTCGGTCAAGCTGGATGAGCAACTCAATGCCCAACGAAGGCACAATGATCACACCTGTCTCGGATTCACCAGTGGAGTCAACAAAAGAAAGAAGCTAACACAAAGAAGTAGGAGAAACTCTTACACTTCTTGCAAGATGAATGGGAAACCAGGTCATGACACTAATCACTGTAGAAATGCACCGGTAAGAACAAACAACAGTCACTGTAAAAACTGTTGCAAAAAGGGCCACAAGACCAATGAGTGCTGGTCTAGCCCCACATTAGTGTCCAGCGGAAGTAAGGGAATCTTCAAGGGATACTGTTATGCCTGCAACAAATTCGGACACAAGGCTGAAGAATGCAAATCAAAGACTATGGCATTCAGATCACCCAGACTGGTATCCTCAAAGAAGAATAGAAACAAGAATACAACCAATCATCCAAACAAAGGTATGCATTGCAACAGAGAATCATGGAGCGAACCACCCAATCCAAGAGGGATGAATCCATGGAAAGAAACCGGTATAGTCTGTCACTACTGCAACAAAGTCAGTCACCATGCCAAGGACTGCTGGAACCAGATCAAGAACAAAAATAAAGCATCGGATGGACCGGTGGTGAAGACCTTGAGTTCTGATAAAAGAAATAACAAAGACAAAGAAACCAAGAAAGTAGTAAAGAAAATTTGGTTTGTCAAGGAATCAAAGAACTCTGCCGAGGAGGCAACAAAGGCAAAATCATCATCACAAGATGGTGATATTTCTTCTGCTAATTGAGTCCTCCAGGCCTAGAGGGAACCGGTAGTACAACTATCATTCCCGGTAGAACTGGTGAGTCCTTTCTCACTCAGACCACAAGTCAGACCGGAAAGACATAAGGTGATCAACCGGGACATGCCTAATCAAAAGGGTCAAACTATCGGTTTGCAAAAGCGTCAAGAAAGGTTAGGTAAAGCATTTATTACCATAGCCATTTAACAAATAGTTACCGTTATGACAATCCTATATAAGAAAAAAAGGATGACTCATTTCTTTTTACTTTGCGATTTTTGTTATCTGATTTTTGTTCGAGCAATATTCTTGCATTTGATCATTAAGTAAGATCACCTGTCAACTGATCTAATCATCTTCAGCAACCCAGTGAGAGCAATGGCATCCTCATCAAGTGTAGCTAAGCTTGTTCCTGCAAAACAAGCAGATCATAGTCCTTTTGGCATTTCGCCTAATCAAGATAGGGAGATCGACATGGCTGGTGCGCTCTCCTCAATACCCAAAGGAGTGCTCCTGACTGAAGATGTAATTGCATTTATTCATGCCAAGCAAGAGGAGCTAGGAGAATCGTACATACAAAGCGAGTTTCGCTCGCTGAGCTCAGGCGGTAATTGCCCACGTGGTTACAAAAAGCTGGTATCGTCTGGAATCGTAAATGGTGCCTCGTATCCAATTATCTTCAAAGCTGAATGGATTCGAATGGTGGTCAGTCGGGTGCATGATCCAGGATTTTGGCTTATGCAGTCAAGGAGAGGCACTTACACTAAGAACCATATCTAATGCAGTGGTGGCTAACCTGACGAAATCAAAATCTGACAAGAGTTTGATGACCGTGACTGACATTGAGGATCCAGTTGTTCGGTCCGCATCAGCAATAAATGGTTACAAGGTATATCAATCTAGTAACCTCAACAGCATACCGGGTGGAGGCATACATGCAGCCCACAAGATTGTTTACGACAACGCACAATACGATTTGTGCGAAATGCTAAGAGGACAAATCTTCAAAAACATGAAGAAGTTGGGCATCGTGAAGAAGAAATCACTGAAATTTGGAACACTCCTAGTTTGTCTCTACTTCTACTATTCTAATTTCTTTCCCGGGAAAGGAAAAGTAAGATGGACAATAGATAGACCGGTCATGATGCAAATCCGAGATATGGCTAATGAACTGGGAGATCAGTTTGATAAGGAAATGGCCAATCACTTCAATGCATTTCAACTAAAAATGCATACCAAAGAAAGAATCCCATCAACTATTATTGAAAAATACAAAAGGAGGTATGTTTTCTAGTGTCTACTGACGCCTGCATCATTCAAGCAGTAGAACCAAGAAACAAGTACGCACCTGAGTTTGGACATGAAATCACAGCAAAGTTTGCAACAATGTATGTAGAAGCCTTGGAAAACGCAGGCCTGGATCTCGTTGCTCAACGGTTTGGAACCTACGAGGAGATAAAGAAGAAATTAAAGCAAGTGCCGATCAAAAATGTCTATGTCAAAAGATCGCCCGCGCCAAAGAAGAAACCGGAAGTAGCTCAAAAGAGAAAAGCTCAACAAGAGCTGAGCACATAGGAGCAAGAAGCAGAAGAAACCGATTTGGAGGATACAGTTTCGCTCAACAAAAGAAAGAAGAGGACCAGTAAGCAAGCAAACCTGGATCCGCCAAGAAGAGGTAAACCAACAATAGATGAATTCATAGCAGGACTGAAAGAAACCGGAGGAATGGGTAATGTTGATAGAAGATATACTTTGGCAAACGATGAAGACCGAAGGAAAATTGAAGACGCTATTGTTGAATGCATGTATAAGTTCAATCTAAGCCCTACAGAACTTCAGACAATATTGCCCAAGGATCTGTCGAATATTCTTGAAAGCAGGTGGAAAGCCTCTATGGAAAAGGAAAAAGAGCTAAGGATTCAAGCTCTACTAGAAGTGCAAAATCACCTCACCCTAGAAGAAACGGGTCAACAAGCTGAACTACACCGGCATAATTTCTTGTTAAAAAAAAGAACAAACCTCTTGCTGATTGGAGAAACCGAGAAAGTCCATGCTGACGGAGTAGCCATTTGGTGCAACCTTATTCAGATACAGCAACAAGCCGAAGAAGCACGGCAAAAGGCAACAGCTCCACCAGTTCATGACATCGAAAAGGGTAAAGGAGTACTCGGAGTAGAGAAATTGGTCATCGTCGACATTACCAGTGAACCAACAAATCCTACCCTTCTTGTATCTCCAGAAAAAGGTAAGGCTCACACCATAACTGTTAATGAAATTATAGCTGAAATTACCAATTTTGGAGAAATAGATAATGTGGCCAAATGGTATAGCATGTTGGCTGAGGAAGACAAATGGGCAATTGAAAAAGCTCTTGTTGAAAGTCTTCTAGACTTCATGAAAACACCCAGAGATTATAGAGGCAAGTTTCCTCTTGAATTGAATGGCAAGCTTCAGGAAAAATGGAGAACCAGTCTGGAGAGAAATTCTCAAATCAATAAAGAAGCACTAAAGAAAGCTAGACCTGGCTTGAGTGATAAAAGTGTCTCACTTCTTTTAGGCGTTGCATCTATGAATCTAGACACAAATTACAGAGTTGCCAAGATTCTCAATGGTTATGAGAATGAAGTCTTTAAAGAAACCTTGGATTTATGGGAGCAGTATGATTTTAGTACCTTTGAAGAAACAGGTCCTCTGGATCACACCACCACAATTTTGGATCCACCTGTTCAGTTTACTGCTACACAGACCCCGACATCTGATGAGTAGGAAGTCATCACAGAAAATTTCACTTCTAGTGAACCGATTACATTGGGACAGACTTCTGTCAATCTTCCTACTAACGGATCAGATCAAAGAGGCGAAGGGATCCCTACAGAAGATCTTCATATAGCTTAAGAACAACTGCAGTCACAAGAGCCCTCAGATCAAGTAGAAGATGCTATACCTGAGATTCACATTCAACAGCAAGAAGCCAAACCAAAAGAGGGAAACAAGACAAATCAACAGGATGAAAAAGAACATGAGCAAGCTCCGAAAGCACCAGAATCGAGTAGAGAGAAGGATCTAGAAACTCTCGCCAGCTCCTCCAAAAGAAAAATCACAACCTTAGGAGAATCTGAAGCAAAAAGGAGCAAAGCAACTGATACAATAGTTGACATCAACAAAATGTCAACAAGACAACTGAAAGAGCTCACTAAAAGGAAACAGGATATGGTTCTGAATAAAGTAAAAGATATCCTGTATCATTTTGTGCCGGATGCTGATATCGATGAAGATGAACCAGTCATCGATCAGCTAGAAGTGCTGACTGCAAGCATCGGTGAGGATCTAACTGATCCAGAAACAGTGGCCATTGATCATTGTGCGCAGAAAAGAGTGGAGCTTCTTCACAAGCAAGCTGCAAACATTAAAGCTATTCTGCTAAATAATCTAAAAGTTCTTCAACAACAGATACAACTTGCAGAAAGTTTGTTAAGCAGAACTTCAAATTTTGAAATTTTCATGACTGACTTAACTGACAAAGCTACAAAGACTTCAGAAGACAAAAGCTTTGTCCAACGAATTTGACATCAAGACCAAAACGGCTACAGCTTTCTGCAAAGAAATGACTAGTCTTACTTTAGTCCTCAGAAAGACTGCAGAAGAAAAGAACAAAAGAATTCAAGACATAGTTGGCTTCTAGATCTTTTTAGCCCCAACTCTTGATATCATGCACCAGACAGCTACCTCAACTAATGTTTTGATTAATGAACCGGATTGCAAAACTGTCGATGATATGGAGAACATCATCGTTTCTCTCAAAGCTGCCCAACACAACATTGAACATATAACCAATCAATGGGCACCATTTCTTTATTCAACCAAGAATATCTATAAGGATATTTTCACACAACTTCAAATGTGACTGAAGCCATAACCCTTTGTCCTCTGGAGGCAAAAAGGGGAAGAAGCCAATCTACCAAGAATGAACAGAAACAGAAGGAAGAAGAAGAGCTGAATGGGAGGGAACAAAGAAAGAGAGGAACATCAGAGCCACCGGAGCTCTCGGGCAGGGGAAGTAAGTGAAATGTTTTTTGTGTATGGTTTTGCCACCAATGACAAAGGGGAAGATTGTTGGCATAACTTGTCATTAGTGTATCTCATCAAAACCATTCCCACCGGTCTAACATCACCAGTCGCTCGCTACTCCCAGTCGACACCGGTAGACAAGCAACATAACATATGCACCGGTTCATAATACTCACTGATAAGGACACACACTGGTCTCAGTATGCATAAGTTGAACCGGATATAAGGTCACACTGGTCTAAAGCAGCCTAAAGATCCGCACCGGGTATAGTGGATCAGTTTGAGTTAAAAGCAAGATTACACGGGACATCCACCGCTTAGAAGTGGAGTTAGCTTTTTAACAAGAGTTAGCTTTAATTCATGCGGATGTCTTGCAAGGTAAACTCCAGTTCAGTGCGCATAAGCTTTTTGCTGTTTGCATGATTTATTGCGGAGTTTGCAGCCTGGCAGTTCTATGAGTTAAGGGTTTCATTACGGAGAATCTCTTGTATAAATACAAGTCATAGAACGCAAGATGAGTAGTTGTTGGAATGAGATGATTGCATAGAGCAGAGGAGAAATATCTTCCAAGAAATGCTGCACAAAAGTAGTAGAGTTCAACAGCCAAGCTAACAAGGAACAGAGGTATGATCTAATCAGACATTCAGTGTCACAATAGATCATTACGTTTATCAGTAGTAAAAGTATATTCAAATCCCTATATTAGGGTGGACCTAATCGGTTCATTGTAAAAATCCCCTAACAGGGTAACATCCTTGGTGATGTTTAAAGTCCTCTAACTAGGCAGCTCCTAACAGGGCTTAGATCCTAATCAATCTTTTGTAAAAAATCCCTTAACCAGGTAGCACCATAGCCAGTGCTTTGTATGCTCCTAACAGGGCACCTTCATTAAAACTAGTGAAGTTGTGAGCTCTATCTCACCGTGGTTTTTTCTCTCTAACCGAGGGTTTCCATGTACAAATAATTGTGTAGATCTGTGTGATTCAGTTTAGGGTTGTGAATGACTGTTGACTTTCTACTTTGCATTCAAGAATCTGTTTTGCAAATATTAAATAATTGTTTTAGTATTTTTTGATTCACCCCCCCCCTTTCAGTAACCGGTAAGGGAACAACAAATGCACCGGTGAAACCGTTCACCGCTAACAATAACTACAGTAACTGTTATATGTATGGTCATAGGACCTTTGAATGCAGGTTACGATCAAAGAGTGTGTCCAGTGGAAGCAGAGGAAGCTTCAAAGGTTATTGCTACGCCTGCAATAAATTTGGAAACAAGACTGAAAAATGCAGTTCTACAACCATGGCATTCAAATCCCCACCAAGACCAATATTCCATAATAGGAATGCTAATCAGGGCACATCTATGTGTGCTACCTATGCACCATCAGGGCATAGAAATACTAAATGCCACTCACCCATGGACAAAGGAAAAAGGGTAAATCCATGGAGAGGAATCGGGATGAATTGTTACAATTGTAACAAGATTGGGCATCTGGCCAAAGACCACATGAACCGGCCAATGAACAGAGGAAAAGACCTAGTTAAACCGGTCAAGAGGAATGTGACTCCCAATCATAGGGGAAACACAACTTAAGAGACCAAGAGTGAAGTAAAGAAGATATGGTCCAAAAAGGGGACAAAGAGTTCTGAAGGAGAGAAATCAGAGACAAAGTCATTATCCATCGATGATTATATCTCTTCAGAAAATTCAGCCAGCAGGGCTTAAGGGAGAACAGGTAGAAATAGTACTGTCCCCGGAGTAACTAGTGAGATTTATTCTCACTCAGTAGATGTTGGTACCGAGAAGCACACACCGGTTCAAAACCAAAGAACCCTTCAAAGGGATAAACTGATGTTACACCATCGATGTTTCAACCGAGGATGTTGCGACAAACAAGTAAAGCATTGATGAACCGGTTGATAAAGGTAAAGTTCGGTAAGGCTAATTAATACGGTAACCGTTAACAAAACTTACCGTTTGTTAATTATCGTTGCGACCCGAGGGTGTAAAAGGAAAAGCGGATTATTCATTTCACCTTACTTTGCGATTTGTGATAATTTTCCTTAAGCTTGAGTAGTCTTTCTTTCTATGATTCGCGATCTTTGCTTTTCGTATTCTGCAAATTTGACAAAGCTTTTTGTGTATTACCTTTATAACATAATGGCATCATCATCATCTATTGCAAACCTTATCGACATCAATCAACATGAGCGACCGGAATATGATATCATACTAGTGCAGGACATGTCGAATGATATGGCTAGAGACCTATCATTAGTTACAGACAGTGTGTTGTTAACCGAAGACATAACTCCATTCACAACAAACAAGAAGAGTTGGGAGAAACCTTCATATAGAGAGAATTTCTAGGGCTCTGCAAGGACAAAAATCTCAAGGCAAAGTACGGGCAACTGGAAGCAGCTGGATTGACCAATGGGGTTAAATACCCAACAGTGTTTCATCCAGACTAGATTCGATTAGTACTTAGTCGAGTACACGATCCAGGAATGTGGTTGGCAAAAGGTATCGTTACTCCAATTGCAAAGGAAGATCTAAGGAGAGTAAGCAAGTTCATTGCCATAGGGGAGGCCCTTACCCAAAGAACAATTGCCAACAGTGAAGTCACTCGACTCACTAAGTCAAGGTATGACAATCGTATGATGACTATATCAGACATTGAAGATGAAGGTGTCTGGTTCGCCACTGCAGTGATTGGTTACAAAGTTTATCAATCTAGCAGACAACAACATACCAGGAGGAGCTATTCATGTAGCTCACAGAATAATGCACGACAACGCTCATTACGATATATGTGCTATGTTGAGAAATCAAATATTTGAGAACCTTAAGAAGCTTGGAATAATTAAGAAGAAATTCCTAAAGTATGGAACACAGATGGTATGCCTTTTCTTCTATTACCAAAATTTCTTTTCAGGAGTGGGTAACAGACAAACTGGTTATGGTCAAGATAGGGAAAATGGTTAATGGTCTGGGAAATCAGTTTAATAAAGTGATGACTGATTACTTCGAAGATTTTCAACTCAAAATGCATCAAAGGGAAAGAATTTCATCTGCAATAGTAGATGAGTACAAGGATGACGTTTGCTTCCTTGTTAGCACCGATCACTGTATTATTCAGGTTGTTGAGCCAAGAACTGAAGTTGCACCAGAACTTGGCTATGGAAATTATATCAAAGACTGCCAAAGCATATGCTAAGAAACCTCTGGAAAGTAACCTAGATCTCCCAGCCAACCGGTTCGACACTAGTGATGAGATAAGTGCAAATCTCAAGAAGAGTGCGCCTTCAAAGGCAATAAAGAAGGTGACTACCAAACGGTCTCCTACACCGAAGAAGAGGAAGGCAATCATTCAAGAACCCAAAGATCAAAAGAAGGCGCAGTCGGTTACAACCGAACAATCACAAGGAAGGGACTCAGAAGAAACTGAGACGGAGCAGACTGTTGTGAAAACTGTATCGTCCTATAGAGATAATATATACTAGTGTGATATTGTAGAATACAATTGCCTTCATTATTGATTGATTCTACAATAACAATAGAGTATATGTATATATTGAATAGTCATGTAATGAATAGACATGACCGTATATACTTATGGTCATGTCACTTCATTACATAACTATTAGTTAACATATCTTAACCAATAGTTTATTCATACTTTGTATAATATATATATATATATATATATATTATTATACACATATGCATATTAATATATACTTACTTTTCAACTATATTATATAGTATATATATATAAATATATCTATATTTATATGCATATCATGATTGTCTCGTCGTTTATTAAACACGAACGAACAATACTTTAACACTCCCTCTTGAGAGAGAGTTTAATAGAATTTGTAGAATCTTTTCATATCATGATATCCGGCACATCCGGGACAAACCCTTTCGGGAGTCGATCATGATAGGCGTCAAGATATCCGGCACATCCGGGACAGACCCTTTTGGGAGTCGATCTTGACAAGTTATTACACATCCAGTAATAACATAAGCAACAAGATATCCGGCATATCCGGGACAGTCCCTTTCGGGAGTAACTCTTGAAGCCTGGTTAACTATTTTCAAGATCGTCACCTTGAAATAGTAACCCGACACACATGAAAGATCGTCACCTTTCATAACACAAAATGAATGGGCCCATAAAGTCTACCATGACTTCCGACACTTCGGGACACACAATTTAATGTAGTCTCGTCATGAAAATAGACTTGAATATCATGATCTCCGCACAGTCGGGACACACAATTAAGTAGTCTATCATGATATGGTTTTGTTATTACACATCCATTAATAACAAGAGTCAAGATCTCCGCACAGTCGGGACACACAATTAAGTAGTCTATCTTGACACTTTGGCTCACTATTATCAAGTGAGGAAGGCTTCCACCTTAAACTTGTCTATCAAAGACAAGAATCATTTAAGATACAAAATGATAGATCACTAAGGCTGAAAATCTCTTTTCAACTAAGACTTTATTCCTCAACATCAGGAATACTTCCTCTAAATTAATATGACCACGATCCTGGGTTGCCATGTTAATTTGATCTTCTAGCTTCTCCCACTGACATGAAAGCATAGCCTTCTCACATGTAATTCATCATAATTCTCTGCTACAGTTTCTTGATCACTAGGTAACCAACAAAACATGGTCTACTCCCTCTGAATCAAGATCTTCAAATGTCCATTGATGCAGATCCTTTCGCTTCCTCTTTTGTCACGGAGGCATACCCTGTTTATATGCTCATCTCAGTGTTACTGCAGGATGTGACTCCATACCTTTCTTCCTGAGAGAATCGATGTCTCATACATGAATAATCTAAATAAACATAAGGTTGCCGACTCACATTGACTAGCATAGGATGCATTTTGATCTTTTTCAAGGCCACAACATTAACACTCCCTCTTGGACTTGAGGGAAGATAATAAAGACCTCTAGTATGATGTTCATCTCAATGAACTGTAGTTTCAAGATGTATGAATTACTTCAATCAGAGATCCTATCCATGTGCATCTCATCTATGATTCTATCCACGAGTTTCCACTTCTATAGCCTCAGAATTGTTTCACCTTCAGCAATGATCTCACTCTTAATCAATATGATCGATTTTGTCACAAGTTGACTGAAGCATCTGCTCCCTCTGAAGCTCAAGTTCATCAATTCTTAAACTTTCTAAAGATGTCAGGGCTCCCTCTTAACCTGAATTTCACATGCTTTCATCCTTTTATATTCCCTTTCGTAAGGTGAGCCCATACCAAAAAAATATTTTGAAGAATCCATCTCGCTATAGTCCAAAGGTTGTACACAAATCCATGAGTACTTATTATGAAATTTCACTATTGTAGTGTAATCAAAATCTGGAGTAGTGTAGTTGTAGGAGCCTGTCAGTGCCACATGTGCAATGGACCCTGCACTCAGTAGTCCATAGGTACTTGTGATCAAAGAATCATCCTGCACTTATTATAGTACGGAACAACCCTGCATAATGCTTTGATTGCATCATTCTTCTCTTTCTACAAGAACATTCTTAGAGACAAATGAAAATATCAAGGCAAATAGCTCTTATAGTACAAACATGAATACATATAAGAAAATGACTACAAAATTATAAAAAATTTAACTCAAAGATGAGTACTTATCTTAAGTTTCAAATATTTCTTTCTTTAAAAGTGAGCCCATAGTCACTTGATATCCTTGATTTTCTAATAAGGTGATCATGTATCTGTAACAAGGTGTCACTGAAATCTGCTATAAGATTCCTTATATCCTTCTTATCAAGTCTTCAATTTTCTTAATATTTCAGCTTTGAGAGTTTCATACTCACTCCCTTCTATTGATCGACAATCAACTACTTAGTTTATGTACCCTAGTGCAAGCTATGACCACTCCCTTTGGATGTACGGATTTATGCAGTTTGCAACTCCTTAATGATTTGCTCCTAACTCCGTAGATTGAAACTCGTAATACTCCTTATCTACTGACTAAAGGAATTGAGTCAATATATATATATATCCATCCTTCGATCCAGTGATGTCTCTTGATCTGCGATTATTCTCTCTTATGTTGATGAGTAACATATATTTACTTCATTGGAGCCTTGTGACCCGTAAGAAATGTGGGCGCATGAGATCAGCGATATCGTCTGAGATGTGCCCTTGATTATAATTGTAATTGCAACCTTGTATTGGTATCCCTTAAAGTATTGATGCGACCGTCGTCTAGCCACAAGATATGACAATCGATTTGTATACTGAATCCACTATTGCAAATGATAGTTTTTATATTTGTCAGTAATGATTTGTCTGTGGTTTGTATGTAATTGCGAGGGAAATATCTTTGGTCGGTATGACCACCTGTGGTATCCTCTCTCTGTGGTCGCACAGTCTTGTCTCTTGTTTCCTACTTCCATATCATCTATTCCAAGGTGTAAATAGACGACCATTGCCACCGAGGAAAGTGACCTGCTTGTGTAGATGATGGTTCTTATTGCTTGCAATCCTTAGTCTTCGTTCTAATGAGACTCGCATTGATTGTTATATATATATATTTATCTCCTATCGGTTAGGCTCCCGATGATTAGTTCTCTACATTGCACATAAATGTGAAGATAATCGGCACATAAAATAGTCATGATTCATAATTAATCTGAACTTCCATGGTCGCTCTAATCACCATTCTATATCGTCTCTTCTATTGGCTTGCTAAAGTTCTTCTATTCTCTGAATTACTTGTTTGATGGGTCAATGCTGTGATTCCTCTCTGTATTAGCTTCCCTATCTTAATAGTGTTCGGTAATTCCCTCTGTCTTTGACTTGGGCGATAATAAAACCACAATTGGTGTGTGCGATGGTATCTTCTTGTTTTTAAGCTCTTTCTATAGTTGTTGCGATGAAATGAGCCTTGAACCAACGTTTTTTTTTTCAATCTAGGAATTTCACTAGGGTTTGCATCACTCTTTTCCCCCGCTCCATGCTCTATCCTCTTCGATATCTTTCCGTGGCTATCCTTCTTATTTCCTTCCCATAATAAGGGTGACGTCTTCTACTAAATATTTAAATTCCTATAATCAGATTCGCTAATGAGACAAATGCTTCTCAGTAAACAACAGGTTGAATGTTGAGTGTCCCCGTAATCACAAAAGATCTAGTAATTAATATAATGTTCTTCCTTAATTCACTGCAACGACTTCCTTTTTTTTCTACTCTAGCATTCGTGAGAAAGAAATCCTGCATCATCTTGTCGCTTGATCCTCTTTCTCTATTATTTATTATCTCCCCTGCATGTCCAGATCTTTCCTTCAAGCGGTTAAGCTTTAAAGAAGGAACTTGGCTCTGATACCATGTTGTGAAAATTCGATCGTCCTATAGAGATAATATATACTAGTGTGATATTGTAGAATACAATTGCATTCGTTATTGATTGATTCTACAATAACAATAGAGTATATGTATATATTGAATAGTCATGTAATGAATAGACATGACCGTATATACTTATGGTCATTTCACTTCATTACATAACTATTAGTTAACATATCTTAACCAATAGTTTATTCATACTTTGTATAATATATATATATATATATTATTATACACATATGCATATTAATATATACTTACTTTTCAACTATATTATATAGCATATATATATAAATATATCTATATTTATATGCATGTCATGATTGTCTCATCGTTTATTAAACACGAACGAACAATACTTTAACACAGACCGCCACCTATATGAGAAGAAAGAAGATTGGGAAACCAGTACAAAAGGAGGTATAGAAGGCTGGAAAACAAACCATTGATGAATTGGTTGAAAGCATAATGACAACAGGTAGAATGGGAAATGTTGGCCGAAGATACACTCTGGCAAGTGATGAAAACAAAAGGAAAATAGAAGATATTGTAGTATACAGCTTACACAAGTTTAAGAGAACACCTACTGAGATTCATGGCTCAATACTTGCAGAGTTGCAAGAGCTTATTGAAGGAAGATGGAAATCCTCAATAGGAAACGAGTTGAGAATAAAGGCACTGCTGGAAGTGCAAAGCCACCTGAACCTGCTAGAAGCAACCAATCAAGTAGTGACATATAAACAAAGTTTTAAAATTAGAAAAAGGATTGGTGAAGTTCCAATTGGCGAAGTTGACGCGGTTCATGAAGGAGTTGCAATGTGGAGAGCCATTCTGGAGCAGCAACATCAGGCTGAAGTTGAATGTCAGAAGACCTCGCTAAAACCAAAAAAGGACACCGATAGAGGCAAAGGCATTTTGGGCGGTGATACACCGGTCCAACCAAAGCCAGTAGCAAAACCGGTCATTGTAGACATCACTGAAGACACTGGTGGTGATCTCACCCCACCAACTATTCTTGCATCTCCAGAAAAAGGTAAAGCTAAAACCCTTACTGTTGAAGACATATTTGATGAAATACTAGATTTTGGTAAAGATAGCACTGTTGCTAAATGGTTCAGTGTCTTAGGCACTGATGATAAAGATAAGAGAGAACTAGCCTTGTTAGAGAGTTTTCCTGATTTCAACCATGGACCAAAGGACTACAGGTCCATGTTCCCAACTGAACTCAACAAACGGCTACTAACAAAATGGAGAGGAGTAGCAAAGGATGCTAAAATCTTAAGGGAAGTTCTAGAATAGGTAGAACCAGATCTTGATGAAGAAGCAATCAAGATTCTCTTGGAAGCAGAAGTACTGAACCTAGATACTAGAGATAGAGAGGCTAAAATTATAAATGGCCAAGAAAAATAAGTGTATAAAGAAACACTTCAATTATGGAAAAATCATGACTTCAACACTTTAGCAAAGAGGCGGGAGAAACTTGCATCGGAAAAGGTATCTACAGAGACACCTCAGTCAATAGGTCCTCAAGATACATCTCAAGATGAACAAGCAAAGGAAACAACCCTACCTAAACAATTCATATCCGGTGAACAAGATACAACCGATGACAAGGACACACCCAATGAAAAGGACAAAACCGGAGATCAGGACACAACCAGTGAACAATTCACAACTAGTGAACAGGAGAAAATCGGTGAGAAGACCCCAACCGGTGTACAAGCCACTCCAATCAAACCAGTGGAACAAGAAATAGGGGAATCATCAACTAGGATGGCTGAAGAAATGGATACTAATAAAGAAGAGACGGCAAAATTCGATCAACAAGTTACCGAAGAACAAGAAGAGAAACAACAAAAAAGGGCAACAAGAACAAAAGCTACAACAGGAAGAATAAGAGCAACAAGAAGAAGAAATGGTGGAAGCAGAGAAGCAACCAGAAGAAGAGCCAAAAAAGGTCACTAAACAGAGACAACCAGTAGATGTACCAAGCTCATCTTCATCAAAAAGGAAGCTATCTTTTGCAGCCAATCCTAAATCTCACAAAGGCAAAATAGACACTCCACCAATAGGGGACATATTGATTGATATCAGCAAAATGTCAACAAGACAGCTAAAGCAACTCACAAAGAGGAAATAAGACATGGTTCTCACCAGTATTAAAAATATTCTGTATAATTTTACTCCTAATCCAGATATTGATGAAGAAGAACCCATAATTGACCTACTAGAAATGTTGGCACAAGCAATTGGAGAAGATATAACAGATCCGGAAACTGTAGCAATAGGTCATTATGAAAAAAAAAAAAGAATAAATATCCTTCATGACCAGATTGAAGACCTCAAAGCCACTGTGGATACCAACACCAAAGAACTAAAGAAATTGGTTCAAGACGTTGGGAAGGATATAACAAAGAGAACCGCTAGGACAACACAAGAGCTGAATTAGACAACAACACGGTTCAATCCTAAGACCTCTTCAGCAACAGAGTATAGTCATGAGCTAACCAGTTTAGCTCTCACACTAAGAAAGGCATCCAAGGACAATACAAAGAGAATCCAAGATCTCATTGGATTTCAGTTATACATAGCTCCAACTTTTGATTTAATACAGAAAGCAGCAAATGATGTTGATATACTTCTCAATGAGCCAAACTATAAGACAAATGATGACATGGAGAACCTAAATGTCTCTCTCCAAGCAATGAAGTATAACCTAGATCACGTCATAGCTGCATGGAAACCTTTGCTAGTTTCCGCCAGGAAGATCTACAAGATATCTTCAACAAGCTTCAGTTATGAGTTGTTCACACCCTTTGTCTCTTGGAGGCAAAAAGGGGAAGAGATTGGAAGAGAAAGGGGAAGATACTAGAAGAGATTGATCAGTATGGACAGAAGAAAAGAAACTGGAGGCAAGTAATGATATGTGTTATGATATGTTTTGCCACCAATGCCAAAGGGGAAGATTGTTGGCATTAAGCTTAGTTGTCAGCATTGGCAAAACTCAAACACACTAGTTCTCAAGATTAGAGCAACAGTGGTGAACCGGTAGACTTACTAGGTAAACAGTGTACCTACACCGGTCACATTAATACCTATCCGATCTTGTCCAACCGGTCAAGTAGAACACCACAGGAGGCAGATGAATCAACTGGTAGCACACTGGTTTGCTTTCAAAGTTACAAATTTAGTGGTTCGTGCTTCATAATCCGATCTGATTTTTGCGAAGCATTTAGAGAAGAACTAGATGTTTTTCTACAAGAGTTTCGATGTGAGTAGAAGATCAATTTGCGAGCTTTTTCGCTTAATTAAGAGTTCTGCATGCGAGATTTTTGGATTGCTTTCCAGAAGAACAGCATTTTGGATGAGTTATAGCTTGGCGCCACCGTCTGGTGTGGTAATGAGAAGAATCTTATATATACGGGTCATTGTGCATTAGCGGAGATGTTGCTGAAAATCAAGAGCGCAAAGAGACAGCAGAGCAAAAGAGCCGAGTCTTCTGAGAAGGGATACAGTCACCGAGAGTGAAGGAGAGAGATTGAACAGCCAATCAAAGAAAGGAGAGAACAGGTATGATCTGATCGACAAATTAAGTGTCAAAGAAGATCATTTCTTTTATTGTGTGAAGCACATATAAATCCCTTTGTTAGGGTGAACCCTAACAGGTTTTTTTGTATAATTCCCTTCATCGAGTGACACCTTTATTGATTTTTTAAGTCCTCTAGCAAAGCAGCTTCTTACAGGGTCAAGATCTTAACCGATCTCTACAAAATCACTTTAACAAGTAGCATTCTAACCAGTGCTTTGTAAGCCTTTAACCGGGCAGCTTTATTATTGTTGTAGTGAAGTTCGTGGGTTTTGTCCCACAGTGGTCTTTTCCTTCTAACCGAGGGTTTCAACATATATATCTTGTGTTTGCTTGTGCATGTGATTTCTATTCATGATTATTTAAGTATTCATTATATTTTCAGTTTAAACAACACAAATAGAAAAAGATGAAAAGAAATTGAATTTAATGATCCCCCACCCCTCTCAGTAACCGGTTAGGATTAACATGCAGGTCACAATCAAACAGTATGTCCAGTGGAAGCAGAGGAAGCTTTAAAGGCTATTGCTATGCATGTAATAAATTTGGACATAAGGCTGAAGAGTGTAGGTCTACAACCATCGCATTCAAATCTCCACCGACACCACTATTCCATGACAGGAACGCAAACTGGGGCATGTCTATGTGTGCTTCGTGTGGACAATGAGGGCATAGAGCTACTGAATGTATTTCACCCATGTACAAAGGAAAAAAAGTAAATCCATAGAGAGGTACTAAGATGACTTGTTACAATTGTAACAAGATTGGACATTTGGCCAGAGATTGCAGGAACTAGTCCATAAACAAAGAAAAAGGACAAGTAAAACCGGTCAAGAGGAACGAGACTCCCAATCAAAAGGGAAACATAAACCAAGAAAGAAGTGAAGAAGATATGGTCCAAAAAGGGGACAAAGAGCTCTGAAGGAGAAAAATCAGAGACAAAGTCATCATCTACCCATGATGATATCTCTTCATCAAATTAAGCCATTAGGGCTTAAGGGGGAACAAGTAGAAATGCTACTGTCCCCGGAGTAACTAGTGAGATTAACTCTCACTATGTGGAAATTGTTTTTGAGAAGCACTCACCAATCCAAAACCAAAGAACCGGTCAAAAGCGTATGTTGTTTGGTTTGGTTAATTACCTTCTCGGTGATAGGCTGATGTTACAAGGTTGAAGTTTCAACCGAGTATGTTGCAGTAAAACAGCTAAAGCATTGATTATTAATGAACCGGTCAACAAAGGTGAAGTTAGGTAAAAACTGGTAAGGCTCATAAATGTGATAACCGTTAACAAATGTTACCGTTTACTAATTATTGTTGGAGCTCGAGGATATAAAAGGGCAAGCGTATTACTCATTTCATTTTACTTTACTTTTTGTGTAAAATTTTCTTTAGGCTTGAGCAATCTTTCTATCTGTGATCGCGATCTTTGCCTTTCAAATCCTGTGAATTCAAGAGAGCTTTGTGTGTATTCTCTTACCAACAAAATGGCATCATTGTCATCTATTGCAACTCTTATTGACATCAATCAGCAAGATTGACTTGAATATGATGTAATGCAAGTTCGGAACGAGTCAAATGATATGGCTGGAGCCCTCTCATCTATTCCAGACGGCGTGCTATTGACTGAAGATGTAATTGCCTCCATTCACCACAAGCAAGAGGAGTTGGGCGAAACATACATTCAGAGCAAATTTCTAGAGCTCTCCAAGGACGGGAAGCTAAAGGAAAATTATGCTCGACTACAAAAGACTGGATTGACCAATGGGGTTAAATACCCTACCGTGTTTCAAATTGACTAGATTCGATTGATACTCAGTAGAGTACACGATCCAAGTATGTGGTTGGTAAAGAGTGTTGTTACTCCTATTACAAAGGAAGACCAGAGGAGAGTGACAGGGTTCAGTGCCACAGGGGAAGCCCTTACCCTGAGAACGATTTCCAACAGTGAAGTCACCCAACTCATAAATTCGAGGTATGACAATCGCATGATGATTGTAACAGATATTGAAGATGGTGTCTGATTCGTTGTTGTGGTGATCGGTTAAAAAATCTATCAATCAAGCGTCTCAACAGCATACCTGGCGGAGATATTCATGCAGCTCACAGAATCATGCATGACAACGACAAATACGACCTATGTGCTATGTTGAGAACTCAAATCTTTGAAAATATGAAGAAGCTCGAAATGGTAAAGAAGAAATTCTTGAAGTATGGAACGCTTACGGTATATCTTTTCTTCTATTATAAAAAGTTCTTTCCAAGGATGGGAAATGTTACATGGGTAACAAATAGACCAGTCATGGTACAAATAGGAGAAATGATCCATAACCTGAGAAATCGCTTTAATAAGGTTATGTCAAATTACTTCAATCATTTTCAATCTAAAATGCATGAAAGGGAAAGGATCCCATCTTCAATTGTAAACGAATACAAGGATGATGTTTGTTTCCTTGTAAGAACTGATCACTGTAAAATGAAGACTGTTGAGCCCAGAACAGAATTTGCATCGCAGCTAGGTTACGAAATATCATCAAAGACTGCCAAAGCACATGTTGAGGCACTTCAACAGAGCAACCTAGACCTTTCAGCCAACCAGTTTGGCACCTGTGATGAGATAAGTGCAAATTTGAGGAAGAGTGAACCTTCAAAGACAGCGAAGAAGGTAACTGCTAAAGTTTCCAAACGGTCACCTACATTAAAGAAAAGAAAGGTAGGTGTACCGAAACCTAGAGTTCAAAGGAAGAAGGTGCAATCGGTCACAACCGAGCAATCTCAAGAAGACTTGCAAGGAACTAACACACAGCAAACCGCCACTTATATAAGAAGAAGACTGGGAAACCAGTAAAGCAAGAGGAACCAAAATAAAAAAGGCAACCATTGATGAAATGGTTGAAGGTGTAAGAAATACAGGTGGGATGGCATGAGTTGTGAGAAGATGCAATTTGTCTAATGAAGAAGACAAAAGGAAAATTGAAGATGCTGTAATATACTGACAGTCCCAACTGGTGCTGAGAGGGGAGGGGTGAATCAGCACTTGAAAAAATTCTTTCCTTTTTCTTTAATCCAGTGAAGTAAACTTACAGCACAAAAGCAAGTAGTTCTAAGCAAATAAAATAGTAAGTAAACAAACACAAAGTCACACCAGATTTATCACGTGGAAACTTGATTAGGGTGAAAACCACGGTGTGAGGAGACCTAACAATATTTGTACTCTTCTGAAGTACGCCTTGTTAAGAGCGTATCCGGTTAAGGGTTAAAAACACACTTGCTAGGTGCGACCCGGTGAGGGGATTTGTTACAGTAAGGTCTCTTAACACCTACCTGTTTAAAGGACTTCAAACACCTTGAAAGATGTCACCCGGTTAAGGGATTTTGATACAAGGGACCTGTTAGAGTCCACCCAAATACTGGGATTTATCTATTGTAGTTTGTTAGAAAACAAAAGAATCAAGATCTTTACAGAAGGCTCTGCTTAGCCAGATGTGATCTCTATTTGTGCTCGACTGAGAATTATCACCGGTTAACATAGGTGTATTCTCAACTGTTGTTGTGCTGCCTTGCACAACCTATTATCTCTCTTTGTCGATTTTCTCTAACCCTTGCTTCTGTAGCATATAGGTTCACTCCTTTTCTCGGCAGAATGAAGGCAACTCTTATTCTTGACAGGCATAAGAATATATAGAGTTATGTCGCTTTGACTGCGCCTAAAATGCATGACCTAATCTTGAGATCCTTTGATTACATCACTCAGCAGAGTATTGGTTTGCTAAGCAAACATCCGATACATTCTCTAGCTTTATTCGCTTTATGAAGAAAACAATAGTTGCATACCAGGCAACTTTCCTTCACAGGAGATAACTCCTTGATTTAAAGCCACTGATTCCGGCTTTAAATCCTTCAGTCACGCCTCAAAAGCCATTGGTTCCAGCTTTAATTCCTTTAACTGTGCCACAAGCCGATCATCAAGACAACTCAGGGTCTCTCGGATTTACTGCAATAAATCCTGATAGGTTGGAACAGATAGTTGACTGTTGACTGCGACTTCCTCGGTTCATACCGGAGTCTTGTAATATATTGGCTGAATTCTTCGATCTGTTGCAGTCTTCTTTATGTCTTACCGGTTGCATTTGCGTGGACGACCGGTTACACTATCCCAGTTGTGTTATAGACAGTTCGATTAGTGCTTTTTTTTTTACTATTGCTACTCTTGTCTGTACTGGTTGAAGTTCGATTTGCTTTGACTCTAGGATACTCTCTTCCCTGATTGAGTGCATTATCCGATTGTTGATGCTTAGTGTAGTGACTGGTTTCACAGCCTCTCTTGATGAAGAATTCCCTTTATAGAGACAACAATTTTCTATCCTCTTTTGCCAATCAATGACAACACTTGGACCGGTAGAGAGCTTACCAGTTACTGATGCCAAAAATCTCCCCCTTTGGCATTGATGGCAAAAATATGATAGGTAATCATATTCTCCCCCTTTTTGCAAATAGAATGCGAAAAGGCTAATCAGAGAGATTTGCATACTGTGCTCCCCCTGCAAGCAGCAATAGTTTTCATCAGTTCATAAAAGATAAGGTCTAACTTTTTGTTTGAATCATAATGAACTGATGACTCCCTATTGATGATTACTGTGATCTAAAAGGGGTACAACCCCCAGTCTACCTCTGAGATACTCAAAAGTACTCTTTGGTAATGGCTTTGTGAATATATCAGCAATCTGTTCTTTGGTGGACACATACTCCAATCTTACTTCCTTGTTCTGTACAAGTTCCCTCAAGTAGTGATACTTGATGGCAATGTGCTTGGTCTTGGAGTGCATAACAGGATTTTTGGATATGTTTATAGCATTGGTATTGTCACAGTGAATTGTGATCGGTTCAGGTACCTATTCCTGAATACCTTCCAGCAGTTGTTTGTTCCAGATCACCTGTGTGTAGTTTATTGCAGCAGCAACATATTCAACTTCAGCAGTGGATTGTGAAATCCAATTCTGCTTCTTACTTGTCCACAATACTATTCTTCCACCTAGAAAGAATGCACCACCACTTGTGCTCTTTCTATCATCCACATTGCCAGCCCTGTCTGCATCTGTGTAGACTTTAATTTGGAATCCACCCTTGTGTGGAAACCATAAGCCATATTCCTATGTTCCCTTTAGATATCTGAAGATTCTCTTCACTACAATTAGATGTGTTTCTTTGGGATTAGCAGAGAATCTTGCCACTATGCCAACTGCATGAGCAATGTTTGGTCTGCTGTGAACTACTGCAATTTTCCTATCATGGACCGCTACAATGTTTCATTTACTTCTTCGGCATCATCCTCTTTTGATAACTTAAGATTAGTTATCATTGGAGTTCCAACCGGTTTGGATTCTTCTAGTCCAAAAGTCTTGAGAATTTCTTTTATGCACTTGGACTAAGAGATGAAGATACCTTCTTTTAGCTGATGGACTTGTAGTCCAATAAAGAATTTTATGGGCCCTATCATAGACATATCAAATTCTTTCTTCATTTCTTCAGCAAATGCTTTGCTCATTTTGTCATCTCCTCCAAAGATGATGTCATCAACAAAGATTTCAGCAATTAAGTTTGCATCCTTTTCGGTCTTGAGATACATATTGTTGTTGTCACCAGTTCTGATGAATCCAATTGTCAGAAGATACGAATGCAACCTTTCATACCAAGCTTTTGCGGCCTACTTGAGCCCATAGAGAGCCTTTTTCAGTTTGCAAACCATATCAATCTTTTGAGTAGATGTAAATCCTTCCGGTTGCTCAATGCAGACTTCCTCCAATATTCCATTGAGGAATGCAGACTTCACATCCATCTGGTACACTTTAAAGCCTTTGTGAGTTGCATAGGCAAGAAGAATTCTCACCCCTTCTAGTTTGGCTACTGGTGCAAAAGTTTCACCAAAGTCTAGTCCAGCTTCCTGAGCATAGCCTTTGCAAACCAACCTTGCTTTATTTCTGATGACTTTACCATCCTCATTCAGTTTGTTTCTATAAACCCATTTAGTCCCAATGACATTTTTGTTATGAGGTATTGGCACAAGTTCCCATGTGTCATTCTTTTCTATTTGTTCAATTTCTTCGTCCATTGCCTTGACCCAATTTTCATCTTCAAGGTCTTCTATGGTGGTTTTGGGCTCAACACACGAGAGAAGACAGACGTTCTCTTTGTCCTTTTTCCTGGTCAGGATGTTCCCATGTCTATCACCAATTATATTGTTAGTAGAGTGATATGTGACATACCTTGGAAGAGCCGGCCTCTGTTCCTGGTCCGGTTCATCTTGTTGAGCAATATCTTCATCATGGTTCTGAGCATCTACTTGTTCACCATCTTGGGGTGTCTTGTCAGCTTTGGGCACAATCTCTCGCTCTTGATTTCTGTCAGTGGGAGTTGCCTCCTCTTCTTCAGTTGTTGCTTCATTGAACTCAAAGACATCTCCTCCATTAGTAAATTTAAGATTTTCATGATTGACATGTCCGGTCCTCTTGTTTGGTTCTAATGATTCATCAATTTTTACATTGATGCTTTCAATTATCTTGTCTGTTCTTTTGTTAAGACACCGATAGGCTTTGCTTTTGGTAGAATAACCCAAAAATGTTCCTTCATCGCTCTTGGGATCAAACTTCCCAGAAAACATTTCTCTTTTGATATAACATTTACTACCAAAGATTCTGAAGTAGCCTACATTGGGAGTATGCTTAAACCATAGTTTGTAAGGGGTCTTACTGGTTCCCTTTTTTACTTTAACTCAGTTGATTGTATAGACAACGGTGCTTACAGCTTCTCTCCAGAAGTGATGAGGAAGATTCTTTTGGATCAACAGGGTCTTGGCACAGTCGATCAGCATTTTGTTTCTTCTTTCTGCTACTCCATTCTACTAGGGAGTCCTAGGTCCAGAGAATTGTCTCTGTATGCCATGTTCCTCACAGTAATGAGTAAACTCCAGAGAGGTGTACTCACCTCCTCTGTCCGACCTCAGACATTTCAAGCTTCTACCAGTTTCCTTTTCCACTCTAGCCTTGTAAACCTTGAACATGTGAAAGGCTTCTGATTTCTCTCGGAGAAAGAGTGTCCACATCATTCTCAAAAAATCATCTACAAACAGCATGAAATACCGGTCTCCATGATAGCTCTTTGTCCTCATTAGTCCACACAGGTCTATGTGTACAAGATCTACAACATTTTCAGCAGATGACTTGCTACTGAAACTTGCTCCTGTCAGTTTTCCTAACTGACAATCCTTACAAATACCACCCATGGGTTTTGCAATTTCTAGAAGCCCTTTGACCGATTTTTTTTTGCTCACTTTGACAATGCTGTCAAAGTTTATATGGTAGAGTCTTTTGTGCCATAGCAAGCTATTGTCTTCTTTCGAGATAAGACTGATCTTGATTGATTCTCCTTTGACAGAATCAATTGAACAGGCTCCTTCTGTTGAGTCTAAGTAGAACAAATTGCCTTTGCTCCGTCTATCGGTTGCAACATGACATCCGGATTGATTTTTGACTATGCAGGAGCCTTGACCCAATTCCAACTGGAAACCTTTGTTGTTCAACTCTGCAACACTCATCAGATTGTACCTAAGTCCTTTGACCGAGTACACGTCTTCACAGACAACATTGTTGCAAAGAACAATAGATCCCTTACCCTTGATGGCACAAGGGGCATTGTTTCCAAATGTGACTGATCCGCTGTCATTGAGCTCCAAGTTGATGAGCTTGCTCTTCTCACCAATCATATGGTGAGTACATCCACTGTCAATGATCCAATCGTCATACTGATGAGATCTGGATATGAGTGCAACTTTATTAAAAGTTGGGCTCTCCTCCTTTATTGCAACAAATGCAATTTCTGGATCTTTCGAGTCTCCAGACTCATTGTCTGTGACTCCTTCCTCCACAAGATAGCATTCTTGCTTTGCTTTGCTCTTGAACCGGGCTCTTTTGTCTCTGTTTTCATTATTTGGACACCGGGCAACAATGTGTCCTATTTTGTTGCAAGAGAAGCATTTTAAAGGGAGTTTCCCTTTATACTTCCCTTTCCCCCTAGGGAATCTCTTAGCAATCAGAGCTTCAAACTCATCTTGCTCCGTCTCCTCTGAGAGCAGATTCTCAACGAGGTTGTCGATCTTACCGGTAGAGGAGTTACCGATTTCTCTTCCCTTTTTGGTGGAAGAGGCATTGACAGATGATTTAAATGCTGCCTCCTGAATGGATAGGCTATTATCAAAGTTGCTTAATTCAAAAGCAGCCAACTTACCGATTAGGGAGTCTAGGGTGACTTGATCATTGCTCACCGACCTGAGCTCTTGAATGGCAGAGATTTTTATAGCATACTGAGGTCTGACAGTTCTCAATATTTTTCTCACCACCTCTTCTTCAGTTAGCTTGCCTCCAGCATTTCTGATGGAGTTGATCACTTCCTTGATTCGCTTGCTATATTGCTCGATATCACTCCATCATTCATCCTCATGTCGTCGTACTTTCCCCTGAAGCTTTCAACCTTGGCTCTCTAAACATTGGGATCTCCTCCATAGACCGTTTGTAACTTTTTCCACATTTTGCAGGCGGATTCAAGATGTTCAATTTCAGCATACACGTAGTCCATGGCAGCCGTGTGCTCAATCTTAATTTTCTCTTCATCAATTGTCAAGGTGCCAATGGGCTCGCTATAGTCATTGGTAACATGATTCCAGTACTAGTCTCCGTTGGTCTTCATATGTAACTTAATTTTGCTGCATCATAAGGTGAAGTTTTCTTTTGAAAACTTTGGTCCTTCCTTTCTCATCATCATAGCTTTCTCTCTGTGCGATTAAGCAACAAAGAAAAACAAAACAAGGCTTTGATACCAATTGACAGTCCCAATCGGTGCTGAGAGAGGAGGGGTGAATCAGCACTTGAAAAAATTCTTTCCTTTATCTTTAATCCAATGAAGTAAACTTACAGCACAAAAGCAAGCAGTTCTAAGCAAATAAAAAATAAGTGAACAAACACAAAGTGACACAAGATTTATCACGTGGAAACCTGGTTAGGGTGAAAACCACGGTGTGAGGAGACCTCACAATATTTGTACTCTTCTGAAGTACGCCTTGTTAAGAGCGTACCTAGTTAAGGGATAAAAGTGCACTTGCCAGGTGCGACCCAGTCAGGGGATTTGTTACAGTAAGGTCTATTAAGACCTGCTCAGTTAAAGGACTTCAAACACCTTGAAAGATGTCACCCGGTTAAGGGATTTTGATACAAGGGACCTGTTAGAGTCCACCCAAATACTGGGATTTATCTATTGTAGTTTGTTAAAAAACAATAGAATCAAGATCTTTACAGAAGGCTCTGCTTAGCTAGATGTGACATCTATTTGTGCTCGACTAAGAATTATCACCAGTTAACACAGGTGTATTCTCAACCGTTGTTGTGCTGGCTTGCACAACCTACTATCTCTCTTTGACAATTTTCTCTAACCCTTGCTTCTGTAGCATATAGGTTCACTCCTTTTCTTAGCAGAATGAAGGCAACTCTTATTCTTGACAAGCATAAGAATATATAGAGTTATGTCGCTTTGACTTCGCCTAAAATGCATGACCTAATCTTGAGATCCTTTGATTACATCACTCAGCAGAGTATTGGTTTGCTAAGCAAACATCCGATACATTCTCTAGCTTTATTCGCTTTATGAAGAAAACAACAGTTGCATACCAGGCAACTTTCCTTCACAGGAGATAACTCTTTGATTTAAAGCCACTGAATCCAGCTTTAAATCCTTCAGTCACGCCTCAAAAGCCATTGATTCCGGCTTTAATTCCTTTAACTGTGGCACAAGCCAATCATCGAGACAACCCAGGGTCTCCCGAATTTACTGCAATAAATCCTGATAGGTTGGAACAGATAGTTGACTGTTGACTGTGACTTCCTCGGTTCATACCAGAGTCTTGTAATATATCGGTTGAATTCTTCGATTTGTTGTAGTCTTGTTTATGTCTTACCAGTTGCATTTGCGTGGACTACCAGTTACACTGTCCCGGTTGTGTTATAGACACTTTCAATTAGTGCTTTTTTTTTACTATTGCTACTCTTGTCTATACCGGTTGAAGTTCGGTTCACTTTGACTCTAGGATACTCTCTTCCCTGATTGAGTTCATTATCCAGTTGCTAATGCTTAGTGTAGTGACCGGTTTCACAGCCTCTCTTGATGAAGAGTTCCCTTTATAGAGACAACAATTTTCTATCCTCTTTTGCCAATCAATGACAACACTCGGACCGGTAGAAAGCTTACTGGTTACTGATGCCAACATATACAGCCTGTACAAATTCAACAGAACCCCTACCGAGAGTCATGGAAGGATTCCTACAGAACTACATGAGCTTATTGAACGAATGTGGAAATCCTCAATAGCGAAAGAGAAAGAGCTCAGAATCAAGGCATTACTAGAAGTGCAAAGCCAATTGAGCCTAGATGAGGCAACCAATCAAGCAGATGCTCATAAAAAAAGTTTTCAGATCAAAGAAACGATTGGTCAAGTATTAGTTGGAGTAGTTGAAGCGGTTCATGATGGAGGATTTGTCATCTGGACAACCATAATAGAGAAGCAACACAAGGCTGAAGCTGAATGTCAGAAGTCTTCATTCAAACATGAAAAGAACATTGGGAGAGGCAAAGGCATTTTGAACATAGACACACCAGTCTACCAAAAGCCAGCAAACGAACCGGTTGTTGTGAACATCACTGAAGACACCGGTGGTGATCTAACTCCACTAACTATTCTAGCTTCTCTAGTAAAAGGAAAGGCTAAAACACTTACTATTGATGATATAATTGATGAAATATTAGATTTTGGTTAGCAATGTTGCAAAATGGTTCAATGCCTTAGGTGTTGATGATAAGGCTATAATAGAACTAGCCCTATTAGAAATTTTTCTTGAGTTCAACCGGGGACCCAAGGATTACAAACCCATTTTCCCAGCTGAACTTAATAAAAGGCTCCTAACAAAATGGAGAGGACTAGCAAAAGATGCAAAAATCATAAGGGAAGTTCTAGAACAAGTAGAACTAGGTCTAGATGAAGAAGAAATCAAGATTCTCAATGAAGCAGAAGTACTAAACTTGGACTCTCGAGATAGAGTGGCCAAAATCATAAATGGCCAAGAACAAGAAGTTTATGAAGAAACAATGAAATTATGGAAAAATCATGATTTCACCACCCCAACAAAAGGCAAGAAAAATTGACATCGGAACAGGCATCTCCTGAGACACCTCATTCAACAGGTCCACAGGTTAAATCACAAGTTCAATAGACAGAGGCACGGTCCTACACGAAAAATCAATGGACACTGAGGTATGTAAGGAAGAAGGTGATGAGACAAAAGTCACAGCTGGTGAACAAGTCACAACCGATGAGCAAGACAAAACCGATGAGCAAGACACAACCAGTGAGTAGGATACAACCGGCAAGCAGACCCCAATCGGTGAGCAAGCTACACCAATCAGACTAAAAGAACAAGAAACAAGGGAATCATCAGCAAAGACAGTTGAAGGAAAAGACGCCGATATCGCCTAGAAGGACAAAGTCACCTTACAGGTCGGCGAAGAAGTCAATGTAGAAGAAAAGAAGCAACAAGAAGGAAAGGAAGAAGAACAGCAACAACAAGAAGAAATGGTGGAAGAAGAGAAGCAACCAAAGGAAGAGCACAAATCAGGAGAAAAGGGCACTAAACAGAAACAACCAGCAGATATACCAAGTTCCTTTTCATTAAAAAGGAAGCTATCCTTCATAGCAGAACCTAAGTCCAAGAAAGGGAAAAAGGGAAACTCCTCAAACAAGGGAATCATTGATTGACATCAGCAAAATGTCAACAAGGCAACTCAAGTTGCTCACAAAGAGGAAACAACTCATGGTTCTAAATAATGTAAAGAATATTTTGTACAATTTTGCTCCAGATGTAGATATTGATGAAAAAGAACCGATAATAGATCAGCTAGAAATTCTGGCACACACAATTGGAGAAGACATAACTGATCCAGAAGCCATAGTTATAGATCATTATGAAACAAAAAGAATCAATATCCTACATGACCAGATTGTTGCCATCAAAGCGACTGTGTCTGCCAACACCAGGGAACTGAAGAAACAGGTTTATATTATATTTGTCTTAGATTTCTTGATTAGGGTTTGGATTGTAATATTCTCTAATATGATTTGTTAGTTATTTTATTAAATTTAAGTTGTAATATTCCCTTATTTCTTCTTCTAAATGTTTTGTTACTTTCCTTTTATACTTTTTTTCTCCCTTCAATTCCTCCTACATTTCCTTCTTTATTTCTTCCTTTATTTTCTCCTATCTTTTCTTCTTTATTTTCTCCTATCTTTTCTCCTTGATTTTCTCCTATCTTATTTTCTTTCAAGTTTTCCATATTATTTCTTTATGTTTCTTCTTTTTTTCCCTATGTTGTTCAAAATGTTATATTCAATTCCGTTTTATATTCTTAGTGACGTCTCTCTAGAGAGACATGCCATTTGATATCTTGTTATATTAGTTATTAAAATATTAAATGTTAAATATTGAACATTATTTTACTTGATTAAAAATGATTATATATTATAATATAAAAATAATAATATTAACAAATTATGTATTATAATATTATAATAATTAAAATATTTAAAATGTTATATAAGGAATTAAATATATATATTTTATTTATTATCTATTATTATTTTGTAATTATCAACCATACATTATATGGTATTATAACATAACTAAAATATCATATTATAATTATATTATTATTGTTTAATATTTATAATATTAAATATCATATATATATTTCATTCATTACAAAATGTAAGATTCATATTATTATATTTTAAATAATTATATTTAGATATTTATTGTTCGATTTCATTATTTTATAATTATTATTTTTATATTTTATAATTACAATTTGAATTATATTCTATTATTTATTTATTAAATTCTCTTATTATTATTATTTATTTAATCAAATTTTATTATTTAATTATTAATTATTATTAAATCTTATTAGAGAAAGGGGACATTACAAACTAAGTGTATTTACTGCATAGCAAATGTCAGGTCTAGTGGTGACCAAGTACATCAAGCAACCAATAATCTATCGGTAGAGAGTAGGATCCGCCAAGTCTAAGTTTCTTGCAGCTTCTTTTAACTTATGTAAGTTTGTTTCCATGGAAGTAGTCATGGGTTTACAATCCATCATTCCAAACCTTTTCAGAATGTGAATAGTCTACTTTCCTTGATTTAAAGTGTTCCCATCAACCTGTTGCCATACTTCTAACCCAAGGAAATAGTGTAAACGACCCAAATCCTTCATGTCAAACTCAAATGCAAAATCTTGTTTACATTTAGTAATGAGATGATCTTCTCCTGTAATCAATAAGTCATCAACATAAAGAATGAGAATCAACATTTCACCATTAATCACCTTGAAGTATAGATTCGGATCTGCGTTACTCTTGGAGAAACCCAAGCTTGAGAGGTAATAATCTATTCTCTCATACCAAACAAAAGGAGCTTGTTTAAGACCATATATTGCCTTCTTCAATTTGCAAACAAGAGAATCATTTCCTTGTATTACAAATCCTTCAGGTTGCTCTAGGTACACTTCCTCCACTATTATGCCATTAAGAAAAGCAATCTTTACATCCATTTGGTGAATCTTCCATCCTTTTGATGCAGCAATAGCAATCACAGTCCTAACAGAGGTATATCGAGCAACTAGAGCGAATGTTTCCTTGTAATCAATCCCTTCCTTTTGAGAAAATCCTTTGGCAACAAATCTTGCATTATATTTTTCAATACAGCCATCTGCAACATGTTTGGTTTTGAAGAGCCATCTAGATGAAACTACTGATTTTTCATTTGGCCTAGGAACAATGTCCCAAAAATTATTGTTAAGAATAAATTGATATTCTTCTATCATAGCATCTTTCCAAACATGGAATTTGAAGGCTTCCTCAATGGTAGAAGGTTCTGACTTGATGATTTCACTCATTAAGGCAACATAGCTGAAGTATCTATGAGGTCTTTTGTGTTCCCTGAAGGTTCCTTTAGGTGCTGCAAAACTTTCAGCCTCTTGAATCATTTTCCTTGCCCATAAAGGTCTTTTTTGGTTCACAGCAATGTCTCTAAACCCATCAGCAGGATCCATAGACTCATTTGGATTAGCATCTTCCATTAGTTCATGGGTCTCCCTCTGAATCTCTGAAGCATGATCCTCTTCCATAATTTGAGACTCTTGATCTTCAATGTCCATCTCACGAATGTCTTTGGATCTTTTGAATACATCTTCTTCAAAGATTACATCCCTGCTTAGCTCAATTAATTTTTGTCCAGGAATATAAATCTTATAAGATTTAGATGTTTCATTATAGCCTACAAATATTCCCTTTTTGCCTGAGGGTTCCAGTTTAGATCTCTTTTCTTTGGGCATGTGAATGTAAACAGGACAACCAAAGATTCTCAAGTGGCCTATATCAGGTTTTATCCCTATAAATGCTTCTTCAAGCATTTTTTTATCCAAAAGGGAGTGAGGACATCTGTTTTGAATATAGATAGCATGCATCATGATTTTGATTACTTCTACAATTGTCCTATTTTTCCTTTTTGCCACCCCATTTTGTTGAGGGTTACCAAGAATACTAAACTCCCTCTTAATTCCAGCATTATTACAAAAACTTTTCAAGATATCAGAGATATATTCTCTTCCATTATCTGATCTTAAGGTTTTGATTATTATCCCAGACATTTTCTACTAGAGCTTTGAATTCCTTAAACCTCATAAGGACTTCATCAGACTCTTTACATTTCAAAAATATATCCATGTTTTCCTAGAATAATCATCTACAAAAATAACATAGTACAAGAATCCTCCTAAAGAGGTTACTGTCATAGGTCCACATAAAATTGAGTGAATAAGTTCCAATACATGTTTAGATCTACTTTCATTATTATGGAAGGTGCCTTTAGTGTTCTTTCCAAAGGCACATCCTTTGCAAGTTCCTTTTGTTGGCATAAAGCTTAGTTGTCATCATTGGCAAACATCAAACACACCGGTACTACACACACACATCGGTACTCATGATAGAACAACAATGGTGAACCGGTCAAACTTACTAAGGAAACAGCGTACCTTAATCGGTCACATCTATATCATTTCGGTCCTGTCCAACCGGTCTAGACAGACACCACAAGATGCAAATGACTAACAGGTTGCACACCGGTTTGCACTCCATTGCAAATTTACCGGTCTGTGCTTGATAATCCGATCCAAATTATGCGGAGCGTTTTTCAAATGAACTGGAGTTAGCTTTTTCAGATGATCTGGAGTTATCTTTATTCTCTGCGACTGTTTCTAGGTAAACTAAAGATCTGTTTGAAGGCTTTTTGATCAAGAGTTCTGCATGCAAGATTTTTTGGAGAGTTACAGCTTGGCAGGATGGTTTGCTGTAACTTTAATAAGAAAATTTATTATAAATACAAATCATCATGCATGAGAATAAGTGTTGTTGAAAATCAAGAGCGGAGAACGAACAGAGCAGAAGACCAGAGTCTTCTGAGAAGGGATACAGTCACAAAAGAGTGATAGAGAGCGAGAGAAAGATTCAAAAGCCAAGCAGAGGAAGGAGTGAACAGGTATGATCTGAATTGATAGATAAAGAGTCAAAAGAAGATGATTGCTTTTCTTGTGTGAAGCACATTTAAATCCGGTGGGATCTTTATACAGTTGAGACCGGTGTAACCTTATTCCCGGTTCAACTTTGTATGCACTTTGAGACCGGTACTATGTACTTAGATCGGTCTACCGGTGTATTCCCTTTTCTTCAACTACCGGTGCATACACTGAGTTTCTAGTCTATCGATGTCTTCTAAGTAACATGAGTGACCGGTGAGCCCTTACCGGTGCATGGTGTTTGTGTGAATGTACACTAATGACAACTTAAATTGCTAACAATCTTCCCCTTTGTCATTGGTGGCAAAACTATACACAAACCATACTCACTTTCTGGTAACAATTTATACGTTGTTCTTTGTCTGTAGAACACTTCCCCTGTTCCGGACTTCCCCTGTCTGAGTGCTCTGAGTGAATGTTCTGTAATGTCCTATGCTTTATTCCTATTCTGCTCTTTCCTCTGTACCTTCTCCCCCTTTTTGCCTCCATTGGACAAAGGGTTATGCTTTTCTTCACATTTGAAGCTTGGTGAAGATATCCTTATATATTGTTTTGGCAGAGTGAAGGAATGGTGCCCACTGACCAATTACATATTCTATATTCTTTTGGGCTGCTTTTAGAGAGACAATGATATTGTCCATATCTTCCACAATTTTGTAGGCTGGTTCATTGACCAGAGCTTCTGTAGAATTTGCTGTTTGGTTCATCATGTCAAATGTTCGTGCCAAAAACATATGAAATCCAATAATATCTTAGATTCTCTTACTCTTTTCTTCAGCAATTTTTCTCAGTGTAAGAGTTAAACTTGTCATTTCTCTGCTGTAGGAAGTTGCAGTTTTATTCTTGATATCAAACTGAGAGGACAGGGCTTTAATCTCCTCTGAGGCCTTTGCAAACTTTTCTGACAGATCTTGCAAAAACACTTCAAAGTTTGAAGTTCTACTCATCAAACTTCCTGCCTCTTGAAGTTGTTGTACAATTCTCAGGTTGGTTGCCACATTCACCATTTCTTCAACCTGTTTGTGGAGTATCTCCACTCTTTTCTTCTCATAGTGGTCGATTGCCACTGTTTTCGAAATCTGTGAGATCCTCACCGATTGCCTGTGCCAAAACTTCTAGCTGATTGATGACCGGTTCATCGTCATCTATGTCAGCATCAGGGACGAAGTTGCACAGAATGTTCTTTACAGTGGTCAGGACCATGTCCTGTTTTCTTTTGGTCAGTTCTTTGAGCTACTTTGTTGACATCTTGCTGATGTCAATCACTGTATCGGCGACTTTACTCCTCTTAGCTTCCTTCTCCTCTGCAAATGACAACTTTATCTTGGATGAGGAGCTTGGTATGTCTCCTTGTTCTTATTGTATTAGCTCTTGCTTCAGGTGAGCTTGCTCGGTGTGGATTGGAATTTCATCTTCTTGTCCCTTATTCTCTTTAGTTCCTTGATGAGCTTTGTTCTCCGGTTGAACTTCTTCTGGTAGGTCTTTCTCTATAGGTGGTTCTTCCTCGGTCTAAGCTTCTTCCAATTGCTCATTGACTACAACATCCTGTTCTTGTTCTTCCTGTGGACCTTCTTCTTGTTGCTTCTCCTCAGCAGTATGAAGTTCTCCTATGGGTATATAGTTGTCAATCCCTTGTTCAAAATCTACTTGTTCACCAGCTGTGAACTCCTTTGTCTGCCCTTTTTCAATTCCGGTGGCAAGCTCTTTAGTAGATGTGAGTCCGACCGGTGGTGCTTGCATTCATTCAGTTTGATCCTGAGGACCTAGTTTATCCAATGCACTGAAGTCATATCGGTGCCAGAAGTCCAGAGTTGCTTTATAGACTTGAGTCTCATACCCGTTTAATATCTCGGCAACTCTATATGCTGTATCTAGGTTCATGGATGCTTCTTCTAATAGAAGCTTTATTCTATCCTCACTGAGTCCAAGTCTAACCTTTAACAGTGTTTCCCTAATAATTTTTGTGTTTGTACCTAGACCGGTTCTCCATTTTAATTTTAGCCTTTGGTTGAGTTCTGGTGGGAACTTAGACCTGTAGTCCCTTGGAGTCCTATGATAATCCATGAATGTTTCCACTATTGCTACAATCAGTTTTTGTTTGTCATCTTTATTTAGTACACCGTACCACTTTGCAGCATCGTCTACTCCTCGAAAGTCCATTACCTCATCAATAATATTATCGACATGCATAGGTTTAGTGTTACCTTTGCTAGGAGAGATGAGAACTGTTGGGTTTGCTGGCTCACTGCCCTTATCATTTGGTTATGTCCACTTTTACTGGTGCTTCTTCTCCAAGCACTCCTTTCCCTTTACCAGTGACAGTTGCCGGTTGAACCGTTGCCTTCTGACGAGCTTCCTCTTCTTTTTGCTGGGTATGAAGTAGTTTAGTCCACATCACTACTCCATCATGTACTTTGTCAGCTTGTCCAACAAGCATGAGACCGATCCTCCTTTTCGTTGAGAAGATTTACTGATGAAGTTCAGCTTGTTCTGTGGCTTCTTCTCGAGTGAGGTGGTTTTGGACCTCTAGAAGAGCTCGTATCCGCAGCTCATCTCTATCTTCTGAATCCTTCCACTGATCTTCAATAATTTGTACAAGATTTTCAGGTAGAGTTGTGTGAACTCCACTAGGATGTAGATTGAATTTTTGAAGGCAGAATACTACAACTTCTTCAATTTTTATTTTGTCTTCATCATTGACTAGTTGATATCTTCCTCTAACAGAGCCTAAATTGCCAAATTCTTTTAGTCCTGCCACAAATTCGTCAATTGTGGGTTTTCTTCTTCTAACCAGAGGAACTGTTTCCTCAGTCTCTATCTCTTCTTGATTTGTCTCTTGAGTACTTGTTACCGGTTTTGCTTTCTTCCCTCGAGCCTTGGGTTGCTCTGCTGACGGTTTCTTCTTCGGTGTGGGGGTCCTTTTGGTGTAAACAATTTTGATCGATGCCCTCTTCTTCAGATTCTCTTCAATCTCAGCAAACGTACCAAACCGGTTTGCGGAGAGATCCAAATCTGCATTACTTAGGGCATCAGCATATGCCTTAGCAATTTTGGCAGTGATCTCATACCCTAGCTCAGGAGCATATACTTCTCTTGGTTCCACTTCTTGAATGATACAGTTATCGGTGGTAACCAGAAAGCATACGTCGTCCTTGTATTGGTCAACAATAGTTGACGACACCCTTTCTCTTGCGTGTATTTGTAATTGAAATTCTTCGAAGTGTTCAATCATTACACTTCCTAACTGGTTTCCCAGTTGATTGGCCATCTCGCTGATTTGATGCATAACCGGTCTATCGGTTTTCCATGCAACTTTTCCAATTCCCGGGAAAAAGTTATAGTAGAAGCAGAGACATACCAGTAGGGTCCCGTATTTCATTGATTTCTTCCTCACGACTCTGAGCCTCTTCATATTTTCAAATATTTGGCTTTGGAGCATTGCACAGATGTCGTATTGGGCATTGTCATGCATTATGCAGTGTGCGGCATGAATTGCACCACCCGGTATGCTATTTAAATTGCTTGACTGATAAACCTTGTAGCCAAGTACAGCAGACGCAAACTGAACTTCATCATTCTCAATGTCGTTTACAGTCATAAGTCGACCATCAGGTCTTAACTTAGTTAACTTATTGACGACGGCATTGGAGATGGTCCTTAGGGTTAGAGCTTGCCCTCGGTTGCTGTATCCGGTCACTCTATGCAGATCGTCTTTGGTGATTGGATTGCATGCACCTCTGGTGAGCCAAAAACTTGGTTCATGAAGACAACTGAGAACCAATCGAATTAAATCTTCCTGGAAGACGATCGGCTAGTGTACTCCATTGATAAGTCCAGATGATATTAGCTTGGCATACTTATCAGGAAGTTTCCCTTCTTCACATAGTGACAAGTATTTGCCTTGAATGTACGTTTCCCCCAATTCTTCCTGTTTGGCATGAATCAACGTCGTGACATCTTCGGTTAAGAGGACTCCTTCTGGTACAGACGAGAGCGCCCCAGTCATGTCGTTCTCCCTGTTCTGAACCGGCGCGATATCATATGCAAGTCGATCTACTTGATCTCCCCTACTCAACTTTACGTTAGCGGATGAGGCCATTCTTGCTAACCGGTAACTTGCAGAAAGTAGCTTAGATCGGTATTGCACAAAGTGATTCTCAATGATTAAAGCGCGAGAATGATACTTAGCACAAGGACTCATAAATCATAAAGTAAGCAAAGTAAAAGCTTGTGAGTAATCCTACTTTCTTTTATAGGGTTAGGTCATAATGGTAATTACCAAAGGGTAACTATTCGTTAAACGGCTATAGTAATAAATGCCTTACCTAACTTTTCTTTCCGTTTTTCCCAACCGGTTGATTTTAACTTGCCTATCCGGTTGTCCTTGTAGGCTGAGTGAGTCCGACTCTCACCAGTCATACCGAGAATGGTTGAGGATCTACCGGTTCCCTCTAGGCCTTTACGGCTCAATTTGCTAAAGAGATATGACCATCTGTAGATAATGATTTTTCCTCTGTCTTCTCCTCAGCAGAATTCTTTGATTCCTTTTTGAACCAAATCTGTCTGACAGATTTCTCAGTCTTCTCTTCCTTGTTGTTCTTGTCAACCGGTTTTACCAGTTCTTTCTTCTTGTTGAATGACCGGTTCCTACAATCTTTTGCTAGGTGTCCAACTTTGTTGCAGTGATAGCAGATTATCCCGATCGTCTTCCATGGGCTCACCCTTCTTGGACTGGGTGACTTGCTCCAAGAGTCATTGTGGCTGTGTTCCACAGTTTGCACAATTGGTTGTGCTCTAGTTCTTGTTTCTCTTGGTGAATACCGATCTTGGAGACCTGAATGCCATAGTCTTCGATCTGCATTCTTAAGCCTTGTGTCCAAATATGTTGCAGGCATAACAGTAGCCCTTGAAGCTTGTCCTACTTCCACTAGACACCGATGTGGGGCTGGACCAGCATTTATTGGTCTTGTGGCCATTTTTACAACAATTCTTGCAGTAACTATTGTTGGGCTTTACCGGTGCTTTTCTACAGTTATTTGTTTTATAACCCGGTTCCCCAAAATTCTAACAAGATGCGTTAAAGGTTTTCTTACCTTTTTGTGCTAGTGTCTTTTTCTTGTCCTTCTTGCTTGACTTTGCATAAGATGACTCACCATTCTCTTTGGTGACTTCACCGGTGAATCCAATACCAGTCTGATCTTTATGCTTTCTTTGAGCTTTGAGTTGCTCATCAAGCTTGACCGAGCTTTCATTGTATCTTCTCAGGATTTCGTTTCTATCTTCAACAACTTTCATTTGTTCCTTCAGTTGATACAATTCTAGTGACAATCTTTTGCATGCCTCGTTCCTGTCATGCCAGCCTTTCTGCATGTGGGCATTTTCTTGGGTGACAGTTTGCATGTCCTCTTGAAGTTGTAGAATGATAAGTTCATTTGCCCCTACGGCTTCCACTGCCCGGTCCCTTGCTTTTTCAGAGGTTGTCAAAGACTTGACTGCTAAGTTCCTTTCATCTTCATCTTTTTGCTTTTTCTCAATCAGTTCAATCATCCTCAGGGCATTGTCCTCTTGTTCCCTCTTAAGGTTAGAGATCTGATCGGTCAAGATCTGATTCTTTTCCATGAGTTCAAATACTGCCTCCTCAGCTTCATCAGATCCACTCTGCCCAGAGAGTTCATCAATGGTTTTATTGCTTTCATTCAATTATAGAGTTGGCTCCTTTCTCTTTGCAAGTGATCTCCTCAGTCTATTTTCCAGAGAGGCAATAATGTTGTTGGTTTCCTCTAGTTGTTTCTGATACCGGTAACCCTCCATGATGTTTCTCTCAAGCTGTTAAACTTGGTAGTATAGAGAACCTAAGGCTCTGATACCAATTGTTACTACTAAACCAGTTACTAAGAAGGGGGGGTGAATCAAAAAATAATCTTAGTACTGTAATTCATCACTTGTTTAATTATCCCTTACTGATGAGCATAATAAAATAATCATTCACAAGCATAAAAGAATCACACAGATTAACACAAGTATTTATACGTGGAAACCCTCGGTTAGAAGGAAAAAACCATGGTGAGACAGAGCTCACAATTTCACTACTGCAAAATGAAGGCGCCCTGTTAGGAGCTTACATAGCACTGGTTAAGGTGCTACCCGACTAAGGGATTTTACAAAAGATCGGTTAAGATCTTAACCCTGTTCAGAGCTACCTAGTTATAGGATTTTAAACATCAACAAAGATGTCACCCTGTTAAGGGATTTTACAACGAACAGATTAGGTCCACCATGATAAAGGAATTTCAATTCGCTTTCATACCTTATAAAAGAAATGATCTGTTATGACACTGAATGTCTGATTAGATCATACCTCTTTCCCGGTTTGCCTAGCTGTTGATCTCTGCTACCCCTGTATCTATATTTCTTCTCTCAGAAGATGTCTCTCCTTCGCTCTATGCAATCACCAACAATCAACAACAACCTTTCTTGCGTCCTATGACCTATATTTATACAAGAGTTCATCGTCATGAAACCCTTAACTCATAGAACTGTCAGGCTGTAAATTCAACAATAAATCATGCAACTAGTAGTTAAGCTTTGCGTTCTGATCTGGAGTTTATCTTGCAAAACATCCATAAAAATAAAGCTAACTCCTGTTAAAAAGCTAACTCCACTTTTGAGCAGTGGATGTCCCGTATAATCCGGTTTTTAACTCAAACTGCTCTGCCAAATCCGATGCGGATCTTTATGCAGTTGAGACCGATGTAACCTTATTCCCGGTTCAACTTTGTATGCACTCTGAGACTGGTACTGTGTACTTAGATCGGTCTACCGGTGTATTCCCTTTTCTTCAACTACTAGTGCATACACTGAGTTTCTAGTCTACCGGTGTCTTCTAAGTAACGTGAGTGATCGGTGAGCCCTTACCAGTGCATGGTGTTTGTGTGAATGTACACTAATGACAACTTAAATTGTTAACAGCCCTAATCTTCTATGCCAAATCTCACATGTATTTGAAGATGAATTATGGCTTGAGAAAGAGAAGTGCAAAGTTTATATAAACATCCATGTTGAACTCCTATGGTGTGAGGTTTCTTGATATTTGAATTCTTGGGCTATGCTAGAACTTTACCATCCATGAAGGTAATTCGATATCCTTTGTCTTCAAGGGCTGATATGGAGACCAAGTTTCGCTTGATTCTTAGTACAAATAATACACCTGTGTTATTCCTAACCAATTACTAAGAGGGGGAGGGGTTGAATCAGTAAATACTATTTCTATCTTCAATTAAACCTTGTATAAAGATTCTTGCAAAATAAACAGAATGTAAATAATCATTCACAAAAAGACAGAAATACTCAGATCAACACATCATATATACGTGGAAACCCTTGGTTAGAAGGAAAAAAAGACGGTGAGACAGAGCTCACAACTTCACTACTGCAGTAATAAAGGTGCCCTGTTAGTAGCTTACAAAGCACTTGTAGGAGTGCTACCCGGTAAAGGGATTTGGTAGAAGATCGGTTAAGATCTTGACTCTGTTAGGAGCCGCCTTGTTAAAGGGATTTCAATATCAATTAAAATGCTACCCGGTTAAATAATTTATACAAAGAACCTATTAGGGTTCACCCTGATAGAGGGATTTGAATATGCCTTAACAGTATAAAAGCAATGATCTTAATTAGCACTCTCTCTCTAATTAGATCATACCTGTTGACCTTCTTGTTCTACCTGGCCATTGATCCTTTCTGCCTTTCACCTCTATGACTGTAGCTTCTCTCAGAAGATATCTCTCTCCTTTGTATACTCAACAACAAACCTTTTGTGTCCTATGACCTATATTTATAAGAAATTAATCTTATTAAAACCTAACTCATAGAACCGCCAAGGTGTAAATGCACCCAAAAATTATGCAACAAAAAGCTTTGCAAGATGATCTTGAGTTTACCTTGAAACATCCGCGTAGAAATAAAACTAACTCCTGTTAAAAAGCTAACTCCAATTCTAAATGGTGGGTGCTCCGTATAATTCAGTTTTAAATCAGACAGCTCCGCATAATCCGGTGCAGATTTCTATGCAATTGACTGGTATCAATCTTATCGGTTCACCCCCTGTATGCACTTGAAGACTGGTACTATGTATTCTCTTTGATCTACTGTGTTTAGTCTACCAGTGCCTATAAAGAAGTATGAGTGATCTACCGGTGTACCTATACCGGTGGGAATGATGACTGCATCTAACTTCACCAATGACAACTTGAATGTGCCAACAATCTTCCCCTTTGGCATTGGTGGCAAAACATCAAACATCACTCACTCAACACACTTAACTCCCTATCCTATAGACTTCACCTGTGTGTGTGCTTTAGCTCTTCTATCTGTAGACTTCCCCTATTCTTGTGCTGCCTTCTGCTCTGTAGCTGAATCTACTCTGTATCCTTTCTGAACTTCTTCCTTTTTAATCTTCTTCCTTTCTGATCTTCTTCCTTTCCCTGAAGTCTTCTTCCCCTTTTTGCCACCATAGGACAAAGGGTTATGCGTTACTGATTGGTTAACATCTGTAACTTTGTGAAGATGTCTTTGTACACTTTCTTCGCTATATGAAGAAAAGGATTCCATTCACCGGTGACATGTTCTATATTTATCTGTGCTGATTTTAGAGAGACAATAATGTTCTCCATGTCCTCTACAGTCTTGTAGGCCGGTTCACTGATCAGATTCTCAGCTTCTGTTGCAGTCCTTTGCATTAAATCAAATGTTGGGGTGAGAAACAATTGAAATCCAATAAGATCTTGCATTCTCTTGGTTTTCTCTTCAGATGCCTTTCTCAGAATGAGAGCTTGGCTTGTCATTTCTCTGCTGAAATCGGTTGCAGAAGTATTCTTTAAGTTAAACAAGGAAGACAAAGCTCTTATGTCTTCAGAAGTCTTAAATGACTTCTCTATGATATCTTGCACAAAAGTATCAAAATTTGAAGTCTTGGTCATCAAACTTCTTGCAACTTGTAACTGTTGTTGAAGTACCCTTAAGTTGGTTGATACTGTTACCTTTATTTCTTCAACCTGTTTGTGGAGAATTTCTATTCTTTTCTTCTCATAGTGATCAATAGAAATTGTCTCTGAATCGGTGACATCTTCTCCTATTGCTTCAGCCAAAATCTCCAATTGATCAATTACAGGTTCATCTTCATCTATGTCTGCATTCGGTACAAAGTTGTAAAGGATGTTCTTTACACTTGTGAGGACCATGCCTTGTTTCTTCTTTGCCAACTCCTTTAGTTGCCTTGTTGACATTTTGCTTATGTCAACCACAGTCTTGCTAGCCTTTCTCTTCTTGGCTTCTGTGTCTGCTGCAAAGGATAACTTCATCTTGGATGAGGACGAGCTTGGAACATTTACCTGTTCATTTTGTCTTGGCTCTTGTTCCGGTTGTTCTTGCTCATTATGTACAGGTAACTCTTGTTCCTATTCGTTCTATTGTTCTTGTTTTTCTTCATTCCCCGGTTTTACCATCTCTTCCGGTATTTTTACCTCTTCTGGTCATTCTTCCTCTTTCTGTACTTCCCCTTCCGGTTGTACTTCTTCTGGTTGTGCATCTTCTTCCTGTTGCAATCGCTCTTCTAGTGGGGCTTCTTGTTCTGGTGGTGGATCTAAGTGCTGCTCCTCAGCTATATGAAGCTAACCTATTGCAATGTCTTCTTCACTAGATGTGGTGTTGTCTGTAGTCATCTTGACCAATGACTCTCCCAGTAATTGTTCACTTGATGTGAACTGTTCCTTAGGAACTTGTTCACCGATTGTAGGTTCTTCACAAGTAGTGAATTGAACCGGTGGTTCCTTTTCTATCCTAGGTTCTTCCTGTGGACTTGTTTCCTTTAGAGTACTGAAATCATATTGTTGCCAAAAATCTAGTGTCTCTTTATAGACTTCATTCTCATAACCATTTATTATCTTGGCAACCCTATTTCTAGTATCCAAATTCATTGATGCTTCCTCTATCAGAAGTTTGATAGTTTCTTCACTAAGACCAGGTCTGACCTGTGACAATGTCTCCTTAGCAATTCTAGTGTTGGAGCCTAGACCAGTTCTCCATTTTGTCATTAGTCTTGTATTTAGTTCAGGGGGAAACTTAGACCTATCGTCTCTTATAGTTGTATTGTAATCCAAGAAGGTTTCCAACAGAGCCACTATTATTGCTTGTTTATCTTCCTCTCCTAACACACTATACCATATAGCCACATTGGCTACTTCTCCAAAATCCATTACTTCATCTACTATATCATTAACAGCCATAGTGCGAGCCTTACCTTTTTCTAGAGAAACAAGAATGGTTGGAGCAGCTGGATCACCACCTTTCTCATCAGTGATATCAAAGATGACCAGTTCAGTCAATACCTTAGCTTTTACTTGAGCATCAGCTCCCAAAATTCCCTTTCCTTTACTGGTATCTTTGACCGGTGGCACAGTGTTCTTTTGGCTTGCTTTGTAATGTCCCCATTTTGAGCGAGGATTGGAATTAGTGGATTTAGCCTATCATTGGGTCCTTGAAGGCTAATTCTGGTGATTAGAGGACCCTATTGTGGGTTTTAGCCTCGTTTTGAGGGACTTACTATTTATAGTAAGTCATCGTATGGTTCTACTGAGCTCAAATGATTTAGAGGAGTTATATGATGCTTTCACATTTTATTTTCGGCTTCCGGTTCGGACTCCAAGATTCTTGGAGGGAACATCTATTTTTAGTAAGTCACCCCGTCATGTTCATTCATAATCTTTCATCATCAGGATCACTCTTGTGCTATCAGATTTTGATTCTGATGCTTCCTCAGTCGTTTTCACAAGATGGGTGAATTATGTTTATTATTTAATTAAAACGGCTAAGGTTGCCATTTTTATTGGGAATCTATTTTGGGCATCTTAGTGTTATAGCTCGTTAGAACCGGGTTGAGAAGTTTTAAATCCTGAGCTCATAAAACAGGGACCCTATGTGTCAAAATATGGTTATTTTAATGAAAGGGTCTTTTTTTCATCATTAAAGTGGAAAGAAATATAATTGTTTATTATATTTCAAATGTGCAACCATAAAGCAAGTGGCTTTTAAGTGAAAAGTGTCATTGAGAAGTTATGGAAAATATTATATATACAACTTTATGAGAATTCGAACCTCATTCTTGACTTATGCAATTTTTATGAAGTTTTTGGTTGTGGAGAAGTTGGCAAGGGTTTGAGGACTGATTCCTCACTTCTGCAATTTGAATCATCATTAATTGGTGGTGAATTTTGCTACTGAATTCTGGAAAATCCAATTTTGATTCTGTAGATGCAAATTTGGTGCTGTTGTATATCAAATTTGTGGAGAACTGTTAATTTGCTGTTGTTATTGATGTATTCATAATTCTGGTTCGATTATCTTCAGAAGATTATATTAATACTAGAAGGTTGTTGTATCTTCTAGCCTGGTTACGAATTGTTAGCGAGGATATGATATTTTCCAGAGGAGCTGCCTTTCAAATCAGAGAACCAAATAATTAATTATTGGCTGCGAATTACATCTGGACGCTGTGTTTTGTCTTCTAGTAGTTGTACGTTCAAGTTAAGAGACTTCTTTGCATTGGAGAGAGCTGCATAAGCATTTGGGAGGTCTGCGTTTCATCATTGTGGGCCTATGTTCCTTATTCTCAAGGCTGCTTTCAGACTTTGGAGTCTTATGTTGCTTTTGGTGGCTGCGTTTTCTCCCAGGTTGGCCACATTTTGCAATTAAGGTGCCAATTTGAATTTATAATTTGATGTGGTTTTGTAATTGGAAAATTCGTAAATTT
Organism: Chamaecyparis obtusa; assembly: GCA_027943335.1. Taxonomy (NCBI): domain Eukaryota; kingdom Viridiplantae; phylum Streptophyta; class Pinopsida; order Cupressales; family Cupressaceae; genus Chamaecyparis; species Chamaecyparis obtusa. The sequence goes on along the minus strand of BSBK01008712.1, from coordinate 1,451,526 downwards.
AATCCATTCTGGTGAGCTCAGAAGTTTAGAATTAATTTATATTAAACATTATTCAATTTTGGAAATATTTTTTAAGTCAAATATTATCATATCAAAAAACAAAACATTGCAAGCAAATTCAAAAATAAATATTACCTTCAGCAAAGAGCCAGGCAGGTTCTTTACATGCTTCTTCTGCTTGTTGGGTTTGAAGAAGTCTTGTCCATGTAGCCACACCTTCATCATGAACCCTGTCAACTTCTCCAATAAGCATTTGACTTATCCTTCTTCTCATCAGGAAGTTTTGCTTGTGTAGTTCTCCTTGCTGAGTTGCCTCGCCCAGAGTTAATTGATTTTTAACTTCAAGCAGAGCCTTAATCCTCAACTCCTTTTCTCTTTCCATTGAAGCTTTCCATCTTGCTTCAAGAATTTCTTGGAGATCATCAGGGATGATCTTGTGAAGTTCGGTAGGGGTAAGATTGAACTTATGAATACAATAGACTACCGCTTCTTCTATTTTTCTCTTGCCTTCTTCTGTGGCAAGACTATATCGCCTTCCAACTGATGCCATGCCTCATGATTTCTTTAACCCTTCCACAAATTCATCAATTGTGGGTTTTCTTCCTCTCTGTGGATCCTCCTTGACCGGTTTAGCAGATTTCCTCTTGCGGACCAGAGGTGTTGGGTCTTCAGTCTGTGTTTCTTCAGTTTCTTCTCCTTGAGCGTTGGTCGCTTGATGTGCTCTTTTCCTTTGGACTTTCGGTAGATTTCCTACCGGTTTCTTCTTTGGTGTAGGGGTCCTCTTGACATAAACATTCTTAATTGGTGGCCTTTTCTTCAAATTCTCCCAAATCTCTTCAAAGGTCCCAAACCAGAGAGCGAACAAGTCCAAATCACATTCTTGCAGGGCATCTGCATATGCCTTGGCTATCTTTCCAAAGATCTCATACCCTAGTTCAGGAGCATATCCGGTTCATGGTTATTTCAGAGGAGAGCCATATACACTTCCACGATACCCCACAGATAGAATCATTCTAATGGAGTTAGCAAGGCAGCTCATGGCAGTTCAAGCATATCAGTCTACTTTGCACAGACCTGGGGTGGGCATTTCTTCAAAGAATCCTTTGAAGATTGGTGGTTACTCTCTAGATACTATTCCTAAGGCAAAGAACATGGAATTTGAGCTTCAAAGAATTACATTGAAGAAGTTCATGTCGAGAAGTTGTTTTGATTGGAGAGGCCTTAATGACAAGATGAGGAGACAATTTATTCATGTACATCGTCTTGAAGATATAGATTGATTTGCGTACAGAGTTGGGCATCCAAAAGATGGACTATTGCCGGTTAACTACCAAGCAAATAGTTGATTTCAATCTTGCAGAGATTCCTCCTGGCATTGTTGATGACGATGAAATCCTTGATCCAGATTATACAAAACATCGTGTAGAGAATTTGCCTATTCTCCCTCCAATATGGTCATCAGAAGAAGGTACATCTATCTGGGATCGATTTCAATCAATTCTTGCTAACACCAATATTTGGTTAAAAAGAAGAGGCTTGAAGTCTATCAAGATCAAGCCAGGTAAAGATTTTGATCCTGCCGGTCCAATTGGTTTGAGATTGGAAATCAAGGGTAAGAGTAAAGATGGTGCTTCTACTTCACTTTCAGAAGTCCCAGTTCCAAATACATCCATACCAAAGCTTACAATCAGAGGAGGTAAGGCTACAGGAAGGATGATTGAAGTAAAGACCGTTCATTCCCAGAGGATCCAGATTGATTCTATTGAAGATGAGAAGCTCGAGTCAAACAAGGTTCCCTCTAAAGTATCTTCACCTGTGGATGTGCCCGTGGCTACTACACTTCCTGATTCTACTCCTGTGTCTGATGAATCACCCAATTCACCATTAGACACAATTATGAACACATTCACCATGGAACATGCTTCTTCATCACAGAATTCAATATTGATAACTCAGGCTCTCCCTATTTCATCAATTGCTCCAGCAATATTGTCAGTGGATCAATATCAAAGCTTTGAGAATGTCTTTGATACGTATTCTATGACTATTCCCTCTATGGCAGTTTCATCAGTAGCTATAATGGATACTACTTCAGCACAATTTGAGCAGTTTATGGCCAAAGTAACTCACAATAGTCCTACTCCAGTAGCTATTCAAACAGAGACTCCTATTGTGGCTACAGTCGCACAGGCTGATTCAGTTACTACATTGGTTACCACATCTATAGCGGAAACTTCATCTTTCTCTTTTCCTCCATGGCTTAGCATGATTACTCAAAAAAGGAAGGAAGAGATTCCTCCTGAAGATCATGATTATAAGCAAGTTGTCAAGACTAAAGCCTCGAAGAACAAAAAGGCAAAGATGGTTTCAATGGTCATGGTTGATAATAATGAGATCAAGTATGCAAAAGTAGCTCAACCTCTTGTTGATAAACCCATAGAAGAAATGCAAGCTGCTGATTATAAATTCAGCAGGATAGAGCTTGGTAAGCAGACATGTTTGAGTTGTCAGCAAGATGCTCAAGATGCTGTTGGACAGCTCACACAAAGGAAAGACAAGTTGTGGGAGAACAAAAACAGATTAAAGGAAGAAAATGCACGCTTCATTGAAACCATTGGGATGATGAACAATTCTCAGAATGTTGCTCCCATTTCGGTATCATATCCTGAAGATTATGAGGAGTGGCACAAGAAGGCAAAAGCAGTTGATAAGTGGTGTGCACAAATTGAAACGCAAGGCATGCAGGTGATTGAGGACTCATAAAGTCTTAAGGCATATATGCATGGCTGTCAATGAAATAAGGGAACTTATTTCATCCTTCCATCAACAGTTGAGAGTTCTGAATGAGAATTTGAATGTTTGGAGGACTATGCAGGACTTCAATCTCAAGAGGTTGTGCCAGTTTGAAATCATTTCTTTTGTTGACACATATCTCGAGTCTCTTAATTTAATGATCAATAAGGAGGGAGTCTTGGGTAAATTGGTCACAAATTTGCAATCAGCTTTGAATTCACGGAATGAACAAGACTGTCAGATTCAAAGGAGTTCAATAAGTTGTCTTGTGAAGTTTCCTCAGAAGATGGTGAGTTGATTGAAGGAGTTGTGATGACAAAGTTCTCAGAAATGATTCACCTTCACCTGGATGCAAATGATTTTAGTCCCACTATTCTTGATCGGTTCATGGAATGTAAAATTTCCTTGGATCAGCTTCAAAGTCAAGTAACCAGGTATACTAAGTCTCAAGTTTTACGCAAGGTTACTGCGATTGCTCAGCATACGAGTGCACCTGATCCAGCCATGATACATGAGTCTCTTCACAAGTTCGAGGCTTATGTGAATACCCTTCGATGCTGTTTCCTGAGTGTCTAGGACACTTTTTCTTTGTTTTATAGCATATGTTTGACAGATTACATGTAATACATGTGATGATTGTAATTACAGGAAAACATATTCCTGTATGCCAAAGTTATGTAATCTTGTTGCAAGTGCTTTAAGCCTTGTAACATTGAATAAGTCAAAGTAGTTAATAGATTATTGAATAAGTCAAAGTGGTTTAGGGTTTCCCCTTTTCTCTCCACTTTTCTCTCTTTTGTTTTCCTATATAAAGGAGAGAGCTCATTGTAAATTTTTCATCTTTTGTTTAAGCAAGAAAGGCTATACTTGAGAACTTGTGTGGTGAAAACTTTGTGTTTCATTGTATGAATTATCAAAAGTGAATAAAAGTAACAAGATTTTCCAAACTTTGTGTTGCAAATCTTGGGATTGAATGGTGTGTTCTTATGTTGCATTGTTCAATCGTTCTTGAATTCATTTCATAAGCTAAACTTGTGTAAATCATTGGAGGTTTCAATTCACCTTTTGAGAGACTTTGAGCTACAAGAGGAGGATTGCTATAGTAGTAGTGGCTGTGAATACTGAGAGTTGAAGACTTTGAGCTTCAAGTTTGAGTATTTCTCTTTTAATTTCAGAATCATTAGTGAGAGACTTTGAGCCTCATTACTGATTCTTGTTATCTCAAAATAGGATTAATTGCAAGAGACTTTGGGCCCTTGTTTTAATTCACCAAATATATTTATAACTGCTACCTTACGAGTTGTTCTTACGTCAATTGCTAAGTCACCGGCATTATCGTAGCAGTAGGTAATCCTTGTAGAGTTAATAAGTTGTCTTTGCTTGTGGATCTTTTCTTGGAAAAAGAGGAAAAGATTGAGAGTATCATCCTTATTCAATTTCAGTCAAAATCCTGTTGAAGCCACCTATAGTAAGAAAGGAGCCTCCCCTATTGCTAAGAGGAGAGATTTATCTTATTATACCGTTGCCTAAAGTTACAATTTTGTAAGGTGTAGTCATAGTAGCTTACAAAAATTTTAGCCAACAGAGCTTACAAAGCACTTGTAAAAGTGCTACCCGATAACGGGATTTGGTAGAAGATCAGTTAAGATCTTGACTCTGTTAGGAGCCGCCTTGTTAAAAGACTTTCAACATCAATTAAGATGCTACCCGATTAAAGGATTTATACAAAAGAAACTATTAGGGTTCACCTTGATAGAGGGATTTGTATATGCTTTAACAATATAAAAGCAATGATCTTAATTGACACTCTGTCTGATTAGATCATACTTATTGACATTCCTATTCTGCCTGGCTATTGATCCTTTCTGCCTATCACCTCTGTGACCATAGCTTCTCTCCGAAGATATCTCTCTCCTTCTCTGTATACTCAACAACAAATCTTTTGTGTCCTATGACCTGTATTTATAAGAAATTAATCTTATTAAAACCTAACTCATAGAACCGCCAAGCTGTAAACTCACCCAAAAATCATGCAGCAAAAAGCTTTGCAAGATGATCTTGAGTTTACCTTGAAACATCCACGTAGAAATAAAACTAACTCCTATTAAAAAGCTAACTCCAGTTCTAAACAGTGGGTGCTCCGTATAATTCGGTTTTAAATCAGACAGCTCTGCATAATCCAGTGTGGATTTATATGTAGTCAACCGGTATCAATCTTATAGACAGTTCATCCCCTGTATGCACTTGAAGACCGGTACTATGTATTCTCTTTGATCTACCGTGTTTAGTCTACCGGTGCATATACTCTGTTTAGTCTACCAGTGCCTATAAAGAAGAATGAGTGATCTACCGGTGTACCTATACTAGTGGGAATGATGATTGCATCTAACTTCACCAATGACAACTTGAATTTGCCAACAACCTATTAATTGAAGGGAAATTCCTTATTTTAAGTGTATCGTACAAGTTCTAATTCCTTTCACAGGATAGTTAGAATCATCTCCTATAGTAACTTCCTCATCTATATTTTCCACCATGCTATTTAGGTGTTCTCTAAATCATGTGATGTGACGTCATGCCCCACTACCAATTACCCAAGTGTTAAGGCTGGTTGACAAATGACTTGACAGGGCTGAATAAAATACAAGTCTTTATGAGTCCTTTTCCGAGCCTGCCTTACTAACTTCAGCAATGGAGGCTTGAGGTTTAGGCCTGTCCAAACACTTCATTGCATAGTGACTATATTTGTCACATCTGACACATTGTACTTTAGACATGTCCCTCCTTTTCTTGAATAAGCATTTTCCATTTGAATCTTTATCTTTCTTTGTCTTGAGGTTTCTTCTTTTACCTTTCTTGTGAGAGTGAGTATTTAGAACTTGTATATCTTCATTTACGGAGTTTTGACCAATCCCTCTTGTGACTAGCCTTCACTTTTCTTGAATGCAATCAATTATTAGACGATCAAACTTAGGATGTTTAGATCGGGCACTTATCCCTTGAATGAATGCTTCCCAATATGTTGGGAGTCCATTAAGAGCCAACATGGTTAACTCCTTGCTATCAATTGTGTGACCAATGGTGGATAGCTAATCTCTTAATTTTGTTATCCTCATGAAGTAAGATGCGATAGATTCTCCTTTGTTCATTTTCACGTGGTGGAGTTGTTGCTTTAGTGCAAGAGCCCCTCTTATGTTATTTATTTCATACATGCTCTCTAAAGTTGTGGACATGTGATAGGCTCTATCCAATTTGGAGATAATTGGAATTATGTGATCTTTCACTACATCCACCAACATCTTCATGGCTTTATTGTTGTTTTTCGTCCATAGAAGTTTCTCACTATCTTCATCAAATACAAGTATTGCCTTCTCCACGAATGTATCTAAATCATGTTCTCTTAGGGCAAGCATGATCCTGAATTTCCAAGATACAAAATTTGAAGCCCCTTCAAGTCGGTCCTCAAATCTAACACCATTCAAAACTTTGCTGAATATAAGGATTTCTAGAAAATTTAATGGCAGTTAGATGATCTCTGCTTATAAATCTGATCCAATCTTCCTTAAGCTAGCTCCGATACCATGTTAAATTTGATCAAATTTATATGATGGTATTTTTTTAAATTTATTTATTGTTATGCAAATGTGAATATATAATCAATAATGATCAAACCCTACACAGTTCAATGATCTTGAAGGATCGTTGCTTTCAATCCAAAACAATATATTTAACAATATCGATCTGCTGTGAATTAGTATCGATATGCTGTGAATCAATATCAATCTGTTGTTGCTCTATATAGATGAGACAAGTTAATCGAATGTTGTATACTTATATTGCTCTGCAATTAATGATTTTTGTACATCTGCAATGTATGGGAACGGCCTCATACATATATGAGTGCAAAAAGTTGTGTGTCACGTAGAGACATGGCTCTACGTGTGACATGTCTTTCTATTGTAATGACCCTCTCTCCAAACCATTTGCCTACGAGAGTCGATGATAGGCAAATCCGTCATGCCAAACGATGTCAGCCAAAATGGGGACATGACAGTCCGCCCTTCCTGAAATTGCTTGTCCCCAAGCAATGGCTAAACAAATAACCAATCAATCCACCTGAATCCGAAAAGTAGTCATGATCTAAACTACTGTCAATCAACGCAAGCTCCTGCAATATTCTCTGAAATATAATCAAGAGGAATCCATAATCAAACTGGCAAATACAACTCAACCAAACTCCAACATCACAACTGCCAGAGTCAGGAACCCACGAGAAACAAACTCTCGAAATATCAAAACCCAAGTAGAGAGAACAACTCAAACTGCCAACATAGTAAATATCACCAACACATCCCACTGGCCTATGTAGAGCGCACAATCCAACTCTGCAACAATGGTGAACACTCCCGAATGAAACTGCGCTAAGTACGGAAAATTCACACACTGTACAACTCCTGTAGTGAAAACAACTCTGCATCTCACCGACCACTATCTCATAACCATAACTACCATGTACTGCTGATGGCGAATAGTCATCACATGATGGATAGCAAGAACTAGAACCCAAACCAAATTTGACGGCCATCAACTCCTCAACACATGAATCAAATGCAAACTGATGAACATATCCTGCAGTATAATGCTGATAAAAAGAACCAGCCTCAGCCAATAGCTCACCATGCACAGGTGATACAACCCACTGTGACTGATCACCAACTAAGTCAGGAGATGACATAGCCAAAGGAGTAGAATCAATAACAACAACTGCTGAGGTATCACTCCCAAACTCCTGCTCTAAGTCATGCACTATCAAGGTATCAACCACAGAACCTATCACCATGTCATGCACATCACAACTCTCATCTCGTGGCGTCAAACCATCCCATAACTGATGACAAGCACTAGGGACCAAAGTATATCTACGTAACATCATCTCATCAACATGGTCATCAAAGGTAAACTAATGAGCATACCTCATAGTGTAATGCCGATAAGATGCGCCAATCTCAGTCAGTGACTCAGACTGCACTCCAGAAGAAACTAACTGCAACCAATCACTAACCAAGCTGGAACTAACTACTACCTCCGAAGACATCGTCAAGTGAGTAGTATCACTAGCAGGAACCATGCCAACTGCCGGCTCACCAACATCACACATGATCTTTGATACAACATCCCTAGTCTCCGTGCTATCAGTAGTAGAGACCACCACCATGTCAGGCATACCACAACAATCTGCTGCAGCACCCAACTCAACTGAACCTGTCTCCAGTGGAAACGAACCAAACATGCCAATACTAATATCGAGGACAGATATATCCTAATCTCCACTGCCTCTATCAACCTCAACCATGGACATCCTCGGATCACCAGACACCACAGTCTGTGACTGTAAAGAATCTGGTAAAGACTGAAGTCGCTCTAACTCCATGGTCACCTCAGCCAAATGAAACTGTGACTCCTCGAAAGCCAACTGTGTACTCTCAAGAAACTCAGAAGTCACCTCGAGCTGCTGAGTAAGCTCACTCACCTCATCTTCCTTGACCAATAATGCGTCATATGTTGTACTGCCCCACTCCATAAGATAATCTCTGTCGGCTACCAACTGCATATAATTCTGTCTCAGAATCCGGATAGCCTCCCATAAAGAGTGGATCTCTGTCAAGGAAAGATAACTGCCTCCCTGATCATCACTAGTAGGAGAACCCCATCCGTAAACTGCTAACAATTGACGAGCAGCATCGAAATGCTCGCAAGCGGCAGAAATGTCACGCTCACTAACTCTCAGCTGACTAACCACATGATGGTGCTGGCTAGACTGTCTCCTACAATCCTCCTCTGATGTACTGTCCAAAAGAGTAGACTCAAAACCACTGATCTCTGGAGTACTACCATCCATACTCTGCGAATCAACTCCAAAGCTCATATCAACATACGGAGTATCAAAAACTGTAGCATCACTGTCCAACTCCTCCGTACTGAAAGAAACTGCCGAGGAAACTAAGTCCTCAGAACTGTCCATTGCATCCTCCTGGATGTCATCTGTAGCAACACGATCCTGGGACTCACCTGTAAACACTAACATCTCAGATGTGCCTGACTCATCGCAAGCCCACTGCATCCTGAGTGGTCGACTGGAAATGCACACAACTCCCAACACCGGTGTATAAAAACTAATACTAGCATCTGGTAAGCTGTTGGTATGAATGAGAACAACACCGTATAATCTGCTAAGCAAATCCATGATAGCGCTCAAACAACTACAGCTACCAATAGATGATAAAGATCTCCAGTCAACATAATCCCAAACACCAATATAACGATCCCGAATCCACATCCATAAACTAGAATTAGCTGGTAACTCAAGCAAACTCCTCACCTGAGTAATATGACTAATACCAACTAACTCCACATATATGTCTGATACTGTACTCATTACAATCTCTGAATCCGGAATGTGAAGGCTAGACATACTCATATCATCATCAACATGGGACCTGACTGTAAAAGAAAGCGGAGTCCCTGCCACAAGTGCTGACTCCTGAACTGAACTCGCTTCAAGACAAAGCTCATCCACATACCTGTCTGATACTGACCCTGAATCCCGGATATGAATGAAAAGTGTACTCTCACAACTATCAGCAACCACATGTGATCCGCATGTCACAGAATGCTAAGTATCACGTGTAAGATGGATCTGAACTCAACTCTACGCCATACCCATCCACATGTCTCTCTGCGGCACTATTCCAATCAACTGTACTATCCTCGATCACTGTAACATCATCAGGATCAACCGTACCGCAATCGCTATCAGTGTCAATAACACAATCTGGTGTGCCTGTGATGTCTCCCTGTATCAAATCAGCATGTCTCTCCGAGTCCTGTAATGCCAATGGAGTACTCAACAAAGAGGCTCGAGTGTCCTCGAACTCTCGAGAAAGCCTGCCAACTTCCTCCTCCTTCCTCCTCAAGGCATCTAAATGGTCTCTGGCAAGGCTAAGAAGATGGTCACGATCTGAAAGAAGATGTAAATAACTCATCTTCATCGCTCCCATTCCTTCCCTGATCGCCTGTAAGCCAACACAAGAAGACTCTACCTGAACTTCCTTATGTCTGCCCTGTAACTGAATCATCTGGATGTGATCCTCTATCATATCCCGCATCCTGCCATGATGAGATAATGAAGTCACAACACTGTCTACGCTCACCTTCAACTGGCTGGACAAATCATGTGAAGTACTGCCAGCCTCAACCTCATGTGACGAAGCATCTAACTGTGCCTGGTACTCTCTCTCAGCAAAGTCATGAATGCCCAATGTCTGCTCATCTCTACCAGGTATCTCACCATCATGCACAACAGCATCCTCATAATCATCATCTGAACCCACTATGCTATAGTCACTGCCTGTCGTAACCAAACCAATCTGAGCACCTGTGACATCGTCCTCAGGCAACCTGTATACAACTGTCTCAACTTGAGTACCAAGTTGACAGTTACTATCAACCTGCATAGTGTCCTTCACCACTTCCTCTTGTGGCTCAGTAGAAATTGAAACATCTGTCGGAATGCTAACTTGTTTCTCAAAATCCTCATGAAGGTTTCTGGTAACTGTGTCTGCCGATCTCATGTTATCTCTCCTGCGAGAAGATCTACCAAATAAAAATCTAGTCAACTTATCCACCTTGGCTGGGTCGGATAGCATATCATTCATCCAACGATTTTTTTTTATCACAGACTCATTCAACTCATCAATTTCTTTCTTGATCTCAACCCAACTGTCTGAATGATTACTTTTTTTGCTGCTTTGTGGTTCCTCTTTTAGAAAGGTAGGCATTGTAGGACGGTTAACTGACCATGAAGTGTACCTCTTCCTTTCCATTCTGCAATCAATCGAGTGCTGGTCACTCATACAATTCTGTTCTTCCCCAATAGGATGGCAGGAAACGGCTCTGATACCACTGTAATGACCCTCTCTCCAAACCATTTGCCTACGAGAGTCGATGATAGGCAAATCCGTCATGCCAAACGATGTTAGCCAAAATGGGGATATGACATCTATTAACAAATGTCACTTGATGATTAACAATCTTCAACGATATCATTAATAATTACACGATCAATATATCTGTTGTGATACTAATAATTTTATATCAATATAAATTATCGATACACTCACCAATAATATGATTATTGATCATTGCAATATAATCGATTATGTATATATATTTCATAATATGACTATTATTAAATATATATACATGATTGGTGATTATTAAGTCACTAATTAGTAATCATGCACAGTAGAGATTACGTATGATAGCCATAATCATAGTAGATAATCAAATTGTTGAATTTAGATTTCAGATCTAATTATGAACATAAAATTAATATATAAGAGCAATTAATTATAGACACAACACAAGATATACCCTGGGAAACCTCCCTTGTGGAGGTGAAAACCCAGCAATCAGATTGATGAATGATATTAAGCCCAGATTCAACTTACAATTGTTCAGTCTGACCTGGAGAAGTAATCAGATCTGAGGGATTATTTGTTCAAGAAGCAGAGAAGGATCAATGAAGTCACAATCTTCTTCAGGAGCAGATCGTAAGTATTAGAGCAGACTGTAGATATTCTTTAGGAGCAGATCACAAGTATTTGTCAATGGCAGAGCAGCAGTTTGTGAGTAGATGACAATGATAGATCAAATGTATCCTCCAATGGCAGATTGCGCTTCTTCCTCAAGTGCAGATTGGATCCTCCGATGGCAGATTTCGCTTCCTCCTCAAGTGCAGATCGGAAGTATCTTGTGTTTCCAAATTGTATCTTCTTGAATGCCTGTTGTGAGGTTTTTTTTACAACATCGCCCCATTCCATGGGGACCCCCCATTCTGAAACTTACAGACTTAGACTTTTTTTGCCTTGCCCGACCTCGTGTGATTGCCTTGGTCCCGATGATTGTTTGATTGGTTTGGCTTACAATGAATTATTGATTTCGAAAATACTGATGAAACAATAAGTTTTCTTAGGGCAATGGGTTTTAATTTGCAAGTAATGTGACTTCGGTTTCATTTGACTTATATTGGCAAAATGAATGCTTTGTTAAAGTTTGAAAATCATTGGTGCTTGAAGGATTGAATTTTTTGAAAGGAAAATATATGTGATCTTCATGATTTCATGTTTTAACAATTTTATGGGGTTTGTAAATTTGATGATCAATCTTCTTCATGTCACTTTGATTTTCGATTCTAAGTGAAATCAATTATCAAAATCATAATTGTTTCTTTGCCATTTCTTAGATTCAAATCAAATTTTGCAAAGAGCATTTGGTTGCTTTCAAATTCAAATTTTTGGCAAAGTATTGAGGACAAAATTTCGACTGGTGATTTAATTGTTAAAAATTTGATGGATTTACGAAATCTGAGAATGCCTTTTTTCGTTTCAATTTTCAAATTTCCTATTGGCAAAATTTTCGATCTTTGTGTTTAGCAAGCCAATTCAATTTTAATCCAATCCAATTTGTATCATTTGGGAACAATTTTCGATTTTCATTGGATAATTCAAATGCTGGTTACAACTTTCGAAAATCTGGACTGAATAATTAATTTCGATTTTCAAGGCATCATTTGGCATTTTCGAATTTGGTTTGGTCAATATTTTTGTTTTGATTGGAGAAGGTGTCAATCTAAGTCAAGATCCAATGATTTTAAAATAATTTAGGTCCATCCTTTATTGATTTTCAAATGCATTTAATGATTTTATTTTTCAAAATCGAAAATATTTAATTCCTTTGCAAGGTCGGCCTAGATTTATTGCTAATTTAATGGTTTTTTTTGCCATTTTGGTAGGGGCTCGGCCTTGGAAATAGGCTAGGGTAGCGGCTATAAAAGGGAGGCTCCACCATTCATTTTCACCAAACAAAATCAGTTCTCTGCTCTCTCTTTTTAGGAGCGAACTCAGTCAGCAATAGGCAGCGAAATTCTATGTATTTTGGCGTCCAAAGCCATTCTCCAAGGCAGCAATTTTGAAAAGAAGAGCAGGTTCGAAGGTTGGAGGTCCAACATCAAGCAAAATTATAGCAGTGCCAGCTCTGTTCATACCTCAGACCTGGGCGTTTTGGAGTAAATTCATAGCAATTTGAGGACCAATTTGGGGCCTAAATTTGGCATTTTCAGTCAAGAAGAAGGCAGGAACTTATTGGATATAATTTTGGGGCCCCTTCTCATGCATTTTAGCATCTAAAATTGAAGTTTTGAAGGCCTTTTCCACCACATTTTTATACAGATCCGAAAATTGAAGTTGCAATATTTTAGTCTCAGAATTTTGGAGAAGAGAGATTGTTGTTTTGGAGTGCAATTCCAGATTTTATTGGAGGTTGAGTTTAATTGATTGAGGCTTCATTCTCAGAATCTTGAAGGGGTATTTTGAGAGAAGTTTTGATCCAGATTTGGGCCATATTATCAGAATTGTGAAGATAGATAGATTTTTGTGTGGAGTTGTGATCAAGATAAGGCAATTACATCAAGGAGAAATTCCAAGCTTTATATTTGGTGAGTGGCCTATCTTTTCTTCTCTCCTTAGTTGTTTTCACTTCATTGGTATTATTGTTAAGTGTTGAAAACTAGTTTCAAGAGTAGAGTTAGGATTTTGGTTAGTAGGTTGATTACTCGATTGTCTTGATTAGCTTTTTTCTTTCAAGTTCTTGCTTGCATTCCATTATTTCATTTCATCATCATAGGAGGAAGATTGGAGTGATAAGTGTAGTCCATCTCATAAGAAACAGCGGGGAGTGATAAGTGGTAGTCCCACCCCTAGGGAGAAGATTGGAGTGATAAGTGTAGTCCATCTTAAGGCAAAGGCGGGGAGTGATAAGTTTAATCTTCATCATTTCATCATCATAGGAAGAAGATTGGAGTGATAAGTGTAGCTCATCTCTTAAGGTAACGGCGGAGAGTGATAAGTGTAGTATTACATCCCATTAAGAGGAAGTTTGGAGTGATAAGTGTAGTTTCACCATCATTGTAGAAAAGGCGGGGAGTGATAAGTGTTTAGGATGGGTGATGTCAATGCAAGCAAGCAACCGAAAGGAACTAATGCTAAAATAGAAGACAAGGAAGTCATGATACCCAATTCCAACTTCTACTCAAAATTGAAACACGTTGGAGACACCAACATTGGTACCCTTGACTTGATTCAATTAAGAGAGAGGTTGAGAGACAGCCAGTCCCCTATGGCGAGGATCAATCAGTATAGAATTGTGCAAAGAAAGGTTCAGTCTACCCCAGCAGCGAATATGATATGGCAGAATTGGTTACACCAAGTCATCAAGGCTCACAAAGTCAGATTGCAAATCAGAGTGCAGCGCCTTCATCGTGCTTCTCAGTCAGATTTCGGGCTCTACTAAAGGTACACAGTTTGATCTTTGGATGTTTTATTTTATTGAAGGCATTGGAAATGGTAAAGGAAAGATTGATTGGATTAGGATCATTAGCATGAATTTAGAGTTGCAACTTAGATAGTACAAAATTAGAAGCAAGTCTACATGGGGTCCTACTTCTTCAATTCGAATGCAAGACTACTAGTGATGCTTTGCCAATCGAACCAAATCCAATTGGGGAGATGCACTGCACCACTATGGTTGAGGCAAGAGCTTACGCCAAAGGGCAAGGTTGTGGCAGTTCAAAGAGTTGAAGGCAGTCAAGGGTTAACCAAGGAGGAAAGCATTGATGAAAGCAGTTGATGAACTTAGTGATGGGTGGATTGTGGAACAATCAAGGAGATATGGTGAGGGCAGGTGCCCCAAAACCCAAGATTATTGAAACAAAGATGCATGCATGCAAATCAAATCCAAATAGGAAGGTTAAAAATGGCGAAGTATTGAAGTAAAGAGGAAAGTGATTGAAAGGTTGAGAGGGTCAAGTTTGATTTCAAGGCTGTGGCCAAGAGCAAGGCTCTTAAATTGCAAAAGGGTTCACATCTAGGCAAGCCACCAAGGTCAAGGCAAGATTACCCCAAGTGCATGGAGACCTCACCCTTTTGAGGTTGTAATGTCCCCCTTCAAAAAAGATTCCAAAATCAAGGAACAACTGCCTTAACTTTCTCTCCCCATCTATCAAGCACTTACTCTTTATCCAATAAGAGAAATCATATAGATTATCAACTACTATTTACTATTAAAAGGATAATAATTTATTCGATATGAATAATATATCAATTAATTTATTTTTCTCTCAGAAATTCCTTGCTATATTCATTAGATAAGATTGATATAGATATTACAGGAATGATATGCTGTTGTCTCATATCAAGACCAGTATTATTGCAACTTCAAGTTATGTTGTTTCAAATATATATCCCTCTTACTAAGTCTGTATGTTATATCTTTTTTTAACTCCTTGGGTGCAAATCATTGCTATAAGTGAGTCGGATTGTAAGGTTGGCTCATGTGGAATCTTACTCAACCTGTGCATGTTTATGATATCAATTGACCACAACTTTGCTGACGCCATAATTCAGTTTCAATTTTTGCAATTACAATCCTCACGATGGCCAATACAAACTATGCAAGTGCTTGGTGATAGATATATTCCTATTCCATTGTATAGTCCTTTGACATATACGCTCTCTTTTTATCTCTACTTACTCTGTCCTTCCCGTGGTTAAACATACAAACACTCAAGTCCTACTGCTACTGATTGAGTCTTTTTTCCATATTATATCCTCCTGCGCAGATTTATCTCCATTTCATTCTCTTTTCTCTATCTATTCTCCTATCTATTTGTCTCACGTTAGCCTACCCAAATGGAATAGACTACGTATCATGTAACTGCAACCTCCGTAATATGTCTTAATGATTTCCGTCAATGATTCTCACTGCGGTTAGATTCGTTCTCGATATTGAATTGACTATTGTCTCTGTATGTTGCCTCTGACTGTATCAATGGTTGAGTAGGTATTAACATGTTGATTGAGTGATTGACTGTGCGCTATTTTAATAGTTGAGTCTCTTGATTAGATGTTGAATATATATCAAAAGCTGACTCTATTCTCCTTGCCGTCTGTGTATGGTGCTGCATGTATGAGCATCCTTTGACTGCTGACTGGGATTATCTTTTCCTGACTAGGCATCTCCCAATGGACAACGGTGGAGTTGAGTTGACAAGTATCTCTTCTTCTCATTCGCTAATTGGTGGTAAGTCCCCGTGAGTACTCAACTGTTGTTGCCAACAGCTCCTAATCATCAATCCGCTGTTATAAGCCTCCTGTTTGATGGTCTCTTTCTCCCGTTATTCCTATCTCTCCCGTAATTGATCAAGCTTCCTCTTACAGTTCGTTCCTCCCTGATTTCAACAATTCCTCTGTATCGTCTCCAAATTGAGTGCCAACCCTGATGAACGACTGTTTGTGACTTCCAGTATTTTCTTTTTCTACGCTCCGCTGTCCCCAAATAAGATATGTCCACTTGAACTTATATGCTATCGAGGAGTAGAAGGATCGGGTGGTAAGAGAGATCGCGGCTAAGCTTAGGTCGCGACTCTTCCTTAAATCATTGTGTAGTTTATAAATTTATATTTGTATAATATAGTATTGATATTATAATTTATTATATTATAATATATTATGCTATTATATTAAGATTTATATTATGATATTATTATTATATTTAATAATAGATAATAATGTTCATATATGATTTTATATGATATGATATTTATTATATTATGATTAATCAAAGATTCATACATTTGAATTATTATTATTATTTTAATATTGTCATTTATTATTTAATTTAATATTATATTTATTATTTACTTATTATGATATTATTAAATATTTTTATTTACTAGATCTCTTATATATATATATATATATATCATCTATTAATTTAATTTTATCGTCCATAATTATAATTATATATTTAAATATAATTATGTTTATTTATTTTCTTTAATCTTATATTTAAACTCTATTATCATTGAAATCTATTTCGGTGAAGGGGACATTACAGAGGTCAGGACATCAAGTACAAGCAAGTTCAAGTGGTGATGAGAAAGTTTCTAAGGACAAGCTCAAGCATCCAAGGCTTCACCTCATCTCAAGGATTAAATGAATTTATAAGATAAAGGTTGATGAGGTGGCAATTTCATGTGCATGCAATCAAATCATGCCAAGTGTCCTATGTTCTCATTGGTTGACAAATTATTGTAATTTTCTCATTGGCCCACAAAGTTGGTGCCCTCATGTAATTGGTTGAAAGATGGTAACCCTAATTAGGGATTGTAAGATTTAATCTTGGCCCTTGATTTTGCCTCTTAATCTTGGCCACTCATTGTAATTTTGAGCCTCTATATAAGGTCATTTGCTCTCATTTGTAAAGGGTTGAAGAAAATTGTTGCCAATATAGTACCAAAATTGCTTCTCTTGTCATTGTTGTGTCTTGCATGGTGATTAAGAACACTTGGTGTTATTGCATGGTTTCTACTTTCAATTGTTAGAGTTAGATTTCGATTAAGTTGTTAAAGTAATTTCATTTTTAAACAAGTGTTAGAAGTAAGAGTAGAGATAGATGGCTAGTTGTATGGTGACATTGGTAGATGTTTGATAGGGATCTTTATACTAGGCCACTAGCATCTTGACGGCTTGTTGAGGAGCTTTGTGTGGTAATCTAGTATTGTTCCCTTTGAATCATTGCATCTATGGAGGTAACGCCGTTGGCAAGCTTTCATTAGGTTGATCCCCGTCCATTTGCCAATCTTTCCATTCATAGGAGTAGTAGTAAAGAAGTAAGAAGTAGTTTAGTAGTTGAAGTTTGAAGAACAAAGTCGGAAGTGGTAAATTGGAGAAAGTCATTGAATATACATTGCAAAGCTAAATCATCATCATAGTGAGAGTTTGACATCCTCGAAAGAACAACGTAAGCCCGCCGAAGTGATTAACCAGCAAATCACATTTTATAACTGAGTTAGTATCCACAGGTGTAAGGAACCTTGGAGTATCCTCATATACTTTTCAAGAGAGGGTTGAGTGTTTGGTACACTGTATCAAGTATTCAATTGCTATATGTTATGTAGTGGTACAAAACTGACATCAACAATGCCGAGGATGGAATTATATATGCGGGAAGAAGGAAGCTTAAACAGGCCGACCCTCACACGTTATGAGTTTAGGCACAAAAAGAATTGGCAGAGGAGGAAGGGCCGACCATTATATGAAACGTCTAACCCTTGGACGTTTAGACGAAAACAATTTAGAATCAAATTTAAGATTTGATCTAAATTACTAGCTAGATCCAACTAGCTAAAACAATAACACAAATCAGTATACTGTAAAGGATAGAGATCAAATGTTCAAGGCCAATAGGCCACTTATACATTTGATTACATTGGTTAGAGTAATCTAACCGAAGCTACATATCTCTAACATAAGGCACAATCCGGATTAACTCCTTGTTCACTTTATATGGCTGAGTTTGGTGTATAAATACAACATACAAAAATTACTTGGTGCTTGGAGCTTCAGTCTTTGTTCCCCATTTTTCTTGCTAACAATCCCCATCCCCAGAGCAGCACTTTTTATAGGGGGGATGTGTCCCCATGGAACACAAATATAGTCATTATAAATCTGTACAACTAAATCAAACATAATAGTATAATACACATCTATAGATATCAATAAAATAAATAAATTCCATTTACATACAATATTTATCATCAAGAATATATGAAAAATATATTGCTCGGTTGGCTGAAAAGCAGGAGATAATCCAAGAAATGATTATTGATAAAAATGTCCAATGATTCCAATAGAGTGGCTAGGGAGATAGAAGCACCAAGTCTGATTGCACCATTACCTCTGATTCTTCTTGCTGACTACCCTCTTCAAGCTATTGGTTATCCAGTTGCACTAAAATTGGAAACACTCCCAACACAATTTTGTAAAGCGCTAGAAGCAATGGAATTTGCACCTCACTCCAATAGTTGCCATGCACTCAATATATTTGCATTGCTTAGATCAAAACACAATTGCATTCAATCATGTGACTTAGTGATTGTATGTGCTATCTCTTTAATTAACTATTTAAGTCACTAAACATGGCCTCCAGGAAATTCATTGTTATATCTTCAAGTGTATTTAACAGTTTTTATAGTATTGAGTTGAGATAGATGAGAGAAACAACTACCTTAGCATTGATAACAGCCTTGATCTCCTTGTTAAACAAAATTTATTGGTCAAAAGTCTCCTATGCATATATGTACATAATTACATAGCAAAAGACTGCATAAACTTTAAAGAATGAAAAAGGTCGCTAGATACCATATATTGCTTCTTAGAGGACCTAATTTGGTGGAGTCAACTATTGAACAATAAAAATGCTAAGAATTTGAACAATAATTATCTTTCATATTCATATTTTATTGATAAACAATGAAGTGCATTGTAAAAGGACCAATTCTAAACTACATAGCTTTTCCATATATGAACACACTGAAAACACTTACACAATTAAAAACTGAAGGAGCTCCTGGTCCTGCAGTTAAGAACACATAGCTCATACTCATTTTGATTACAACATAAACGAAAATCAATAAAATAGATATAACTGTTACAAATTATATTAAAAATGATCAAATCTACAAGAAGATACCATGTGACCTATTACTAAAAGCAGACATTAAAATAAGAAGTCCAGTGCATGTGTACAAATACATATTCAAAAAGAATATTCCCATGCATATTCATAACGTATATTCACTAAGTGACCTGATGCACATGCAAAAATATATAACTTTGATACATTTATACTCATTCCCTTTTCTAGAACCAAACTTGGAATTTGGAAATAATGCAAATGGGAGAAACCTACAAACAATACTTTTTTCCATTCCATTAAATGTCACTATGTCAAAAGGCACATCTTAAAGCATCAAATTGAAAATAACCTAAACATGCAATAGTGCCAAATATTCCACTGTAAAACAAGTTAGATGATTACTAAAACTTTAATATCCTAATCAAGATAATATTGTAAAACAAGTCATAGCTAGGAACACAAACACCCAATCCTTAAAATGATGATAATAGTTTAGTAAAAGTTAATCTGGTGACTAAACTGCTTTATTCTGTTGTTTTAAGTCCCAAATTCTATTATGTAAATTGATGAACTTTTCCTTCACCTTATTCTGAGTTATGGTAGTTGGTAAGGTCTGAGCAACTTGACCGTCATGGCAAAATGTCAGAAACAATTGCAACTAGTATTCAATAATAAGGAAATCTAGCTTGTGGAATAAGATCAATAGATGAAGATAAATTTATCAGTCCATTACAAAGTGTGAACAAGTTCCTCATCAAAGTAAGATGTCTCAATGTAAGAAAAAAATTAGCAGGTAAAAAATGGAGCCATTAACCCCAAAAGAAAAGGGCATATTGCATGTACAAGATTGCTCCGAGAAAGCAAAATATGTTATCAGGATAGTATTTTTGCACATGTATTTACCTTTACATTTATGTTGATGATAATGTCTCACATTAATCATCTATTCCATGAGAAGATAGAGGAATGAGTTAACTTTCATATGCATTTGGTGATCATAGAAGGGAGAACCATTCAATTTTGCATAGACTGTTCAGCAAACCCTCCATAATCAGGGTGCTTCAAAGATGGAGACCTAACTTGACATTTTACCAGTGGTATTCCTTGCCCGCTAGGGAAATGAAAGTTAGGGATGTAAAGTTAGAGATTCCAAAGGCTAAGGACGAGGAGTATTGTTTTTACTAGGTCATCCATCAAGCCCTAGGCTAAATAAGCCCATTTATTTAGCTTGAGAATGGTGAATATGTTTAGACAGTACGACAAAAGGAGCAAAGTGACTTGGTAGATGGTGGATTTGGAACATTTGAAGGTAGAAAAACAAATCTGAGGTGGTGGATCGATTATGTTAACCCATTCTTTACTACTTGCTTTGTTAACCAAGCCTAATTAGGCCTATTAGGTCTTTGAACAAAGTAAGGGTTAAGGGGTGCTGGAGTGGAGTTGGGTCCTGCAACCTTGGGGTCTTACATAAGTCCCAAAGGGTACTGGAAACTATAATTTATTTGCCAAGTCACTAAGGAGGATTCAAAGTTATTGTTCATAAACTTCTCAATGAGACCTAGAAGAGTCTACTAGCCCAATAAAGGATAGGGGTGTTGTGGGTGTCTTAGAATCCAATCATCAGTGGATTCTAAGTGTATATACCTAAGAGTGGTGCTTCAATCCTCAGGTTGAGAGTAGAGGTGTTGTAGAGTGGATTTCCATACTTAGGCTCAGATTTGGGAAAGTGTCCCTAAAGTCCTAAATCTGTCCTAATTGATCTTAGCCCAAGAAATCAAGGAAGTTGTATGGAGTTCACTAGACCCTTGGAAGGGTAGAATACTTCTATAAGAAATAGTCGGATAAGGTGGGATTGAAGGGTTGATAGGATAGATTCCTAACCAAGCAAAGGCCCATACATCAAGCTTTTGGTTGTACATCCATTCTATTTTGGTTGTGATCTACTATTTTGACTGGTTCATCAACCATGGCATCCTCAGGCAAATGAACCAGTCAAGCAGGATACAACAATCGGCAAGAAGAATTCAGGCTTTGTTCAGTCAACAGGATGTCCAATCAGCCATCTCGCTTGGTTGCAGGCCAATGGAAAGATAAATATTTCACTTGTACCTGAGCATGAAGATACAATTGAGGAAAAGGCTAAACATACATTTGCATTTCAATAGGAGCAATTTGAATTGATGTACCTATCTTTGAGCAGTAGTACATATGATTCATCTCAAAAAGGTGAATTTTTTCATCACCTCTAGGAAGTGTTACATCACACATTCACATCATTGCTCCAGTTATTCATGCTCTATCTATACAAAGTTGCTTGTAAACATGCAATGTACTGCAAGCTGCTGAATAAAGGTAGTTGTTTTGCTAAGCCAGTAAACAATTTCATCTAACGGTTGCATTGTCGGCTAGTTTTATTAGGTAGGTTTTCTTTGCTTTCAATAAGTGCGTTTGTGCAATGACCCTCACCAATAGGATCACTAAAACTTCCAAATCTGACTGTGACAATTTGTCAAACAGTTGGCATACACTGAACGATGTCCTCTTGCAATGATGTGTTTCAAGTGTTTATTGTTTTGGGCATCAACTTTGCAATTGAGATAATAATACCAATGCGGAAAGTAATACAATTAAGCAACAATGAAACTCAACTAATGCAAAGTCTCAATATAACATAAACTTCTCTAATTCTGATTTCAATTCCCAGAATATATGTGTGTCACAACTATCACATAAAAGCACTGTTTATGGACTGTTTACAACACACGAAACATATAAACTTTATTACATAAACCAGTCCTATAGATGCACTATACTTCTGTGCCAATAGATTTTGTTAACTTCCAGCTTTGCTATTTCCAACATACATGAACTATGATGTCTAATACATATGCATATGGTTACTAACATAGTTTGTATATACCCTCATATTCAAACCATATCAATGCATACAAATCTGATTTACCAAACTGATTATGATGCACTGGACTGTATTACAATATCAGACTGAGGGAACTGTCACAATGTGCACTTCTAATGCAGCAAACCCTTGACAATGCTATGTTTTGACATGAACAATGACCAGTTCAGATTGGATAATATATGACTGGTATATCAACAGCAAATTAATGACTGTTTATAATATCTGATTTTTAATGGACTGTCACAGCTATGCAATTCCAGATTTCAGTACAATGAATTATGATAATGACAAGCTCTCACAGTGCACTTCCATTAACTATGACAATCCACTAATAACAGTGACTGTTTCAAGTATATACCGGACTGAATTTAATGACTGTTACAACAGTGATTTCAATGCAGACTTTTAACAATATTTTACCATCAACTATCAAACTCAAACAGTGTAAAAGAACCTGGATAATGCTGCATAAATTGCTGGCAAATGCTGATGACGGCTGATGAAGATGACACCCCAAATCTGCCCAAACAGCCCTCCAAACTGTGACCAATCTGCAGCCCTGTGCTGTGGACTGCCAGTCCAGATGCCAAAGCTTAAAACTGTAATTTTTATTTAATTTTTTTGTGCATTTTTTAAAAGTGACGAAAATGCCCTAAATGGAGGCGCCTAGGGTTAGGTAAAAACCCCTCAAATGCATAAAATTAGTCTCCAGCTCGTGTGTGAGATATGAGCAAAAGTATGAGTCCAAACCCTGATATGACCAGTCTGAATATGTGCCCCTGTATAAAATAATTGCAGGGATTTTAAGGCCCCAAAAAGGCATGAACTTGGGCGCCTAGGGTTAGGTAGTAACCCTACCAAAGTACAAAATGATTCTCCAAGGGGTTGAGAAGATATGAACAATTTATTGGTTCAAACCCTGATTATGGCAATTCTGAAAATGATCAAATTTGTCTTCAATCCTTTGCCAAATTGATTCACCAATGCCAATGATGAATTCCAAACCTTATTCCAACAATTGCAAACCCTACAATTGATTCTCAATGAAGTCCAAATGAGATGGCTGAATACCAACTCCACAATTGCAATAATTCAAGTGATATTTCACACCCTCAAAATTGCCAATCTAGGGGAGTGATTCGTTCCCAAAGATCGAATAATAATTTGCAGATCCAAAAGACCACAAATGTCTTCACAATGAAGAAGTAGAAGAGATATCAAATCAAGCATGTAGAAATGAGAGGCCCAGCCCTCTATTTATTCACTTTTTCTAAGAAGTTACAGGAACTTTTAGAAACCTCCTTTATAAAATCTCATTAAAAAGCACTTTTTATAATAAAGTAATATTATAAAATAAAAAGTGCAACTCAACTTAAAATTAGAACGTGTAGGCCCCAATAACTCATAATAATAAAATATAACCTCTTAAACACTTCTCCAAAAGCAAATATAACCATCTGATCTGCAAAAATGACTCTCTCTCCAACCCATTTGCCTACGAGAGTCGAGGATAGGCAAATCTAGCACGCTAAACAAGGTCAGCCAAAATGGGGGACATGACAGTTTGCACAAGCTTTCTTTGTTTTAACTAGGTTTGCTTCGCGTTGGTCGCATCATCCTTTTTAACTCTTTTTGTTTTTGGTCCCCTCACTCTGTAGTCCAATGGAGTAGATGAACGCACTTAGAGGTCTCGGTTCTACATTCCTCATTTTTTCTAAGAACAAACAAGGCATGTTCCCCAGTTAGAGCTAGTTGTTGTCCTCAATTTTGACATCACAAAATTGAGACAGCCCTACGCAATTTTATCATGGATTCAAAGGTGCATCCCCTATGTTTCTATGCATTGATAAGGTGTCATGAAGGCAGTTCGTCATCCTTGAATTGTACTTTATGTAGCATTATGTATGTGTTCTTTTTGAAATGCTTGTTAGAACAAGTTTTTCTTCTCTAACTGCAAGCACTTGATTTTTGGCAATCTTCAATTGTATTCTTTGTTTTTTCCTTTCTTGTAAATATTTTTTAGTCTTGTTTTTCCCTTAGTATAAAAGCCCTTAGAATTCCACTCGTTTTGAGGTATCTTAGGCATCAAACACAGTTGTCTAGCTCAAGTTATAAAGGAAAATGTAGGGTTTTTCAGATTGACTGCACATTTTATTAAAAATCCTTCAAAAGTGGGCTTTTTATTGTCAATTGCACGAAATAAAATTATTTTTAATATCTAAAGTGGATTTTGACATCCATTTTTAAAATTCAACTCATTCTAAGTTGATTTGACCATAGTTTTTAATGTTTTCAGAAAAATTGGCTTTTTTAGTCTATTTTCATGTTACTTTACTAAAACTATAGTTACATATTAAATTTAATTAAATTTAGTCACTTGAGTGCATAAAAGTGGGGTTTTTATCATTCATTGCATATCATCCACATGCCAGTCTTTTTTCAAAACTCGCTTTCAATGAATTTAAGTCCCGTAGTCACAATAATGGACTTTTTTTATGCAATTGCATATATTTAAAGTTTAAAATTGTGTAAATGTAGTTGTTATAATACATTTACATATTATGTTTTATAACTTTAGTGAAAAGGTGGATTTTTCAAGCCCAATTGCATGTGCAATTCATATTACAAATCCTGTATGTATAACTTAATTGAAAATGTGGCTTTTTCCAAGCCAAATACATGTCTTTTGAAATGTTTATTTGCACTCAAAAAAGTGCATATTTAATCATTTAAGTTAGTGTTATTTTTATATGCAAATGCATATATAAAAAAACGTCTTTAACTATTGAAGCATGTGTTTTGGACTTGTAAAAGCTTGTCATTACTCTTTATTACATGCATTTTGATCAAAACTCTTATGGTGGCAATTTTGGAGAAGAAAACATGTGTTTTTGACTTGCAAAAACCCACTTATTTTGGGCGTTTTTGAGAAAATCGAAATTTTGAAGCAAAGAATCACAAGATTCATCACCAGAACTTAATCATTTTTGCTCCCTATAGGATTGTTTTTGCACTAAATCTCTCAAGGATCATTCTTGGCTACTCAAAAGTGCAGATTTGAAAGGATTTTCTTCACAAAACAGCCTATTTAGGACACGTTTTTGGGCTTGTTTGCGCAAAACGGCTCATTTTTAGCCATTTTTCTTCATCAAATTCAAATGTTTTGCTACTAATTGTTATTCCTAACCGGTTACTGAGAGGGCGGGGTGAATCAGTAAATACTATTTCTATTACAATTCAACACTTGTTTAATTATTCTTCCAAGATAAGAAGAATATAAACAATCATTCACAAGCATAAATAGAAATACACAGATCAACACATGATGTATACGTGGAAACCCTCGGTTAGAAGGAAAAAACCACGGTGAGACAGAGCTCGCAACTTCACTTCTGCAGAAATAAAGATGCCCTATTAGGAGCTTACAAAGCACTTGTGAAGGTGCTACCCGGTTAAGGGATTTGATAGAAGATCAATTAAGATCTTAACTCTGTTAGGAGTTGTCTGGTTAGAGGACTTCCAACATCAACAAAGATGTTACCCGGTTAAATAATTTTTACAAAGAATAGATTAGGGTTCATCCTGATTGAGGGATTTCAATATGCTTTCACACCTTATAAAAGCAATGATCTTAATTGACACTGATTGTCTGATTAGATCATACATGTTGATCTCTTCCCCAGTTTGCCTGGCTGTTGAATCTTTTTTGCCTCTTTGCCTTTCACCTCTGGTGACTATAATTTCTTTGCAAATATCTCTTCTCTGTGCTCTCTATTCAACAACTATCTTTCCTGCGTCCTATGACATGTATTTATACAAAAGTTCATCTCAATGAAACCCTTAACTCATAGAACCGCCAAGCTGTAAACTCGATCTTAAATCATGCAACTAGCAGTAAAGCTTTGCTAACTCCTGTTAAAAAGATAACATCAGTTCTAATCGGTGGATGCTTCGCATATTCCGATTTTAACTCAAACTGCTCCGCAAAATCAGGTGCGGATCTTTATGCAGTTTTGACTAATTAACTCTTATACCCGATCCATCTGTGTATGCAACATAAGACCGGTACAATGTACTTAGTTAGGTCTACCGCTGTATCCCCTCTATTTAGTCTACCGGTGCACACACTCTGTGTCTAGTCTACCGGTGCCTTTAAAGTAACGTGAGTGAACTACCGGTGAACCTTTATTGGTGGGAATGGTGTTTGCAACTAATCTACACTAATGACAACTTAAATTGCTAACACTAATGTGAGTCCTTGGTCATTACATTTCATTTGCGGCTTGTTTATCATCTTTTAACTGTTTTTGATACCCTAGGTGTCGTTTTTGGTTGCCTTTACATGTGCATTTGAAATGGTCAATTTTGTTGCTATTCTCTTGCATTTTGTTTCTCTTTTCTTCCCACTTGGCAATTATTGCATATTGACTCTCCAAAATAAGAGAATTAAGACTAGGATTGAAGACTATAAATGATCTTTTGAGCTCATCTATTCTAAATCCGAAAATCCTCTTGGATTTATATCAAATTTTGCTCAAAGATTTGGCAAGACTTCTTGTAAGTTGAGGTAATTTTTCCTTAAGTTCTTCCCCAATTCTTTCCAAGTTCATGTTTTGGTTTTTGATTAACATGTAAGTTTTCATTTCTATTTCAGATTTACATGTTATGTTTGTTTTGATGATCCTTCTTCCATCTACATTCTCCAAGTTGCATGTGCAAGTACTTCATCTTACTTGTATGTGTAGTCGGGATTAAAAAATCCGTTCTTGAAAGAGACCATCAAATAAAGTGAGCTCATTTATCACATGTTTTTGCATCCAAAAACCCCACTTTCATGCTTGCATACACTCCATTCATACTTTACATATCGTTGCCACATGATTTAAAAACTCATGATGGTGGTTGCTTGCATATGCTTGCACATTACTTATAATGAAAACACAATATCTCATTATAAGTGGATGTCTTTCCATTCAATTCCATGCATTTTCCATATAATAGCCTTGCTATCCACATATGCTTCCACATTCCAAAAACCCGTTTTTGGGTTTTTCACCATAAAAATGCATGTTTTTGTGCTCAAACATTTGCATCCATTCACTTTCCCACAAGTTTCCAGCCATCTTCGATATGCAATGCTCCTAGAAAATCTCATTTTTGAGTTTTTCCCCCATTTAAAGAGTTGGTTAACCTTAATTCCTTCATCCGTTATTGCTTAACAATCCCACTTTCATGCATGCAAAGAAGAAAGAGGAACACGAGGCAAACATGACCACATAATGGAGCCTACAAGGAGGTGAAAGAATGATTACAAGCATAGAATGCTTTCAAGACAAAAATGGTCAAGGAACACTCAACGGAACAATCAAGGATGCATATTCATATTCCGGTTCAAGATGCTTCCACCAAACCTGGGCACACCATTCATAAAGCATTCCCTCAGAAACATGAAGATTGAAAAGGATGATGTAATAGGGGGCATGTCTTGTCAGACACTTAAAATATTTTCATCATGCATTTGTACTTTGTAATCGTCAGAGATTACATGTAATAGAAAAACAAGATGTAATTGCTTGTGATAGTATCACATGCAAAGTTGTAACATGTAATCAGGTTGCAAGCGCAGTAGGCATGCAACTTTGAATAAATCGAAGTTAGTAAGTTAGTTACTTAGAGAATAAGTCAAGGTGGTTAAGGGTTTTCCCCTTCTTTCTCCACTTTTCTCTCGACTCTTTTCTTATTTAAAGGAGGTAGATCATTGTAAATAATCATCTTTTGGCAAGGCAAGAAAATTTTGCCAGTTTGTATCTACACTCTAAGACTTTGAGCTTAGATATAAATTTGAATTGCTTTCAATAAAAGGGGCAACTTGCTTTCAAACTTTGTGTTGTTTCAAGGTATTATGTGACGACATTTCTCGAATATTGATTGTGAGTTTTGGAGTTTTCATCAAGAGGGATTTGAATTCAATTGTGCAGACTTTGAGCTGCCTATTGCATTCAAAGCCAATTTGAATTTTTGAAGACTTTGTGTTGCGGGAGGACAAATTTTTATAGTTGCTAGTGGCTGCATATACTAGGAGTTGAAGACTTTGAGCTTCAGCTTTGTTTTATTACAATTTCAAGATTATTAGTGAGAGACTTTGAGCCTCACTAATGATTCTAGTTATTCTTCAAATAGGATTAATCGCAAGAGACTTTGGACCCTTGTTCTTAATCTACCAAATATAACTATAACTGTTGCCTTAGGAGTTGTTCTTACGTCAACTACCAAGTCACCAGTATTATCGTAGCAGTGGGATATCTTTGTAGAGTTAGAAATTTGTTGTTACTTGTGAATCTTTTCGGAAAAAAGAGGAACAGATTGGAAGAATCACCCCTTTATTTAATTCCAGTTGAACTCCTATTGAAGCCACCTGCGGTAAGAAGGGATCCTCTCGTATTACTGAGAGGAGAGATTTATCCCACTATACCGTTGCCTAAAATTACAATTTTGTAAGGTGTAGTATTAGCAGCTTACAAAATTTTTAGCCAACACAAAGACAGCACACCACCGAACAGTAACCGAGCTCGTCGGTGAACAAACAAGCACACTCCACCGAGAACTCCAAAGTAGTTATTGAGCACATCTAACAAGCTACCAAGATACAGGGTTGCCATGAACCCAAGATGCTCTTGCATCAGACACCTGGGGTTGAAAAGAAATGATTCTCAGAATCATGAGTAAGGTACAACCTGACCTGAATCCAACTTAGATTGAGAAATCCATGTAGAGTCTTCAATCGGTCTGTTCTTCCACTTTACCAAGTACTCCATGTAATCCTTTCCTCTTGTGCTTCTACCAAATTTTCGCTCCAAAATCTTTTCAACTTCTTTTGTTTGCTTCTTAGGATAATCACTCGCTACTCTCATTTCTTCGTCAGGTTCATGTACTCATACAAATCTGCAATGTTTGAATATTGGTGATATGTCCATGTCATCAGGTAACTCTACTTCATAAGCATTTCCACTATCAAACTTCTTTAGTGCCTTGCAAGGACCAAATTTCTTCATCTTCAACTTACTGTAGGTTACAACAGGAAATTTTCCTTTCTTCAAATGAACCATTACGTATCTGCACTATCCTTGTATTTCTGATTACTTTGCTCCAACTTATGTTTCACTTCCTCATGTAATGACTTCATAAATTCAACAAATTATTCCCCTTCAACACTCATCTTCTCTTCTCCAACAATATCTTTCAAGTCTGATATACCCCTCGGTTGTATGCCAGTAATAATATAAAAAGGTGTTTTGCCAGTACTCTTATTCACTGATTTATTGTATGCAAACTCAACTTGTTCTAACATTAAATCTCAATTACTCGGTTTGTCTCCAACTAAGCATCTCAACAGGTTACCCAAACTTCTATTTACAACCTCTACTTGTCCATCAGTCTGTGGATGAAATGTCAAACTATACTTCAACTCGGTGTCTAGCTTCTTCCATAGAGTCTTCCAAAAATAGACAACAAACTTACTATCTTGGTCAGAGATTATACTCTTCGGTAATCCACGCAATCTGACAATCTCCTTGATGAAAAGATCTGCTATAGGCACTCCATCTGATGTTTTCCTACAACAAAATACATGTTGATATCGTTCCAAGGTTTCTAAGCATCAAAAATCGGTGTATATAATCCAGTATTCTGACTTACTCCTTTTACAACTTGACAAACTCGACAACTCTTCACAAATTTTTGAACGTCCTTATACAATTGCGGCCAAAAATACCTTTCATTAAGTAGATTCAATGTCCTATCTATGTCAAAGTGTTTAGCCAAACCACTACTATGCTTCTCCTTTATCAAATTAGTTCTCATTGATCCTCTCGATATACATAACTGAATTCCTTTGAAAAACATACCTTCTCTAATGAAATAGTCTTCCCACCTACTTGGTTGATTTGGAATAGGTGCTCTGCACATTCTCCACAACTCAGAAAAAAAAGGGTCAATTTAATACAAATTCTTCATATCATCAAAACCAAGAACCTAAATTCTCATTTAAGTCAGTAAAGATCTTCTACTCCATGCATCAGCAACTCCGTTAGATACTCCACTCTTATGTTTTATCACAAATGTAAAATTATGCAAATACTCCGATGGTCTCAACCGGTGCTAAGAGGGGAGGGGTGAATCAGCACCCACTAAAACTTTAGTACTAAATTTGATATACTCTAACCAAAATTGTAAGCAGAATAGATTCTATCACAGAAATAGCAATCACACAAATAGTAAACAACACCAGATTTATCACGTGGAAACCCAAATCGGGAGAAAACCACGGTGTGAAGAAACTTCACAAATTTTCCACTCTTCTGAAGTGCGCCCTGTAAGGAGCCTTCCCTGTTAAAGGATTACAAACGCACTGTTAGATGCAACCCGATTAAG
The DNA here is from genome assembly GCA_027943335.1 of Chamaecyparis obtusa. Taxonomy (NCBI): domain Eukaryota; kingdom Viridiplantae; phylum Streptophyta; class Pinopsida; order Cupressales; family Cupressaceae; genus Chamaecyparis; species Chamaecyparis obtusa. Next base: position 1,420,787 of record BSBK01008712.1, on the reverse strand, counting down.
GCATTTGAGTAATAAGGCATGTTAGAACCTGCCTGGTTAGAGGACTTAAAACACCTACACAAATGTCACCCAGTTAAGGGATTTAATACAAGGGACCTGTTAATGTCCACCCAAAATACTGGGATTTTGCTATTGCAATTGTCAGAGAGCAATAGAGGTTTTGATCTTTTAAGAATGACTTTGTTGAGCTTGATAAGATCGTTGTTCTCTTTCAATTGAGAATCATCACTAGTCACTGCAGGCATGTTCTCATTGGCTGTTGTGCTTCCTTGCAAACACTTCTTTTCTTCTTCTCTTCACTTTTGTAGCTTCTCAGCATACAGGTTCACTCTTTTTCTTTGGCAGAATGAAGGCAAACAATGTTCTTCACGGGCTGAGTAATATATAGGCTTCTTGCCCTTTCTGCTTTTTACATACACAACCTGTTTAAAGATCACCTTCAAATCCATCACCCAGTGGAGTCTCAGTTCACTGAGGAAACATCCAACGCATGCCATGTGCTTTTTTAACTTTATGAAGGAAAAGACAAATGCGTGTCACAAGCTTTCCTTCACTAGAGTTTTCTACATGTTTTAATGCCACAAACTCCGGCATTAAAACCCTCAATTGTGCCTTGCGTCGATCGTCTTGATAACACAAAGTCTTCCGGATTTTCTGCAATAAATCTCAATCAAAGAGTCACACAACTATTTGTCAATTGTGACTTTCCCCGGTTCATCAATCTTGATGAAAACTTCACTGATCAGTTTATTTCCTTAGGTTGTGCACAGGTAAGAACCTTATCCTTTCACCATATCATTCTCTGGCTGTACCAGTCGCATCCTTGGTTCCTCGGTTCCTATTACCACTTACCGATTGCACCTTCCTCGGTGACTAATTGCTCTCATGATCAGTTAGAGCTTTATTAGTAGCAGAGATAGTGCCTTCTCTTTCTTACTATGTGTCACCGGTCTCCCTGCAATTATTATTGTCAGTTGTACCTGACCTGCGCTTGGTTCCTGACTGAACATTGTGGACCTCCCTAGCCATAATTGACAACACCTCTTTGCCAATCAATGACAATACCAGTTTGCAATGTATTGGTTACATTCTTACCGGTTAATGCCAACATACTCAACCTATTTCATATGTCTCTGATTCAACTTATTCTGACTACCCAAATACTTTAAAGCCTTATGATCAGTATACAACACAAATTTACCCAAGAATTTTTTCAAAACATCATTCATTAAACTCATAAAAGTACTCAGTGCATTAGTTAAATCAAAAGACACAACCAACCATTCATACAAAACTTCTTTTATTTGAAAGCAATCTTTAATTCATCACCTTCTCTGATTCTGATTTGATGATATTCACTCTTCAAATCAATCTTGGTAAAAAAAATTTCTTCATTATATCATCCATTCTCAGTATAGGAAACCGATACTTAACCATTATCTTGTTGATAGCTCTAGAATCAGTACACATTTGTCATTCTCCATTTTTCTTAGGTGCCAAAACAGCTAGTACTACACATCGACTCAAACTTTCTCTAATCAAACCTTTCTGCAACAACTTTTGAACTTGTCTGTTGAGTTCCTTATTCTCAATTGGTGTGGTGCCTTATTTGGCAAACTAGCTCCAGGAATCAGATCTATGCAATGACTAATACTTCTCATCGGTGGCAAATGTTGGCATTAAGGGATGGTAACCGGTAAGCTTGCTACCGGTACATGGCAATTAAGTATTGTCATTGATTGGCAAAAGAGGAAAGAGGTGTTTGACATCTCAATCTAAGGTCTAAGGATCTAAGGACACCAGTGTTGGATCTGTGAATCGAAACAGTTATCAGTTAGCTGACAACATTCTGTCTGTAGAGATACTGGTTTGACAACTGGTGACACCGTACAATGAACAAGAGATCATTTCTATTCATCAGATGCTACCAGTCACAAAGGAGACGCAAGCAAGATCTGTCTTGTATCCAAAGAGGACAATAGCCGGTTATGGCAAAAGAGGCTTTGCCACATAAACTTTGACAGTATTGTCAAGGTGAGCAAGAAGAAATCGGTAAGAGGACTCCCTGAGATCACAAAACCTGACAGAGGTATTTGTAAGGATTGTCAATTAGGAAAACTGACAGGAACAAGTTTCAGTAGTAAATCTTTCTCTGCTGAAAATGTTCTGGATCTTGTGCACACAGATTTGTGTGGACCTATGAGAACAAAGAGCTACTACGGAGACCGGTACTTCATGCTTTTTGTAGATGATTCCTCAAGAATGATGTGGGCACTCTTTCTCAGAGAAAAATCAAAGGCGTTTCACATGTTTAAAATCTACAAGGCTCGAGTGCAGAAGGAGACCGGTAAAAGCCTAAAGTGTTTGACATTAGATAGAGGAGGTGAATACACCTCTCAAGAGTTCACTCACTACTATGAGGAACAGGGAATAAAAAAGTAGTTATCCACACCTAGTACACCTCAGCAAAATGGAGTAGCAGAAAGAAGAAATAAGACACTGATTGACTGTGCGAGAACCCTAATGATTCAGAAGGATCTTCCTAATCACTTCTGGAGAGAAGCTATCAGCATTGCTGTCTACACGCTAAACCGAGTTCAAGTCAAGAAAGAAACCGGTAAGACTCTATGAACTATGGTTCAATCATACTCCTAGTGTAGGATATTTCAGAATCTTTGGTAGCAATTGTTACATTAAGAGGGACATGTACTCTAGGAAGTTTGAGCCCAAAAGTGATGAAGGTATATTTCTAGGTTATTCTACCAAGAGTAAAGCCTACCGGTGTCTAAATAAAAGAACAGGAAAAATAATGGAAAGCATCAATGTAAAGGTTGACGAATTGTAATGACCCTTACTATAAAGGCCACTAAAATCTCCAATGCTGGACTGAGTAATTTCGTCAAACACTTTCCCTGCAACCTGAGTTTGCTGATGTCTGCTTGTTTTGATTTGATTGTTTGGTACCAATGATGTTTTAATGATTGCAAATGGTTGCAAAGTAACTAATAGAAAGTCTAAATGATATGCAACTTATATTTATTCCTTTTCGAGTACAAATGCATGTAATCCTATAAAGGCCACTAAAAACCCCCAAATCTGAACTGAGACAATTCATCAAACACTTGACAAGCGACTGAATTGTTTGTTTGAGATGTTGTGTTTCAATATGATAGTTGTTTTGAGCATCAAGTACAATTGAGATAACAATACCAATATTGAAATGTAATACAATGAGCAACAATGAAACTCTAAATATCAATGCAAAGACCCCAATGCCAATGTATCATGAACTACCCAGATTCTGATTGCAATGTTCAGAAGAATGATTTTCTATAAATGTATGACAGTTACAAACTCTTACCCTTGAGCACTGAATTATGACAAGAGAATGCCCTAGCAATGCACCTTAACCATTATATCAATCCAAAGGCAATGTATAGCAAAGTCTGAATACAATGGACTGTTTACAATCACTGAATAACGACACTAAATGTAGGGACTGTCACACATAAACAGTGAGCTCTAATGCACCTTATGTCTATACCATTCCAATTACAATACATAGCAATGTCTAAATACAATTGCAGAGACTGATTTCTGAATACTAATATGACTGTTACACAGTGCACATAAATTGGCAACAAAATATGTAATGGAACCTGGAGATGCTGCAATTAATGTTGTCCGATATGAAAAAGTCCAATGCCGAAGACAAGTTGACAAACTGCCACCAAAACTGCCCCCAATCCGCTGTTGTATGTTGTACTGGTACAGGGCCGTACCAAGCCGTACTGTATGGCTTCTGTATAAAAATCAGAGCCAAGTATTAACTACCGAAAATGATGGGAAAGGGGTCGCCTAGGGTGTACGAATGCTCCCACCAATGCTTAAAAATTATCTCCAAAGGGTTTAAGAGATATGAGCAAAAATCTGATTCCAGGCCCTGGTATGAACTGACTGAAAATGTGCCAAATTGATATCCAATCTTTACCAAAAGGATTCACCAATGCAAATGATGAATTCAAACCCTTATTCCAACAATTGCAAACCCTTACATCAATTCTCAATGAAGTCCAACATGAATTGGTTGAGTACCAACTCCAATAATGCAACCCTTCAGTAGATATTTCACTACCTCAGTTATGCCAATCTAGGGGAGTTATCGTTCCCAAAGATCAAATGATATTTGCAGACCAAAAGACTACAAATTGCTCCACAATGGAAGAAGTAGAAGAAATCCCAAATCCAAGCATGTCCAAATGAGAGACCAAGCCCTCTATTTATTTACTTTTCTAAGAAGTTACTAAGAACTTCTAGAAACATCCAATTATAATGCACTTTATAATAAAATAACATTATAATATAAAAGTGTTTTTCTCAACTCAAAATTATAACAATGTAGGCTCATAACTGAATGTAGGCCCAACTACAACCGAATGTAGGCTCGAATTGGATGTAGGCTCTACTGAATGTAGGCTCTAACAGCAATATGCAATCAACTTATCTCCAAATGATCACGAGATGACTCTCTCCTCATCGCTATCAGTCTATGAGAGCCCGTGATAGACTGATCCCGCACGCCAAATGATGTCAGCCAAAATGGGGACATGACATGAATATTCTGAACCAAGAAAGAAGATCGGTTATAATGAACATCACGGTCTGCAGGGTCACAATGATGGAAATCTTTTTGAGTTCAATGAGATGACAACTGAAGATGAAAGAGAAGAACATGAGAACAGACCTCTGGTGCAGGATGTTGTACTTGAAGCTGACAGACCAACTCAAGATGATGAACAAGAAGTTGTTCATGACCATGCTGAAGAAACTGCTCAACCAGAAGAACTTGACCGAGAACAAAGATCGGTTCTCCCAAGGTATGTCACATATCACTCAACTGATAATATAATTGGTGACAAACATGCAAATGTCTTGACAGGAAAAAGGCTAGAGAAAATGTCTGTTTGTTTTCCTATATAGAACCCAAAACCACCAAGGAAGCTTTGGAAGATAAAAATTGGGTCAAGGCCATGGAGGAAGAGATTGAGCAAATAGAGAAGAATGACACATGGGTGCTTGTGCCAAGACCATAGGACAAGAATGTCATTGGAACAAAGTGGGTCTACAGAAACAAGCTGAATGAAGAACGAAAAGTAATTAGAAACAAAGCAAGACTGATTTGCAAAGGATATGCTCAAGAGGCTGGACTGGATTATGGAGGAAGAAGTTTACATTGAACAACCGGAAGGCTTAACATCCACACAAAAGAGTGGTATGGTCTGTAAACTCAAAAAGGCTATTTATGGGCTGAAGCAGGCTCCAAGGGCATGGTATGAGAGGTTGCACTCATACCTTCTGACAACAGGATTCACAAAAATCGGGGAAAACATGTATCTCGAGACTGGAAAAGACGGGAACCTAATTGCTGAAATATTCGTGGATGACATCATCTTTGGAGGAGATGGCAGAATGAGCAAAGCCTTGGCTGAAGAGATGAAGAAAAATTTGAAATGTCTATGATACGAGCCATAAAATTCTTCATTGGACTATAGGTCGATCAGCTAAAGGAAGGTATCTTTATTTCTCAATCCAAGTATGTAAAAGAAATTTTTAAAACTTTTGGACTTGAAGAATCCAAACCGGTTGGTACACCGCTGATAACTAACCTCAAGTTATCAAAGGAAGACGATGCAAAAGAAGTGAATGAAACACTGTATCGGTCTATGATAGGAAAATTATAGTAGTCAGTACACAATAGACCGATTATTGCACGTGCGATAGGTATTCTAGCAAGATTTTTTGCAAATCCTAAAGAGACACATCTAATAGCAGTTAAGAGAATTTTCAGATACCTAAAGGGGACTGAGGAGTATGGCTTCTGGTTTCCTCACAAGGGAGGCTTCCAAGTAAAAGTTTACACTGATGCAGATTGGGCTGGTAATATTGATGACGGAAAGAGCACAAGTGGTGGTGCATTCTTTCTTGGTGAAAGGATTGTGTCATGGACAAGCAAGAAACAAAACTACATTTCACAGTCTACAGCAGAAGTTGAATATATTGCTGTAGCAATAAATTGCACACAGGTAATCTGAATCAAACAGCTACTTTAAGTAATCCAAGAACAGATACCTGGATCGATTGCAATTTACTGTAACAGTACAAGTGCAATAAACATATCCAAGAACTCTGTCATGCACTCCAAGACAAAACACATTGTCATCAAGTATCACTACTTGAGAGAGCTGGTACAAAATAAAGAAGTGAGATTGGAGTATGTTCCAACAAAAGAACAGATTGTTGATATCTTCACAAAGCCATTACTGAAGACTACTTTTGAATATCTCAGAGGTAAATTAGGGGTGATACCCCTTCCTGATCATCAGTAAACTTGCAAAAGTGTTCATCAGTTCGTTATGCTTCAACAGAGGAATTCACCTCATCTTATCTGGACTGATGAAAAGGACTGTTGCTCGAAGGGGGAGAAGATTTCATCAAGGTAGTCTTTCTGACTAGCCTTTGGCATTATTGTCAAAAGGGGGAGAGTTTGGCAATAAACCGGTAGATAACCGACAGTGAGCAGAGATATAAGCATAAGGAAGGTGACATGATTGCCTATTAAGGATTTGCCATCAATGTTGGCATTAAGGGATGGTAACCGGTAAGCTTGCTACTGGTACATGGCAATTAAGTATTGTCATTGATTGGCAAAAGAGGAAAGAGGTGTTTGACATCTCAATCTAAGGTCTAAGGATCTAAGGACACCAGTGTTGGATCTGTGAATCGAAACAGTTATCAATTAGCTGACAACATTCTGTGTGTAGAGAGACTTGTTTGACAACCGGTGAAACTGTGCAATGAACAAGAGATCATTTATGTTCATCAAATGCTACCGGTCATCGAGGGAAAAGAAACCAGTAACCAGTAACAAAGACCGAGGAAAGGATGCAACCGGTATAGACAAAGGAAGGAAAGGTGAGAAGCATTCAATAGAACCCCATTCCCATTCAAGGCAGATTCAAGAAGACAGTATCATCAGCAATCAACAAGAAAATATCAACCCACGGAAATAATAATGAGTTGGTATCAGCATCAGAGGGATGTTACAGATAAATTGCTTAAAGTTTAGGCACAGCAAATTTATTTTTAGATTAGCACCCAAGTTCATGAACAAATCATCCAAGACAATCTTTAGTGGCAGCAAATAAAATTACATTAAATTTACACTAGCCGTCTCTTTGGGTATTATGAAGAGTACATTGCGGGACAACCACACTCTATAACACAGTTAAATATGTCTTGATCGCCCGAGTATTATATATAATAGATAATAATAGGAGAAGCGATGGAGAAAAAGATAGGACACAGCAAATATATATATTAAAGCAGTGGTCCTCATTAAGAAACGAAGGTAATTCACAAAGGGCAGAGTTTAATATATGAAAAGGAGTGATTAGCACAGGTATAATCTGAATCCTATTATGAAAGGTTGTAGTTATCATCATATCCACTGAGGAGATATAAAGGGGAGAGAAAAGGTGAATTGAAGAAAGAAGGTAGTGATTTATTTATGATCTTAAAGCAGATATAAAAAGGAAGGATGGGCAATAATAAAGGATTAAAATTCAAATTGTAAGGGCAGATTGAGCAGAAGAATTCCATATGATAAAGGAGGTCGGTCTAAAAGGTCAACCTGATATGAGAAATCAGACTTCAGGTATTTATACAACTGTTGGCATTGCATCCATAAGGGGGTTTCCAAAATAGGCTTACCTGTTATCTCACCTTATTCTTGAGTAAGAATTACATCTCTAACTACATTTTTGCTCGTATCTCATTTTGGATTTGTGAATGTAGTGCAAAGTATAAGGTGATCCATAAAGGGGACATTACAACTAGCCCTTTAAGAAGTGTGCTATCCTTTTGTGGCAGGGGTTGCTTCTACCATATAGTGATATTATGATATACTATTTTATAATTATCATTATCATTTATATTACAAGAATTATCTATTATTAATGTACAATGTGAATTATCTAATTCAGTATTAATGACTAATAATGGACTATTCTGAAAATTTTATAAGGTTCGCGACAGAAAAGGATATTATCTCAAGACAATTAAGATTCACTTGCATTGGTAAACAATGCAATACACATTCATTATCAACCATATATGATGGCTTTTATGTATTGCTTTATAAATGTTATTATTTTGGTCTCCATGACAAAGATATGGCACCCATAAAACCCTGTACATAATCAAGGATTGCAATTACCAAAATGAATATAACTTTGATAAAGTACTAAACTAGAAACAAGCATCATCAAATTTTCTTCAAATATTGATCAAACAAAATTTAATACTTTAAACAGCCAGATTTTGCGAATAAGTTATTATTTTGTATGCATGTAAAGTAATATGTTCTATATTTCATATTCTCCAAACTGCCCTATACCTAAATTATAAACATTTACCTCAAAAGAACTCCTTAAAAGTTGCATTACATTTACTAGATCAACAGTGATGTGACTGTAACCATGCATGCTTGCTCAACTAAAAATTAGATTGTCAACTTGTCTTACCTATCTCAAGATCGTGCCAGGGATGTGCTGCAACAGACTTCCAGGACATGGATGATAATATTCTTTCGTTCAGAAGTGCATGAGGAAAGCACGAATGAGCAATTGGGTCACTTGGAGCTTCAATTGTTCTCTCTGCCATGACTTGAAATCCAGATACTTTGAAAGTTTGAACAAAAACAAGCAAAACAATGAGCTTCCTTGACAATAAATGAGACAACAAAACAATTTTATAGCCTCAGCATAACTGCAGGTAAAGCAAAACTTGCATTTTGAAAAAAGAAATAAATACAATTATGCACATACTTTGTTGGATTACACAATTCATTTTTTAACATTGATGTACCATTGTGCTAACTGAATTGAGATAAATAAATTTTCCGTCGAAGGAAAATAAACCACATGGATGCCCAAAGATTCATATCTAACAACAGACTACAGTATTATTTGATGTCTATTATGCAAAAGACGGACAATTATTAACCACAATACAAGTGTCGACAAAGATATAACAAATATGAACTCCAGATACCAATGATCATAATGATACAAATTTTGTTGTAACGTCCCCATTTTAGCTCACCTTGGTTCGTAGTGTGGATCAGTGGCCCTCATAGGCTATGTCAAATGGTTAGAGGGTCTTGGTTGGCAGAACCGGAGGCCAATTCCCATTTCAGAGGACAGGAGTGTTCAGGATTGCTCCTTGTTCGGATCAGTTTGGCACACTTACTATTTATAGTAAGTGTCTATTTCAAGAAAGTCAGGATTTCCATCTTTAGCAGGGCGCCTAAGCAGGTTGGTGGCAGTGTGAGATTTGGCACCATTGTTTGGAGCAGTTATTATCAGACTTACTATTTATAGTAAGTCAACGTTGAGGAGTTACTATATCTGGCAGGGCACCTAGACTCATTGTCTACACAGTGGTTGTTGTCTACACAGTGGTTGACTCATTCGTCAATTGGCTTAGTGGAATGACTTTATTGAGTGCATTGATATTATTATCATTAATAAAGTCACTTTATTAATGACAAAGTCATCATAAAGTTATAATATAAAATTATTTAATAAGTGGGGTCAACTAACTTTAAAAGTGCATTAAATGAATTTTTTTATAAGGGGGCCTATTTATTGTTTTCCTAAAGTCAACATGAGACATCAAAAGCCAATATATTTAATGTTTTACAAACAGAAAAGCATGTGTATTTGGCGTCAAGTATATAAAGGGCTTCATGAAGTAAATCAATGTTTATTATGAATTGATTTCTTGACTTGGTGTTGGCATGGGTTTCTTGGGAATTGGTGAAGCTTCCAAGGGTTTTGCAGCTTGGAGAAACATGGTTTTTCTTCAAGGATTCAGCATTTGAGGTGTTGAAAGAAACGCTGAAATTTGCTATAGAGGGTGGCTTATCTCAGAGCCACATTTGTGCATAAATTAGTGTGAGGAAATTGATAGTTGCGGGTCATTTCAAAGGGTAATTGCAGAGATACAACATAGGCGGCCAGCTAAAGGAATGCATAGCAATAAGAAAGGGTTTTATGCATTTTAAAGGGTCGGCCATACTTCAGACCAGGCCACGTGAGTCTTCCAGGAGAGAGACATTGGGTCTCTATGTGATATCCCCTTCCTTGAGATTGAATCTAAATAATAAGTAATAATAATAAAATAGAAATAAATAACTAAATACAAACAAATTATATAACATAATATGAATTCAGAACCTACAAAGCTGATGTTGTGATACCCCTTATTTGTAATTAGAATTTAATAAATAAATAATATAGTTTTTTTATATTGATTGATCATATCCATCAAATAAATATTTATTAACTAACAAATGAATAAATAATTATTAATTAATAAATAGATAATTAATAAATGAATTAAGTATGATCGCTGCATCTGAAATGATCACTCCTTGAAGTATATTGTTTATGTTTGACTAAGATATGATGTTGAGTCAATATAATTAGGAGAGTAACGAAGTACGTAATGAACAAATCATTTGCTTGGAATATATAACAAATGATAAAATAAAATAAGATAAAAATGACATACGATTTCAAGATGGAAACAAATTAACACCGGCGATCTGCATTGATGATTAAAAGGAAAAATAATAAACAGTATTATGGTCAGATTAGTTAATCATGAAAAGGTGCGAATATGGGATTAGCATTATAAAGAGACAAGGACGTGTCTCTTACAAACAACGAATCAGGTATTAAATATAAATAAGGAATATCATCGAATAAAGGAGGAGGAACATTCCCAGGGATTCAAAAGGAAAGGAAGTCAGCATAGAATATAGGATTATATGAAATAAACTCCCAGCACTGACAGTGGCAGCGAACAGCACTCAGTCTCAAAGAAGACGTGCTGTATGTATTCTGTGGAAAATTCAGTAAAGTTTATATATTGTCAGTAGTTCATATTCTATATATGTAAATAAATATGTGACTGGGAAATAATATATATATAAAGTAATATAGATATAATAAATATATATATGTAATAATAATCAGACATATATTTATTATATAAGCATTCATTAATAATAAGGATTATATATATGAAAAAATATATATTAATTACAGTGAAATCAGATATATTAGTGGAATCATATATATATATATCAGAGAGGAAACCATTTTAAATAATTGATGAATATACTTAAACATTCAATTAAGTATTTATAATTTTATATTGATAACATATTCAATCCTATGACTATTTGGCTAAGAAGGGAAGACTAAAGTGTTACCAAGGAGGGGCTTGTCTAAATCCAAGCAATGGCTATCTGTCCCAAGATAGGGTAGGGGTCAGCGTCCCGGAAGCCTAGAGGGAAAGTCCCAAGATAGGATACGGGCTTGGACTTGTAAACTTTGGGGGAGCCCATTGAAGTTGGTCTCTAGTGTAATGACCCCTACCAATAGGCCACTAAATAAACCCTCAAAAATGCAACTCAAGATGTAGATAGAAAATTATTTTTGAGTATACGACTTCGCTGTCCCAAAATTTCAAAATAATAGATAGCAACCAAATACCATCTAAAACACTATCAATGATGTAGGAAATTGCTCAAAACCATATGCCATTCATATATCAACAACTTGCAACAATGCCATACATATTTCAGCCAATAATATGATCATCAAACCCTAGGTTTGCAATATAGATAGACTAAAAATTACAATGCCCTTTCACTTGCAAAATCCTAGCCTTCCATTGATACCAATAATGCCAAATGGCAAACAAAGACAAATACAATGTAAAATAGTAAAGTGCTGAAGCTATATTTTGTACTCAGCTGAAAACATACATTTCTCAGAAAATATGCCAAATGCCAAATGAGAAGTGAGGAACCTGATTGTAGACGGCTGCGATAATTTTTACCAGTGCTGAAGATGCCAACACCCAAGCCAAAGTCACCCCAAATCTGAAAATGTACTTTCTTGCAGATTTTCGAAAATGTCTAGGAATTTTGAAAATTCTTTAAAAATAAATCATGGTATTTTGGGACTCCAAAATGCACCTATCATTATCTCCTCGATGATAGAAATCCGATGCAAAAATACCCAGAATGATATGCTAAGTAATGAGGAAGATATGAGCAAAAATGTGGTTCCAAAACCCTATCTTGAAATTCTGAAAACTGAATTAGACTTGTAGCAAAAACTTTTTCGGATTGCTTTTTCGCTCTACTTTTTCGGATCTACTTTTTCGCTTTGCTTTTTCGGATCTGCTTTTTCGCTTTGCTTTTTTGGATCTGCTTTTTCGGACTGCTTTTTCAGATCTGCTTTTTCGCTTTGCTTTTTCAGATCTGCTTTTTCGGAGTGCTTTTTCACTTTGCTTTTTCGGACTACTTTTTTCGGATTTGTTTTTTTTTTCCTCTTGCAATCAAAAACTCAAACCCTCAAGTAAGTCTGAGGACTCCAAATAAGCTCAACTTGAAATGGCTGAATACCACTTCCAAAGTGCAACCCTTCAAAGAATATTTCACCTCCTCAGTTATGCAAATCCTTAAGAAACTCCGTTCCTAAAGATCAAATGACAATTTGCAAACCAAGATGGCGCCACAAATGCTCAAAGAGAAAAGTAGTGTAAACTCAAGTCATGAGATGTCCAAATGAGAGGCCAAGCACTCTATTTATTCACTTTTCTAAGAAGCCACTAGAACTTCTAGAAGTATCCATAAAATATTCTTATAAAATCCCTTTATAATGCACTTTTATATAAAAAGTAACTTTATAAAATAAAAAGTGCAACTCAACTCAAAATTATAACATTTTGGCCCCACATAACACATTATAATAAAAAATATGATAAACATCATCTCTCCAAGAGCAAATAAGACCATCCAATCCCCAAATAATCATCAGAATGACTCTCACCAAAACCATCTGCCTACGAGTGTCCATGATAGGCAAATCCACTAAAAAATGACATGTCACTAAAGAGGGGACATGACATCTAGGCACCTTGGATAACATCGACTCCTTCCATCATTGAGTCGAAATAATAATAAAGTTGGATATGGACTTAAATCTAATGAGATAAATGACTAATCCTATCATAAACATTACAATCCAAACCCTATTCAAGAAATTTAAGATAAATTAAGTCCAATCCTAATAGGGGACATTACACTCTAGACTTGACCAATCCATGTATTGGCTTATTCCAATCTATAGTAGAGGCATTGGGTTATTAATTTGCAAGTGAACTGTGATCTTTGAAGGTCTAGAGAATTCTCAAGGTGCTACATTTAGTTCCCAAGTTCCATTAATAGCTGCAAACTTCATTTTTAAATTAAATAATTGCAAATGATACTATGTTATTATCTATTGATTGACATAAAGATGAATTCCTGCTATAATTTTGCAAGGGTTAAATTCATTTTGTGCATTGTCAATTAATTGCAAAATTATATATATTTATTCTCAAAGAAACAAAATACACAAACCCTGTAGAAACAATCAAAATTCAAATAATAACGGGAGTGGATAGAGGTTGAGCCAGCGGGGCTTATTACAGTTGTCATACATATAGTCAATCTAAAATTACATCCAACCCCGTGGAGATACCTTAATAAACTTTCAAATCTTATTCTTAATACTTCATTTAAGAAAGTATTCAATAAAACGAAAATCCAGCCTTATATATATATCTCCAGATGCCACCTTTAATAAGCCTAACAGAACCCATCCAAAACCCACCCTAACCAAAGTAAATAGCCAGTCTTCTGACTGGCTTAACTTCGGGTAGATCTGGAGGGTCTTTCTGTGGTTAGCCGCTATTCCAACTGGTTGCTCACTATCCTGTGGTACAGAACCTATAAGCAAATTCAGTCCAACAGCCTATCAGGAAGCTTATGATGAAATCTAACAAAGAGAGGAAAGGAAATAGCGGCCTCGTTGCCCCAGTATTTCAAAAGTTCAATAATATCTTGAAAAAGCATTTATTGTTTAAAGTTAAACTCCTGAGCATAGGTGAAGGTGTCAAATTTAATTTATTAATTTTCTTTTGTATTTTACAAATTACCCCCTCTAATTCCCTCTTATTTGTTTTATTTCTTTCATTTTAGGCCTCAAAGGCCTTGTTCTTCTCAACTGCCTCTCTGGAGGACTTTAGATTTTGATGATCAGTTATGCTCTCAAGAATGAATTTGGTGGTCTTTCTTAGCCCCCACCCTTGATGCCTGTTGTTCCAGTACTATAGGTCATTTTAATTAGGTCATGGGCTCCTTCACCAGCTCCTTCATCTGTTCAAATGGATTTTTGCACCCTAATAAAAAGGTAACACAATGTCCTTCGCAGCTTCAAGAGAGTGTCACCCCTTCATGTGTATCACTACTGAACAAATCTCCACCCCCTAATGAAAAGGTAATACAATGTCTCTCACAGTTCCAAGACAGTGCCACTCTTTCATCTGCATTGCACTGAACTGATCTCTACATCCTGATGAAAAGGTAATTCAATGTCCTCCACAGCTCAAAGCGAGTGCAGGGGGCTAAAGATTTTTCTTCTATCATGATCCTGAATCTAGTGGCCCTCTCAATCTTTTCTCTTACTATGTTTCATAACAATCAGTTGTATAATTTACTTCAGAGTTTCCACCCCTTCTATTCCGTGTACCAAAATTTTTCATTTGTGGGCCTCTTGTGCCAGTTTGTCAATTTGCAATTGTACATGTTGAAAACCCACCTAAATAACTAGATATTCCTTGCCCGCCTCTTCGTGTGGAAATTGAATCATGGATCCATTGTGTTTCCTTTGCATTCTGGTGTATAGCATCCTATCAGAATTGGATTAGATTGTTGTGAAGGGTTTCTAATGTTTGTGCAGAAATATCCTCATCCACAGGCTTTACTAGCATGTTATGTGGTAGCATGTTAATGGTGGTACCCAGAACAGATTTTTTTCTGTTGTTGGCTCCTTAGACCTAGCCGTATACTGCCAGTAATAGTATCATCCAAAACAACAAATTTCCTTTTTCTAGTTTTTTATCTCTCCTTCAGTCTCACTAAACTATCATTTTAAATGTACTATGATGGGATTTTCTTTAATTGTGAGCCCTCAATCCTAAGATCCCTTTTTTCATAGATTCTGGCAATACTTCTAAAACCTCATCAGTGAGTTCCCAGTCATCACTCACTTCATACATGGATCAAATACTTGTTTTTTATCAAAACACTTAAATAACAATCCCAACAAATTTTCTAAGTAAAATAATGTTGCCACACCACCTGTATGAATCCTTTCGTTCATGAAACCCACCCAGTGTCACAATTTTAAAAATTTTACCTGCATTATACCATTTAAATAGTGAATTTCCCACAGATACAATCCTCTATTTTTTGTCTTCACAAGTTAATCAAGAAAACATAAATTATGTTACATTTCTAAAATCTTCATGATTCAATCCATTCAGATTACAGATATTTTGTCCTTGTATTACCCTCGTTTGGGTCATAGTTTGTTGCTCGTCTTTGAGTTCTTATTCACACTATGGCAACTATAAATATTTTTCCCTTTTTAATAGAATTTTAGGCTTGTATTAAAAAATTGCATCCAGGCTAATTTTATGGCCTTAGAAAAATCTCTCCCATCATGGAAACATGTTTCTACCAAATGAATCTACCTCCAATATTTGTGTCTTTTAGAACACCACAAAAAGAAATGTATAAGAATGCTCTATAATAAAGCAAGAGACCAGACAGAAGATAGACGATTCATCCAATTAACTTTCCAAGAAAAGGATAAGAGTCTTTCATAGCTGATTATCTTGAATGATTTATTGTAATGTCCCCTGTTGGGACCTTTCTTAATTTATCCTAAATTTCTCAATTAGGGTTTGGATTGTAATGTTAATGATAGGATTAGTCATTTATCTCATTAGATTTAGTTATCTTTAACACTCGTATCCAACCTTATTACTATTTTAACTCCATGAAGGGAAGAGTAGACATTATCCAAGGTGCCTAGAGACCAACTACAATGGGCTCCCTCAAAGTTTACAGGTCCAAGCCCATATCCTATCTTGGGACTTCCCTTCAAGGCTTTTGGGACGCTGACCCCTACCTTATCTTGGAACAGATAGCCATTGCTTGGATTTAGACCAGCCCCTCCTTGGTAACATTACAATCTTCTCTACTTAACCCAAATAGTAAAAGAGATCTTGTATAATATAATTGATATAATCCCTATATATATTAAATAAATTAGAATATATAAAGACCTCTGGTTTTGATAGAATGTAAATATAATATTTTATTATTATCGTTGATTCATAAATACTTTCCATAGTTGCAATCTTATTTCATCTTCTCTTCCTTTTGAAGAATATACCTACTTATTCTCCTTATGTATTTTCTTGTAAAACCGACGTTAGTAGAAAATATTACACAATATTTACATGACTCTTACTCTATTCAAAGTTAGTAAGGGGGGATTTGATTCTTAGGGGCTGCCTCTAGGTCGGGCTTCACAAAATTCCCAATTCTCGGCTTGAGGGATATAAGATCCACTCTAAGCAATCAGGCTATCGGCATGTCTTCCCATAGAGCACTGCCCATAAGAATCTCTTGGAAGCCATAAATGCTCTCCAAGCCTACGCATATGCATATGACTAGTATCAGTATATATACTTCCTACATGAGATTATACAATCTCGAGACTAGGGAAACTATAACAATTTCCTCTAGCCCCCTCCAGATATAGGAGTCCATCTAATGAATATAGGATTCAGTCTATATGGTATCCATATCATCATCTCTAGTGAACATATAAATGTACAACACATAGTTTTAGACTTATCTATAAAAGAAATCCATAATTTCCCAAGAATGCATTAATTAAGAATTCTCATAATATATACATATATATATATATATATATATATATCTTAATTATATATGTATATAATATATATATATATTAATATCTACTTAAATGAAAATAAAAATGTTCATATGTGTGTGTGTGTGTGTGTGTGTGTGTGTAAAGAATTTATTTATATTAAATGACATACCACAATGTTGAATTTTCGCAGAAAGTCTTTTATCTTTTACTCCTCTATTTTCCTTATATTCTTTTTTTTCCTCCCTTGAGTTCCTCCTACATTTACTCCTTTATTTTCTCCTATCTTTTCTCCTTCATTTTCTCCTAGCTTTCCTCCTTCATTTTCTCCTATATTATTTTCTCCCAAGTTTTCCATATTATTTCTTCGTGTTTTTTCCTTTTTCCCCGTAATTGTTTTTTTATACCTTTTTTTCCAAGAGTCATGACTTTTGGATTATATTATGTTATTTTGTTTATTTATATTTACTATATGAATAATATATTATAAATAATAATAGATTATAATTATAATGTGATTACTTATTTATTATTTATTATATTTAATAATTTATTAATATTATTATATTGATTCATCAATATATTATATTATATTATATTTATATATCATATTTTTTTAATAATATTTTGTATTAATAATATATTAGTATGCTTATATATTTTATTATTTTAAAAATAGATTATATTATATCATTTTATTTATTAAATTTTCTTTTATTATTTTATAAAATATTAATTTCTATTTCAAAATGGGGACATCACATTTATACAATATTTTTTTTCTTGCATACTAATGGCATAATTCAGCATTCTATTAATCCATTATTGTAAGGTAACAAATTCCAATGAAAAAATTCCATATAGAACTAAGTATCCCCATCTGTTTAAGATGCTAAAATTATCTTCATACTCTTCTTCACTCATTCGTATAAGACATAAGAACCTCACCAAACCTTCCCCTTTTTGTAATCCTTCTTTGCATAGGTATTGTAATAGTAAGCTTTCCTTGCCCCTTTTGTTTGTTCCCAATGTTAAAAGCACAGATCCGTTAACCCTACAAAACACCTGAATCACTTCCCTGGGGTTGAGATTAATGGAACATGATAATTTTGACATATTCCCTGACAACTGAAATGAATTAAACATCACTTTTGTCACAAAAATATTAGCTATTTTCCATGGCTTTTTTGTACAGAGATGGCAAGGGACAGCAGAACATGTTTGCAATGACAGTACAAAAGGCCATACTTCTGGAACAGCAGGGGACAACAACATAATTATATTTATAGGAAATTTTTACATGTTAGAAAATTCAAAAATATAAGTTTTATGTTTCTCAACTATTACATGGTAATAAATATTAAAAATAGATGAAAAATACCAAGCTCCAAAGCTACATAGCATGTTTTGCAAATACTTAAGGCAATGAATGAATGTATACCTAGTAATTAAAGTGGCCCCCGACTTCAGAAAATAAATAGAAGCATTGTACATATGATGTGCTTGATCTGTTACTTTGTATAACTAAACAACTACAAAATACTAGCCAACAATCCAAATTGCTCCCTTGATGAACACAGAATCGCCATGTTTCCAAGTTTTAGAAGACAATTAGAATAAGAGTGCTGTAAGAATCCCTGCTTATTCTGCCCTTAGTTTTTCAGTTTGATAGGTTTGACATTCCGTCAAACACTTTGCATGCAAACGTTGAAGTTTTGTTTCTTAGTTTGTTTTACGGAATTTGGATTGGTTTTTTGTTGTTATGTTTTCATTTATGATATTGCCATGCAATGTAGACGAAAAGATAGCAAATTGACAAGCACATATTGCTGATAATGACCTAACAATAAAATAACAGCAGTGTATATAACCCAGATTAAATTATAGAACACTTAGGGCATACCTGGATTAGATCAAGGCGGCAATTACATTAAAATGTTGACGTCTGATCACAAAATGGTAGTCTGATACGTATACTTTCAAACCTTTGCATACAATGAACTAAGTCCTCTATTCATCCAAACCCCAACCAACATTGCCCAAGTCCTTGCAATGAATAACCCACTTGCTGGCTGCTCCAATAATGATGGATTAATGAATGATGTAAAACTGGAAGCACTGCCCTGGAAGTCTGTAGATTAAGCCCTTCATTAATGTTGATCAAAACTCCACAAATCCAAACAGCTAGATCCTAGAACGAGGCTGCTAGGGCTGGGGATGAACTAATGAACGTGTAGCTCTCAAAAAGTAACGAAACAAGCATTAACTTTTGTCTGTAATAAAATTGCAGACCTCTGATATAAATATTAGTCACTCTTATGATTAGATTTTCACCATGAAAACCCTTCAAAACCTGTACCAAAAACTCTCACGTGCTTGCCTGCAACCTTGATGATTAAATATGTCCAAAGTTGTCCCAAACTGAAACGCATTGCCCTCAACCTGCAATAAGCTCAATGTGAATTCTGGAATGAATCCACCCAATAGGCTGAATGAGTTTTTGTCCACAACCAAGAAACTCCAAAGATTTCCGAACTCAAGTTTCCTACAAATGAAAGCCAAAGCTCTCAAACTTCTTAGAGAGAAATTAAACAAAACCAAGAATATCATTTGACTTCCTCAAACCCCCTTTTTTAATCCTCTCATGAAGTTTCCAAAAACCCTATTTGAAATTCCCACTTTTTAATAATTTAGTATTTAAGTTTTTAACTTGCATATGAGAAATAATAATAAAGTGACCCCTTCATATAATTTTTTTATTAAGATAAAGCTATTTTAATATCCTTATAACTCCATAAGTCGGCACCCCATTTGGCATAATAATTAAATACTTTACGACATTCATATATTAAATGCACACTTGACCCCTTATATCCCCTTTAATCATAAAGATAATTAATTTAATTAATTATATTAAAGTCAATGCTAGATTAGACTTTAATTAATTAAATTAAATCATTAAACTCCATTAAATGTCAAATATCAAACCAACAACTGATCCTACCAACTTTTTGGATATAACTATGGTACCCTCTAACCATCTGGATGACTTACTATAAATAATAAGTATGGACCCAAATGTCCAAGTGACTTACTAAAAAAAGTGTGTATAGACGGATCCTAAAAGACCTCTAGAAGGCAAAACCCCAAATTACTCACGCACTGAGATGGAGAGTACTAAAATAGATGCCAAATTGTCAACTGAATAACCATGAACCGCCCTCAACAAACCCCCTAATCACCTACATTAGCCTACGAGGACCACTACTAATTGGCTAACCTCTGAAAATAACTGATGCTTAGGAAGGCACAAAAGTGGGGACATTATAGTGTAAGCATATGATCCTAAAGGCACTTTCTTGTTGGGCATCAAAACATATCACGAAAATTGTTGTATCAACTTTCCTGAGGTCCCTTTGGGGCCACTTGTAGAGTTTGTAAAATTCATCATGTTGGACATCAAGTAGAGTGTGGTTTCAATTTTATGTCTTCAATTCATGAGTTTCATTTGTGTGAGAAATGTGATTCTTCAAGGGTGACTAAGCATAGACTGTATACATACTAGTTAAACACGAGGACACATTCCCCCCTGTGGAGCACTGCATTTCCAAGATGGGGACAGGGATGGGAATGGGGCATCCCCCCGCTGTCCCACAACTGCCACCGGGATGTCTCAGGGACACCTGGGAGTCTCCAAGATGTCTTGGGGACACCCAGCAGTCCCCTAAGCATCTCGGGGACTTTTGGAAGTCTCTTGTCCCTAGATATTTAAAAAGATTTTTTTTTTAATTTCTTTTTATTATATATATTTGCAAGAAAATCTATATACATATATTTACGGCTGATTGAAGGACATTTTCAGATAATTTGCAAGCCTAATATGGGCAATTTATGAGGGTTTGTAGCTGCTATTGCATACATTATTGTTGATTATGTTGGCTACCCTAAATAAAAATCAGAACTGGGGTTTCTATGTTGGTGTTTCCATATTTGCCATTCATGTGGTGCTACTGTCATATTTCTCCCAACAATTCATTATCCAATTCCATTTTCATATATGGTTAATTTCAATGTATAAGGGTTTCATATAACCAATGGTGAATGACAGTATCACTATCAATAAAATATCAGTCATAATCAGCAGTCATATTTGACATAT
Organism: Chamaecyparis obtusa; assembly: GCA_027943335.1. Classification (NCBI taxonomy): domain Eukaryota; kingdom Viridiplantae; phylum Streptophyta; class Pinopsida; order Cupressales; family Cupressaceae; genus Chamaecyparis; species Chamaecyparis obtusa. Next base: position 1,399,691 of record BSBK01008712.1, on the reverse strand, counting down.
TTGACACATACAATTCATATCTTAGCATTGAGTATTTGCAATTTTGCTATTTTACTAATTTGCCGAAGTTTCATTTGAAATGTAATTCTTATACATCTTTTCAAAGCCAGTTTTTCTAGTACTATTTGTATATCAGCACTACCCCCTGCCACCCCCCCTTCACCGCCCCCGAACATAGGCCATTTGTCCCCCCATCCCAAAATCCATCCCCTCATCCCCAACGGGTGGTAGAACACTAGTACATACCCTTCCTTTTCTTTCTCTCCTTTAAAAGATCGCAGCCACAAAAGCAAATATTAGTGTGGTAGTTGTGATCGGCAATGCAAAAGGGTAAGTTACATATAGGGTATATTTAGACTTTTATAAGAGCCATTGAAGGGTTGTGGACCCACCATGCCCTTTTTTGAAAAAATTAATTGTTAGAGTAGTATTCATACTTCACCCTAGATATGTTTCCATCCTACATGAGATATTGCAATAGTGCAACTGATTAATAAGTTTACTTACAGTATTATTAATTAAAGATATCTAATTATCCTCATCTAAGTAGATATTAATAGCATGCACACACTGACATGAGAAAACAAGTGCCACTACTACCTTGTCGATCCTTGATTGGTGGTAGTTAAGTGTCACCTTTGTCCTAGTTAGATTGAGTTAGGTGATCCACCAATTGACAATTAAACTTTTGACCTCTTAGACTAACTAATCCACTAATTGCTGATTAAACTCATCACCTCTAGATATGTCATCACCATGAGTCATGCAACCAGAAAACCTATTATAAGTACTTCATCCACCCATTTGGTGGTTGACTTTAATTATTGTTTAAATTCCCCTTAGATCTTGCACTATACATTTTAATTAAAGAAGGCAAGACTCCTAAACATCCTTCAGAAAGTTAGGGGATGTTGCAAGTCCTAAAACGTCTTAGGGATAGATGATATCCCTAAGATGCCCAAACTCATTAACTAGCATTCTTGAGATGCATCTTGAATTTCCCCCAACAAAAAGGGACAGCCAAGGAATGTCCCCTACCATAAGGAGAAGGAGGGGATAGGGTGCAGATGGTAATGCAACGTTAGGGTTGGGAATGCATCCCCTTGTACTCTTGCTTCGTAGTAATTTACTCAAGAAATCAACTGCCAAATAAATCATGCATATGGTTTGTTGCCCTTGTAATCAACTTGAATTGTTGAAAGAATTTTGATCTTTGGTCCAATCCAAAATAGATCAGATAGATAGGCACAACAACATTCCTCAAAATTGGGATTGACACCAAAAACCAAAAGTATAAATGGAATTCATGTACTAAATATTTAATAGAGAAATATTCACCAAAATCAAGAAACTAAAAATTGTCGAAATATTCATAAAAACACAAAAGTGTAATTTCCACTTTTTGAGATTTACCTTAATTTAGTCCTGAAATGGTAATTTCAACTTGAGGTGAGAATTGCAATACATTTATAAATATAATTTTATAAAAAATGAAGTCATTTCATTATATTATTCAACTTAAAGTTCTAAGAATAATTCAAAAGATAGAACTTATCTTGATTTACTAAAATAACTCTCATCGGACTGTCATGTCAAAGATCAATTAACTTAAATAATATTATGTCCTTGACTGGGTCTTAACTAAATCTGCCCTTGAATTCCTGGCTGCGTTCATTCTGGGAACTGTTTCCGCAAATAACATCTTATGTCATCTTTGCCTCCATTTGGATTGAAGGTGGTTTGCAAATGTGTATAGTAACAATATCTTATTTTGTGATTTAGGAAATGGTGAAATGGATCGATGCAAATGTTTGCTATCTTAATATTAATGAAGACTATTGTGTATTCCCGCAAAGTAGAAGTTGCAGAAAATATCACAAATTGGGAAGATGTAATAGTGTGGTGCCCAGATGGGAAAATCAAGTCATCTGATATGACATTGCATTTAACACTAAAGGGACTGTAAGAAGTTCAGGTCGGGTATGTTCTTTCACAAGACTATTCCAAAGCTCACGACTCAATTTTGGAAGTTCAATAGACTCTATAAAAGCATAAAACCTACAACATGAAGGACATCTGGAGTGACAGTCCCAACCAATGCTAAGAGGGGAGGGGTGAATTAGCACCTATAAAACTTCTTTAAAATAAATCTAATGAAGTATGCTTATAACTGTAAGCTAAACAGATTCAAGCATAAAATAACATCAAGCAATCAATCACACAGTGACACCAGATTTATCACGTGGAAACCCAATTTGGGTGAAAACCACGGTGTGAGGAGACCTAACAAATTCTGCACTCTTCTGAAGTGCACCCTGTTAGGAGCCTTCCTTGTTAAAGGATTACAACGCACTATTAAATGCAACCCGGTTAAGGGATTTGTTATAGTAAGGCCGGTTAGTGCCTGCCTTGTTAGAGGACTTTGAACACCTTACAAGATGTCACCCGGTTAAGGGATTTGATACAAGGGACTTGTTAGAGTCCACCCCAATACTGGGATTTAACTATTGTAATTGTTAGAAAACAATAGAAGGAATGACCTTTGCTTAGCCTGATAAGATCTTTATTATGCTCAACTGAGAAGCATCACCGGTCGCCGCAGGTGTGTTCTCCTTTAATGTTGTGATTCTCTGCACAATCTTCTCTTTGTACTTCTCTTTTCTATTCACCCAAGCTTTTCAGCGTACAGGTTCACTCTTTTCTCTTGGCAGAATGAGGGCAACTTATATTCTCAACAGGCAGAAGAATATATAAAGTTCTTGCCCTACTTACGCCTTTTATGCATGACCTAATTACAGATCCTTTTCAGATACATCACTCGGTGGAGTATTAGTTCACTAAGGAAACATCTGATGCATGCTCTTGCTTTATCTGCTTTTAGAAGAAAACAATAGATGCGTGTTAAGCACCTTTCCTTCACAAGAGATTGTGTTCTCCTTTAATGTTGTGCTTCTCTGCACAATCTTCTCTTTCTACTTCTCTTTTCTATTTACCCAAGCTTTTCAGCGTACAGGTTCACTCTTTTCTCTTGGCAGAATGAGGGCAACCTATATTCTCAACAGGCAGAAGAATATATAGAGTTCTTGCCCTACTGACGCCTTTCATGCATGACCTAATTACAGATCCTTTTCGGATACATCACTCGGTGGACTATTAGTTCACTGAGGAAACATCTGATGCATGCTCTTGCTTTATCTACTTTTAGAAGAAAACAATAGATGCGTGTTAAGTACCTTTCCTTCACAAGAGATAACTCCTTGTTTTAAAGCCACAGATTTCGGCTTTAAAACCTTTAAACGTGCCTCGAACTGATCACCATGTTAACTCAAAGTCATTCCAGATTTAGTGCAGTAAATCCTGGTCAAAGAGTTGGTTCAAACAGTTAGTTGACTATGACTTCCCCAGTTCTTCGTAACATACTAAAGTCTTCACTTGATCAGTTGAGATCCTCATGTTGTGAACAGGTAAGAACTTTAACCTGTCACTTTTCCTTCCTTTACCGGTTGCACCTTTTCCTCGGTTGCGTTGTTGACACCAATTGTATCCCTGTCCTTGGCTATATCCTTTACTCGGTTGCAGATGCACTTTGCTTAGTGACCGGTTGCTCTTGATGAGCAGATATAGTCTTTTCTTCCTTGCATAGTGTCGCCGGTTGCCAAACCAACCTCTTTACATACAGATCTCCTTAAATCTTTGGACCTTAGATTGAGATTGATCTTTTCTCTTTCACCAATCAATGACAATACTTAATTGCCATGTACCGGTAGCAGGCTTACCGGTTACCATCACTTAATGCCAACAATCTCCCCATTTGGCATTGATGGCAAAACCTTAATGGGCAATCATGTCACCTGTCCGATCTACTTGTAGCTCTGTGTAACTGCCACTGTCGGTCATCTACTGGTTTGGTCATCTTCTAGTTTATTGCCAAACTCTCCCCCTTTTTGACAATAATGCCAAAGGCTAGTCAGAAAGACTACCTTTTTCTAATCTGCTCCCCTATGAGCAGCAGTCTTTTTCATCAGTCCAAAAAAAAAGAGGTGAAGCCCTATGTTGAAGCATAATGAATTGATGATCACCTTTGCTAGTTTACTGATGATCAGGAAGGAGTATCACCCCTAGTTTACCTCTGAGATACTCAAAAGTACTCTTTGGTAATGGCTTTGTGAAAATATTAGCAATATGTTCTTTAGTGGGCACATACTCCAATCTTACCTCTTTGTCTTGTACCAGCTCTCTCAAGTAATGATACTTGATGGCAATATGCTTTGTCTTGGAGTGCATGACAGGGTTTTTGGATATGTTTATTGCACTGGTGCTATCACAGTAGATTGCAATCGTTTTAGGTATATGTTCATGGATTCCTTCCAGTACTTGTTTGATCCAAATTACCTGTGTGCAATTGATTGCAGCAGCAACGTATTCAACTTATGCATTAGACTGTGAAATGCAATTATGTTTCTTACTTGTCCAAGACACAATCCTCCCACCGAGAAAGAATGCACCACCACTTGTGCTTTTTCTGTCATCAATATTGTCAGCCTAGTCTACATCTATGTAAACCTTTACTTGGAAACCTCCCTTGTGAGGAAACCACAAGCCATACTCCTCAATACCCATTAGGTATCTAAAAATTCTCTTCATTGCTATCAGATGTGTCTCTTTGGGGTTTGCAGAGAATCTTGCAACTATGCCAACCGCATGTGCAATGTCCGGTCTACTGTGTACTGCATACTATAATTTCCCTATCATGGACTGATATAGTGTTTCATTCACTTCTTTCGCATCATCTTCCTTTGATAACTTGAGGTTAGTTATCATTGGAGTACGAACCGGTTTGGATTCTTAAAGTCCAAAAGTCTTAAGAATTTCTTTTACATACTTGGACTGAGAGATAAAAATACTTTCCTTTAGCTGATGGACCTGTAGTCCAATGAAGAATTTTATGGCTCCTATCATAGACATTTCAAATTCTTTCTTCATTTCTTCAGTAAAGGCTTTGCTCATCCTGTCATCTCCTCTAAAGATGATGTCATCCACAAAGATTTCAGCAATCAAATTTCCATTTTTTCCGATTTTGAGATACATATTGTTGTTATCCCCGGTTCTTGTGAATCCTATGGTCAGGAGGTATGAGTGCAACCTCTCATACCAAGCTCTTGGAGCTTGCTTTAGCCCATAGAGAGCCTTTTTCAGTTTAGAGACCATACCACCTTTTTGTGTCGATATGAAGCCCTTCGGTTGTTCAATGTAAACTTCCTCCTCCAATATTCCATTTAGGAATGCAGACTTGACATCCATCTGATATACTTTGAATTTCTTGTGAGCAGCATAGGCAAGAAGAATTCTTACTCCTTCCAATCTAGCAACAGGTGCAAAGGTTTCTCCATAGTCCAGTCCAGCTTCCTAAGCATACCCTTTGCAGACCAGTCTTGCTTTATTTCTTATGACTTACCCTTCTTCACTCAGCTTGTTCCTGTAGACCCACTTTGTCCCAATGAAATTCTTGTTATGTGGTCTAGGCACAAGTACCCATGTATCATTCTTTTCTATTTGCTCAATTTCTTCCTCCATGGCCTTAACCCAATTTTCATCTTCTAGAGCTTCCCTAATGGTTTTGGGCTCTATACAGGAGAACAAACAAATATTCTCTCTGGCCTTTTTCTTGGTCAGGACATTTGCATGTTTGTCACCAATTATATTATCAGTGGAGTGATATGTGACATACCTTGGGAGAACCGGTCTTTGTTCCCGGTCAGGTTCATCCGGTTGAGCAATTTCTTCATCATGGTTTTGAACAACTTCTTGTTCATCATCATGAGTGGGTCTGTCAGCTTCAAGTATAGCCTCCCGCTCCAAATGTTTGTTTACATGTTCTTCTCTTTCATCTTCGATTGTTACTTTATTGAACTCAAAAAGATTCCCTTCATTTTGACCTTGCAGACTGTCATATTCATCATGACCAATCTTCTTAGTTAGTTCTGAATATTCATCAATTATCTTTCTCGTTCTCTTGTTCAGACACCGGTAGGCTTTGCTTTTGGTAGAATAACTCAAAAATGTTCCTTCATCACTCTTGGGATCAAACTTCCCAAAGTACATATCTCTTTTGATGTAACATTTACAACCAAAGATTCTGAAGTAACCTACACTAGGGAGTACGATTGAACCATAGTTCATAGGGGGTCTTACCGGTTCCTTTTTTTACTTGAACTCGGTTCAGTGTGTAGACAGTAGTGCTGATAGCTTCTCTCCAGAAGTGATGAGGAAGATCCTGTTTACCTGCTGGGGTAAACTTAGTATTGCACAGACATCGTACGGGAAATATAAAACACAGAATATATCATAGAATAATAAATACTTTCCTTAATCATTCCAGACTGGCAAGTACATTTATATCATAATGATTATACAATAATATCTCCCATGTCCAACCTCCGAGAGAGTATATAAAGTACCCGAAGGGTCACGACCGAAGCGTCGTGACGTAACTGTCTAACCTCTCGGTCACTAACGACCGAGAGTAACATAATAACCCGTACATACAATTATCCCGACAACATCATCCCCCCCAAAAAACAAGCCGTCTCCGACGACTTACAACAACAGGGAGATGAAATACACCACATAGAAGAAGAAAATCACTGAGAAGGGGCAGAGGGGCATCCCTGAAAAAGCTGAAGTGCCGCCCTCCCCAGCAATGCTGCGTCCAGTAGGTCTTTTCCATCACATCCCATTCCTCTTGTGCCTGCACCAAACTTGTCTCCAAAACATACTGTTCAGCTATAGCCTCTGCTAACACCATACTGTCTCCCTAGCCAATCTGACCTTGATAGCCACCCGTGCCAACTTCTCTACTTCCAACTCCTGGGTACGCTGAGCCAAGTGTTGCTCTACTGCCTCCAACTGGGTGGTCAGCTCCTCCCGAGCTCTCGATGCATCCACCAAGACAGTCTCACATCCAGCCAACACCTACTCCAAGTGCCTCAAAGCGTAGTACCCCTCTTGAAAGACTTGCTCCAATGCTCTCTTCACCTCCGGCATGCAAACACTCCATGCCTGTAGCAACTTTGATCTCATCAACAGGTCACACTCTCCAAGGGCTGATAACTGAACCGACTGGGGGTCTAGGGGGCATCGCCCCCAGCGGGGTCGAGGGGCAGCGCCCCCGCGGGGTCCTGGGGCAGAGCCCCAGGCGCGCTCCCTGTCGCGGTACAGGGCGGGGTCGAGGGGCAGCGCCCCCGCCGCCAAGACCAAATTAGCACTCTCAAACCCACACAAAAGTCTATGGAACACACCATTTTGTGATTTTCTTCTGCTCCCATGCTCTTTTCTGCAAACCGCTTATGTTTCCATTACTTCCTGCTCATGCCCTTCCCTTTGGTACCATTCGTTCTTCAATATGAGCTGCTTTGTTTTGTCGTCGTTTTTTTTTTTTTTTTTTTTTTTTTTTTAGACTACCATATGAATTTCTTCCTTCATGCTTTCTCCTTCACACATCCCAATGCTGTACTGAACCCTTATGCATCTTCTTGTCTGTGTCGTATGGATTCCCTCTCTCTGACTCCCTTTTGTAGTGTACGGATACAACCAAATTATTACTGATCAATGCCGTAACTATGTATTTGTACGGCTTCTTTATCTTCTGCAATGACCGTACGAATATATCCTTGCGCTTTTTAATTTCTCCTGTAGCGTGTGGTCTGGCCGTACAACCGTACGGTATCCTACTTATGGCTTGACTATCGTACGCCCATCTAACCCTTATGCATCGCCTTGGTGCCGTACGGTCTTTTATTTTTCAGCTTGGCATTTTCCATGTACGGTGCCGTACGGTGTCTTATGGAACAGTACGGTACCGTACAGTATCATTTTTATTTCTTTCTTTCCTTCCGTACGGTGATTGCTGCATTAAAAATAACGTACGGGCATGGATGCTATTGCCGTACGACACTTGACAGCCGTACGACATCCTACAATGCTGTGGCACTTTTGAATGCCGTACGACCGTACGGTCTGATCTTTTTTTTTTTTTTTTTTTTTTTTCAATTTTTTCTTTTTTTTTTTCTTTTTTTTTTTTCCACCGTACGGTCATGCATAGCCGTATGGGTGTTTTTCAATTTTCTGTCCGGAGGCTTCTCTGGTCACCCGTACGGACACCTGCCGAGTCCCTCTCGGTTGCTCTGTCCCTCCTTTCGGATCCATCCTCTTCGGGTAAAGTTTCAATTTGGTCCCGTTGCCACTGTCATGTATCCGTTCGTCGAGAGCCCACAGAGTGTGCAGTCGTTCCCTCTCCCTGTCACTGAGTCTGTTTTCAATGGCGATCCAAAAGCTTGGAACCATAAATTCTACAGGGACCACGGTCTCGTTCCCGTACATAAAAAGAAAAAGGAGAATCAAGATTTTGAAGACTGCGGTCCTCCACACAGGATTCCAATTGTCTCCCATAACGATGGGTTTCAGATTTCTCTCATCCCCAAGATTTATTTTTTCCAACTTTGCTTCTTTGTGCCAGATGGGTTCCTCCTTCCGAAACTCCTGGGCAGGGCTTTCTTTCCTTTCGACTTCCCCTTCTCGGTATGCTGTATATTCCGGAAGGAACTCACTCTCGGCTTCCTCAATCTTCAATATGTTGCAGGATGGCGGAAATAATTCATAATCACCCATTTGCCAGTGGAATAGACCGTCCATCGAATCTGTATCATCCTCCACTTTCAGTATCCCTTCGGCATTAGGTTCCATGTTTCCTTCCTCTCCGCCCATCCCGTCGTCTGACTCTGAATCGGATGCCATTTCCTCCCCAACCATCTGCGTGTTGAGGTCCACTACAAACTTCCTTCCCCCCTTTTCAAATGCGAGGGTGTTTTTCTTCCAATTATGATTGGCTCGGGCCGTCACCAACCACCCTCTACCCAGGATGGCATCATACCCCTTCTGCTTAAGAGGGATTACAACAAAATCTAAGGTGAAAGGCTGGGTTCCAATAGTCACCTGCTGCGCCATCAGTGTACCGAGAGGCTTAATACCGTGCTGGTCGGCCCCTAATAAATTGAAAGTCGGTGGCCACAGCGTCGGTTTCCCCAAGCTTTTCCACGTTTCTTCCGGGAGGACATTGACGCCCGACCCACCATCGACAATTGTGTTCGTGAGGATGGTACCCAAAATACCCATCTCCACCACTGCGGGATTCCGCCCATTATTTATCGATAGCGTCATGGGGTCGGTTGCAGAGCCACTCGTGATCTCCGTTCGTTCAACCGTGCTTGCTGGAATGTTTTGCCCAAGGAATAGAGCCGTTTTGAGATGCGGCGTCGTTTCCAATAGGTCCTTGACCTTTACTGGTACCTCCAATTGCATTATCTGCCTTAAAATATTTTGTTCGGCCATTGCTCGAGTAGAAATGCCGACATCTGTGGAGTCCCTTCGGTCCTCCATACCCTTCGCGATCGCAACCTTCGCCTCGAGCATCCTTTGTTTCTCTGTCGGAGGGTGAGGATATGTGGCCTTCTTCATTTGCCCGCGTGTGATTGCGAGGACCTTCTCCGTGCCCCCTCGTTCCATGTCTAGGATGTTGCAGCCGGGCTTCGGACAATTAGCATCCTCATGGTTCCCCGGTCCGCACCACCGACATAGTTTTAGTGGAGCGGTAGCCTCATTCTGACAGTCACGGGCATAATGTCCCCATTGGTTACAACTCCTGCACTGTATCATGGGCCTCCCCTTCGCGTCATACTGGACCCGCGGCTTGTTCTCATCATTGCCTCGGCCTCCCCGTCGGTTGTTTCCATACCCGCCGGATGATGGAGCATTTTGTTGTCCGCCAGTACCAGACGTGGAAGGTTGCTCCTGTGCATAGAGTACTTGTTGATTTCTCGCCCTCAGGTTGTAGGGACATTCTTTAGTGGAATGTCCTGTGATTTGGCAGATATCGCAAAAAGCCTTCTTCGGACAAGAACTTTTTGTGTGGCCTGCTTCTTTGCAGTCTGTGCACCACACAGTGTCTTCCTCTGCTTTGCTCGAGCCTCCCTTGGTGGCCTTCAGTTCTTTCATCATCCTCGCCAGATCTTTTTGTAGGGCCAACACTTTCTTACTCGATTCGCCCTCACTGCTTTCTGCCTCTGATTCATCATCCGAAGACTTAGTCTTCCTGGAGGTCTTATATTCGCTCTCCAGATCCATTGCACGGTTGTACGCGTTGCTGTACGACGTGGGCGGGACAATTTTCATTTTCTTCCGAAGGGAAGCTTTTAGTCCCTCCACGAACCACCTTTTCTTGAGTTCGTCTGCCGGGGCTGACTCCATCTTCCCTATGAGTTCCTTCAGTCGCCGTCCGTAGGCACGGACAGACTCACTCTTCGTTTGCTTGGTATTGTAAATCTCCGCCAGAATCTCATTGTCGTCCCTTAACAACTGAAATTCCGTCTGGAAGGCCTTTTTCACATCATTCCATGTCGTCAGGCCTGTCTTGTCTACATCGGAGTACCAATCAATGGCTCCCTCCCTCAATGTTGCAGGGAATTGGCGGATCCATTCGTCCTGGTCGGTAACTCCATTGGCAGCCCATATAGTCTCACAGGTCCGGCAATGCCGAACAGGATCCTCCTTCGCTTGGCCTATGAACTTGGGCAGTTTCTGCTTACTCGCAGCCATGGTAGGTTGTTGCCTCCGCGAGGGATTCGGTACTCCGACACCACCTCCTCCTTGAGTATTGTGTGTAGTGTTCACTGGTGGCACTTGCTCGTGCGGTAGTTGTGTGACTGGTGGGATCGTACTGTGTGGAGTCCTTGGTTCCAACGGAGGGTTCGCCTGTGCATTCGCAGTGCCTTCGGCCGTACTGTCACCTTCGACCGTACGATTCCCTTCGTGGTCTCGGTCCTCTGCACGTGGTGTACGGGTCAAATCTTCAAACCGGTCTCGCTCTTCTTGAAGTAAGACCTGTCTCAATTGTGTTTCCTCGAGTAGTTCTTCCCTACTCCGCACTCTCCGATGCTCCGGCGAAGTGAACTGTTCTCCGTCGGCCTCTGCACCTTCCGTACCACTTCCGAGGTTCCCTTCGGGCAACCCTCCGGCAAGCTGGTCCTTGGCAAGTTGCCTCAGCCTATACCGACGTTCACGTTGTTGCGCGGAGATCAAAGCCTTCTGTGCGGCTTCGCCTTCGTCATCTTGTTGCTTTTTATTTCTATCTTTATTTAAAACATTGGGCATAAATCCTTTCCTCACTTCTCTTCCCGAGTACGTCTAGGCAACGGCGCCAGATGTTTACCTGCTGGGGTAAACTTAGTATTGCACAGACATCGTACGGGAAATATAAAACACAGAATATATCATAGAATAATAAATACTTTCCTTAATCATTCCAGACTGGCAAGTACATTTATATCATAATGATTATACAATAATATCTCCCATGTCCAACCTCCGAGAGAGTATATAAAGTACCCGAAGGGTCACGACCGAAGCGTCGTGACGTAACTGTCTAACCTCTCGGTCACTAACGACCGAGAGTAACATAATAACCCGTACATACAATTATCCCGACAACAGATCCTTCTGAATCAACAGGGTTCTTGCACAGTCAATCAGTGTCCTGTTTCTTCTTTTTGCTACTCCATTTTGCTGAGTCCTAGGTGCAGATAGTTGCCTCTTTATGCCATGTTCCTCACAGTAGTGAGTGAACTCTTGAGAAGTATATTTGCCTCCTCTGTCTGATCTCAGACATTTCAAGCTTTTACTAGTCTCCTCCTCCACTCTAGCCTTGTAGATTTTAAACATGTGAAATGCCTCTAATTTCTCTCTGAGAAAGAGTGTCCACATCATTCTTGAGAAGTCATCTACAAAGAGCATGAAGTACCAATCTCCATAGTAGCTCTTTGTTCTCATTGGTCCACACAAATCTATGTGCACAAGATCTAGAACATTTTCAGCAAAGAAAGATTTACTGTTGAAACTTGTTCCTGTCAATTTTCCTAATTGACAGTCTTTACAAACACCTCTAATGGGTTTTCCAATCTCAAGGAGTCCTCTCACTGATTTCTTTTTGCTCACTTTGACAATATTGTCAAAGTTTATGTGGCAGAGCCTCTTGTGCCACAACCAACTATTGTCTTCTTTGGATATAAGACAGATTTTGCTTGATTCTCCTTTGACTGAAGCTATGAGACAGGCTCCTTCCATTGAGTCTAGGTAGAACAGATTCCCTTTGCTCTATCTACCGGTTGCAACATGAGCTCTAGATTGGTTCTTGACTACACAAGAACCTTGTCTGAATTCCAACAGGAATCCTATGTTGTTCAGTTGTGCAACACTCATTAAATTGTACTTAGAGTCCTTCAACCCAGTACACATCTTCACAAACAGCATCATTGTCAAGTGTAATAGAACCTTTCCCTTTGATGGCACAGGGAGCATTATTTCCAAAGGTTACTGATCCACTGTCATTGAGCTTCAAGCTGATAAACTTGTTCTTATCACTGGTCATGTGGTGAGTGCATCTGTTGTCAATGATCCAGTCATCATGCTGATGAGATCTTCAGATAAGTGCCATTTCACTTACCACTGGGTTCTCTTCTTTTATTGCAACAAATGCAATTTCTAGATCCTCAGAGTCTTCAGATTCATTGTCTGTGACTCCTTCTGCAAGGTAGCACTCCTTAGCTTTACTCTTGAACCGGTTGCTCTTGTTTTTTTTATCATTATCAGGACATCTTGCAGCAATATGTCCTATTTTATTGCAAGAGAAACATTTCAGAGGAAGCTTCCTTTTATCCTTTTCCTCTGGGAAATCTCCTACCGATGAGTGCTTCAAACTCACCTTGCTCCATCTCTTCAGAGAGCAGATTCTCAACAAGATTAACAATATTACAGGTAGAGCAGTTACCAGTTTCTCTTCCCTTTTTGGTGGAAGAGATATTGACAGAAGACTTAAAAGTTGCTTCCTGAATGGGTAAGCTATAATCAAAATTACTTATTTCAAATACAGTCAACTTACCAATTAGGGAGTCTAAAGTGACTTCATCTGTGGTCACCGATCTGAGCTCTTAAATAGCAGAGATCTTGATGGCATATTGAGGTCTGAGCATTCTCAGTATTTTGCTAACCACCTCCTCTTCATTGAGCTTACCTCCAACGCTTTTGATGGAGTTGATCACTTGCTTGATCCGGTTTCCGTATTGCTCAATGTCTTCTCCTTCATTCATTCTCATGTCATCATGCTTTCCTCTGAGGCTTTCAACCTTGGCTCTTTAAACATTTGGGTCCCCTCCATATACCAGATGCAGCTTAGCCCACATCTTGTGAGCAGATTCTAAATTCTCAATCTCAACATAGACATGATCAAGTAAAGTGTTGGCTATCATATCCATAGCATTCGTGTGCTCAGTCTTAATCTTCAATTCATCAGGTGTCAGAGTGCCAGCGGGGTCATTGTAGTCAGTGGTTACATGAGTCCATTATTGATCACCGATGGTTTTCATGTACAACTTCATTCTGCTGCACCACGAAGTAAATTTTTCTTTTGAAAACTTTCGTCCTACCTTTCTCATCATCTTGACTTTTTCTTTATGCAGTTAAGCAGTAAAGAAAATAAACCTGGAGCTCTGATACCAATTGACAGTCCAAACCGGTGCTGACAGGGGAGGGGTGAATAAGCACCTATAAAACTTCTTTAAAATAAATCTAATGAAGTATGCTTATAACTGTAAGCTAAACAAATTCAAGCATAAAATAACATCAAGCAGTCAATCACACAGTGACACTAGATTTATCACGTGGAAACCCAATTTGGGTGAAAACCATGATGTGAGGAGACCTCACAAATTTTGCACTCTCTGAAGTGGCCCCCATTAGGAGCCTTCCCTATTAAAGGATTACAACGCACTATTAGATGCCACCCGGTTAAGGGATTTGTTACAGTAAGGTCGGTTAGTGTCTACCTTGTTAGAGGACTTGAAACACCTTACAAAATGTCACCCAGTTAAGGGATTTGATACAAGAGACCTGTTAGAGTCCACCCAAATACTGGGATTTAACTATTGTAGTTGTTAGAAAACAATAGAGGGAATGACCTTTTACAAATGGCTTTGCTTAGCGTGATAAGAGCTCTATTATTCTCAACTGAGAAGCATCACCGGTTGCCGCAGGTGTGTTCTCATTTACTATTGTGCTTTTCTGCACAATCTTCTCTTTCTACTTCTCTTTTCTATTCACCCAAGCTTTTCAGTGTACAGGTTCACTGTTTTCTCTTGGCAGAATGAGGGCAACCTATATTCTCAACAGGCAGAAGAATATATAGAGTTTTTGCCCTACTTGCACCTTTCATGCATGAACTACTTACAAATCCTTTTCGGATACATCACTCGGTGGAGTATTAGTTCACTGAGGAAACATCCAATGCATGCTCTTGCTTTATTTGCTTTATGAAGAAAACAATAGATGTGTGTCAAGCACCTTTCCTTCACAAGAGATAACTCTTTGTTTAAAGCCACAGACTTCGGCTTTAAAACCTTTAAACGCGCCTCAAACCGATCACCATGTTAACTCAAAGTCATTCCAGATTTAGTGTAGTAAATCCCGGTCAAAGAGTTGGTTCAAACAGTTAGTTGACTATGACTTCACCATGTTAACTCAAAGTCATTCCAGATTTAGTGTAGTAAATTCCAGTCAAAGAGTTGGTTCAAACAGTTAGTTGACTATGACTTCCCTGGTTCTTCGTAACATACCAAAGTCTTCACTTGATCGGTTGAGATCCTCATGTTGTGAACAGGTAAGAACTTTGACCTATCACTTTTCCTTCCTCTACCGGTTGCACCTTTTCCTTGGTTGCGTTGTTGACACTGGTTGTATCCCTGTCCTTGGCAGTATCCTTTACTCGGTTGCTGATGCACTTTGTTTAGTGACGAGTTGCTCTTGATGAGCAGATATAGTCTTTTCTTCCTTGCATAGTGTCACCGGTTGCCAAACCAGCCTCTTTACATACAGATCTCCTTAGATCTTTGGACCTTAGATTGAGATTGATCTTTTCTCTTTTGCCAATCAATGACAATACTTAATTGCCATGTACCGGTAGCAGGCTTACCGATTACCATCTCTTAATGCCAACATGGAGCAAATAGAGAGTCATGCCACAGAAGGGAGTCATTGATATAACATCCAACAAAGTTATCCCTGACATGGATAGAGAACCATTTTCAATGAAAAAGCTTTAGCAGTATCCACTCCCGATATAGCTCCATGGCCCGAGGATTAGAACTAGCATGTTGTGAGCAGAGGCTATGATGACAAGAAATGTCTGAGACGTGGGATAATAAGAGCATCCAACATTTCTGCCAGATTATACCACAAAATAAAGAGATTGCCGCTGGGAGAAATCACAGAATCGTGCCCAACCAATATCAAAGTTTGCACAACCTTTTATATTTTATTCGCAAGCTTCAGAACTTCTAATATGCAGTCACTTCATAAATTTTTGACTTGTAATGTCCCCCACTTGGGATTTCACCTATCGATCTGTGTAATAACATAGCTATAGACGTGCCTGCTGTTCTTTATCAGAAGCTTATTCCCGATTGGTATTCTTCTTGTTTACTCTGCTATTTGGTTTGATGCTGTCTGCTATTTAGACTTGTATTTTTCCCTGCTTGAATCCTGATCTTGGAGTGGACCCCTTGACCTTCTTATACCTTCTTCCTTAGAATGGAAGAGGTGCATCCCTTCACACGGCATCTCCTCCATTTCCTAATTGCATCTCTCTTGGGATTAGTTGGCTATATTGCACCCCTTTGAATCCATTCTTTTGTTATTAATTTAACTATATAGTCCCTTTCTAGGTCGTCCCCCCCTTTGATCAAGCCGCACCCCTTCATTAGCTAAATCGCATATCATTATAAATGGTTATAATTTTAGTTAAGGGAATCGCTGTGAAGTCTCTGCTGTTTGTCAGTATTGCAGTCACTGGTTCAGACAGGGCATATGACAAAAAGAAACATTTTTATTGTTATTTCAAGCTAAAAAATAGTGAATGAACACTGCTTTTCCAACAGGTGCAGCCCAAAACAATTTTTTCCTTTGCTTTTGAAAACCAGAGCAAGAGTCTAGGTGTAGCAACCCCGAATAAGAGTGAGAAGCAATTCTATGTTTAGGGTGGGTTGGGGGCTGGAGCCCACACACCAAAGCAAAATTAAGGCCTTTGGGAACACAAGGACCTTCATGGCACATGCAATTTTCAATTTTTGTAATTTCACTACTTCCAACCAAGCTTCAAATCCTTAAAAAATGAGGGCGTTGAGGCCATACAAGCAGTAACTAAAATTTAATAATCATGATTAACAGCTTTTCAAAAATTGAGACCAATTTTTAATAAACTAATTTGAATAATTTTAGTGCAGCTATGCTCAAAAGTTTGAAACAATACCCTATCTGTAGTTGAAAATGACAGAAAACTGAAATTAAAAAATTCATTAGAAAAACAATTTAATCACTGATTAAAAATATCAGAATCAAATTATATCTCAAAAGAATGCCCTATTTTTGCAAAAAAAATGGCAATCTGATTTAAACTGGATCATCACTGTGTCTGGTTACCAATTTTAACATAATTTTGCTTCTGCAGATATGAGCGTGTTTTATAGCAGACATCAGACCCTCAAGCATTGGAAAAAAAAACCAAGGAATTAAAGCCACATGATAAGAAATGACTCAAGACAAAAAATCATCCAAATGAACTCAATCTTACCTCACTATTCTAGAGTGCAAACAGACACATCAGAATGATCAGTAAACAACCAGGAAGGTGCTCCAACATGAATAATTTGTTAAAAAGTTATGCACAAAAGATAACGCGAATTACCTCACGGTCCTCACCATTGTAACATATAATGAGAGTCGCTTCCAGCTGAGATATTAGGTGGAAGGATTTGGAAAACAGATTTCTAGGCCAAAAGTCCAATCAAGCGTTATGGCATAAATCCCACTTTGGCAAATATAGAATGTGTTACAATTTGTTTGAATAGGCGCTTTGTCTTCAATCAAATACTGGTTTGGAGACAAGTTTTCATCTTTAAATGCAATGGCTAAAGAAAGAGATGAAGAATCACTGACCTTGAATTTAGAAATTGAAAAAAGTGTAAGGCACAAACAAAAGCCTGAGGTACAGAGCATCAAGAGAAGGATATACAGTAAAGGTGTTGACATTGGAATCAAATATGGAAACATGGTTCCAGATGTGAAGGCATTCTGCAGTAAGATGTTAAGAGCTTCTTTCATCAGCCACAAACATCATAGAGGATAAGAAAAGCACAACATGAAGGAGAGAACTCAAAAAATGCAACTCCAAAAACATATTTCAAAGAGGAAGCAAGTGCGGAAGCTCGACCATGTAAAGATTTTGTCAATCAAAACAAAGATTATTGGCTCCTGTTAAGGTTTTAGGATCGTTGCAAATGTAATAGCACTATCTGATTGTATGTGTTTTCCAAATGCAACAATCTCTTGCATTTATATTGAGAATGAGCCAAGAAGAGACATGTCCCTTCATGGGACATGTCTATTCATCATTATGTAATTAATATAATGACAATTATGATTATATATATATATATATATATATATACATACATATATATATATAATATCTCTTGAGTATTATATTGATTTCTCTAATATTTACATAATAATAATATTTATGTATATATGTATGCGTGTGTATATATATATATATATATATATATATATATATATATATATATATATATACATATATATATATATACACATCTCATATATACTAAATATATATATGCATATCTTCACTAGCATTGACTCATAGTGTTTATCCAACTGAAGCTACAAAACATCAACACTCCCTCTTAGCCAAGGAAGATAAACACAAAAATAAATATTACCTCAACGTAATATAGAAATAGATCAGAAGATTTCCATCATTTGATATCTTGAGTATTGGCCTATCAGAATGTCAACACATGACATTCATCAAATACTCTGAGTATTGGCCTATCAGAACATCAACATATGATATTCACCAAGTACTCAATAAGGTACTGGCCTGCAGAATATCAACACACGATGTTCACCAAATATCTATCATATATCTATACAAACAACTCATACACCGTTAATTTAATGACATCTAACACTTAGTTGTTGATTTACAAGATATATCTATACAAACAACTCATAGACCGTCAATTTAATGACATCCAACACTTAGTTGTTGATTTAATCCATCATGATTTGTTTCAACATTATAAATAATGTATATAATGATTTAAGTTATTGTAAGATCGTCACCTTCCAATAACTTCTACAAATACAAGTGATAATCATTTGGAAGTCATCACTTCCTCATGATTTACACAGGGCCCAAAAGGCATTCATGATTCATAGACCTCTGACTATAATAGTTTCTTGATTACTAGAGAATCCATCTCAGTATGGACTACTCCCTCTGAATCAATACGAACAAGATTATCAAAAGTTGATTTAACCATATCCTCTATCTACTCCCTTTGAAGCTCAAGTTCTTGTATCAACCTCGTCTTCTTTTGAAATGTCAAACTCCCTTTGCATCTAGTCTCAATCATCAATTCGTTTGCAAGCATTAAGTTCTTTCACCCGTGAATGCAATTTTCTTGTGCTTCTGTCCTGAAGGTATGTCAGAGAGAGTACAAATAGCTCACTAAACTATCTCAACCGAAAATACCAATGATAGAAGCATACAAGATTTTACTAACCAATAGTTGGCCAGTACATATCCCCTGTGAAGAATCTATCTAAAGATGAGAATTGATCTAAGCTCTAAATCTCATCTACGAACTCTATTGGTTCCCAAAACCACATATTGGAAATCCAAGAGCCTGCCAATTCTCCAATAGGATTCCAAATCAACTCTAGCCAACAAACGGGAATAATCCAAATTCCCCTGCACTTTAGGTTTTGCTACACCTAGGCGGGTAAACCTTCACCTCGAACCTGATCACTTTCTTCAAGGTTTTTCTATAGCGAATTTAAGCTTGTGAGTTTTCCGACTGGCAACTTCCTCGAACTCGATCAATATGAAATTGAATGCTGAATGTTTGAATTAAATGTTTTGTGTAATGATTCTTAATAATGGATTTGAGGTTTGTAAGAAGGAATTGATAGATTTTTTGACTTCACATATAAACCCAATACTTCAAAAATAAAAAGACCAGTGCCTCTGCTTCGGGCGATAGAGTCAACTTCAGTGAAGATTACGTACAACTTTATAATGTTCTATGCACTTATACTGCCAATCAATTAAATAATCTAGATGCGACAGACCAAATATTTATGCAATCTTAAATTAGTCCAGATTAAACTTTAATCTCCTCGGAGACAATCTGGACAAATTCAGAAACAATTAAATATTTCACGATATCTGTGATGATCGAGTTTAAGATGCTAAATGACCATGTCCACTTATCTGACATTTAAATTGTATACAGAATTCAAAAAATAATTACAAAGGACGGTTCATCTGCAGTTTAATTCTCCACACCTTTAATAATAAACAAAAGACATTTTATTTTATTATTAAAATAAAATAATTGAATTTATATTACAAAGTCATATTATTGCTCCTTATCCCTCCATACAATTAAATATACATGCTTCTCCGAATATGTCTCTTTTTTCGAATGACACAATCCTTATTTATATTTGATTGTATAAAATGACGTTTCTTTTCAACATTAAAAGTCGCATCCCCTAAATTATTAGACACACTAAGATTTTGTATTTTAATTAGTGATAAACATAGTCTCATACTTCCCCCGATAACAAACATTATTTCCACATGTTTCTTCGTGAATGATCTTCCCGTGCATTTCATGGCCAAATACACGGCAGCGTTTACATCTTCCTCCTATCCACATCCAATCTAAGATTGCGGGAGTGTTTTAGACTTGATCATTCTCGTATCTCCTTGGCATGTGCATTTATCCGCCTGGGTGTGTATATTCGGAAAGGTATATAATAATTTTCTATTCCTTCATGATTGAATAGACGGCTACTCTGTCAATAGATGAAAGCATAGATAAAACCTGCAATTGCTATGTATTTTCTTCCGTCCGCTAAATCTGATTACTCCTTGACGGTAAAGATGGTGTTAATATTATCATAGCCATTACCAATTTACTCTACAGGTTCGTTTCGATATTGGGCACATATTTGAGTCCTCATTGACCCCGCATACACATTGTCGCATATGCTAGGAGCGATTTACTTATCAGTATTATGTTCTGTGTATTGAGATCGCTATTGTTTGCTACTGGATGAGCTTTAATCGCACAGTCCTCATCACTGCATATAAGTTTCTTTAATAGGTTTATCTGTGACTTCAATATTTATTGGGTCTGTGCTGCTTTTGATTCATCATACTACTCCATTTGTGTGATCGTTCTTTCTCCTTTTATTCATTCTTTGACTATGTGTAGCTGCTGACTCAAGTTGTCGTTCTTGTATTTCTGTATTTCTACATCTCATAATCACTGCATCATGTATGTAGTGTTACTATCCACTGAATCATTGTTTCTATTCCAATGCTGCTCTATTTTATATTTTTCTGTTGTATATTTGAACTTATACACTTGTTCCTTCCGAGGTTGTATGAATGATATTGTTCATTGTATATGTACAACTTTGATTTTAACACAATCTAATACACCAGTGTTCAACATAATTCTGGATATTCATTTCTGCCTTATTCTTAACGTTAGCATTGATTTTGATCACTGATTTTGATTGCCCATGAATTATAAGATCGGTATAATTTTCTGCATATACTGTTTTACTGAATGATATTATTACAAAGTTCTCATGGTTTTCAACAGCTCTCCATCTCAAAGTACAAGTCTGAATAATATGCATACTCACAAGTCTCCATCATATTCTGATATGCCTTGATATTAATGACAATATTTCAACATGAATCTCTAACATTATTTCACAAATGGAGGTTCTAATTTTTGCAAAAATTAGAGCTCCATCAGTGGCTCTTATTGGGGACATATGCCCCTTGTGGGCATAATGAGATTCCAGCTATCTCTGGAGAAGAAGACCATATTCAGTCTGATGTAATAACGAAATTGGGTGGCCCCCGACCTCCCAAAAAAGTGAACATAGTTCCTTTCCTCTATCGAACACCCGACTATGATTATGCAACATCTTCCATCTTGTCATGGTATGCTTCCCCTTGACTATTTCGGTTGGCTGCCCATATTTGAAACTTGTATCAGGTATATCATCCTTACGTACATTATCTTCTCTGTCTCCACATTGAGAATGCAGATTATGTTTGTCTAATCCAATCTTTTCTTCAGGTCTATGGTGCAACACCTATTCATATAATGATTTGAAAGATGGTTCATGTCTAGGAGACACTTCTTCACATATACCAGGGCTATGGTCAGGTGTGATATTTGAGCAATCTTCAAGCCTTTCCTTTAATCTATTTCCCCCATCATGCTTAGCTGACTCCATCTCATCTTCACATATTTGATACAACTTCAGCTCATAGGATAAACTGGAAGATGTCTTACCTTCATCCTCAAAATTGTCATCAGGCCTATTATTTTCATCATGATGTTGATGGATTTGATTGCATAGAAGATCTTCCTCAAACAATGGATTCATGAACATAGAGAACTTAGACGCATCTTCCTTTGCTTCCTCTTCAAACAACGGATTTTGGAACATAGAGAATTCAAGCATGCTTTCACGATAGCTTTTATTTGGATCATCAAGTGTTTCATCATCAAGACTAATATCTTCATTGATATTATCTCCTGAAACTTCCTCCTGTTCATGCAGTTCTATTTCATCTCCACAATTTGATTCCTGGGAATTATTGTTTCCTTCGTCTAGTACCTCCTGAATATGTGTTGATCCATCAAATTCTTTATTGTGGAGGATAGAGAAAACATATGGACCATTCTTCTCAACCTGTCTTTGGTATTCCATGTCTAACAAGGCTGAAATCTCTATTAATCTCTATTGAGCATTCAAGGTTGTCATTAGTATCAAAGGCTATCAAAGAGATCGGTCAGACACTTACAATGAGTTAGTCGGTAACCAGAAGCAAGACAGACTAGTCGGTAAAGCTTACACACCGAGTACTATACAGTTTACCGAGCATCAGCAGACACCGACACCGACAGACAGTAAACACCAAGCGTCGTAGTATACACCGAGTAGTTTACACAGTGTTTACCGAGGATCACAGAAAACGGCATAGTAATCAAAAATGGCACATTCTTCTATGCAAACGGTTACAACGGATCGTAAAACGGTTTACCAAGATCGAGGAACATTTATTGTAAAAGATACTCATTAAATGTAATGTATATCTTATTGTAATAGTTGATCTAGAATATTTTACACCGTAGATCTTAGGGTTATGATTTTGTATTGTAACCTAATTTTGTTAAAGCGGCAAAAATAGAACACTATATATTTGTATGTTCGCATCATTTTTGGTGTGAACTGATATATGAATTAATGAGCACTTGAAGCTATTGCCTAACTTCAAGTCAATCAGTTAACAGAGCATAACAGAGTACAGAGGTTATCAGATTAAGCAGATCAGAGAAGGCTACCGAGCAGATTTAGAGCAGAGATTCATCACAGTTAAGGTGATATTTTATGAGCACTTATAGATCTATTTCAGACAATTGAGTTGTCAACTAGCAGATAATTTCCTATTGCTTTCTGACAATTGTAATAGAGTTTTGGATAAATCTCTTAACCAAATAGACTTAACAGTCTTATGTAAATCTCTTAACCGAGTGCACACTTCATTAGTGTTGCTAAAATCCTATAACTAGGTAGATCTAGCTGATCTAACATATTACTCCTAACATGATAAGATCATCAGAAGTGATCAAAACTTGTAGCCCTAACAGGCAAACCTTTTCTATCTGCAGTAGTGAAGAATTTGTGGGTGTCATCCCCACCGCAGTTTTTTACCTTCTAACAAGGGTTTCTGCGTTACCAAAATACTTGTGTTATGTGATTGTCATATTGATTTCATGTTGTTTACTTACATAAGTTAAATGGATGATTGATTCATGCAATTAGATTCAAGTTATTTTGGTCGGTTATCATTGTTTACAGTTTTAGATCTAAAAGGTTTACAAGTGAAGTTTTTGAAGGCACTGATTCACCCCTCCCCTCTCAGTACCTATCTCTCCTAATTCCAACAATCTCTTCCACACTGAGAAAATCATCTTCCTCATTTTCACATTCACTGATATTTGATGTCATACAAGTATCATCATGGAAAGATCATTCTTCAGACTGTCCAAAACAGTCTCCTCCATTCGTATCTAAAACCTCACTTGACTCATATGCTACTTCATTCTTGTATTCATTCTCCTCTGCATCCAGTTCATTATTCATTAGTTTGAGAAAGGTAAGGAACTGATGATCATATAAAAGACCTAGTTCTCGCATTTTGTTGAAAAGATCAGCGGCTGGAGGTCTGCATTCTAAAGGTACTTCTTGACAGATATTAAACATCCTCAGGAAGAATTGTACTGCAGATTCTTCTTATTTCTCTAAGTTCAAAAATGCGTCCAAAGGGGATATGTAATTTGGATCTTCTTCATCATCACTGCGATTTCCATCAAGCATAAGGCCTTGTTCAATCTGATCATAAGACTCCTCTTCTCTGTCTTCATCATCTTCTTCTAATATTTGAAAAAGAAGCTTTAGATCAGGGTCACCTGACGAGATTCCCAGGTTTTTGACCTTTCTCATTATTTCTTTTTGTGAAGGCATAATTGTTACAGGTATCTTCTGATATATATTTACTATCCTCATGAATAAGTGTGCAGAAGACTCCCCTTCAAATCTCTCCAAACTGAAAAATGCATCAAGTGGAGACATACTATGATCCTCTTCCATGTTGCAACTTTGGTCTTCACACCGTTCATAACACATGTCATCTTCCTCACTTGCATCATGAAATTCATATAGGAACAATTTTTCAAACTCTTTCCAAGACGAGATACATTGTATAGGTAGTGATTCATAAGCCCGTCTCGCATTGTCCTTCAATGTTCTGAAAAACAACTTCATCACCTGATCTTCTGCATCAACCTCATAGTCTTCTATGAATGTATAAAACGCATCCAAATGTTGAAGTGCGGATTCATCCCATTCCCCATGAAACTTTGGCACAAGTTGTGAAAGTTTTGGGGATAACTTGCTAGGTTCATAATCAAACTTGCTGAAATCCAATGGCCTAATGCCATTTGGAATAAAAGGCTTTCTTTCAAATGATCGATAAATTTGAAAAACCTATCCACCATCTACTTCTGAGTCTTCTCCCTTAGCAGAGCTACCAAATGAAAATTGTATTAAATAGAGTTGCCACCTCTTTTGAGGAATATATTGATTTGTTGATCTTCTGAGTTCTCACTTCCAACAGAGTACGCTTCCAAACAAACTGATAGAACTACTTTCAGATTCTGGTCTGCAAAATTAGAAATTCTAGGTAACTTCACAATATGTATTGTGAGCAACTCTCCCCAGCAGAGTCGCCAATCTGTTGGTTCCCAAAACCACAGATTGGAAATCCAAAAGCCTGCCAATTCTCTAATAGGATTCCAAATCAACTTTGGCCAACAAACGGGAATAATCCAAATTCCCCTGCACTTTAGGCTTCGCTACACCTAGGCGGGTAAACCTTCACCTCGAACTTGATCACTTTCTTCAAGGGTTTTCTATAGCGAATTTAAGCTTGTGAGTTTTTCGGCTGGCAAATTCCTCGAACTCGATCAATATGAAATTGAATGCTGAATGTTTGAATTAAATGTTTTGTGTAATGATTCTTAATAATGGATTTGAGGTTTGTAAGAAGGAATTGATAGATTTTCTAACTTTACATATAAACCCAATACTTCAGAAATAAAAAGACTAGTGCCTCTACTTCGGGCAATAGAGTCAACTTCAGTGAAGATTACGTACAACTTTATAATGTTCTATGCACTTATACTGCCAATCAATTAAATAATCTAGATGCGACAGACCAAATATTTATGCAATCTTAAATTAGTCCAGATTGAACTTTAACTCCTCGGAGACAATCTGGACACAAATTCGGAAACAATTAAATATTTCACGATATCTGTGATGATCGAGTTTAAGATGCTAAATGACCATGTCCACTTATCTGACATTTAAATTGTATACAGAATTCAAAAAATAATTACAAAGGACGGTTCATCTGCAGTTTAATTCTCCACACCTTTAATAATAAACAAAAGACATTTTATTTTATTATTAAAATAAAATAATTGAATTTATATTACAAAGTCATATTATTGCTCCTTATCCCTCCATACAATTAAATATACATGCTTCTCCGAATATGTCTCTTTTTTCGAATGACACAATCCTTATTTATATTTGATTGTATAAAATGACATTTCTTTTCAACATTAAAAGTCATGTCCCCTAAATTATTAGACACACTAAGATTTTGTATTTTAATTAGTGATAAACATAGTCTCATACTTCCCCCGATAACAAACATTATTTCCACATGTTTCTTCGTGAATGATCTTCCCGTGCATTTCATGGCCAAATACACGGCAGCGTTTACATCTTCCTCCTATCCACATCCAATCTAAGATTGCGGGAGTGTTTTAGACTTGATCATTCTCGTATCTCCTTGGCGTGTGCATTTATCCGCCTGGGTGTGTATATTCGGAAAGGTATATAATAATTTTCTATTCCTTCATGATTGAATAGACGGCTACTCTGTCAACAGATGAAAGCATAGATAAAACCTGCAATTGCTATGTATTTTCTTCCGTCCGCTAAATCTGAGTACTCCTTAACGATAAAGATGGTGTTAATATTATCATAGCCATTACCAATTTACTCTGCAGGTTCGTTTCAATATTGGGCACATATTTGAGTCCTCATTGACCCTGCATACACATTGTTGCATATGCTAGGAGCGATTTACTTATCAGTATTATGTTCTGTGTATTGAGATCACTGTTGTTTGCTACTAGATGAGCTTTAATCGCACAGTCCTCATCACTGCATATAAGTTTCTTTAATAGGTTTATCTGTGACTTCAATATTTATTGGGTCTGTGCTGCTTTTGATTCATCATACTAAAATATTATTAACGGAATATTTTGTATTGAATATAAAAATGAATAATTTTACAAAGAGCTTACAAGCTCATACATACACAACGAATATACAGAAAATAGAAACTATCACAATAGATAGAGCATTAGTAAATATTAGAAATATTCTAATACCCTCCCATAATGCTCAATCTATCAATAACACCAATAGCTTCCCTGAATTTTACAAATTTATCAAAACCGAGAGACTTGGTGAAGATATCAGCAGACTGTTCTAAGGTGGGAACATACAGCAACTGAATAGATTTGTCTTCAACCAGCTGACGAATGTAATGACAATGTGTTTCGACATGCTTGGTTCGTTCATGGAAGACCGGATTCTTTGCCAGTTTGAGTACTCCCTGATTATCACAGAATACAGGAGTCGGTCCTGATTGAGGAACATGCATATCTGCAAGCATCCACCAAAGCCAAACTGCCTCACAAACTGCCTTAACTGCTCCCCGATACTCTGCTTCAGTCGAAGACAGGGCCACCGCCTGTTGCTTCTTACTAGTCCATGTCACAGCAGCAAATCCTAAATTAAACACATCCAACGGTAGACTTACGATCATCAACAGAGCCAGCCCAATCTGAATCTGTGTAGCCACATAGTGTAGAATCAGACTTCTGAGTGTATAGAAGACCATAATCAAGAGTACCACTAACATAGCGTGGGACACATTTTGCAACTGTCCAATGATCAGTCTTGGGTGTTGTCATAAAGAGGGAGACATAGCTTACAGCAAAACTAATGTCAGGTCTAGTGGCAGTAAGAAAAATGAGACTACCCACTAGTTGCCTAAACAAGGATTCATCTACAACAGGTGAATCAGACTAAGCTGATAATTTGAGCCCGGGTTCCATAGGAGTGAGAGCAGGTTTGCAGTCCTGCATTCTAAACCTGTCCAGAAGACTTCTAGCATACTTGGACTGAGAAAGAAAGATACTGTGTTCAATCTGCCAAACCTCAACTCCGAGACAATAATGCAAGAGTCCCAAATCTGTCCTATCAAAAGTGCTGCACAAATCCTGTTTGATCTCAGTGATCAAATGTGTTGAACTTCCAGTGATGATCAAATCATCCACATAAACAACGATAAACAAAACATCATCACCTGCATGTTTGATATATAGGTTTGAATCCGATGGACTCCTTTGAAAACCATGATCGGTTAGATATTTATCAATTTTCATGTACCAAGCCCTAGGAGCTTGTTTCAGACCATAGAGAGCTTTGACAAGTTTACAAACTTTGTGTTCCTGACCAGCAACCTTGAATCCAGAAGGTTGCGTCATGTAGACCTCTTCCTGTAAGTCACCATTCAAGAAAGCACTCTTAACATCCATCTGATGAACTTTCCAACCAAACTGAGCTGCTAATGCAAGAACAAGCCGTATGGTACTCATTTTAGCTGTGTGAGCAAAAGTCTCCTCATAGTTAATACCTTCCCTTTGTGAGAACCCTCGAGCAACAAGACCAGCCTTATACTTGTCTAAGGTACCATCAGCTTTGTATTTGACCTTGTATACCCATTTGCAGCTAATGGGCTTCTTCCCTGCAGGAAGATCAGAAAGAACCCAAGTTTGATTTTTCTGAATACTCTAAAATTCAGCTTGCATAGCTTGTTCCCATTCAGGGATACCTTGAGCCTCCGAATAAGTCTGGGGCTCATAAACACTATGAATGTTAGCCATGAGAGCAAAATTAACTGTTTGTTTTTTCTTATTTCGAGAAACTCTACCTTCGATGAACTCATCATCCCTAAGATCACTAATAGTTTTAACCCACCATTTGGGTCAGAGAGTAGAAGAGCCAATCTCTGGAGGAGCTGGAGGAGCAGGAGGAGATTCAGGAGCAGCAACAAGAAGAGGGACATTCTCAGGAGCCTCGACAGTATCAGGTGGTCCAGTGTAAGTAGTAGCCGTAGCATCCCTCTCATCAGATGATGCTAAAGGAAGAGGAATACTATGAGGTTGTTCTTCAGAAGAGTGCTCAGAAGAAGGCAGAAAAGGTCCTCGAGTTTCATCAAAAACATCACGGCTAAAGATGAGATGATCAGTGTCATCATCTATCAATCTATAGGCCTTATGGTTGTCATTGTACCCTGTCATCATGAGTCTCTGAGTCTTAGAATCTAATTTGGAACGTTTAGCATCAGGAATCCAGACATAGGCAAGAGAGCCAAAAATCTTCAGGTGGCTGATTTTGGGCTTACGACCAGACCACAATTCTTCGGGAGTTTTGTTCTTGACAGCCTGAGTAGGAAAACAATTCAGAAGGTAAACAGCAGTAAATACTGCTTCTGCCCAATACTTATGCGGAACACTCTGGTGTTGTAACATAGAATGAGGCATCTCAACAATCGTACGATTGCGATGCTCAACAACACTGTTTTGCTAAGGAGTGTAAGGTGTGGTGAATTGGCGTTTGATGCCATGTTCAGCACAAAAACCGGAGAATGCATGAGAACAAAATTCCCCCCCATTATCTGTTCTAAGTGAAATGATGCTGCAGCCAGACTCGTTTTCAACCAACGACTTAAAATTTTGAATTTTACTAAGTGCATCTGATTTGTGTTTAAGAAAGTACAACCACATCTTTCTACTAAAATCATCAACAATAAGCAAGAAATATTTGCAACCAATTACTGACGATGTATTCATAGGACCACAAATATCAGCATGAAGTAATTGAAGTACCTAAGATGCACTCTAAGAATCTCCATCTTTGAAGGGAGTCCGATGTTGTTTACCAGCTTGACAGGCGTCACATACTCCAAGATGCTGCGTCTGAATCGGAGGTAGCCCAGAAACAAGTTCCTCCCAAGACAGCTGAGAGAGATACTGGATGTTGAGATGTCCATATCTCTGATGCCACAAAGTACTAAGAGATAAATCACGAGCTGCCATAGCTATTTCAGGAGAATCACCAGTGTCAGTAAGCCGATATAGGCCATGATCCTCTAGACCAGTGGCAACTGTACAAGTCTCTCGATCAATAATGGAGCATTTTTGGGAACTGAATACCACATCCAACTGAGGAGAATTTCTCATGATCTGACTCGCCATACCAAGAACGTAGCATACATTGAGAAAGATGAGTTGACACCCCCCAGATTGTATCTGAACATTTCCTTTGCCAACGATTTTGAACTCCTCTCCTCCACCAAACACAATTGAATCACTGTAGGGAGAGAAATCTGTAAACCAGTCACACCGATGAGAGAAATGACATGACGCACCAGAGTCGATATACCCAGCAGAGGACTGGGCTAAATCAGAGGGGCTTTTAGCCATAAACGCATAGAAAGCAGATTCCTTTTGCTCAGAATGTTCAAAATGTTCAGCAACATTTGCCTGTGGATTTGACCTTCCCAGCTTCTTTTGTTCGGAAGCAAGCCGCTGACGACAATCTTTCTTCATATGACCGTACTTATGATAGTAATGACACTGAACACTCTTCTGCTGAGAGTTGCCTGAGAATTGATATGGACTGCCCTATTGGGATGCCTGAGAAGGGTGGGATTTAGCTGCAAAGGCTTGTTCTGAGGAGGATGAGGAAGCATGGCTACCAAACTGTTGCTTCCAGCAATCTTGCTGGAGAAGTTTGGTGCATAACTCTGGGAATTTTAGATCAACATTAGTTGAGGTAATGTTGAGTCTCTATGAAATGCTCATAAGATGTAGGTAGGCTTTTCAATGTAATAACTACCATATCTTCTTCCTCCATCTTCCAATCGATGGCTTCAAGCTGATCACGAATGTCCTTAATCTTCGTGAGATGGTCCTATAAGGACATACATTCATCCATCATAATGGAGAACAACTGATTCTTCAGAAAGAACGCACGACTCTTGTCGGATGTCTCATGCAACTCCTTCAAGTATTTCTAGATGTCTGCAGCAGACTTTCCAGAAGGAATCTAAGGCAACTAATCATCTGTGACAGAGAGCTTGAGAAGCATAACAGCTTCTCGATTCCGATCATCAAACTTATCCTGATCTGTTTGAACGGAGGTCCCACCGGGCGTCCTAGCGGAGGTAGGACGTGATTCTATGCCTAGAACAAGCGCATCCAGCCGACGGTACTCGAAAATGGTTAGCATGCACTGCTTCTAGGTGTTGTAATTGCTGCCATTAAATCGCTAACTTGTAATGACCCTTACTAATAGGATCACTAAAACCCCTAAATCTGATCCGTGTCAATTCGTCAAACAGTTGGCATGCACTTGAATGGTCTTGTTTGCAATGATGTGTTTCAAGATGTTTATTTGTTTTGAGCACGAAATGTTATTGAGATAACAATACCAATATAGGAAATTAACAAATAAACAACAATGCAATCCTAAATATCACATCAATGCCATCATATCATGAACATCTCCAATTCTGATTGCAATGTATGACTGTTGCAACTATTACATATGAGCACTGTATTGTGGACTGTTTACAGCACATGAACTAAGACATGGAATATATGAACTGTCTTACATGAACAGGTCTTGTCAATACACTTTTCCTAAACCAATAGCAAGTCTGAATACATTGACTGTTACATGGGACTGTTACATGTCAAAATATATGGTAGTGCTGTTACCCACAAACCCTCTTACTTCTATGACAATTTAGTTATAACAGAGACTGCTATAACAGTAATAGTAACCATGCAATTATGACCAAAGAACAGGGTCTAACAACTCTCAAATTTGGACAGTTACTATAAGTCTGAATACATGCGACTTTTACATAATTTATTGACTTGCACAAAGTACTCAAAAAACACATAGAAAGAACCTGATTATCGCTCCTTATAATCTGCTATGAAATGGTGATGAAAACTGATGCAATGAAGACACCAAACTGCCAACCGAACTTTGCAAACTGTCCTTGCTGGGGCTGTCGTACCAGGCTGTACATGCATAGCTCCTGCAGAAAATAAATGCAGGGTTTTTGGAACCCCAAAATAGTATTAACTTGGCTGCCAATGATGTATTAATCTCCCTCCAAGAGCATAAAAATTATCTCCAAGTATGTTGGGAGATATGAGCAAAATTATGGGTTCCAAACCCTGATATTGCAATTCTGAAAATGTGCCAGTTTGTTTTCAATCCTTTGCCAAATTAATTCACCAATTAAGTGATGAATTTCAAACCCTTATTCAACCCGTTACAAACCCTCAATATCAATTTTTCAGGTCTGCTTTTTCGGACTGCTTTTTCGGGTCTGCTTTTTCGGACTGCTTTTTTTGGATTTGCTTTTTCGGACTGCTTTTTCGAACCTGCTTTTTTGGCCGCCTATAATTTCGGCCCTACTAAAAATGCCTCCTGAAATGCTGTTTCAATCACAAACAAACCCTTACATCAAATTCTCAATGAAGTACCAATGAGATGGCTGAGTACCAACTCCAAACTTGCAACCCTTCAGTAGATATTTCACTACCTCAGTTATGCCAATCTAGGGGAGTGATTCGTTCCCAAAGATCGAATAGTATTTGCAGACCACAAGGCTACAAATTGCTTCACAATGAAGAAGTAGAAGAAAATCCAAATCCAAGCATGTTCAAATGAGAGGCCCAACCCTCTATTTATTCACTTTTTGGAGAAGTTGCTAAGAACTTCTAGAAACATCCTTTATAAAATCATATTATAATGCACTTTATAATAAAGTAACTTTATAATATAAAAAAGTGCAATCTCAACTTAAAATTATAACAATGTAGGCCCCAAAAGTCTCATAACTGAACGTAGGCTCCACTACAACTGCATGTAGGCCTCAAACTGGATGTAGGCTCTATCGAATGTAGGCTCTGTCAGCAATATGCAATCAAATGATCAGCACAATGACTCTCTCTCCAAATCATTTGCCTACGAGAGTCGATAATAGGCAAATCTGGCACGCAAAACGATGTCAGCCAAAATGGGGACATGACATAACTGTTTTCCAGCATCAGGTTGGTCAAAGATGCCATTTGCACAGATTTTGAGGTAAATTTTGAATTGACCCAGAAAGATCCGATAGGTACCCAGAAGAGTAAACAGAAAACCCAAAAAGAAACTGAAGTCAGAATTTAAGTCCGTTGGCCCGAAAAGCGAGACACAGAAAACGAGGTACCCAAAAAATTCTGACAGAGACCCAAATAGGATCTCGAGAAACCCACCACAAATATGTTATCAAAAAAAATTTTGGATCCCAAAAATTAGGGTTTCAAAGGAAAAACGGCTCTGGTGAAAGAGGAACTACGAATAGGAGCTCGAAATTTGCAGCGAATAGCCCGAAATCTGCAGAGAATAGCCGCCTATGGTAGGAGTGTGCTTCCTACAGGGATTTCACCCTTCACAACGCGCAACAACATGCAGGAACCAGGTCGTGTTTTTACAGAAAACGCGAACTAAACCCGTCTGAGAAAAAAAAATGCGAAAACGCGAGTAGGCAACAAGTTGCAGTCGCGGATGCCAAGAATTGCGGTTCTGCAAACTCAACTCTCTCAAATATTGCAGGTCGCAGATGCCAAGAAGTGTAAGTGTGCAGTAGTAAGTTTGCAGGTCGCGGATGAACGAACAGTCGCGACTCAATCGCAATCAGAATGCGGGCGTGAGCAGAATACCACGATCAGTCTTCAACCCAAAAAAAACAATGCAGAAGTGGCATCAATATAGACGTGAAAACCCTAGTTGGGTTTTGTCAAGACGAGCTTCTACAAGAGGACACCAAATATTTCAAAAATCTAGAACAAATCATTTCAATGAGGAAATTATAAATTTTCGAAAAGAAATCCCTACAAACCAGAAGGCTCTGATACCATAAAATATTATTAACGGAATATTTTGTATTGAATATAAAAATGAATAATTTTACAAAGGGCTTACAAGCTCATATATACACAACGAATATACAGAAAATAGAAACTATCACAATAAATAGAGCATTAGTAAATATTAGAAATATTCTAATACATACTACTCCATTTGTGCAATCGTTCTTTCTCCTTTTATTCATTCTTTGACTATGTGTAGCTGCTGACTCAAGTTGTCGTTCTTGTATTTCTATATTTCTACATCTCATAATCACTGCATCATGTATGTAGTGTTACTATACACTGAATCATTGTTTCTATTTCAATGCTGCTCTATTTTATATTTTTCTGTTGTATATTTGAACTTATACACTTGTTCCTTCTGAGGTTGTACGCATGATATTGTTCATTGTATATGTACAACTTTGATTTTAACACAATCTAATACACCAGTGTTCAACATAATTCTGGATATTCATTTCTGCCTTATTCTTAACGTAAGCATTGATTTTGATCACTGATTTTGATTGCCCATGAATTATAAGATCGGTATAATTTTCTGCATATACTGTTTTACTGAATGATATTATTACAAAGTTCTCATGGTTTTCAACAACTCTCCATCTCAAAGTACAAGTCTGAATAATATGCATACTCACAAGTCTCCATCATATTCTGATATGCCTTGATATTAATGACAATATTTCAACATGAATCTCTAACATTATTTCACAAATGGAGGTTCTAATTTTTGCAAAAATTAGGGCTCCATCAAACTCTTTAAAAAAAATTATCAAAAATCCAGTCAAACTTGCAATTATTTGCCCACTCTACTTGTAGATAGTCTTATAAAAGCACCATATCAATTGGTTATGAACTATATTGAAAAAGATTAATCTTTGCTAGTATAAGAACCCTTCTAAGGCTCTATCTACTGAACTGGAATTTCTTGTTTTGGTTTTTATTGTTTTCAAGTTTTTGTATTTTTTATAAGGGTTTTGCATAAAAAGCAAGACATAGACAGAAAAGAAGCTTCTAAAATTGAAAGCTAATTTATATTTCAATGGTAGATGATATTCTTTATTCATTCCTCTTCAATACTTAACATAACATTGTCTACATCAAGATGACATACCAATCTATTGATAAAACCCTTTTGAGACCCTTACTGGCCAAAAAAGTAACAAGAAGACTTTGTAATTCCGCCTTCCAACTATGAAGATTCCCAATAGATGATGTCATATTGTCCTTCACTCCTTGGCGCCTCCTATAATTTTTTCAGAAGCTCTCAACCCAAAAACCGTACCATACGAAGGTGTAAAGAGTACAACTAGAAATGAACAGTCAAAAAGCAATAAGTACGGCCCTCTACAATCAGCAATTAAATCTTTTATTCAATCAATGCAATCTGCTCAAACATCCACCCTCAATCTGACAACAAATTCTGAAATTTGTTCTATACCAATCAGCTCAATTTTGACCTCTGGATGAAGCGAAACCCTCTAGCACAATCAGATGATATTGCACACCCTCTATATGCTAATACAATGAAGTAGTCATGCTCTTCAATGTCAACAAGCCCTGAAACCTGTCGAAACCTCTAGTTTTCTACAACTCCAATGCTCCAAAAATCTTCAATCAAAATCATCAACCAACATAATGAATTCGATTTCTCTTGCAACTATTAAATACCTTCAAGAAGTGCAATTTCCCCAAAAAGCATTTTAAAAAATATTTTAAATGTTATTTCATTTCAACTTAGGAAATCTTTTAATAATTCATTAAGTTTGGCATTTATAATTAATTACTCAACTGGTCCCCTTCCAATGATGAATAGACCATCAACTTAAGTGAAATTATAAAGTTATGTTATAACTTTATAATAAACTTTTTTTACAATTTAATATCATTTTGGCCACAAAATTATTAATAATCATCCTGTAATTCCCCATGTGACCAAATACCATTTCTAAAAATAGAAAGGGTCCATCTCTATCACTCCAAAAATTGCTATAAATAGCAATAAACTCACTATAAATAGAAAACACTGCATATGGAGTCCTAGAGACCTCAAACAAACACCAATCCTACAAAGCTCAGGTCTTTGAAGAAGTTGCATCTCTCAAGAGATGCTCTATCCAACCTCATTAGCCTACAAGGGTCAATTAATAGGCTAATCCCTCAAACTCTACTGCTCACGAAAAATGGGGACATTACAGCTAGTAGTTGAAGAAAATGAGAAATTGACAAAGATAATATTTGAAAAATTATGAGAAAGCTGAATTAAGTGAGAAAAGATTACAGACTTTTTAAAAAATAAAAAAATAGAAGCCAAATAATATTTGACAGATGTCTTTATATGTAGAAAGTTGAAGAAAACGAGAGTACATTTAAGAGCTTTCTGTGCGGTTTTAAGGTTTCGTGGGTCCACAGATTGAGTCTGAGCGAATTGAGTAGACTGCTGTTCTCCATATTTAAATAATCCTCACAAGGAGTGCTGTTCAATACAGATAAGTTTCAGGCACTCTTGAACCAACTGAAATTTGATGAACATCTACTGTAGAAAATTGCTGACTGATGCTTTTTAAGTCTCATTTCAAGCCAGTTGTAGCTGTTTGAAACATTTCAGAAATACATGTGGAATAGAATGTTAATGATGCTGTCTTCTCTCAGGAATACTTGCTACCTTTAGCGAGGCTTTGTATCATATTATAATTTGCTCCTACGAATCAATCAATGGCATTTCTCTCTTGCTATGTACCCCTTGCTGGTAAGGCAGATACTTGATGCCTTGTAGCCATTAAAAAATGAAGGATTCATGCAACTTCCTATAAAGAAATAATGGAAACCAAAGCAGTTCTGGAAAAGGAATTAAAAAGTCCCAGATTATAGTGATGCATTGCTAATCATGTCTTTTTGATTTGTATTGTTTTATTTAATATCACGAGTTATGGGTATTTTATAGATTTTCTGAAAAGTGGAAGTTCTACATATATGGCTAGAGGGTAATTCTAAAGAATTCTTCCACTTGTATGGATTTAGAAAAAGAATCAAAATCCAACGAAAACAATCTCCATTACACTGTGTCCTATATCCTGGTCCAAAAGAATCGCTAAGAAATACTTCCCAATGACATTAAAGGGAAGCTTCACAAACTTGAACTTTTTAAAGTTGTTTCACACTTTGCAGCTCTGTGCTCAAATGCTTTAAAATCTCCAAACAAAAAACACTCCACGAGATAATCTAAAAACACTGCAGGATCTATTTTTGTGCTACTAATTTTGTCATCCTGATTCCTGATTTGGCCTCTAATGCAAAATTTCTAGCTCATGTGGTAGATGAGGTGGACATCCCAATATTCAATCCAAAGCAAGGAGTTAAAAGTGTGACAGATGAAAAGGCTACAAACATGAATGCTTCTACCATTGATGACACTGCAGTTATTGACAATCTAATCAGGACACTGGAAAGTGGTATTACAAACCTGCCTCCAGGATTCCGAATAAATCCCTGCATTTTTGTATTCTGGAAAATGCTATACGGAATGGTGTACATGCACTCCAAGCAGTCTCAAATGAAACTACACATTATCAATATAACACCTGACTCAGTATATTGTGCAGTACCGATCCAAATGTCACACATTAGCGGTGGAATATTTCCTGTGGTTTATCATACTTCTCTTTCCTTGTGAAAGGTAACAGTTCTGTTGAGGGCAGTAAATAATCATAACATTTACCTTGGATATGAACAAGTGGCAAGGATGTTAAATTATTCTGTTAACTCATAGACAGGAGAATGGAAGTCAATTTTACTCAAAAATGAAAAAGTTTACCAATACTTTTGCTGCCACTGTAGGAAGCCTCTCAGCTTAATAAAGAAAAACAAAATAATATTTGCCATTGGTGCTAGTTTCATCAATGAGGTGAAAGCAGACAGGTTCCCCTTGGTGGATGTGTAGTAATATTGAGCAACATAAGAATGGAAGATAAATATCACTTACTCGAGAATGAATGTATCAATATTATCAATGCATAAAACAGCATGTCCAATATCACATTGGTAAGTGCCAACCAGGCCAAACAACCCACAAGTGCAAGCAAGCAATTTGCATTGCTATTCTTAAAACAAGCAAGGAGGATCAATGATATAGAATCTCAAAAATCAATTACACACAAGAGAAAAATGCATTCATTGGTAGAACTAGTTCAAGCAGGTGTTTTAGAAGCATGAGGTGTGCTTCCTGAGAGAAGTAGATTGTGAATCAAAATTGGCAATTGCCGCTTTATTCATCACTGCCTCAATACCAATATAAGCATTGTACTTTGAAGTAAAACAAGGTCAAGGAACTACAAAAAAAAGATGGAATAAGGTGTCATTTCCCCAAATGGCTCACCAATTGTATTTGTCCCAAAGAAGGATGGAATGTGGAGGACATTGGCTATAAAAAATGGATATCCTTTCCATGTATAAAACACGCCTTCAACAAGATCACTATTGTATCTTCTTTCACATATAAATGACTTGAACAAGATCGTCTAAAACATGCCTTGACCAATATCACTATTGTATCTTCTTTCACATATAAATGACTTGTTTGATCTTCTACAACATACCAAAACCTCACCAAGTTGGAGTTGGAATTCCACCATCATGTTCATGTGAAGATGAACATATGCACACCACATTCATAACAAGGAAGATTGTACGAGCAGCTAGTATTACCATTTGGGTTGTTCACTTCATCCACTACTTCCATAAGGATGATGAATTATATGCTACATCCATTTACCCACACTAGTGTGATAGTATACTTAGATGACATCTTGATCTTCAGCAAGACATGGGAGGAACAGCAGCACCATATCCAACAAGCATAAATTTGGAAACTCTAAAGAAGCGTCAATTGCGTCAATTGCCACTCAATCTCAAGCATTATGAATTTGGAAGGCAATCAATACTCTAGTTAGGCTATGTGGTTGGAGTAGATGGACTAGGGATTGACCTGACCAAGTGCAAATTCATTCCCAAGTGTTCAAAGCCTGTCACTGTAACAGAAACAAGAAGCCATGTAGATGCTGTTGAATATTTACAGAAGTTAATAGCCAGTTTCTCTACA
This sequence comes from Chamaecyparis obtusa, assembly GCA_027943335.1. Taxonomy (NCBI): domain Eukaryota; kingdom Viridiplantae; phylum Streptophyta; class Pinopsida; order Cupressales; family Cupressaceae; genus Chamaecyparis; species Chamaecyparis obtusa. The sequence continues at coordinate 1,361,597 of BSBK01008712.1, read as the reverse complement.
ATTACAAACCCTTGTTATGTGATTTCAGTGAGTATTAAGTGTTTGATTGGGGATTAAACTAAGCAAGATTCCTTTGACAAATTAACAAAATAAGTGGTCCTTGATCTGTTCCTAGCTTGTAGCAACCATTTGAGAAAGAACAGATCCAAGTGAATATTCAACAAGGAAGGAGGAAGAATGGTTAAGACTTTTAAGAATTATTCCATAGTGCTGCTCTAAATTATGCAGCATATAATAGATTTGAACGAATCGGCAAGAGAAGTTGAAAATGGAAGCACTTTTTTTGGGAAGGTAAACCATAGCTCAATTTAAATTATCAACCTATATTGTACTTGCAAACATAACATAGGTTGCAGCAAGAAGGCATAATAAAAGAATAGAATTGCTTTGAACATTTCCATTTGGTATTCAAGAACAAGAGAGGCATAACAAGCAAGATGGCAGATATGATTTGTATGCTTCTCATGAAATCAAAGATGTTGGCAATGTGCACAATGGTGAAGCTTGAATGATGTACATCAAGAAAATGGAGAGGCTCAAAGAACCATACAAAAGATGCATATTTTGGGAATGTATATCAGTATTTGCAAGGTTGCAAGGACCAAGATTTTAAAAGAAAAACTGATGACTACCTTAATGGAAGGGTATTCTAAAAATTGGCAAACTTTGTGTATCTAAAGAAGACATAATTTAGCTTATAGAGGAGGCACAATCTCAATGCTAGTAAAGCAATTTAAATTAGAGAAATAGTTGCAGCAATATGTTCATAGGTGAAGATGTGAGAGGATGTAACTAAAGTTCATTCATGGATGTGTACAATGTAGCCGAAGAAATCCTTGTATTACGAAACTTAGATTACTAGTTTCATTACCAGTACAATGTAGGCAATGGAATAGTATCTCCCTGTTTCAGAAGTAAACTATCAATGTCCAAACAAAGGGCGCAACCACTTATTCATGATAGCATATTGATTTAGCAACATGTACATACTCATTCCATGTAAGAATACAATTAGTGGACAAGAGGCAATGATGTTCTTCATAAATATGGGAGCATACTTTGGGAACCTTTCTAACAAAGAAGGGCGCTACTCAAAGGTGAAGAGATTATCCGTAGAGAGTATTCTTCTCATTCCTTGATTGGTCAAATCATGTTGGACAGCAGGGACATACTTTGGGTTTCCCTAAGCCTATTATTTCAAATCATAGTTGAAAAAATCGGACTCAGCAATAACTCAAGAGGCCCAAAAAATTCTAAAACTCAGGAGTTGATGAAAACTTGGGAAAAACTCAACAATAACTCGACAAATATATCGAACATTGTATATACGTAAATGTTCAAAAATATTCTTCAAGAACACACATATTAATAAATTTGTTGAGCATATTACAAATGTCCATCATATATAAATCAAAATTAGAAGTTAATAAATACCATAGACCAAAAAACTATTTCAACTCTAAGTGAGTTGTAATGCCACTTACACTAGCCACGTCATATGTAGAAGTTGCCTCATCTAAAGATATTTTTGGCAAGTTGTGCAATAATAACGTGTAAGTAGGTACACTCAAGAGTTATATCCCAATTCCTTGTCACCACCTCATTTTAATCAAGTTATTTGTTTGACAGGTTCCAATAAGTAATGGGGATTTGGGAGTGGAGACCCCAATGAGGTTGAGGGGTACTGCCCCTCATGGGAGTCTAGGGCAACAACCTCATTGGGATAAAGGAGCAGCGCCCCTTGCTGGGGTTTGGGGCAATGCCCCGAATGGAGTCAAGGGGTAATGTCCCTCGTGGGGTCTAGGAGCTTGTGATAAAAGGTGGGGTCGAGGGGTGGAGCCCCCACCACCAAGCCCAAATTAACTTTGAAACCTTTATCACCAATGAAAATCATATTTTTTTAAACTGCAAGAAAGAAAAAATAAATTATATGCATTTGGATGAGTTTTAAATACAAAACTCATTATTTTTTTGCATTTACTCGCGATTTTTTATAGGAAAAAAGCATCATGAGTTTTTTCAGAAAATTCATTGGAGGAGTTTTTCAAAAAAACTTGGGGAGTTTTAATATGAATAAATCACCTGCTATTTTGACTCGTGAGTCATACAAAAACTTGTTGAGATCTTCGTCGATGTTTCAAATAATTCTTGGACAGGTTTTGGACCACAAGAAGGAAAAAGATGGATTCAGATTTAAAGATATATTTATTCCCATCCACAAATGATTTGACAATGGTCAGATCAAAGAGCAAAGAGCAAATAGACCCTTGCAGCTCCCAAAAAGAATTTTGATTGAATCATGCAAATAGTTAGGATGAGAATTAAGCATGCATTCAACATACCTGCCATAGGATGATACACACCTATACACAAAATCCTCTATTTGAGACACATTTTGGGTGCTACCAAAATTATATGGAAAATGGAAGTGGAAATGGTAAGTGTCAATTCTTTTGGAACCCCGAGAAAAGAAATAACACAAAAAATTCTGCACACACTTCACATAGATTTCATGCCTAAAAGTGAAATATCCCAAATATAGTTTTCAAAGTGAGACAGGGACGCTCTATAATGATTCCTGCAACTTACCATTTTCCTTCTCCATTTGATGTTATTACTGACAAAAACAGCAGAAGAAAGAATAGGTGCCTTTGGAAGCATCCAGGGCAGCAGCAATCATTGAGAAAGTGAAAAAATCCACCTCAAGTTTCATGAGAAGACAAAGGGCTTTCAAGCTAAGCACAATACATGCCATGACCAGCATAGGAAGGAGAATCACTTAAAAGTTGGGTACATGGTTTGGCTCTATTAGAGCAAGGATAGACTCCATGTCTAAGAAAAGAAGTTGAAGTCTCTTACATATGATGACGTTGAAATTATTAGAATATTTGATTATATTTAGCCTGTTATTTTTAGTTGTTCTATTTGTGTTCATTTAGTGTATTTATTATTTGATTTATTTCTGTAGTCTTCTTTTGGCTTCAGTTAAACGATTTGTTGTTTTTAGAACACCGTCATGTAAATTGCTATATATACCTTGTATATTCATGAATAAGATCATGCAATTAATTTTTCAGAAATAGCAGGGCCAATAAATGATAATGAATTCAAGTTGATTTTCTATGCCAAGTGAAGATGTATACAGTAGTGAATGTGGAGAACCCCAATCCTTTCAAGCAATCCGTATTGGATAAGATGAGGAAGGGTAAGTGTTCCATTCAATTGAATATTCTGCACTGAGTGAACAAGTGGAATCAGATGAGAAAGTTATTCAAAAAAAGAACATCAGAAAAATTATAATGGAGCCAGAGCGTTGACATGCTGACCACATGGGGCAGCCATCAAACAAGAGTAGGTATTCATTAGACAGAGCTGAGGAATTTGTTTCCTCATCTCCTTCAAATATAAGCTTTTAGTGGGACCAGAAGACTCCAAAACAAGGATATCTGATCTCAAATGGATCAAATAGATGGTAAAGCCTCCATTTATCAAACATGCAGCCTCCAAGCATTCGACAAACAGCCAAAGACAGCAATGCCATGTGACAAGACATGGATGATATCTGAAAAGCTGCAATCCTGCATCAAAACCCTTGAAAATAAAAATCAAAATACGTGAAGATGATCAACAGATCACCAAAAATGTTCTCTGACATTCATACGTTGGAAAAACATTATGCAGCATAGATTCATCAGATCCTTCAATATAGTAAATATCACATTACTGTCATTTCCAGCAGGAATGTTTAGTTAAAAATTTGGCAAAGCAATTTCATCAGCCAGTGAATCTGTTGAGGGCTGATCACATGACTCCCAAATTTGGCCAGATGAAAGTCAACATTACAATTGTGTAACTCCACATTTTTTCATTGCTCGGGTTTTTCTAAACCAGATTTTTCCAGGTATATCTTGTATCAATTGTGTACACATTTGTTGCAGTTTATTTCTTTATCTGTTTGTTCAATTTCCATAGTTGTATTGTAAATTGGTGCATGGTTTTAGTTCATTTTCAGCATACATAAAGTTCTTGGTGTAACAGCAATAAAACGAGCATTCAGAATATTTGGTTGCTTTCAGTATTAGGACTGGTGAATTGTCATTAGAATATCCTAAACAAAGACAAATCAAGCATTTGATGTTAGCCATATGTTCTAGACAATTTGATCTAGTCTTTATTCTTATATGCTCGCCAACACATGGAAAAGTCAGTGCATCATTGGTGTCTAAAATTTCAGCTATTTTCTTCATTGAAAATGGGTTCCATGTCTACAATTCCTAGAGCTTGGTCTAACTGACATTCATACATTGGAAAAACTTTATGCAGCATAGATTCATCAGATCCTTCAATGTATATCACTTTACAGTCATTTCCAGCAGGAATATTAAATTAAAAATTTAGCAAAACAATTTCATAAGCCAGTGAACGATCACGACTTCCAAATTTACCCAGATGAAAGTCAACATTACAATTGTGTAACTCCACATTTTTTCATTTCTCAATTTTTTTAAAACCAGATTTCTCCAGGTGTATCTTGTATCAATTGTATGTACACATTCATTGCAGTTTATTTCTTTAGCTGTTTGTTCAATTTCCATAGTTGTTGATTGTGTTATCATGAATTGGTGCATGGTTTTAGTTCATTTTCAGCACACATAAAGTTCTTGGTGTAAAAGCAGTAAAAGGAGCATTCAAAATATTTGATTTCTGTCAGTACCTGTGCTGGTGAATCGTCTTTAGAATATCCTAAACAAAAAAAAATCAAGCACTTGATGTTAGCCATATGTTCTAGACAATTTGATCTAGTCTTTATTCTTTAATGCTGACCATAGACAATTTGATCAAGTCTTTATTCTTTAATGTTGACCATAACATGGAAAAGTCAGTGCATCATCGGTATCTAAAATTTCAACTATTTTCTTCATTGAAATGGGTTGCATGTCTACAATTCCCAGAGCTTGGTCTAACTGAAAGCCTTCTGATAAAGGCATATACCAGTTCCTGTTTTAACCATATAGACAAAGGACTTGAAAGTTGCCATAGAAGGATCCTACATTTCAAATTCAACATATCTCTTGAAGCCAATTATCATCCTCTCTCATTTCCATGTGTCTGCCACTGTGGTCAATCTGAATATCGGCTTAGAGACCAGAAACAGAGGAATGAATGGAAGGAAATCTAGTGAAATTAACTTCAATACTGAAAACAATCATCTTTGAAAAATGAATTCTACAAGAAACCATTCCCCCCATAGCAATCTGACATACAAAGCACTTAATGGAACAAAAACTACCACAGAACACATTCTATAGATATTAAAGGACTTCCACATAGGAAATATAAATTCACTAGAGTACATAGCAAAACTGAAGCTATACAAGCAGTAATCATTATAATAACAGTGTAATTAGATAGGATGCAGAAAGTTTGGACAATTATTTTCATAATAATCTGTTGAGGCTCAAGACTTTAAAGATAATCAAATCAATTTTGAGGCACCTGAGCTCAAAGTTCAGATCGGGAAAAATTCCAAGTTCAGTTCTGGATAAATTTTCACTACGAAAAATCATATTGTCTCTAGAGGGTCAGTTATCCGATAACCCAAAAATTAAAATTAGGCCTAATCACAGGAGGTCCGGAGGAATCATCCCAATCTGGTAAAAATTCAATAATCTCACCCATGTAACCAGAAAGAGTGTTTGCACTCTCAATTGTTGTCAGCTCAAAATACTAAACTTCTGTATTCATTTATACAGAAATAGCTAAGGAAATGTATTGTGGGTGACCTGATCTCACAAAAATAATGTGCTTCATGCAGTCCATATCCCCTAGAGGATTCACAAATTTATTATGTTCTTATTATTTTAGGACTCGAAAACAGAACAACAGGCCTCCATGCTCACTATTCCATTTGATAACTAGCCTCGACGTACTAATGCTTTCTACATCAGCAAATGTCCAAACCTTATCATGGACCAACTCATGGGTCGCTAGCCTCAACATAGTAACACTTTCTAGATCAGCATATGTCCAAACCTCATCATGGACCAACTCACGGATCGCTAGAACTCCTTTGACCTATACTGAAGAATTATATCTTGCCGAAATTGATGGCAATTTTGCGATATCTTTGAATTTTGAATTCCTTGCTCTCTTCCTTTCACCTATGACGAAGAATCCTGTCTGGTCAAAATAGATCTGCAGATTTTCACGGTCTTCTAATGTTAACCGTTCATTGACTGCACTATAAAATGTAGAATGAGTCCTAGAAATTAATTATACCTACATTAAGCATTGATCTGCCAACAAAAACATTGTACGCAGCACGGCTGTCGGAATTGTTCAATAAATGGGAAATGCTTGTAGTTGAAACCAAGGCCAAGCCAATAAAAATCATGATTGACAGTTTCTGTAGGAACCTAAAGCACAGGAACAAAATGATTTCAGATATTTTAAAATCCATCAACTAATCAAATCCAAGCAGCAATGTTTCGATGGCAGTTAAACATCTTATTCAAGAAAAATGCAAGTCAGAGTCCATGTTGCCTATATAAAAGAAATTACCAAAGCAATGTCCATATTCTTATGAGGTGAAGATCAATTTCTTCACTGAGACGATAAATCCAACCCTGCAATCTACTGAAAACACGATGCAAAACCATACATACATACATATCAAACACTGATTCAAATCCCTGTGAAACAAACACACACACAGCACAGCACACATTATAACACCTTTAAATTGCACTAACCAGACATTAAACATAACCAGAGACACAAATCATTAGAAGTAAAAAATTTGAACTACACGAACAGAGATATTCCATACAAACCCATATGAAAAACAATCCACATAACCATAAGCATATATCAATCATGAATTAAAAAAAATCCATAAGTCCAAAAATTCAAACAATACAAATTGAAATGTCTCGTACCTTAGGAAGCCAGACTAGCAGAAAGATCAAATTGAGGCCCAGAAATATGATAGTTGTGTACTGTCAAGGAGAACATTATCATGCAATTCTTGTAGCCGAAAAAGTGGTATTCGCTTGAGAATATTAACCTTTTTTTAAGAGTGAATAGGATTGGAGTAAAAACAAAATGATTTATCCCTAATGGAGACTATGGGTTCAGAGGATTCTTCCGCCTTTTGCAGACAATTCTACGCGAGGCACAAAGAGATGATTCTTATGGAAAGTAATAATGTGGGTGGCGTCCGACCTGTACAGGAAAGCAACCCCTGCAATTCTCGAGGTGACGGCATTTTGGGTGTTTGTAAGGCCGGTGTTACAGTAGATAATGCATTAAATTTGAAGTTGGAATACCTGTATCCAGTTATTTAAGTTTAAAAATCAAGATATTGCTGACAGCTATTAAAGGATCAGAGAGATTAAATTAAAGAATCGGGTATTAAAGGACGCAACAAATGAAATTTGTGAGTATATTGTAATTAGACCGTTTGATCTGTAGATCTTTATTGGCTGGCAACTTCACGTACAGTGCGAAATGAAGGGTAACATTTAGAGCCAATCCCATCTTTTTTTAAAAGAAATCGTTATCACATACTTCAAAGATTTGCACAGAATTTTATAAGCCATAGTTTTAATAGCTGTCACCTCGCACTCAATGAAATTGATTGTTCTAGAATGGCGACACTTCAAACTCCTTTCAGTTTACAGGACCCCACTTTAATTTGTAGACATTATTTATCATAAATGGTAAATAAGTTAATCAATTAAAATAAAACTAGCAATTACATATTAGTGTGCAGTGGGTATCCCAAGAGATGTAGGCCTTTAATAGAAAGAAGTAGTTATTTATCAAATGATGTTTGTGAAAAAAAGGTCTTTTATTGAAGTTTTAATTCTATTATCATATAATTTTAAAAAATAAACTAAATAATTATTTAAATTTATTTAATATATTATTAGGTTAAGTTAAATATTTAATTTATAGTTATGTTAAAGTTTAATTAGAAATATAATTAATTCAAACTTTAATTTATATGTAAAATGATTTTTTATTTTTTTTAGTTTTGTCATAATTGTAATTTTAATATTAAATGTCTATCTAGTTCAAATTATAATAAATTTGCTAGAATTAGAAATATATTTTAATCAATTGTAAAATATATAATTACATATATTGATTTACATTGAGCTCACCAACTAATTCAAATTTCTTATAATTATTGTAAATCTCTCTTAAATATTGAATAAATTTATAAATATAATATTATTATTATATTTTAAATAACAAAGAGGTAATATAATTTTATATATTTGATATTAAAATATAAAATTATAAATAATAATATATAATTTGATATTAACTATTATTTTAATAATAAAAATTTATAATATAATTATAATATAAAAATTATAATTAATTTATAAAAAAATTAATTAAAATAAACTACAATACAATATAACATATTCTTTTATTCTTTTATTTTTTTTAAATATAAGAAATAGATATTATATAGATGTCTATGTTTACTATTTAAAAATAATAATTTCAATATTTATATCATAACAATTATGGGCCAAAAAAATGTTTCCAAGACCATTTAAAACTGTGACATTTATTTCCAACATGGAGCATTCCTAAAAATCCGCGTATAACACCTCAAATCTATTAACCAATCACAATGAAGAAAAATATTTTTTAGAATTTAAAAACTTAAATAACATGCATGTAAACTTTAGAATAATAAAATAAATTTAAAAAATAAAAATAACTTACTTATCATTGGTTCATATGATTGTTTTTAATAACTAGTTAACTAGTAGAATCAAGTACTAATAACACCTTTGAATGAGGTATATAATCAAACTCCATTAACAATAGGGTCTTCTTTATGTTTGAGAGAGAAAGAGAGAAGGAGGGAGTGGCTAAGAAGATAGAGGGGGAAAATAGAGTGAGATAAGGAACAAAGATAGGACAAAAGAAACAGAGGGATGAACATATAAATAATCTCCTTCCATGATGTTATCATAGATGTCATACCTTGTTAAAGATATCTTATTTGGCACAATTATTTGACATAATTAAGGAGAAGATATGAATGATTTTCATTTTTACATATTTTATGATCATAGAAAGTTATATGAGAAGACATCTTTACCAAACAATTTGCTCCACATTAACAAATCACTTTAACTAAAATAAATATTATTTCTCTACTTACAAAAAAATATAAATTATAATCAATCAGCAAAAAAAATTAGTGATATATATTATCAAATATTAGTTTAAATATAATATAAAAGTAAATAGATAATAGTTATTTAATGTTTAAATTAGTATATGATAGTTTCAATATAATTCAAAGAATATTTTCTCACCATGAGCTAATGACTAGCCACGAACATTTGATGGTCTACGACAACTTCAAATGGGCTATGGAGAGGCAGAGCTTTCGCATTATCTATGCTAATTTGCAAATTGTGGGTTCAGTTCTCGGCAAGGAGATAGTCGACAAGATCAGGGGTTATGCCAATGCAGTGTTGGATCTTCTGAGCATGTCTAATCCATTGCCTGCACCACTTCTCCCTTCTGTGTCAGACTCAAGCAGTGTTATGCCCTTTGCCGCTTCCAAGAGGGTTCCCGATCTTAATTTGCCTCTTTCACCAGTTCTTCCCTCTTTTGAGCCTCCTTCTGCTACAGTAGTGGTCCATTCTTCCAAGGAGCTCGATGGCTGGGTGACGGAGATCCCCTTGGCTCCACCTGCTGGATGGGATAAGGCATGGGATTTTGTGCAACATGCCTCTATGCCAGTGGATATGGAGGAGTGACAGTCTCTCCTCACAGAGGGTTTTTTGAAATTTTGGCATTGCTGATGTTTATATGATCCCTATAAGAGGGTTTTTTGGTGATAATGTAGAATATTATAGCTTCAGTTACATTCAGGGAATTCGTTGTAACCTTTATGTAAATCATATGTAAATTTCAATAAAATGCATGTACATGACAAGGATTCTAGGTTTTCTTCCTGATTCTTTCCAGGAGGAATCTTTGAATTAGCTTTTATTATAAATATATATACAGTGGCTTGTCCACTTTGGCATATATATATATATATATATATATATATATATATATATATATATATATATATATATATATATATATATATATATATATATATATATATATATATATATATATATATAGTGTATAATGTATTCATTATTTATACTTTCTATAATATAAATACTTTATATGTATTATATTAGTATATTATTAATATATAATTGAATTAATGATAAAATTCATAAGTTTTCAAGTAGAGTTGTGACAAATTTAGTAGAAGTTGTGTGTGGAATTGATTGATTGCTCTAATCAAGATGATTGGAAAGCTTAAGATTGTCACCCATCTAATATAAATACAAAAATAATGATTAATTATTGAATGCCATTTCAAATGCATATACTAACAAATAGTTAAATCCTAAATAGTAAATAGAATGGTAAAGTAAGTAAGTAGATTGAAAAGTGTAACATATGATAGATAATTATTATTATTATTTTTATTGAGTGTTGTTTTGTAATAGATTTTTGAAAATTATTTTGTGGATATTTTTCCATCAATAACATGACTAATATTTATGTGATATTTTTAAAATTAATTATTTGACAATATCTTATATTAATATAAAATTTATTTAAATATAAATATTTTTTTATTTTTTTATTTTTTTTATCGGTAAAAGGCCTAGGCTAAATAAAATTTTATTGATGTAAGCAAGATATAATACAGAACTCCATTCTGGGTGGGCACTGGTAGGAAAGAATGGAGAAGAAAACCTCTAGTCTAGCCTGAGACCGAAGTCTGGTAATTGATATTACAAACAATATTATGAGGGCATACCCTCATTTACATTAAATACTACAAGCAGCCTTTTATACATAGATTCACGGATCCTGACATTAATTACTACAGACAGCCTCTTTTGTTGATGCTGGTGAGAGGGGTTCCTTACTGCTACTAACCTCTTATTCATTGACCTGTTTACATGACATTCTTCACAGCAATACTTGATATGGTATGTTAATATTAGTCATCCCATGAGGTTAGGAAATCAAAACAAAGAAAATTAAAGGAGTGTATTTGAAATCACTAGATACCAAGAGTCTTGATATATTAATATAATTAAAGCCCAAGAAAATAAAAAAATTTAATATTAAATCGGGGTTACTCCCTTATACCTGTTTGGATGAAATTTAACTCCCATCTACTCCTGATCGTTTGGTTAGAACAATATTTACAGAAGTTCACTTAGATTATGATATATAGTATCTATCAATTCACAAGCCTCAATTATTTACATTATGAACAAAAACCTGTTAACGATTATTAACACAAACATGTCTTTAAGAGAAGGGAGAGATGTGTTTGCGCGTTTAACCAAGAGGCTAACATCAACAATAATAGTGCATCCGGCTGCATCGGTTTTCCAAAGAGCAAAATCTTTCATAAAACTATGCAACTATGAAGGTTATTAAGTATCTGATAGTTTTATAATGTGGCCTATTGCTTCCTGTGTCAGGGATTTAACAATCTTTATTTACTACAATCATCCATCAAATTAAAGGCTACTCTAATCCATATCTCCATTAATAAGCTTTCATATAGACCACTGCCATCCCCTACTTGATTCCATTAGCATCAACAAGATATAAGGAAAAGAAAAAAAAGAGCTTGCTAAGTTTCAGCACATCTAGTATTACTCCTTAGAAGCATAGACAAAATAGACCTTCCATAGTAGTGTCCAATATTGAAGAGCAATCTAATTTGTCAATAAAAATTACCTCTTTGGCTCTGCTAGATAAATATCTAAGGTTTATTTTTTAAATTTATATCTAGACCCTTCATCTAGCCAGAGGTCTATTATTTTATCTGAATCAATTTCTACAAGGAGTTCCAAATCAGATGTCCCCACTTCATCTTGATGCCAATAAATAAAAAAACAATCCTCCCTTACTGGTTTCTGTATATGGAAATAATATAGAAGGAAATCTGAATTTCTCTTGGCTATATTTATATATTCCAAGAGGTATATCATGTCCTCTGATTCGGAGAAAGATGATGGTCTGTGCCAGAGGGACTTACCAAATTTCCTAAGGAGGGAATGCCTTTTAGCTTGTTGGAGGACAGAGTTGAGGTGTCCTAAGAATCTCTTTTTGAAAGTTTTGATGCAAAGACTTCGGATATCTTGGTCTTCTATACCCCATGAAGAAATGACTGTCAGAAAAGCATAGATGATGTTGGTCGGATTTCTAATTCTATCCTCAGAGATGGTGAAATCCTTTCTTAATATATGAAGAATGGCTCTGAGAATGAGGGGGTTATTATCCTTCATCATTTTCTTGACATGATTTGGCAGGACCTTGCCCTCAGAGGCCGATTGCCCTCTGCTGAAAGGAAACATGGCCGAGAACACCATGTGATCCTACGTTAGAAATTATGAAGGGTCATAATGGTTTCCTATGGATTCTAAACTAAATATATATCACCACGTATCTCTCCCTGTAGCTTAACTTGCTCCTATAATATGAAATGATTATAAAATTGAAACGTTTAAAATTAACAATAATTTAGGCAGAAGATGAAAGGATCGAGTTAGTACATGAAGAGTTAATACTTAATTCTGCTACTAAAAGGTATCATTAAACTTTCATGCCCGCAATATTCTTTTGTCTTACTAAGTAGTATCTCGACCGGCTGTGATTCTAGATGTCCTCCTGTTGACTTATGAGCATATGTTACAAGAAGGAAATCCTCACTATCTACTTTTGATGAGGTAATTACCATTTTGACAGGGTGGTCCCACAATAGTGAGTCCCACTTTTTGGCCAACTTTGACACAAAGATCACCATTTTGAGAAAAAATTTCACTTTCAAACACATGTTGCCGCAAAACTATTAGGAATTTGAAGATGATGTAAACTAGAGTCTTTTAGATTTTTGTTTCTAGTTTTTAAATATATTTTTTTTTAAATAAAAAAAAATCATTTAAATTCATTTTTCCTTCTCCTTCTAAAAGTGGTTTGCGTGAAAAAACTATGTTTTTAAGGAGGTACTGTCACTTGGATCAGCATAACTTTTTTTTAAAATACGATAATGATGTAATTCTTTTGAGATTATATTTTTAACTTCAATATCTAAAGGATGCAATTGGTTTTATTCATTTTGGATCAATATTTCATAGTTTATTAAGTTTTAAAGTGACAGTAACTATAATCTAGACATAAGGTCACTTGGATCACTCTAACTTGATCTAGGTATATCGAAATTTATTTTATTTTTTTTTAATAGAAAGGTAACACAAATATTCTTTTCCTACATATTTTTCATAATTTTTTTTTTATCATTTACTATTTTTCCCGAAGTCGTGAAGAGACAGGTTGTTGAATGATCAAACAACCTATGTTTAGTTAAAGTAATATTTAAAAGTGATAATGAACTCAATATGTATTAAAATTATATTCATTAGAAAGATTATTCCGAATAGCATCTTTTGACATCATTTGTTTGAAAAAATCATCTTGTTTAGTCCTTGTTTCAGGCCTCGGAAGACCATTTTTCTGCAGTTGAGTTGTTTTCTGAGGGCAATTTTTTGTTTTTGTGGCTTCATGCGAAGAGGGTCTTCGCACGAAGCCATTTGGGGGGCTTCATGTGAAGACCCCTCACATGAAGCCCCTTGAGTAAAAATTCTAGCCAAAAGCCATGGTCGGGATTTTTCCCAGGGGTACTTCGTACGAAGTACCCTAGTCGGCCAATAAAATATTTTTAAAAAATTTTTTTAAATGGTATTGTTGTCAATCAGGATTGCGCCAATAGCTTGATATGGAATCTAGCTATCCTGTTGAAACATGGAAACGTTCCCGTTGATGGGGTTGAGAATGAATCTCTGGATTCTAGGCCGGTTCCTCTTAGGTTTGGAATATCACTTGCACGGAAAAATGTTGTATGTAAAGAAAAGGGGAAAGAAATGCCTTAATGAACCCTAAAACTATGGAGGTGATACACCAAATCTGACTTGCAACATGAATTGATTCAGCACAGATTTCAAGAAATGGTTATGATTCTCAATACCCAGACAGTCACGTAACTACAAAAAATGTTTCTATGTAAGGATCTGATATTTTTGCAAAGGTAGGGAAACAGAGCTTCACCAAATCAATGCAAAAATTAAAACACATACAATAGACCTGAAATCACGTGTATCAAGATTCTGAAACGAAGAGGAATGCAGCTTGAAATGAAGGATAACACAACACTTAAGCAATAAAATTCACAAAATCACCTCAAAATCAATGGGAAGGAACATGTATCTCTATTAACCAATGCTGGAACCAATCTCTGTTACAAAATGCCTTACAATTCTCTCTCCAGTTTGCAGTATGCAAAACAAGTGAGCCAAAAAGAAGACCTGAATAATCAGATCAAAATATGATAAATAGAATACATCAAACCCTAATCCGTATGCATGAGAAAAGCCTCCAAAAAGACAAGTCAAACTGCTAGAAAGTGTAGTCAAAGTGCCCCAATAACTGCCTCAACTGATGCCTGACTGAACTGCCACTCATAATCAACTCGAACTGCTCCAAGAATCCCAAAAATCATGCAAATCCATAAGGGGTCGGATATGAACTGAAACTCTATCAAAACTGCAACTTAACTACTAGAAACAAGGAGTGAAGTGCTCAAAAAGTCCTCTCTACTGATATCACCTGAACTTGGACTCAAAAGAGAACTCAAAGTGACCTAAACTGTTCTTAATTTGCCTCAGAACTGATAATAATTGAAAGAGCCTCTTCCTTTACTGAATGATGATCTTGAAAAATACTTTAGCTATATATTTATTTATTAAAATATTATGCAAAGGATTAATTTTATATTTTCCTTAACTTATGTCTATTATATTTATCAAATAATATATTTATACTTAATATAAAATAGAATTAATAAAAATTCTATTCCATATTTGTTATATTTAAGTATAAATATATTATTTGTTATAATAGTCATAATCAAATTTTTATTTTATATTATATATACACAATATAATAATTTGTTAAATTAAAATAGGTAATAAAATTATCTATTTTAATTTAATTATTGTATTGAATATGTATAATATAAAATTAAAATTAAAAAAAAAGAAAAATATACAACTAAACCTAAATACATTATACTTGTCAAAATAAACATAAAACTAAAACTAAACTCTTTACCTAGCATCGACATGAATTTCACATAGATGGAGGACGCAAAATATCTGCCATCTACTGCAACGCCATGTGATGGAGGTTATCGTGGCATGTTTTGAAAGGCATCCATATGCTACAACCTGGGCATTGTGGACTCCAAATTTTGATAAAATATGGCAAAGGAGGTTTATTTCTTTCATTTGGTTTCCATACTTTATCATTTTCGCATTTTGAATGACGAGAAACTAGGTTTTAGCTGAGGCCGCTGCTGCATTTCTGGTCTCTGTTTCATCATTGCAGTTACCATGGAAATATTTGATGTGCTTTGTTCTCTGTTCTTCATTCCGTTCATCCTTTGGCACCATGATATTTGATCTTCAAAATGAAAAGAGCTTGGTTTAAACAATGTCGACTTTGAACCCTAGCTGGATTGAAGATAAGTATTTATTCTTTTTGCTTTGCTACTCATTTCTTTTGTAAACTCTGGATGCTCTACCTCTGTCAACGTTTTTTAGAAACATTTTTGTTTGCATGAATTGTATGACTTTATAGCTGCTGTTGACGTGGGTTTCTCTGTTGTTTCAAATTTTGAAAACCCTCTGTTGATATTTAGCTTTCTGTTTCTTGCATATTATATTGGTTCTTCGTAGATAGAAGTTTGAGCCTACCAACAGTCTGAACTTGCTGTTTGATGTTTTACAAAAAATGTGGGCTTCCTTTTTGCAATCTCTGTTACGTTTCAAACAAAAAACGTGGCTCTATTTTGATCATTACTTAATATAATGAACACATACTGCTGGTTTTTTTTTATTTTATACTGCCGCTTATCTCTTGTTGAAGAATGAAACACCAGAACGTGCCCTCTTTTTCTGTAATATATGCTTAATCACTGCTTATAATTATGATGAATACTTGGTCTATTTTCTGGGAATAGAAAGCAAAATATCATCTCATGTGGGTATGTTAGAAAACTAAAGAAATTTCACATACTTATCTGGGCATTTATTTTTACAATGGGTAACTCTGTTTCTTTCATAATATATGCATTTGCTGCTGGAAACCTTGCTTTTAATATTCTCTGCTATTCGTCTTTGTTATTGAAGCCGAGATTGATGTTTGAATATGGCTTTACACTTTGCTATAACTGACAGTATTCTATGTTGCTGTTTCTAGCTCTGTAAGTGCAAAATAATACATTATTTCTATTCTTTTCTTCTATAAGCATGTTCTGAGAACAAAAATATATACACCCATGTGATTCTTTATTTCTTTTCTGCTGTATATAAATCTCTGTATACTAAAAATGAAATTATATGCTGAAAAAATGGGCTATGTTTTCTGATATTCACAGTTTCAACTCTCAGTTACAACTTTGCCTCCATTTTTTAATACTCTCGTGCTCAATATGATACTGCATCCAAATATTCTGTTTTAAAAACTTGAAAACTCTGCTCTTGTATGAAAGTATACACCTGTAGATTTATTGTAAATTCTGTTTGCTTTCTTCAGTTGAGTCTTTAGTTGACTGTCTTTTGAAGTATTCACT
The DNA here is from genome assembly GCA_027943335.1 of Chamaecyparis obtusa. Classification (NCBI taxonomy): domain Eukaryota; kingdom Viridiplantae; phylum Streptophyta; class Pinopsida; order Cupressales; family Cupressaceae; genus Chamaecyparis; species Chamaecyparis obtusa. The sequence continues at coordinate 1,344,829 of BSBK01008712.1, read as the reverse complement.
TGATGAATGTGAAATAAAAAAGACTAAATGTGTATAAAATATTCTGAAACTTTGCTGTACATTTGAACATCCTTCCCTTTTCCTTGCAACTTATGGATCTGTCCACCATTTATCTTAATATTCATAAATGTATCTTTCTTCTTTTTTGCTGTTGTGATTGATTAGAACCAGCATGTCTGGTACTTGCTAGTACTCACTGTATATTTCCTTATCACAATAACACCAATATTCTGTCATAGGTATGCCTACAGTTACAAGGTGAGCATCACTTCTTTCTTTACTCAAAATGGCAATACTCAGAATAGAAATGAGCTAAAATTTTTGTAATGCTAAACTAACAACTGAACCAAGTGTATTATGATTTTCCATCTCTGATAAAATATAGTTAGACGCCTCACATATACACTTCTAATTCGTAACAGAATTAGCATCCTTTTCTTTGTTTTCTGAAATATCTAAGTGCCCTTTGCTTTTAAAACAACGCTATATGACATCCCATACATATATATTAAAAGAGTACAGTGTTACCCCATTTCTTAAACTTTGTTATTCTGTTCCTGAAACTTTATATCTCTTTACAGCCTTCTCTACTATGATCAGCACTTTGAGTCATCACTTACGGGGTTCGAGCACGGGCTCGTGACTCCCACAAGTGATGTTCCAGTCATAAATATCATTATTTTTTCCCTTTCCTGTTCCATTCCAGCATGAAATAAACTTTGTAACCTTTGAATTGGCTGGAAGGTTTCATGATGTAAATCATGTCCCTTCAACAACCTGCTTATCGTCCACCATGATTCAGCTAAAAGGTCCCATGCCTGTAATGTATGCATGCCCCCTCGACAACCTCCTCAAGTCCACCGGTCTTCGAGTCTTCGCCTCTCCATAACTTCGGTCGGAAAGTTTCGTGCGCATAGTGTATGCACGTCCTTTCTACAACCTACTTAGTCTTCAAAACCTGTTTCTGCACATGGAACAAACAATGTTAGAAAAAACAAGATGTTTCTGTGATATGATCCTTCTTTCTTTTCAGCTTTATGACTTTGTCTTCTGATTTTGAAATGTGATCAAGTAGAGGATTAGACAGTTCATTCGTCCCTCATTGCTCAGTTCATATGAACTGACCGTCTTTTATCTCCCTCTTTTGCAGGATGTACCAGATGACCGGGAACACTTCAAAGTGCAGAACCAAAGATGCAGCGCACTCAAACATCAAAAGACAACCAGGCAAGGGGGCTTGACCTGTCTCCTTCTCTCCTTCTTTGCATTTCTAATATCTTAATTGTCCTTTATTCTCTGCATCCGATTCTTCATTCAATTCATTGAATTGAAAATGCATGCTTGCATCAATACTTAAAGCCACGGGGTGTGTGGTTTATCATTTGTACCTTTGAAATGTACTTCTTTTATTCATTTTTATAGCGACCACTGCTTGTGTGGCAAATCTGAATTTGTACTTTCATTTACTGAAATGCAAGCAATTACTTTCATTACTGTTGAGCTTAAAGAATCTGAATATTGTACTGTAGCATGCTGTTTGATATTCATAATTCTATAGATGTACACATACTTTTCCCTTTTCTGTTTAAGTTCTAAAATTTTAATGTACTTTTCAGATATTTTCAATTGTAAAGTTGAATCTGTACTTTATTTATCTGAATTCTTTACCCTTTTGAAATTCAAAACCAGCAACTTTCAAACTCAAATCTCAATGCAAAACACTTAGTCGAATTATCAATTTAGTGTAAACAAAATGATAACAGGTATAAAAGTAAAAAATTTCATTTCTATTTTACATCAAATTGCAATTAATAAATTCGCATTTTCTATTATTGAAGGCATTTTTTGAAGAAGGAATTTTTGTTGACGATCTTGTGGAAGACATTTTTTTGAGCTCGAAGAAATGGGGAACAAGAAGGGAAGACAAAGTAAATCTTCTAGAAAAAGGTCCCCCGGTACTGAACAAAGAAATTGTGAAGCTACATTGACATATTATCATAAAACTGAAGAAGCTGAAAGACAAGCTGAAGTAGGAGGGTCAAGTCAAGTCGAAGAATTACACATTGAAGAAGGGTCGAAATTACTCCCTAGAGAGGCTCAAACAATTGATGTTGGAGAAGGGTCAACATCACGTGCTCCTACTGGTATGGATGAACTTTTAAATTTAGCTCAACGTGTAAAGAAAAATATTAGTTATAGAAACTTAGATCATTTACTTACAATGAATGTGGACACTTTGAGATCACTTGCTAATGCTCAACAATTAAGTCTTGCTAAGAAGAGATCAATGAAAATGATAGCAAGAGAAATATTGGGTAAATTTGATAATTTTGAAACACTTGAACAAGCTCAATTGCTTTCACTTATACTTATAGACAAAAATTTGGAAGGGGCATTAAAATTATTGGGTATAGACACATCATCAAAGAAGAGAAAAGTTGTTGACATGCAAACTGATATGATTGAAAATCTTAAGAAAGGTTTGAACCAGCTAGGGAAGCGATCTCAAACTATAGATAAGTCCATTATAAGAAAAGTTATGTTGACATCCATTGTAGGTAACAGTATGAGATGAAAAAGAAATATATCTTCAATTTCATCTCACATTGGTTTTAATAGGAAAACAATATCATGATATGTTAATAAGAGAATACTTTTGGATGATAGCAGCTTGGAAGGTAATTGGGCAGTCATGTGTAGAGCTCCTTGCTTTCATAGGATTGATGAAGAAACAAAAAATTTGATCACATCATTTTGGAATGATAATACACATCCTTCATCAAACACTAGAGATGTTATCAGACATAGAATTTCAGCTAATCAATATGAATATCATATGAAACATTGGTTGGACACAACACAACATGAAATGTATGTGTCATTTTGTAGTTCAAATCTTAATATAAAGATTGGGCAAACATTGTTTGGAAGATTGAAGCCATATTATATCAGGACAAACAAAGTGTTTGAAACTTGTTGTTGTCGTTATCATATTGAATTTGATCTCCACTATCAAATTTTTTGAAAGTTTGTAGAAGACACTTATGATTTTGAAAAGGCTCCTCCTACTAGACAAAGTGAGTTCATCTCATCCATTTTATGTGACAAAAGAGATGATGTAGCTGGACAAATAAATTGCATAAAAGGAATATGCCAAACATGTGCCGATTTGTCTCTTTTTCCTTTGAAAAATGAAAATATTGATGTAACAAAGATGGTAAATTGTAAGAGTTACAAATATGTAAAGAATGAAAACTATAAAGAGAGAGAGAGAGAGAGAGAGAGAGAGAGATCTTTTATCATGTTTGCAAGAAGATGTAAAAATAATGCAAGCAAAATAACACTCTCCAGATTTTAAGAGAGCAAAATGCTCTCTGGATTTTGTATGGGATAAAAATCTCATACAAAATCCATACCACAGTCATTTTATAATATTAAATCTTGCCACCTCAATATATATTAACAAATAAAATATTAATCTACTTTACCCCCTTACCTTTTTTAATTCTCCCCCTTTACTAGGCGCATGTGAAAGGTTGCATAGTCTTTGTATTTATTTCAAACCAAATTCATTGGACAGTGGGAATGTCCTTTTGCTGCCATCTCTTACCTTTTACTAAATGCTCTTACCTTTTAGTCTCCAAAACCTACGCATGCCTTTGCTAGCCCATGCCTAGCAATTAATTTAAATTGTGAATGGAGCTTCCCTTGGACAAAAGTAAGTGGTGGGACCCACTTCCCACTTACTCCCCATGCCTCTCCTCTTTCCAAGCGCAGGTTTGGGCGCAGGCTTTTGGGGAGGTTTGAAATTCTGAAATAAATTTTCTTCCCTCTCTTAAATTGCGCACCCCTCCCTTGTCCTTGTGATGGTAAGTGGTGTGAAGGGAAGATTTGATAGATTTCTAGGGTGCTAAGAGTAGGGAGATAGGCTAGTTGACTTGGTGGGATGTTTAGTTTAGTGAGTAGGTTGTTAAGTTAGCTTAGGTTGTTAGTTAATTATGTTATTTTGAAATTAATGTTTTGTTAATAACAATAGATAGTTATTATTTCAGCAATGTTTCATTTATTATTTGTTAATTACAAAATGTTCAATATTATGAATTATATAATATGTATATATTATTAATTAATATATTATGATTTATTAATTGATTAATAACTATATTAATTGATTAATATATTATAATTATTAATTAATTTTATATATATAATATTTAATTATAATCATTGATTTAATATCATTAAATAATGTTTCCTTTAGATTTATTAATTAGTTAAAAGGTACATTGATTAATTGGTATAATGTAATCATTAATTGAATTAATATGTATTCATTTTGAACGGAAATTGGTATAGATGACTATTGAAAATTATATTCAATATCTTTCCTTAGCTTTCAATTTAATTTTCATGATCAAATTGGTCTTGAATTTTACATAATTGGGAATGGTTAACCTATTTAAAGAATAACGTTAACAATAAACATGTTGTTCCTCTTAGATAATCTAAAGGATTAATAGATTAACGTTTGACGAAATTGATCGTCAAGTTGATTAACAAACTTCGATTATATTGAATTTTCATCTAGCATACTTTGGAAAACAACTTTGTTGAGGTTTGACCTCTTGTCGCTTTTGGACCTCGTCATAGCACTTTTGTCCCGCATCGTGAACGTGAAACTTATAACCTTTAAAAAAAAAATTGTTGGTTGTGTTTTGTCCCGAACTTTTGGGCATTACAAGGTTAGAATATGTTGAAGAGGAGATAAATGTTGGAGTTTTTATGGAAAAATTTAAAAAATTGATTCAACCCTACATTCATCATGCTTTTTTTGCAAAGTGGCAAACACAATAATTTCAAACACTGAGAGACAATTTCCCACTTGGAACTATTGTATCAGTTGTTGATTTTGCAGAAAATTATTCTTTTGTTCATCAAAAGGTAATTCAGTTAGAATACTATTTTTCAGAGCAAATTACTATTATGGTACATGTGTGTTATCGACACGCACAATTAGATTTGGATGGTATTCAGAGCACTTTTGAAGCATGGGTCATCAAGAAGGAATATCATTTTTATATAAGTGATGATAGAGAGCATGACATTCATTATGTGGAACACTGCTTCAAGATGTTTTTTGCAAATGTGAAAGAAAGAGGTATAAAAATTGATAAACATTATGTTTGGTCAGATGGATGTGCTGCGCAATTTAAATCATCGAGACCATTTTATGCACTATGTAGATATCATCGTAATGAAAACATACCACATGTTTGGAGTTTCTTTGAGAGTGGACATGGAAAAGGTGAACATGATGGTGCCGAAGCTTGCATCAAACGTGCTATATGAAAGTATCAAATGAATTATAAGGGAGTGCATATAAAAAATGCACATGATGTGGTTGAATGGTGCAAGACACATTTCGCACCAAATGAAAATGACTTGTCATCAGGATTGACTCAAGCGGTGCCATATAGAAAATTTTGGGAGATAAAAGGTATGCACATATTTTTTAATTATTTGAAAGTGTTTAAAATTTTAATGATATTTTTTATTCAAATTATATTTATATAGAATGTATTATATATATTCATTTGTTCAGGTGTGGATAGAAAAATTATGCATGGTTGCAATAGGATAGAAAAGACGTGATCTTTGCATTCAGTTATGAGTATGAATTATCGCAATTGGATGTTGAACACTAGGGACTATTCATGCTTTTGTTGTCACTGCATTGCTGACAATTATGAGGAATGTATCAATCAAGATCATGGATATGTAGGCACATGGAATCTAGTGCCACTAGTTGTTACTGATACGTTTGATAGAGATGAAGATGAAAACTTCGATGATGTTCCTTTGATTTCTACTGATTACGATCATATCTCGGGATTGGTCAAAATTGGTAAGTATATATAAATTTCACATTATATGGTACACTGAGTTGCATGTATAGATCATAGATATAGATAGATCTATAGATTGAACTAAGTATTTATTTTAAGATCTCACACACGTATATATGAAAATTTATTGTGCAAGAGATGTCTTTGCAGTGATTGCTGAGAATGGAAATATAGAAGGAGTTGATTATTATTTACTGTGTTGTACTGCAGAGATGATGAAGGTACTTGAACCTGAAGAAAGTGATGGAATGTTGTTCCCCATAGGTTTGTATATCCTGTTTACATCAATATATTGAACTCAATTTGTAAATTTTAAATTTCAACCTTTTAAAAAAATTCAAATTGAGTTTGTTTAAATTTATATATTGTTAAAATATGCGACTTGTAGGTTCAGTTGTTTTAGAGGGAACATATTTCAAACAAATCAAAGTAATTCAACATGGTATTCACTTTGTTGATTACGAACTAGACAATAAGGTGTTCCAATATAGTCACCTAGTAGTTGCCACATCCATTTGTCTTCATACAGTTAAATCTCAACGTGGATGTCGTAAGTGGAGACTAGATAGTGAGGATCATGAGAGAATATTACAAGTTCTCCATGAAAGGTCTGAACCACTTGAGTTGGTCTAAAAAGTTTAATACATGTATACTTATTTGTTGTGTTGGGACCTATTTGATATCTGTGGATTAAATTTCATTATACTTTGTTTATATATTTAAACATATGATAGGCTATAATTTGTTGATATATGATGAACCTATTTGATGGTTCAATGGTTTTAATATATAGAATTTTATACGTATACTTTGATTATTTAATGATTTTTATAGATTTCATGTTAGTTAAAGATTTTATGTATGCTTGAAATTAGTTATATTACTTATGACATGTGTTAGTTCTAGAATTAGTTAGAATATAGTTATTATCCTTTAGTTACATGTATTAACTAGTTATCTTTTATGATATTAATTATAGATCCTAGGTTAAGACCTCCCCTTAAGACACTAAAAAATGATGAAATTAGTTATATTACAAGTATGACATGTGTTAGTTCTAGAATTAGTTAGAATAGTTATTATGGACATTAGTTACATGTATTAACTAGTTATCTTTTATGATATTAATTATAGATCCCCTTAAGACCTCCCCTTAAGACACTAAAAAATGATGAAATTAGTTATCATATCATCTAAATAAATCATCTAATCAAATAAAATCATAGATCATCTAATCAAATATCATATATCATATTTCAATCAAATCAAACTAATATCATCTAATCGAATAAAACCATCTAATATAATCATATATATCATCTAATTAAATAAAATCATAGATCATCTAATCAAATAAAACCATCTAGTCAAATCATATATCATATAGATCATCTAATCAAATAAAATCATATCATCTAATGGAATGAAACCATCTAATATAATCATATATCATCTAATAAAAAAAATCATATCATCTAATCGAATTAAACAATCTAATCTAATCATATCATCTAATCGAATAAAACCATCTAATCTAATCATATCATCTAATCAAATAAAATCATAGATCATCTAATCAAATAAAACCATCTAGTCAAATCATATATCATATAGATCATCTAATCAAATAAAATCATATCATCTAATGGAATAAAACCATATAATCTAATCATATATCATCTAATAAAAAAAATCATATCATCTAATCGAATTAAACAATCTAATCATATATCATCTAATCATATATCATAGATTCATCTAATCATCTAATCATCTAATATATCATAGATTCATCTAATCATCTAATCATATATCATAGATTCATCTAATCATCTAATCATCTAATAATCTAATCATATATCATCTAATCATATATCATAGATTCATCTAATCATCTAATCATAGATTCATCTAATCTAATCAAATATATGTCTTGAATCATATGTCTCAAATCATATATATCATATATAATCAAATCAAATCATATAATCTAATCGAATAAAACCATCTAATCTAATCATAGATATCTAATCAAATATATGTCTAGGTAATCAAGTAAATGTGTCTCATATCATATCATCTAATCAAATAAATGTGTCTCATATCATATAATCTAAGCATATAATCTAATCAAATATGTACGCCTAGAATCATATGTCTCGAATCATAAACCAAGTCTCAAATAAAATATATGTTCAACATGTCCTAAACTAGGGAGTCATCTAGGCACATACGAACATAGCGACCCTCTGAGTGACTGCCACGAGCATCCTCTAGCTATGAGACAACAACTGATCCCTGCGAATATAAATGCATGTATCTATGATAATAATCTAAAATAATTAAAATATTATAAATGCATATTTAAACTTACATATTTTTAAAACATACCTGACCACTAGTAGGTGTATCATCTACTTGTAAAGCAGCGACTGACTCTTGCAAATTTAGTGTACAACAGTTGGTTATATACACATGTGCATAGTAGATATATTATGTAAAGTACTTGAAATATAAACATGTACATACATATATATCTAAAACTTACCTGACCACTAGTAGGTGTCACATCATGTGGAAGATGCTCTGAACCCACACTAGAGGTAACATGCTCTGCTAATTGTGCCTAGAAAATATTATGCATTAAACAAACATTAATACATGTACAATTAATTATTCACTAAAACTCCTAATAAAAAAGAAAAGAAATTTTTATATGTACCTGAGTCTCAGGAGCAAGAGGATCGTCAGCACACTGCACCATCGTATCATCAACTGATACTGCATCACCCACACCACCCAAGGTCCCGAACCTCTGTAGTAATGAGGAGTGTAAGGGTGTCAATAGCTGCGAGGGGAGTGGTGTAGAATCTGAACCATGTAGATGAAATAACATATCCATAAATGACCCACCATCAGTGGCAACATCCACCTGACCCAACCCACGCAACTACTCATCAAAAGCATCTAGGCCCTCACTAGTGATGCGTACATCTCCAATTTCTATACCGGGCTCTGCAGTTGTAGAGTGATCTGTGGGTGCACGGTGCTCTGCACTATCCTGTGCACGATGCTCTGCACTATGTTGTGCTTGACTAGTAGATGGTGCATCCTATGTTGGTGGAACTACAGGACCCCATGTAAGTGAAATGTAATCCCTGACTGAATGTATAGGGATCCTCTGTGTGTCGGCAATATGAGAATAGGCCTGCACGAGATCCTCCAAAAATTAAAGGGCCATATCTAAAGTACTCTAATAACCCGACAATGCTCATATCTCTCCAGGCACATGAAGACCAACAGCTCTATATGTCTCGTCACTCACACCTGCAGTACTACTAGATGAAGTCTCAGAAGATGATCTGGCTCTACTCGGTCTAGTCAAAATGTATCTGCCCACTGAATTTGAACTGATCGATGTGGCTGCAGAAGCAATCTATCCTATGCTATCCAGAACTCCCCTCTGAGAAGCAATGATGACTCTATCTATAGTAGAAACCATCGTCGGTGTCATTGCCAGACTCCTCTCTCCAACTAGCTATCTATGAGGCTACACAACTTGATCAGCCCTACGATACTGATCGCGGTCTGCAACCCTACCCAGCCCCTGACCATAAAAAGGTGGGATATCAAAATAGTTGACCCTAAGTCCCAAACGGAACTCAGCGTACAACTGTTGTGCAAAGTATAATGGAATTTGGTTATTATTTGGATAACAACCATGGGCTGCAAAATGTCGAGGGTAAATCATACAAGCAATCTGAGGGATCACACATCGTGTCACCTGATAAGCCCTCACCACTCTCATCCTCTCATAATGTGGGAACATCTCTCGTTTGATGATTTCTTTGGACACGAGGCTCTGAACCTGTGCCAAGGAAACATCACCCGAGATCTCCTCCCTCAACTCTTGAAAAATGGCCTCAACTACCTAAGGCGTAAATTAAGTGTGGGCCCTCAATCTACTAGTCATAGACTCCAAACTAGTCAATATAGTAGCACATGTGTCTCTGTATATACCATCTCCACTAGATCTACTGATAGCATGTCTAAGTCTAGCTATCTATGTGTCGGCCATGTGAAAAATAGTATGAATGTCAGGAGTCTGAGGTGCACCCTGAGCGGCCATCTAGATGTACATCACATGTGAAAGAGCTAAGTGTTAATAATTAAGTACTTGATTACAACATTATAATTGCATGTAAAATGGAAACAAATAAGTGGTCCTAAGGTATAGATAAGACATCAATGGGTCATAGGACATCCTAATATGTATTAATGAAACCTAACATGTACATCAATGGGTCATAGGACCAACTTTAATATTTACTAAAAATGCATTTACATAAGGGGTCGTGGGTAACATAAGTGGTCATAGCTCATGTCTTAAGGAGTCGTGGGTAACATAAGTGGTCTTATTAGGTCTTAAGAGTCCTAAGACACATACTAATTAGGTCTTAAGGGATCATAAATTTATAATAAGAGGTCTTAAGGGGTCGTAGGTAACGTAAGAGGTCCTAACGTATAGATAATCTAGGACTATAGAGTATCTTAAGGGGTCGTGGGTTATATAAGTTGTCCTAGACTGTCTTAAGGGGTCGTGGGTAACATAAGTGGTCCTAGAGTCATAATTGGTTCTAATTGACTATAATTAGGTCCTAACTGGTTCTAATTGATTCTAATTGAGTCATGTAATTGATTCTAATTGAGTCTAAATAGGTCTAATTGATTGTAATTGATTCTAATTGTGTCTAATTAAGTCTAATTGAGTCTAATTAATTCTAATTGATCTTCTAATTGATTCTAATTGATTCTAATTGATTTTAATTAATCATAACATACATAGATAAGAGTCATGTAGAGCACGTCTTAAGGGATCGTGGGTAACATAAGTGGTCCTAGAGTCATAATTGGTTCGAATTGAGTCTAATTAGACCTCCTAACTAGTTCTAATTGATTCTAATTGAGTCTAATTAGGTCCTAACTAGTTCTAATTGATTCTAATTGAGTCATAATTGGTCCTGGTACAGTTAGGTCTAGTTAAGTCTAATAGGTCCTAATATATCTAATTGGTTAGACTAATGTTGGTTAAAGACCTAATACTTGTCTAATTGGTCCTAATAGGTCTAGTTAGGTCTACTTGGTCCTAATAGCTCTAGTTAGGTCTATAAGTAGAGAAACAACTTAAAGATGTATGCCTTATTTCCTAATATGACCTAATGTGACCTATTAGGATAGGTAATATGACCTAGAGTGTCTTAAGGGGTCGTGGGTAATGTAAGTCTAGTCCTTGATTGTCTTAAGGGGTCGTAGGTAACATAAGAGGTCCTAAGGTATAGATAAGAGTCATGGAGTGTCTTAAGGGGTCGTGGGTAACATAAGAGGTCCTAAGGTATAGATAAGACATCAATGGGTCATATTACCTATCCTAATTACCTATCATAACGTACATATATAAGAGTCATGTAGAGTGTCTTAAGGGATCGTGGGTAATATAAGTGGTCCTAGACTGTCTTAAGGGGTCGTGGGTAACATAAGTGGTCCTAGAGTCATAATTGGTTCTAATTGAGTCTAATTAGACCTCCTAACTGGTTCTAATTGATTCTAATTGAGTCATAATTGGTCCTAGTATAGTTAGGTCTAGTTAAGTCTAATAGGTCCTAAATTTTGGTCTTAATAGGTCATAATTGGTCTAGTTACCTGTCTAATTGGTCATAATAGGTCTAGATAGGTTTAGTTAGGTCTATTTGGACCTAATAGGTCCTAATACATCTAATTGGTCAGACTAATGTTGGTTAAAGACCTAATACCTGTCTAATTGGTCCTAGTTAGGTCTACTTGGTCCTAATAGGTAGATAGTTAGGTCTATAAGTAGAGAAACAACTTAGACATACCTTATTTCCTAATATGACCTAATGTTCAACCTATTATGGAGTCATGGAGTGTCTTAAGGGGTCGTGGGTAGTTCATAAGAGGTCTTAAGGTATAGATAAGACATCAATGGGTCATATTAGGTATGTCCTAATTACCTGTCATAACAGGTCTAGATAGGTTTAGTTAGGTCTATTTGGACCTAATAGATCTGAATACATCTAATTGGTCAGACTAATGTTGGTTAAAGACCTAATACCTGTCTAATTGATCCTAATAGGTCCTATTTAGGTCTACTTGGTCCTAATAGGTCTAGTTAGGTATTTAAGTAGAGAAATGACTTAGACATGTACCTTATTTCCTAATATGACCTAATGTGACCTATTAGTCCACCTAATATGACCTAGAGTTTCTTAAGGGGTCGTGGGTAACGTAAGTGGTCCTTGATTGTCTTAAGGGGTCGTGGGTAACATAAAAGGTCCTAAGGGGTCCTAGGTTACATTAATGGATCCTCGTATACATATATAATGGGTCTTCAAGATCTGAATAGGTCATGTATGTCTTAAAATATCATAAGGGATGTATAATGGTCCAATAATATTAATGGGTCGTAGAACATCATAAGTGGTCCAAGTCCAGTCCTAGGACATCCTAATTTTTTTTAATGGGTCTTGGGGGTCCTAAGGTTTTATATTTGTTTTAAGATTTCATAAGGGATCTAGATAAGAGTCCTAGAATGTTAATGGGTCGTAGGTGCAATATAAGTGGTCCTAGACTACATCTTAAGGGGTCGTGGGTAACAATGAGTCAAGTATATATATGTGTCTTAAGGGGTCAAGGGTAACATAAGAGGTCCTAAGGGGTCCTACGTTTCATTAGTGGATGATCCTTGTATGATAAATTAATTAAATCTAAGATGTACATAAATGTGTCCTAAGACAACCTAAGATATGTTAATGGGTCTTGATGATTTGAATGGGTCATAGATGTCTTAAAATGTCATAAGGGACATGTATAATGGTCCAATAATGTTAATGGGTCGTAGATGCACGATAAGTGGTTTAAGGTATCTTAGGTTACATTAATTGATACTAGTATGTCTTAAGGGTTCTTGCAGGCAACAATGGGTTCACATATGTATTAACAGAAGCTAAGATAGACGAATGTGTCATAGGATATTTTAATATATAATAATGGTTCGTATGGGTCTTAAGGGGTCCTATGTGTCAAGTAAGATGTCAGGTAATATGTAAATTATAATAAAGGATCCTAAGTGTCTTAATATGTCGTAAAAGAGAAATAAGGGTCCTAGAAACTTATTGTACTACAATTTTTTAATGTTTTCTAACATACTACTAAATCATTTTCAAAAATTGAACTACAATTTTCTAAGATTTTCACAAACTAAAAATTATAAATAAAACAAATAGCTAACTTTAATAAGTTTACTAAAAATGTGTGTACATACATGTGAGAGAGAGAGAGAAATTCTTAATAATTACAATTTTAAACTTAAAATTTAGCATTTTCTAACTCGAATCTTAATGTTTTCTAACATTTCTCCTACGATTTCTAACATTTTCTAACATTTATACAAATTAAAAATTATTCAAAACAAATAACTAGTTAAAATAAATATAAAACATATTATTTACAATAAAAAATGAGAAAAATATGTGTACCTGGTACTGCTAGAAAACTGAAGAGGTTGACGAAGCTTGGGAAGCGCTGGTGTGCTAGCGTGGTGACATAGTTCGCTCCAAGCCTAGGGGTCCACAAACTGCTCCAATGAAAATGATGGTTAGAAAATGAATCATCAGAAATTTATACAAAATCTGGCCCTAAATGAGTTCGTGCGAAGTATATACTTTGCACGAAGCCACACAGGGTTCTTCGTGTGAAGACCCCTACGTGGTATCTTCGCACGAAGCATCCTGAGGACTTCGGGTGAAGTATAGACTTCGCACGAAGGTAGGAAAAAAATTTTGTTTGACGATTTCATGATTTCCTTCGTCCCTAAAAGTGGGACACAGCTTCATGATTGAACTCACATATATTGTATTAGTATTATTCAGCCCCAGGTCAGCTAATCAACATGATAGGTACGTTATACATTAGAGCCTAGACTTATCTTTCTAATTTAGGTCACAAAGCTCATGAGGGGAAACTCCTCTTCTTTCCCTATACTACTAAAGCTTGCTCTACATATCTAAAGTAGGGTAAAGGAAATAATGATGCGAGATCTTAGAGGGAGCTTTAAGGTTTAAGGCTCAATTGGAAGAGATTTCTAAAGTTAAAGGCATCAGTATACCCACTGGTATATGCAACTATCCCATAGTGACTTGTGTAATGACCGCTTGTGAATGCATAGGTTTCCTTTGCCCATGAGGCTCTTGTCTAAGGTAAACTAAGCATGCCGCCATCCTCGTGCCTTGAGTATCAACCCTATTGATATGACAGAAAGGGGAAATCATTGTTACTTCAATCTTAATAAGAAGCAAAGGACGGCTCTACTAACACATACAACTCCTCTATTGTTCCTGCTAGGCACGCCTACAGTGTAATTCACCAATATTTAAAGGACATGGATTGATAAGATTTACTTAAAGATCTTTTAATAAGGAGGATTACCATCTGGTCTAACCCTTCAAAGGGGGAATTCAATTGCAGTATAAAATTGCAACTTTCATCTAAGCTATATAAAGAACAGTAACCTAATGTATTCCTATTTATAAGGAATTACAGTCATATCCATAATGAACTTTATCAAATAATTTGCTAAAAAAAACTACCTTATCTTGAATTACATTATAGTTTTATAAAAATATAAAAAGCTTCTACATCTAGGAGGAAGAAACTAGGTCTGAAGGGCATGTCAAAAAGCCTTCTACCTCATGGTTGAAAAGGAAATCAATACTGAAACACCTGTAACTATTCATGCGGAGATTGAGTCAATATTGAAACACATCTATTCAAACATACATAGATAAATCTACATAAAACTGTATCAGTTTACTATTAAACTATGAAATTTGCCATGAGTTTGTAGACGTATTAATACAATGTCCTACTTTTGTATACATATTCAAAAATAAACTAATATATATATACTATATTGACATAAACTACGAGTATGGCTGAGTCTAAAGTCTTAGTGAAATTAGCTTATAATGTTCAAATAGAAACACTAATTTCTATTCATCAGTTTTCCTCATCTATCTGCACTGCGCCATAGCTCCATGCATTTCCTTTTTTGACCATCATGACAATGCTTTCCTCCTCACCTGCGTCCTTCTTAGATCACCGAGTGCATCTTGTAACCTCTGGGGCTATGATATGTAGGTTGTCAGGCTCTACTTGGTCTATTTCTTCTAGTATATCAAATCCCTCACTCCTCCAAAAGTTTATGAGCCACTTCTTGTCCAACTCCTCAGAAAGGGCCTCATTGTAGAGAAATTCCAGATTTCTTAGCATCTTTGGCCAATGGTTATCAAACCTGCTTTCATCTTTAAATGTAAGCATGGGTATATGCTGAGTCTGCGGGATTTGGTCTAGCTTGGATAGCTTGGTGTTCATCGTGACCTCTAGGTAAGGTATAGTAAGCTCATTATCAACACACTTCACCATTTTTTCCAGCCCGCCAAGGTGCTCTTCGTTGAAGATTTCCCTTGCTACCTGGATTATGTCATTTTTGGTTCTTCCTACAAAGATTGAGAGTGCTATAAATTGTCCAATAATTTCCCCATTAGTTTGATAGGTGTATTCATTATCGAAATACTGATCATCCATAGTCTTCTCTATTGCTCTTCTGGTCGAATCTGGCAAGGGGTTTAAGATCTGGTTCCACTATTCAGGGAGGATATGTCCTCTAAAGGCCATAGCTCTGTTTCCTTTGGTATAAAAGGTAAGCAGTCTAGACTCCATGGCTAAGGCAGAACCAAGAGATACTTGTGGCTCGTGCCTATGAGAAGATTTATAGGATAGAGACCTAGGTTTGACGCAAGAAGTTTAAAAATCTATGGAAGATACTAGAGGCATAATCATGTTTAGTTTATCTACCATTTATGAGAAACCAAATCTTGGTGTAGAGTAGGGTGTAATGATGACTATTGATACTAATCTCGACTAGAGAGGCAGCTCAACCAACCTATTAATCATTATCTATTGAGGTTTAAATTTTCTCCAACTTATAGTAATGATGAATATTGGTGAGGTGCCTTGCCACTATCATGATACCTTACATGTTCTATCGGGGTAACTCTCAAAGGATATATATATCGACTGTTAATAATTTACAATAACATTATGCAGAGCAGATTTATTCATTTTAATGATTAAGATTATCTTACTGTTACGAAAAATAATCATATAAAGAAAAACCTACTAAGTTCTAGACCGATCTCCAAGGAACGATGATGATGGAGGAAGGGTATATTAAGGGTTAAACTTGACATTCCAGGATAGCCTAAGAAGGATAAAGTCTAAGGACCTACTATATAACTGAAGATCTGGGTAGCTTATAAAGTTGCTAAATCTATAAAGAAGGTTCTATCTCTACAAAAGCAGATTTGTTCCACTTAAAAACATAGCTCTGAAGGCTAAGTATAACCTTCTATATCCTATCACTGAGGCTTGTCGAGCCTAGCCTTAGGACGCCAAAATAAACTAAAGATGACAAGGAGTTGTTAGATCCTTGAGAATCTAGATGAACCTTCCTCCAAAGATACAGTGGTGATTATAGAGAGCCCAATTATAAACTGACTTTCCATTAATCCCTATGGAGGGGATCGGGAACCCGCAAGTATGCATTAGGATCTACCACACTAAGGTTAGTCTAGGGCTGATGAAGGATTATTAAAAACTAAAGGGGGAATCTTATGATGTGAAACCTAACAATAAAGTCAGGAGGTGCTTGAGGTCCATCCATGATCTAAAGAGAAGCTAAAGATAGGTTTTCTAAAGGGAAATGAAAAGGCTAAGCTAGGGGTACAAGACTAAGCCTAATCAAAAACTTACTCAAAAGAGGCAGGCATTACAAGCCCTAAGCTAAAGGGGAGGACCTAAATAAGAATATTTAATAAACTGTGGATAGCAACCCTACTGATTAAGATAAACAGGGTCTAATAAATCTACTGAGGCTAGACCTATATGAAACCTATCCTAAGGCAACACTCTACAAGGATATATGTTGAAAAGGAAAGGATTCGGGTTGATAACCTGATGATAAAAATGTTTTAAAAACTAAGGAAGCATCTAATAATTATGAAGAGAGGGATATGAAATATGCCCCTTTAGACTAAGGTTAGGGTGTTATGCTTTCTAGTATATCGATCCCGACTTTAATTATTAGTAATTGTTATCAAAGAAACATGGGCTGCCTGATTCAACTTAACCATCGATCTTGACTTTAATTGTTAGTAATTGTTATCAAAGAAACATGGGCTGCCTGATTCTACTTAACCACACAGATTTGAGTATGTTCATATTCAAATGGTAACATGGGGAAATATAATATATACATAAAGGAGACGCTTAAAAGATTGGAGAGTTCTGAAGTAGGACGAGGTTGTTAAGAGTTAGCTTGATCTTCCATACATATTTAGATGATCGAGATAGTATGCTTGAAAGGTATCAATCTCCTAGCTAGGTAAATCGGGCTGATTACTCATACCTTTTAATCAATAGTATGGATTGGTTTGAAAATAGACAGATCTATTCATGAGTTATATAGTTCTCAGGGATGCCTATACTACTAGGAGATATCTAGTCCTATATATTGAAAGACTTGTGATTATTCCTTCTAAGAGTAACTCTGCATCACCTGTGGTACAAATTACTATATGACAGACATTACATACTTAACTTCTTCTAGAAATAGTTGTCCCTATACCTTTTCACCATTTGCTCCCTGATTAGCCAATTGATCCGCTTCTGAGTTCCCTTCTCTATAAATATGCTTGATTTCATACTGGGGAATAGTATCCAGGATTTTATTAATACCTTCAATTTTTTAGTTGATTTTCCAATTAGGAGTTTGTCTAGTTCTAATTGCATTGATGATAATTTGAGAGTCCCCTTCAATTATTAGTTTAGAGATATCGAGGTGTTTGCATAATTTTAGTCCTTCTAAAGCTGCCTTACACTCTGTAATATTATTAGTAGTAGGCTTGATGGGTTAAGCATACTTAGATACTATTTCTCCATTCCAGTTGCGGATGATCCCACCAATACCAGCTATTCCAAGGTTGCCACGTGAAGCCCCATCAAAATTTAATTTATACCATCCTTCTCTAGGTGGCATCCATTTACATGAGCTTCTATCTAATTTTGATTTGGTACCCCCTCTTCCGTACAATGGTGGGACTGTCAATTTAGGCCACATGAATCTGATATTATTATCCCATAGTTTGAAGGAGTTTTTAAAACTGATCTTATCTTGGAGTCT
This sequence comes from Chamaecyparis obtusa, assembly GCA_027943335.1. Classification (NCBI taxonomy): domain Eukaryota; kingdom Viridiplantae; phylum Streptophyta; class Pinopsida; order Cupressales; family Cupressaceae; genus Chamaecyparis; species Chamaecyparis obtusa. Next base: position 1,326,607 of record BSBK01008712.1, on the reverse strand, counting down.
ATTGTTTGTAACTTCAACAATTGATGCTTCTATTTTATTTACAATTGATTTCCATCGAGTTTTTGGTTTGTGAATATCCTTTTGTTTCGTTCTTTCCAAATTTCCCATACCAAAATGGAAGGGGAGATTGTCCATATGTCTTTGTACAAGAAATCTTTGTTAAGGGAAGGCCATGCTTTAAGATGATCAACCAAATCGAAGGGCATGGCTAAGTTCCAATTTAGGCAATATTGTAACCACTTCCAGCAATTTTGGGTGTATGAGCAATTAATAACAAATGATTTGCATCCTCCTCTTGACATTCACAGAGGGGGCATCTAGAGGGACCTTCAAACCCTAGCTTTTTAAATCTATCTGCAGTTAAAATCTATTTTTGTAAGGCTGTCCACAAAAAATTCCCAGCCTTAGGAAGACATGCTTTGTTCCAACAAAGGTTCAAAGGGATGTCTAAGGTGTCCATGTTATGACTCTGTACAATAGTTTTATATCCATCCTTAACTGTATATGCTCCATTGTTAGAGCCAGCCCAGATTAGATTATCTGACTTGTTTTTAATAGTAATTTCTCTGTCTTTGAGGATATTAATAAGTTTTTGCTTTTCTTTATAGTTTATTGAAATATCGTTAACTGGTTCCCATACTGATTCCTCTATATTCGAGATATAATTTTCTAAATGTATCCCCTTGATGTTTTTGCAATCCTCGATAAAGCTATTCAAGAAGCCCATCTTATTGAGGGGTGTAAAACCACCCCAGGAGTCTTCCCAAAATAGTGCCTTGTCTCCTCTACCTATATCCCGTGTTAATAGATTATTAATGACTTCTCTAGATTCCTTAATAAAGTTCCAAATGCGTGATCCTTTAACATGGGTTCGTGATCTGAAGATATTGATGGGATCCACATCTGGGATATACTTGTGTAATAAGATTGTAGCCCATTTACTATTTGGTTCATTGTATAATCTCCAAATGAGTTTGGCACCCAATGCTCTATTATGCCATTGGAGACTTTTAATACCCAGACCACCCTGGGAAATTGGTTTGCATATATTCTCCCATCTAATGAGAGCTAACTTTTTTTCTTCTGTCATACCTTGCCAATAAAAATCTCTAAAAAGTTTGTCTAAACTGGCTTTGATATTAACTAGAAGAGGGAGTATCGACATTTGGTAAGTAGGGATGGTAGTCAATACATATTTAATCATAGTGGCTCTACCAGCTTTAGTTAGCCATTTGCCTTTCCACTAACCTTTTTTAGTTTGGATTTTGGAAAGCACTTGTTGCCATAGCTTAGAACTATGTAAGCCCTTTTCTAGGGGGATGCCAAGATATTTACAAGGAAATTTACCAATTTTATAGCCTAGAATATTGCATATTTCGTGTTCTTTGTTTGGAGAGGTATTGATGAAAAAGATTTCAGATTTCAAAGGGTTCACTTCCTGTCGTGATGCCCTCATATATATATCCAGAACATCTTTGAAAGCCTTAGCTTCTCTACAATTGGAGGCTCCCGGGAGTATGGTGTCATCCACAAATTTTTGGTGAGTAATATTTGGTACATGTTCTGATACTTTGACTCCATAAATCTTACCCTCTAGGTGTGCCTTAGAAATACCTCTACCTAGAGCTTCAGCCATGATAACATAAAGGAAGGGAGATAGGGGATCACCTTGTCTAATGCCTTGAGAGATTTCAAAGAAACCTTCAGGGGTTCCATTAATAAGGAGTGAAATTTTGGGTGTAGATATACAACAATAGATTAAGTTAATCCATTTCTTAGAGAAACCAAAAGCTTCTAGGCATTTGCATAAGAATCTCCAATCAACTTTATCGTATGCTTTTTGAATGTCAATTTTAATTAGCATACACGCTGCTTTGTTATATTGTGTTGTATGGATTAACTCTTGGGCTATTACTATTCCATCTAAGATTGAGCAATTAGGGACAAAGCCAGTTTGTTCTTCTGAGATAATTGAGGGCAAAAAGGTTTTAAGTCTATTTGCTAAGCATTTGGAGAGGATTTTATAGATGGTATTGCAAAGAGAGATAGCATTATAGTCCTCTGGATCAGTGCAATCATTTTTCTTAGGGATAAGAGTTAAAAAGGTGTTATTAATCTCTATTAAGAGTGTTCCTGAGTTTCTAGTGGCTTCCACTACTTGCCATACTTCTTCTCCCAAGAAGTGCCAGCATTTTTGGAAGAAAGCTGCCTGAAAGCCATCTGGTCCTGGAGCTTTATCGAGGTGTAATTGGAATAAAGCTTTTTTAACTTCTTCAATAGAAAATTTTCTATTCAACCATTTATTATCTGCGTCAGAAATTAATTTAGGAATAGATGATACCATATCATTCTATGCTCTAAGGTTAGCAGCTTCATAATTGTTAAGAAGATTGTTATAGAAATTTATGAACTTTTCAGATATGAATTTGGGGTCCTCTATACTATCACCATTATTATTGCGAATTGTGGTAATTCTATTAATACTTCTTTTGTTATTAGTGCTGTTATGGAAAAAAATTGTGTTGCAGTCTCCTTCTTTCAACTAGTTTTCTCTAGATTTATGTTTCCAATATATTTCTTCTTTTAATAAGATCTCCACATGTTCCGCCATAAGTTCCTTTTCTCTTAAATAACTTGTTTTGTTCATCCCGTTTTCTATCACTAGTTTATTTAGGCAATCAATATCATCTTCAATTCTATTTTTTTCTTCAAAAATATTGTTAAACTTATCTTTGTTCCAATCTAATATCTTGTGTTTAATAATCTTCAATTCGCCACTAGACAGTACATTTTTGATCCAGTAATTTTAATCTGTTTCCACCATTATTCTAGAAGTGGCATAAAGTCCTTATCTTGGAACCACATGAATTCAAATTTAAAGGGGCTTCTAGGGGGTTTAAAGTTTTCCGAGATAGAGAGTCTTATTGGAAAGTGATCAGACCTAGCATGCGAAAGGATTTCCGCACTAATACTATGATTTAGATTTCCCATATCTCCATTAATCAGGAATCTATCAAGATGTTCAGCTATATGACTGAAACCTAATCTTTTGTTATTCCATGTGAAGATACCATTATTTATACTAATATCTATTAAATTATTGTCTAAAATCCATTGACTAAAGTCCTTCTGTGATTGGGAAATATATTGTGAACTACCGTATTTTTCCTTACAATCTAGAATTGCATTAAAATCTCCACCTAAAATGTGAATGTCATTAGGGGAGGAAAACAATTGATTATGTATTTCTTGCCATACTTTCCTCTTATTTGAATTATGGGAAGGGCCATATATATTAATAAGTTTAAATTTTAAATTTTTCTTCAAACTCTTGACTGCAATTAATAACCAATTATTACTGTTAGAAATTACCTCAATCACTACTTTCCTAGGGTCCCATATGGCTGCTAATCCCCCTGATGCACCTGTTGAGTGAATTATTTCAGATTTACATATACCTAATTTGAGACTAAATTTCATGCTTTCCTCCTTATTTAGCTTAGTTTCCTGTAATATTATTATTTTTGATTCAAAAGAGTTTAAACATCTTTTAATTAACCTTTGTTTGTTAGGGGCATTAAGGCCCCTAACATTCCAAGTAGTTATTTTCATTGACCTTTGGGAAGGCTCTTCCCCTTCCCAGCATACAGAATGTCAGATAATTTTTGTTGATTATCGGCATTACCTGCTAAGGTTCTAAGCTCGTTAGTTGATTTCCTACCTCTTTTCCTCTTATTCTTGAGGATGTTTGGGAAGGTAAGACCCTCCCTATTCATGGCAATACCTAGCTTCCTGTCCTTATTGGTTATTCCAATCATACAACTAAGAATATCATGTCCATCTACTGGTTGTTCATTATTCCCCATAATCTTCTCTGTTAGGTCATCCATTCCTGCCTCTCCCTGCCCCATAGCTGAATTAATGAGAGAATCTTCATGGTCTACCAATTCTTTTCCATAAATTTCCATGATATTTTCAGGACTACATCCCACTTCCTTATTGAGGGATTCTAATTCTATGGGTATAGATACGATAGGAGGTCTAGCTTGTGACTCTGGTTCTTGTAGTTGTTCAAGTACTACTTCTACTTTTTCTTTCCTCCCTACCATACCTGCTTTAATAATTTTAATTAGGAGATTCCTTTGAAGGGCTAATTCATCCCTATCGCATATCTCATCAACTAGTGAATCCATTAGGTCATATATGATTTTTTCACCCATATGTTCTAGGATTTCATTAACCTCTCTTTCACACTTCTTTTCTTCATCTTCTCCTTCATTCAGAGTTTTTCCTTTGGAATTATTTATAATTTCAGGGTCCGATATATCCTTGTTTACACTTATTGTACTCAAAACTTGATCCTTGTTACTCTTGGGGTCTTCATCTCTCACCATCATTGTTTCTAGATTTTTCTTTCTATTATACTAAGAAGAAACTAAGTCTTGGTTCTCAACAGTATTATTATTAGCATTAGCAACTTTACTTTCTTGATGGATATCTAATGTCACATCTGAACCAATAAGAAAATTATCAAATTTTTTATTACATTGTATAGCTTCTTTACTGACATCTATCTGAGCAGCTATGTGCACACACACACTACTATCCACCTTATTTATTGCAGTTGGGGAGAAACGCTCAGAAGTTTTGCATGGGTTAAGTTTTGCATCCTTCATCTTACTTTGATTCTCCTTATCATATCCTACAATCAAGGATGTAATCTATAGGTTACCGTTCTTGGGAGATGATGTTGCAATCTTAGTCTTGCTTTGTGAGTTGCTTATGATAAACCCTCCCGTATTCTCAAAGAAGTCTATCTTGAAATCCATTTTCTTCAAAATAGGGGTGGTTTTTAACTGGATAGGGCTTACAGGGGAGTCTTCCATCTCCTCTATGTAGTCATCGATAATAGTGGGATTGATGACCACCATGCTTGACTTAAAGCATAATCTGATAGGTAAAATAATCTTTTTGTGCAAATTCATTTTGACTATGATAAATTTTTTTGCTTGATTATGTTCATTTTGAACTGTCCCTATAAACTTGCCTATACAATTACCTATTTTCCTAAGGTTTTCTTGCCAGGCACATTCCAAGGGGAGATTTTTTAGGAGAATTGCTTTATCCACCATATAGTCAGTAAGTTTTTCTGGATTGAAGAGGGGAATCTAGTTAAAGATAGTAAAAGATATACTTCTATATTTCGGGCATCCTTCTGATAGAATCTTTTTCTTAAAATCCTTATTACTAAAATCTAGGTAAATGAAAAAATCTGTAAGGATTCTTACTACTACCTTTTTTTGCCATTGAGATTTTAACCAAGTTTCTATGTCGTAGATTGAGGCTCCAACTCCATTCCATCTGCAAATAATCCTGAAATCTGCACAAACACTTTGAACTCTTTCTATACAACTATCTTTTAGATCTAGATTAGTAATCTCCTTTTCAGAACATGAAATATTAGGATTTAGGGGTAAAATGTTTTGTCGCATGAATTTGTCTACTCCAAAGGGGGTTAACCTTGAATTTTCAGTTCTCCTATGAGGGGGTGAGTAAACAGGGTTACGCTTAGCTGCAGATTGATGAGGATTATTGATTTTTTTATTTACGTCCAGAGACATAGCGAAAGGATCTAATGAAATTTTGTGATCAGAAACAGAGGGTCTTTGTTTTCCCTTACCTTTATATATGTGATGCGGTGATGTGTACAGCTTCTCACCTTGCTAACTTTGTGGATTGTTTCCCAGACAATGTGGATTTTGGGAAGTGGCTGGATTACAACGCATCTCCTTAGGGTTGGCTGATTTGCTATTTGAAACAGGTCCATTGCGCAGTTTATGAGGGGAAGAATATAGGGCCGCTTTCCCTGTGCTAAGCTGCTCTCTGTTTTTCTTCTCATACTATTTTTCCCTCCTGGCATTTTGCTTGTGTGCAGGAAAACAATAATCTTGTCCAGAGTTAAGCATCTCCCGAGGTGGTGCCCTAGAAAAGTTTATAGGGGAAGAATGCTTGATAGCCTTGTGCACAGATATCGGTTGATACTTAGAGCATAACGCATATTTGGTTTGACCAAAACAGTTTAATTGGGCGTCCAAGGATGCTGTAGTGAAGATTTTTGAAAATGCACCAGCATGCTTTGTCTGTAAAACCTGATCCCTTGTATTGAGTTGATTTGTTCGCAGAGAATGATTTCGCATAGCCAATTCGCCATTTCGCTGAAAAAGATTTCGCAGAGACATTTTTTCATTCCAAACTCCTAATAGACTCAATTCCTAAATATAAATAAATTTTATCAATGTATATATTATTAAAAAATTTATTAGATATTTTAAACATAAAAATTATTATTTAATATTGTTTATGTGAATGATTTATAAAAATAATAAAAACAACCTTCCTAAAATCACGTAATTACAATTTTTTTTAATATTTTAACATTTTAATTATACCTTATAGTCTTATTGACCAATTAAAAATATAATAATTTAAATTATCATGTTTAAATATAAAAATAATTAATAATTAATAGCACTCATTTTTAGTAATCCAAAAAGTGAAAAATAATAATAAATTACCATAATGTAGTCACATCTATATGAATAGATATTTATAATTTAATATAAAAAGTACATGTGTGAATTAAGATAAGGATTTTAATGTAGTAGGCATTGTGAAAAAATATTATTAAAAATATATAATTATTTTATAGTTATTTCAAATTTTTAAAATAATAATTAATAAATTATATTTGTATTTTATGTATGTTTCAATAACAAAATAAATAATTATATAATTAAAACAATTTTATATAATTGCAATTTTAATTTTAGTTTAAAAAATTTAAGTTTATTTAAATCATTTAAATATATTATAATTTAATACAACTTTAAGATTTGATTAAAAAAATTATAATTGTAACTTAATTCATATAATTATAATAACAAATTTAATCTCAAGTTTAATTTTCAATTATAAATATTATAACATTTACATTATTGCTATTTTTTTATAAGTACATTTACATTATTTTTATCATTAACTTTTTTTTAATTATTTTTTTCAAATAAAAACAAATAAAACATAAAACCAAAACCTTAAAAATAAATATATAATAAAATTATCATCCATTTTCTTTTGCATGACATATCCTTCCTTTTCTCCATTCTTTCTCCATTCATTCAAGGCATCTAATATTTTTTAATTTTCTTTGGCTGCATAAATTTCTAAAAATGTTAATATGCATTATAGAATATATTATGCAGGCAAAAAGAAAAGGTGAACATTTAGTTTTTAGAGACCACCAACTAAAATTACTTCCACTAGTCGTGATGGTGTGAGGACGAAAATAAATTTGATGGGACGATGATAGAAAAATCAATGGATGAAACTATTTCAATCATCTTGTGAGTTTACAACCATTGATTTTACTTATCAACTCGTCCATTTCATATAAGAGACGCCTTCGGCATAACAAGCAATGCATAACATTAAGTTCTGTATATTAGTTTTAATTGATTTAGGCTATTTTTGTACATTAGTTTTGATTGATTTGAGTTGAGGTCTTATGGAAGGGGCATCCTATGATTTGGTTGGGGTCTTATGGAAGGGGCATCCTATAAAATAGAGTTAGAGTCCCTTGTTAATGTTTAAGAATACTTTAAAGCTTGTGGTCCCATGAATTTTGTAGTTTAGTTCAGCTTAAGAATTTTAACCTCCAAAATTTAAGGAAGTTGGTGGTCTCATGAAAACAATAACTTTTTCCTAAGTTTGTGGGCAATTTCTAGGGTCACCCATTTTTCACCCACTTAAATATGAACGCTAAAAAGTAGGAGCTCCTATTTTGAAGGAAAAGATTCCAAATAATCCCATAGAAAAACAAGATTTTGTTTATGAGACCACCCTCTTCCTCACCAAAAGAGCTTAAGTCCCCCTCATGGGGCCCCTACCTTAGAGATTACATAATAGTTATTTTAAGATAGTGTTGTTTCCTAATGCAAAGTTTATATATGTCAATATTGATTGAGTATAATATGCATCTGGCTATTAGAGTGATTTTTATAATTTGATTAATAGATTATTAATCTTTTGTCTTCATTTTATACAAGACATAGATTAATGTTTTAATTGAACTACTTATTGCAATTAATTTCTCTTTTAGAAATTACATCAAAATTAATCAATAGTTTGTTATTATTTTTTCATTCAAATGTTTTCTTGTCTTTCTTGTGCATATTTTAATTGGTTGGTGCCATTTTGCTGGGGGTTTTGGCAAATTTCTAGATAAAAATTGGCGTGCACTAATTAGAGGAAGCTAACTGAAAAATCAAAGTTTATTTATAAGATTTTTGTTTGGAGTGTAGGTGGCATTCTCAAGATAAAGTATATGCCTTGTATATGCTTCTATATCTTACTCACATGTCATTCACAACAAGGTATTTAAGGATTAGTTGTTGTTTTTCGACTATGTTTCTACATTTCACTTTGGCACTTACTCTGAGCATCTTGAGGTGAGAATTTTTGTTTTGCTTATTTTGAAAATTCTGCCAACTTTTCCCTATCATGTTGTTCTTTATATATATCCCTACTTTAGAATATATTTCACTTTAATCTTTTTACTTTGTACTCAATGTTATTGATTTAGGTTTTGAATTTTTTTATATTTGCTTTCTAAATTTGACTCTTTATGGATTCAATTACCTATGAGCATCAATCCTAGGGTTTTGCTTGTTTGTTAGGCTTATCTGATATTTTCCCTACGATGGGTTTCTTTTTCAACCTCTTTTATTTCATGTTATTTACCTTGATCCAACAAAGGCAAAGAAAGAATGTGGTCTTGGCATTGGAAAATTTGTTGCAAAGCATGGTTGTTCAGCAAGTCATGAATGACCTTTTTTTTTCTACCACTAAATCTACTAGTTGTGTGTGCATAAGGAATTGACCTACTCAAAGGAGATAAATTTGTATGTAGTTTATTATTTTTACCCTTTCCATATTTTTTCCTCAATTTGAACATATGCAAGACATTAAAACAAGTACAAATGGCAAAGTTGAGTGAACCATTCTAAAACAACATGAATTCATCTCATTCAAACCTACAAAAGGATTAAAATAGTTATGGGTAATCATCATTTTGTATGAAATATTGAGGTATGTGAAGTGTATCTCTCAAGGGAAAGCCAAGACTTTCCAATATTTGATGGATAAGGAGTCTAGAAAATAAATGATACTGATTTAAAATGCATCACTATCGTGTCTCACTCATGGTCCATATGTAAGGATTTAAACATTTATTGATTATTAGACTTCATCTTTTTCGCATATGTGAAAAACCAACATAATATTGAAGTTTGGAAAGTGTACCTACTACCTTCTAGGCGAAACCCTTAGCCTTTGTAGACTTGGTCTATGTGGGTCTACCTTTCACCCACCTTTTTTCCACCTCAACCAAACCAAGTGATAACCTACAACTAATTGAATATCTTGAGGAAAGTTTGACAACGGAATGAATATTTGAAAGACAAGTGATTGATGATCACCGAGCTACTAAAGTATATGTAAGATAATTAATTTAGTTAATTTATTGTCATTGATGTCAACTAGTTTTGATTGTACTTATCATGATGGTTACAAACATCTTAAGAAGTAAAATGGTAAAGGAAAGAGATATCTACATGAAGATGAGATGGATAAGAAAGATATAGATATGGTATACATTGGATAACTTATTGATGAGTCTATTACATTATGTTAGTTATTAGATTATATTACATGAATCTATTATGTATTGAAGATCAAGACTGAACAAGTTTATGTGGTTGGTAAATGAAGAATTTTGTATACACTGAGTATATAGTATAAATAGAGATAGTTATCACCAATGCATTATGGTATTGACAGAGTGAAAGAAATATATGGAACTTATGACTATCGACTAAAATGATGAGCTGGACAATTGTTTATGATTCTGATGTAAAAGATAATATTTGTTGTGATGATCAAATGACTGACAAAATTCAAATATGATAGAATGAAGGAGAACGAAATGTGTTATTAACACAACTATCGAGGAAGGTTAAAGCGGCAAAATCTACGGTGAAGATTAAGAGGCAAAATCTATGGATGAAAATAATGATGTCTATATAAGGAGACATTAGATTCATTATTGAGTCTAGATGTTGCAGGAGAATTCATGTGAAAAGATTGTTTTCATGCAACATTGATCAAACTGGTTGAAGACATAACCGAGCAAAACCGTAGACAACACTGAGCGACAAAGAAAGTAATTACCGAGCAGAACAAAGTTGGAGGAAACAAAGATGTTGAATTGATTATTGATTAGAGGTATTTTTGAGCTTAGCATAGATCTGAAAATCTAAAAATTAAGTTGTATTTGAATCAGATCATTACTGTATCAGTTTAACCATTGCTATAGATAAATCTCTTAACCAAGTGAGACTTAACAGTCTTTATATTTTAATATGGCATTCAATGAATGTTGATTATTTTCTTGTTGACCCCATAGTGAATGTTTGGTCAAGGGAGAACTGTTAGTGATAAATCCTCTAACCAGGTCACACCTCACAGTGTGTTTTGTAACCTATAATAGGGTTGGCTCATGTAGGATTTGAGCAATACAAATCGACAAAACCTGAAGATCACCTGCATACAAAAACCTGTTACAAGGAAGTAGAGACAAGAAGAGGGCAAGGGTTTGACTCAAAAATATGAAGAAGAAAATATCCTCAAATAATGAATGAATAGAATGTACAATGGATCATCCTTATAAAGGAGATCGAAAGCCTTGAAAGGAAAAGTCTAGTGCATGTAATAATCAGTTTAACTATTACATGACTAATGCATGAGTTTAGAACAACTAGTGCATGTGCTTTTAACTAAAGCAAAAGGAAGTTGACATCTTAAGAAGGGAGTAAATATTAATTAATATAAATAATACTTTACTCTAACAGCTCCTAATAGAGCCCACTTCAGAAGAGTGAATTATTTTGGGTTACCGTTCCCAGGTGGTTTTTCCCCTAATAGGATTTCCAGGTTAAAAATATATGTGTTATATGTGTATGTATGTGTTGACTTGTTATTTTACTTTACAAATTACTATAACGAGATAGATCGGTAAACACAATACTTAATTTACTAGTAATCGGTATATGAAGAGAAAAGCACAGTTGATATTTTAGCGAGTTGATTAATTGATTTGAAAGTTTTGATATATACATCTAGGATTATTTGGGACTGTAGGATAACTGGACTTAACTGATTCACCCCCCTCTCAGTTATCTAACACCAAGTTCACGGAGTTGTGGAGTGTCTTCCTAATTTTCAAACATTCCACCACAAATGACACATGTCACTTAGGTGGAGTTTTAAACACCTCCACCCAAGGCTTCCCACTCTAAAGTATGTCAATGTGACATGTCTCCTGCACTCCTTTTTCATTAAAGAAGGCTCCACCACCACAAATATTCAAGGAATATGATACCAGAGCATAATCATACAAGGCTACGACCAATTCAACAGTTGTTTGAGGGTGCATCTTTCGGTTAGCCCTCATAATCATGACCATTATTAGAAAACCACCATGACTACCACTTTTAGTCGCAACTAGTAGTCATGCTTCTATCAACCAATGGTGAAGGAATAATTGTCAACATCCTTGATGATTGAGTGACCCATGCCCAATTCTTCAACATGTTGTCCAATTGTAATAGAAAAGGTGATCATTGTATGATAAAAAATCCCAAAAGGTTGTTCTATAAAACATGATGGATGGGTAAGTGCACCAAGTTATTGGTTAGAAAAGTGGCCACATGACAAAAAAAAAATACAATTTTTTGCAAAACGCATGCATGTAATTTGAATTTTGAAATGTGTAGGCTCAAGGAAACTGAGCCTAAAATAAATAAATAAAAGTTACCCATAATGCACATGTGTTATGCAAAACTATAACTTTTTGTCTTTGTTCACAACCAATCCATCTTTTCGCTTGAAAAAATAGCTTAAAGGTGAGCTCTTTGGTCCCAAAATTAGCAAAACCTGAGTGTGTTTCCACTTCAATTGCATTTATGCAACATTTAGACCAATATCCAACCATGCCACGTCGTTGAATAAGTAAGAATTTGATGTTTTTATTCTTTTTGTTTCAATTTGAATTGAAGTAGGGTTTATTCAATTGATTTAAGTTTTTTTTAAATGTCAAATTCTAAAACTAATCCCCGACATCAAAATAGACAACAAAGACCTCTTCCTAAACAACCAACACAAGAAAACCCTCAAAACATTGCACATGAAGAAGAACAAAACCCTTACAACACTACTTCACAACAACAAAATGCTCAAAATGCCGCTCCACAACAGCTAACACTTTGAAAAGAAAAAAAAAGACTCAATTTATTACATATGTAATACCAAGCCTCTCTTTTTCCCATTGTCCATCTCATAGATTTATGACCACATTTATTTAACGTCATCTCAATCAAATTGAAATCCCAATACAAGGCAAGGAATACAAAAAAAGAACACAATTCATTACCAAAGAACATATCATTCAAGAATATTATAAAATTTGTAGATGGTAAATATTAACAACCCTTATCATTAGTATTAAAGAAGACCTACATAACATAGATAGTAAAGGTCGCATGTCGCACGTAAAAGATAGTATGTGTTTCTATCATGCAGATGAAATGAAAGTAGAAAGTTCTCCATAATTTGACTATAAAAGAAACATTTTGTCCATACAACACAAGCAATATAGATCATGAAACCTACCATTTTCAAATCCCATAAATAAAATAAATCAAGTTTGGAAAATCTTGATGTTGAACATCTTACATAGTGTGTTTTCTATTGGGGTTAGTAAGACCCCAAACATTCCATAAAATAAAATTCATGGAAGAGGGGAATCATCCTCATCAATACATGGGCTTGGGTTGTCACTGTCTATAATCCCTAATGGTAAGATGTGCCCTCTGCAACTTTCTCCTCCTCAATGAATAAGGAGTAGGTTTTGAAGAGAGGGAATGACTACATGACTGAACATATGCATGGAGATCTAGTAAGGAATGTGTAAGAAATGATAGCTTTGCCATATTCTTGGTGATGAATATAACCACCCAAATATTACTAGCCTTACTTAATTGGAGGAAAGCAAACTACTACCCATACAAAGCAAAAAGGATTACATGCTTACATAACTCATAAATCTACACCCATGAGTGAAATGAAACATGAAATTTTCACTATTATCTCAATTCAATTCTTCATCTAAGGACAAATAATTGAATTTTTTCTAATGACATTGTAGACTATATGTTCACCATTATTGAGACATTTTCGTACATGGTTTATATAATTTATTGTCTTTCCCTGGGATGTTCCAATTCGGTCGATATATTCAAGAAACCTTTATGGATCTTGACAAAATAAATATGAGAGTGATTAGCCAGGAATTTGAGACCCCTTTATTTGTTTTTTTAGAACTCAGTGTGTTCATACAACCAAATTATACTTTGTTGGTTATGCAATTAATGAAACCATCTTTTAATGTGATGCCATTTTGAATTTGTTCTCTTAGTTAAAGGTAAAGGAGAGGAACTCCATAAAAATGCATTTTCTAGTTATGTCACACCAAGTCAAGCCATAGAATTCTAGATACATTCAAATTTGATAGTAATATTTTAAGTTTATTTGGTGTTAACTCACAACCCCATCAATAAATGTGAAATTTTTTATTTTTATTCCCCTCGATTAAGCAATGGCTTCAATAAGACAAAATGAGTAAGCATCAAATGATTTTCTCTTTAAAGTGTCAAGTCTAAATGTTTTTTTTTCTCTTCTACGAGGTTCAAAAGACTGAACACTAATAATATTAGATGCAAATTTGGGTCCACTTTTAAGCCTTAGTCTATATAAATGTTTTGATAAAATTGTCTACAACAACTCACCTTTATGTTTCGTCTAGCTCTTCTCATCTTGATGATGGATCACAGAGTGTGATTCAAAATGTCGATGCAAAAATATTGCATACAATCAAATCCATAAAAAAGCTAGATCACTCTAAATGATGAATTGGGGAAATCCCTTCATGTTAATATTATTGTTAGAATATATTACAAAAATCCACTCTTTTGTCATGCTAATTTTGTCTAGAAATATTTTGATATCATATAAACTTTTCTAAAATCATTAATCTACAATGGTAAAAAATATTTTACCTTCCTTGCATAGCATAATATATTTCTACACACATCATAATACAAACTACAGATGATATCAAGTGTCACCTCAAGTTAGAAACCCTTTTCCTACACATGATAATAAATAATACATCAAGATTCATAAAATATGTGACACCTAATCAAAATAATCTCTCACTTGTCATATCACAAGTAGCTTCCATGATAATGAACACATTGATAAGTTTTTCTTTCCATGTTTCATTGTTATGGAAAGTCTCCATCCCTACCTTTATCTATTTATTTATATGTTCTCTAACATAGTCATTATTGATCATTCTGCCTACCTTCACGGATTTTGGGTTTCATTTCTTTTGAATATTCTCGATCCTTATTTTGTCATTTTAAAATATAGTATTATTGTCATCTAATCTTCCTTTAAATTATTTTGACCATTTTTTGAAGTACTAGGGAAGGGTTAATTTTTCTTCATTATTGATCATTCTGCCTACCTTCACAGATTTTGGGTTTTAGTTCTTTTGAATATTCTCGATCCTTATTTTGTCTTCTTATAATATACTATTGTTGTCAATTAATCTTCATTTTAATTATTTTGACAATTTTTTGAAGTACAAGTGAAGGGTTATTTTTTCTTTTACATGCAAAAAAACTTAGGCATTCAAAACAATAAGTGACTTTTATCTATCAATTAGACACTACTCACTAGTTATTTCTCAATACACGTGATGTTTTAGAAGTCATGTTGGAAAATATAACAAATGATTATCTAGTCATATTTTCTTGTATAAAATTCATGAAAATTAAAATCAATATTTGAATGAATGTATTTTAATTATCCTTTGATCAGTGGGGGACTAATAATTAGGCACAAATCTTTCTTATTGGATTACACTATTAAGCAAATGGTCACGAGAAGATTAAATATTTTTTAATTGGTTGGCAAATATGGTATATCTATATAACTTAAATTTTTTATTACATATAACCTTGTATGTATGTTGTCAATCATAAATATAATAATGGTAGTTGATATAATAGATACATCATTGGAATCAAAGTGACTAGAAAACCAAAAGAATTTCTCATTGGTAATTGACATTGATATCATTTTTCCATGATACAAACAAAATGTGAAAGGAAGAAAAACTAAATAGAAGCTCTTAATACTCCTTATACAAGTATTATGAAATAATAACAAAAAAAAAGTTAGAAATCTAAAAATTATAATAAAAATATAAATTATAATCAATATTAAAAGCTCTCCATATTCTTCATTTGCTTTAATATAATGCCTTCATATTACACTTTAAATATGTTATGATATTAATTAACTATTAATAAGAGGATTATGAAGTTGGATAAGGGTAATTATGGGAGGTAGTATATATTTTGTTTGCAAAGTATTGTTGAATGGCTATTCTTTAATGTCAATTTGAACATTAGTGTAATATTTGGTACCATTTTCACATGAAGTACAATGTAGGTTATGGATGTAGTTCTTCAACAACAAATTGAAGTTAAATTGTAAATATTGTTTAAGAATACAAGTCTCTTTTTTACTTTTAGTGTGATTAAATTTTAATTCTTTTAAAAATTTATAGGTTGTTTATGATTATTTTGATTTGTCAGCTTTATTGAAAATGATAGGTCATTGTATTGGATAGCATTTTGTGGTATACAAGTTGCAAGAAGGTTTGGTAGGTATCAAAGCTTCTATCAATCTAGTTGACGTATATAGAAAAATATCAATTTTGAATCTTGATATTGCTCTATATCTTGATTGTAATCATCTTGTTGACCTTTGTATTTGGAAATTGCTACAACTTCTAAGAACATTAGTTATGACCTATGAGATAGATAACCAAAATTCAGATAAGTATTGGTTTAATATAATGTTATCTAAAATCTCCAAGATAAAGCTTAGTATGCTTAGATTGACGTTCTAATGGTAATGAAGGACTTTGTCCAAAAAAAAATGGGCTAAAACGTAACTTTCAAAAGAAATTAAAAAATCTAATGTATTCTTCCCTTATCTAATTGTTTCTAATTTGATATAATTTTTTAAGTCTTTCTATTATAATAATTATATTTTATCATTATTTAAATGTACACAGAATTTAAATATGTGGGTATTGGTAGCAAACATAGATAATAGCATCTACATGCTACACTTTGTATTAACTATTTTGTCAACAAGAAACATTCATATTATTCCTTATTTGGAATAGGTTGTGGTACACTCTCAAGGATGTGGAACTTATGATCTTCATGTCCATATTGACAAAAATATGGTTGGTGTGTTTTCTCAACCATGGGTATAATGCAAATAATTTTTCAAAGATCATATTGTTTTCATATAATAAGATGGTAAGGAGAAGATTGTAATTAAACATATTATATAATTTTCTTTTTCCTCTCTCTATTTCTCATATTTTTTAGTCCTAATTGTGGCATCAAGAAGTACAATTGCTTGTTATAAGTTTGTGTAGAATAGTTTTTACATCTTATTCTTTGTTAAGGTCACATTTATTAGAAAAATAACTTAGAATCTATAGTTATTTCTTAGACAATATAGTAAATAATAAATGCTATATTTTTTAATAAATTTATGCTCACTACCATGGTAATGTTATACCAATTTTAGTTCTCAATTAGTTTAAGTACTAAAAAATAATAAATTGTAAATTTTATACAGATGCTAGAGGGACCTATCTTTATTGACTCTATCCATAATAGAGATGCATTTTAGATAAAATGATAGTTGTTAATGATTACATGTATGCCATTTGAAACTAGCATTTTTATTCAATATCACAACAAATTTAATTTACATCAAAATATGCCCTCATGATATTTTAAATCGAAGGAAAAAGAGGTAAAAAATATTGAAAAATGAAAACCTTATGATGCTAGGAATCCAAGCTCTTAATCAACATTAAACAAATCTAAATATTTTGTCAAAGTACATTCATGTACTTGATAGAAGAATCAAGAACATATAATTTAGTTTAGTTTTTTTTTCCATTTGTGTAGGAAGCACTTGAATGCAATGGCCTAAATTTGAAACAATAGTAGTTAGAATCTTTTATAATTTGGAAATTTTTAAATCAATATTTGAAGCTAGGAATTTTTAGAGGTCTAATTTGACTAGTATTATCTAAAAGTTTCGTCTAGTTCCATGTCTTTCATTTCTTGATTTCATTATATAGAAGACAATGAAAAAACTCCAACTCTTAGGACTGATAGCTCAATTAATAAATTTTATACCTAGATGATACAAATTTGTTTTGATTTCTATTTTTTGTATTGATAACTATAAATAGTTTACAATATTAAATAATATATAAAAATAGGAAGAAGCTTAAATAAAACAAATATTGATTGCAACTTTTCTACATACTAAAGTTTTTAGATTTGTGCCAATTGTGGCATGGTGTGATGGTTAAGTTGTGTTTTTTTTGTTTCCATCAAGGTTCAAATCCCATTTGGTATGAGGTCCCCCATTTATGGCCTCACCGGTTCATAGTTCTAGGTTAAAGCATTTACCCCTCTTAAAAAAAAGGTTTTTAGATTTATGGATTTTCATGGGAGATGTTAATAATGGTGGGTGATGAGGGCCTTATAAGATCTCTATAATGTGCACCTTGACCCAGGAGATCATGATTCTACAAATAAAGAGAGTAATACGTCTTTGAATGATGTCCCTTTTGAAAATAAGTTTGGCTCTATCTTATCTGTTGAAGTGTCAAATTCTTGCTCAGAGGTTAATCATGGACAAATTTCAAAAGTTGTTTGCATTTTTTTGATAGAGTGATCCCCACTTCTTAGGTGGACAAACCAAATTGAGGAAGTACTTGCTCATAAAACAACTCTACTTCCTTTTTTGTTATAGTCTCTAGTAATGGTATCAAGGTCACTCTTCTTCATGCCTTCGTTAATGAAGCTACCATGGATTTTTTATTTCCTTTATCGGTAAGTTCTACTCTTCTAGATCTAATGTTGATTTATCTTGTGAATGGGCTTCAATTGTCTAGAAGATAAAGAGAAATGTGTCAATCATTTCAATGGGGTAATTATTTTTAAGATGCTCCATTAAATAAGATACTATAAAAATCCTTTTAAAGGGGCTCTATTTCTTTGATAAAGGACACCGTAATGGTCCATCCCTCTATAAATGGAAACTGGGTTTTGATCATGACCCAAACCTAGGTAGTTTTTCTCCTACTTGGGTGTGTCTTCTAGGGATTCCCTTAGAATATTAGAGACCTAATACTATCACGAGTATTTCTAACTCCTTTGGTCTAATAATCACATTTGACAAAGTTACTCTCTAGAAATCTCGTCTCATCTTTGCAAGACATATTTGGAATTAGGTGTTGTACACATTTCATAATGTGTACATTTAATGTATTATTTTCTATTATGTGTGTGGTACATTAAGGAGAACCTAGATGGATGTGACTCACTAGGATTTAACATTCTTTGGGCCACTTTATGTGTTGTGTGTGACATATAATTTTATTTAATTAATATTATAGAAAAATAATTTAATATAATGAAAACTTAGTAGCAAACATTAAATGTGGGGTTAATGGTTTGTAATCCCTTGGATATTACTTTCATTATTTTATGTAATACTTGGTTGTGTGGGAGCTTGTTTCTCTAAAATTAGTTTCCAAAATAGTAGTTGTCCAAGGTTGTCTTGTTAGCTAATTTGGCTAAGAGGTTGAAAGCATCTCTTTTTTATCATTTATGAATGCTTGAAGCATGGCATGAGATGTGTGGTTACATTCTTTCACATATATTTATTGTAGAGATCTTGTGATTCAAAGGTATTCATGGATGTATTTTAATGTTATATTGCTAAATAATACGTGGAGGATGGATGCTTTTGGAGGTTGTGTTCTTTTCTCATGAGGGTTTTCATGTGGTAAATTGTGTATCATCTTTGATGGGTATGTTGTATATTCTTAAATTACATATAGATTATGAGTACTTATTTGCAATGATTTCTCTTATGGGTTATGTGGAAATTGTCTTTATGTGGCTATATGTTTTCCAACATGTGATATTAGAGCCATGGTCATGTTTGTTGAGAAAATCTAGAGTTAAAAGTTAATGTTAGGAAAAATGGTGTCTCAACCTTGTATTTACATAAGGTTATATTTGAGTATAAAATTTTACTAAACTTTCCATAAAGCTTTGGATGGGCTAGATAAGCATGCTATATTTTTTGTTGAAAGATCATATCCAGATTTGAAGATATTAAAGTTTCTATTTTTGAAGTTTGTGAAGAAGTTTTACTAATTTAGTTTTGAAGAAAATGGATTGAATTTTTTTTATTCAATGTATCCAGCTATAACTTGATACAGTGCATCACAAGCTTTCTAACACTTCAAACAATTTGTCAATCAGGCACCTTGTTCAAAAGTTATGGCCTCCAAAAGTTTGGTCTCCTGAAATAAGACATATAAAAATATTTTGGGCACATAAATGAGTTGTAAAAAGAACTTACATGTGTCGGTGTGTGTTTTGATACACTATGGGGAATATTTGGTTGGAGATAAGATGGGTGCCAATTTTTAGGTAGTTTTCAGCCCATGGTTTTGTAATACCATTTGACAATTCATATATTATATATCCTATATATTAGGTGTGTGTGATAGAGGTTGTGTGTAAGAGTTCAATAGCTTTTGAGTTACCTTTTTATCTCTAGTTAGTGATACTCTTGTGATATGCTTGCTTTGTAACTATATTGTAATTTGTTGTTAATTTATGACCAATATATTGGACAACTATTGGAGTGTGGTGTTTTTCTCCCAAAAGGGTTTTCCCTGTGTAAATCATTATTTTGTAGTATGCATGTTATTTATATTCATTTATGTTAAATTTTTGTAACTATTGTAAATATATAAGAAATATTTTACATAACCCTCTCAAGGTTAGTGTAGGAAGTTATTTTTCTACCTTAATTTTAGTACATTCTAGTACTCACACTTAATTAAATGTTTACCAACCAATTTTGAAAAATACTAATGAAAACAAAAAATGGGTTGTGCACCAAATACTATGTTATATTTTAGAGAGAAAAATGAGAACACTTTTTAGTACATGCACAATATTTTACCCTCTCACTCTTAAATATTTTAAAAAGTCTTTAGTAGAACTTAGAAACTTGATTCAAAGTATTAAAATGTGTGTGCTTGTTATATCTTCAAAATTTAAGTACATGCATCTAAAATTATATCCAAAATTATGATTAGTTGATTTTAGGGAAAATTATGCAGGAGCATCTCGGGATCTAAGAAATCTTGCATCAACCAAAAAAATATTTGTTTCATGTTTGATCAGTCTAGTGTTTATGTTTCTGATTGTTTTGTGCTTGTTCTTTTGGGTTGCGGTTGCTATAATGTGTTCATGGCTTTGTGTTGGACCTTATCCTATGAGTGCACCTCATTTGGTTTCATCGCGCAGACATTTTGTAAATTCTTTGTGAGACTTTCTTGTTCTTAATTTTCCAGTTAATCTTTGTGTTTTCTGATCGATTTTCTGATCTACTGATTGGAATCTCTGGTTGTGATCATGTCAGCTCATTGTTATGTTTGAGGTTGACATTTTTGTATGATTGCATATCTTATTTTATTCATTGGAGGTTGTTCCAGATGATTTGGGTGTTGACTCATTTGTTGTAACACGTTTTCTCTATTATTAGGAAATGTGATCTTTTTTGGGCTAACCGATGATTGTAATGGCTATATAAGCTTATGGATTTATTCCTAAGGGATAAGATGATTCTCATAAGATTATTTGGCCATAGTTTGGCTAGGATTTTGTAAGGGTTTTCTAATCATAATCATGCGTGTATTCTTGGCATGTGAGATTACATGTTGTAGATCAATTGTAATAAATTTTTTGATAATAATAGAAGGTTGATCTTTCATTTCTTTCCATCTTGGTTTGTTGTTTATATTATGTTGAGTTGGCTGCAAGGATTGGACTGATCTCTTGTAGGTTTATCCATCCTTGACCGAATCAATTGGTATTAGAGCCAGGTTTTGCAATCTAGGGCTTGCTTGTGGGGTGGTGGTTGAAAGGATCTGAACTACAAATTCTAGGGTTTGTGAAAATGGCTCAAAGAAATGCCAAAGGTGGAGTGAGGAATGTAGATCCAATGGTCTTAGATTTTTTGTGACAAATTTATGCTATATTGGAAGTAGTAGAGACTTATCGGATGAGAGGGAAACATATAGAAGATGCAAGTGATTAAGAGGAAGATGAAAAAAATTAGAATCCAATAGTGGAAGGAGATAACAATGAGGCACAACCGGAGTTGAATCATGAAGAGGAGAGGTTCATCAAAGCCTTGACTAATGTTAATAGGAGACCTAATTTCAGCCCATGTGACTATCATGGAAACCTAGACATTGATGAATTCATAGATTAGATCACAAAGATGGACAAATATTTCAATCTTGAAGGAACTAGTGAAGAGAAGAAATGAAAGTATGCCTTAAACAAGATAAAAGGACATGCATCCTTATGGTGGAAACATCTACAGATAGATCGACAAAGGATGGGTAAGGACAAGATCAAATATTGGGAAAGGATGGTGAATAAGTTGAAAGCTAACTTTTTGAATGAAGACTAAAAAGTAAATATGTTTAGAAAGTTGCAGAACTTGAAGCAAAGAAACCTAAGTGTTAAGAGTTATACTGAGGAGTTCTACAAGTTGAACATCAAATCTGGTCATATTGATGATGAGGCTGAACAAGTGGCTCTCTACCTTAATGGTTTTAATATTTCTATACAAGATGGAATCAATTTGTTGAAGATAAAGAGTGTGGAAGAGGCTTATAAGTAGGCCTTGAAGGCTAAAGAGAACCTAAATAGAAGACATGAGAAGAGACAAAGAGGCAAAGGCAGAATATTTCAAAGAGGTAGAGGTAGATCTTTTCTTGATTAGGAAAAAGTGAGTTAGAAGTTAAGGAAAATGATCGGTATAGGAGGAATGACAGGAGTTCCTAATGAAATGAGGGGCATGGTAGTGGTGAAAGGAGGAAGTTCAATGGAACTTGTTTCAAATATGGTGAAGTAGGACATAGATCCTTTGAATGAAAGCAAGGTAACTCTGATAAGAATGCAGAAAGTAGTAGGAGCCAAAAAATTAATGATGAAGAATCCACCGATTCTATGAACAACAATAAAGTAGAGGAAGGTGCAACCTTGATGACCAGGAGAGTCCTATACCATAGAGAACAAGACAAGGAATCAATATACATGAAGAATTTATTTAGAAGCAAATGTAAGGTACAAAACAAGGTATGTAACATTGTCATAAACAGTGGCAGTTCTGATAATATTGCTTCAGAAGATTTGGTTGAAAAATTGAAATTGCAGAGGTTGAAGCATCCTAAACCCTATTAGATTGCATGGATACAAGATGAACACAAGGTACTGGTAAGTGAAAAATACCTAGTTAAATTCAATATTAGGAAGTATTATGATGAGATTTTGTGTGATATTATGCCTATGGATGTGTGTCATATCTTGTTGGGTAGGCCATGATAGTATGATAGGCAAACTATGAATGATGTTAGAAGGAATGCTTACACTATTGTTGCTAATGGGATGAAACAAAACTTGTTACCTTTATAGAAACCTCTTAAAAGTGAAGTATGTACTAGTGTAAGAATTTTTCTACTGCATGGAAGGAAGTCTTTGGATGGCATGAAGCATAGTAATGTGTGTTTTTCTTGAGTACCTAAGGAATCTAGGGAAAAATTATTGGTAGAAGAACATCCTAAATAAATCACTGGATTGGTGAATGAGTATGCTAACATCATATCAGATAATGTTCCTAATGTATTACCATTGGTGGTAAGTATTAGTCATTGTATGGATTTGATACCAGTGGATAGTTTGCCTAATAAATCAACTTATAGGATGACACCAACAAAGAGTGAAGATCGTAATAGGTAGGTGCAAGTTTTTTTGTAGAGAGGGTTGATTTGAGAAAGTTTGAGTTCATGTGCAGGTCCTACAATGTTAGCACCTAAGAAGGATGGATAATAGAGGATGTGTACTGATTCTAGAGACATCAACCAGATTACCATTAAGTATCAGTTTCCTTTGCCAATGATGGATGAATTTGATGGATTTTTTGAGTGGAGCTAAGTATTTCACCAAGATACACTTGAAGAGTGGATACTATCAGATTAGAATCAAAGAAGGTGATGAGTAGAAAAATGCATTTAAGACAAATGAAGAATTGTATGAGTGGTTGGTAATGTCTTTTGGATTGGCTAATGCACCTAGTACTTTCATGAGGTTAATGAATGAGGTCTTGATGAAATTATTGGGTAAGTATGTCATTGTATATTTGGATGATATCTTGATTTTGAGTAAGAGAAAAGAGGAGCACTTGATGTATGTTAACCGAGTATTGCAGAGGTTGAGAGAAGAGAAGTTGTTAATAAACATCAAGAAGTGTACTTTCATGAAAGAAGTGTTAATATACATTGGATTTGTAATATTAGATAAAGGATTGAAGATGGATCCTAAGAAAGTGAAAGCCATTTTTTAGTGGCCTATAATGGTGATAGTTGGAGAGGTAAGATCATTTCATGGGTTAGCTAGTTTCTACTACAAATTAATTAGAAACTTTAGTTCAGACTATGGACCAATGACTGAAACTATGAGAGGAGGTAGGAATGAGTTTAAATGGACACATGAAGCACAAAGGAGCTTTTAATTATTGAAGAAGAAGGTGATAGAATAAATGGTATTAACTTTACTCAATTTTAATAAGGTATTTCAAGTAGACTGTGATGCTAGTGGAAATGCAATTGGAGTTGTCTTGAGTCAAGAAGGGAGACCTGTTTCTTATTTCAGTGAGAAATTGAATGATGCTAAAAGAAGGTATTCAATGTATGATCATGATTTTTATGCTATAATTTAGGCTTTGAAGAAATGAGGACATTAGTTGTTACCTAGGGAGTTTGCACTATATATTGATCATCAAGCATTGAGGTATTTGAGCATCCAAGGTAAGTTGAATCAAAGACATATGAGATGGGTTGAGTTTATGCAGAGTTATACATTTGTGTTGAAACATAAGAGTGGTGTGTCAAATAAAGTTGCTAATGCTTTGAGTAGGAGAAGGAATTTTTTGACTGAAATAAAGATTACAGTTTTGGGGTTTGATGAATTGAAGGTATTGTATGAGGAAGGTCCAGACTTTAGTGAAATTTGGAAAGCTTTTAAATGATCTATTGTTGGCAACAAGACTAAGTGGTTGGATAATTTCATTTAGGATGTCATGTTATTCAAAGGTAGTTAGTTATGTATACCTTGAAGTTCCATGACAAAATTTGATTAAGCAGAAACATAATGGAGGTTTATCAGGATATTTTGGCATTGATAAGACCGTAGCCTTAGTGAGTGAGAATTAATTTTGGCCACAAGTTTAGAAGGATGTGAGGAATTTTGTATAGGGTTGTAAGGTATGTAAATTTTCCAAAGGTAGTAGTCAGAATGTGGGGTTATATATACCTTTTCCACTACTAGTCAGACCTTGGGAAGAGATTAGTACAGATTTTGTACTTAGTTTTTCAAGAAAACATAGGGGATATAATTCTATCTTTGTGGTTGTAGACCGATTTTCTAAGATGATACATTTTATTCCTTATAGGAAGACAACTGATGTAGTGCATGTAAATAATTTATTTTTCAAGGAGATTGTGATATTACATGGATTACCTAAGAGCATTGTTTCATACAGGGATAGTAGGTTTGTTATTTTTGGAGGATACTTTGGAAGAAGATGGAAGTTGATTTGAATTTCAGTTCTACTTTTCATCCACAAACTGATGGACAAACATAGGTTGTGAGCAAGAGTTTAGGGAACTTTTTGAGGTGTTCTTTTGGAGATCTTCTTGGAAGTTGGGATTTAGTTTTACCTCAAGCAGAGTTTGCTTATAATAATTCAGTAAATAGGAGAACATGGAAGAAACCATTTGAAGTGGTTATTGGGTTTAATCCTAAGGGAGTAGAAGAATTAAGGGATAACAGTCATTATGTTAGGAAGAGTGTTGAAGGAGAGGAATTTAGTGAGATTTTGAAATCATTGCATGAAGAAGTAAGACATCATTTAGAAGAAATGAACCAAGTTTGTAAGACTAGAAAATACATGAAAAGAACACATAAGGAATTTCAAGTGGGAGATGAAGTTGTGGTATACGTGCATAACTTGGGTAGATTTCCTGTTGGTACTTATAACAAGTTGAGAATGCAGAAATCAAGTCCTTGTAAGATCTTGAGGAAATTTGATTCAGGGACACTAGTAAATTTTAGCTTGATTTTCAATGACGATTAGTCAATTTTTAGATGACAATTGGTCGACCAAACGACCATAACTATTGTCAAACTTTTTTATCAATTTTTTGACACATTATATGTTTGTCGAATATTTGACCTCTATAATCGTCGAAGTATTGACAAATCCGTCGTCAAAATAATATCTTCAATCTGGAAGAATTATCCGACATACCTTTTATCTCTTCAACCAATGTTGGTCAAAATAACAATATAATGTTGGTTGAAATTAAGGTATTTCCGTTGACGTGGTTGTTGAAATAGCGATGATTTATGGTCAGAATATTCGTCGAATGTATAGCGTTCTCATCGAATGTATATTCTTTGGCCATAAAAAAATCAACATCAAATTCAATTTTTTTTAAAAAAAAAATAATATCAAATCTAAATATATTATAGTACATTTATATTTATAATTTTATAATACTATACTACTATATACTAATATTATATTATAATTCCTTCCACTTGATGAGGTAATTTTATATTACTATACTATTATATACTAATATTATATTATATTATACTATTTATACTAATATTACATTTTAACAAGAAATTCCTTCCACTTGATGAGGTAATTTGAGTATGTAGAGTGGGTGATGGAAGACAAAGCATTGTAGAAGTTTTAAATCAATAAAACTTAAATTATTCTCTACAAATCCTTTCTTTGTTCCATGGGTACAGTTAGGAACAACGAGTTCTAATGTTAGTTTGGAGTGTGATCTTGGCATAGGAATGATTTAGGATATTGCATTTTTTGTATTTCACATTCCTTTGAATCATTTTTCTCATTTTATTGTGGTTTAGTTCAAGAACTTTGGACTGGTGCATTTGAGACAGTGTCTAGTAGTGTACAACCAGTCTTGTAATTTGAAGTTTTCATTATGAAATTGTAGCTCTCCCACCCTCTGTGGTTATTGTATTTGGTGGGAGAGTACAATCATGTAAGATAGTCCTTGTTTCATATATATCTTGTGTAGGAGATTGGAGAATGTAGTTGAAGAACCACAAAGTGGTTGTGGTTGTTGATAGAGAACATGCTCTAAATAGACACCAGTCAATTGGGAAGTGGATTTCTTTGAAGATGGAAGGTTTTGGTGATGGATTCTTCATGTAGGGGTCCATAGTGAAGTGTTTGTGTAGTTGGTTTGGCTCGGAGTGGTCTTTTTTATCAAACCCTCATGGTGTGACCCTAAAACTGAGGGTTTGGTAGCTAGGTAAATGGGTAAGAGATAAATTCTTATAAATTCAATAATCTGATGTTTTGAAACACTAGGAAAGACTATTTCATCCTTTGGAGTCATGAGAGTAAGTGGAGTTAGGGGTTTCTTTGTCAATGAGGAGAATTAGGCCTAGTTTGGGGGTTACAAGGGTATTGGATCTTGGGTATGATCCAAAGGAGTCAGTATAAAATCTTGGGGAGGTTTTGAATATCCCAAAAGGGTATCTAAACAATGTTTTATTTTCCTTAGTTGTTTGGGGAATGTTGGAGAAAAAGACAAATTAATGACTGGTAAGGGCTACTAGTGTTAAGGGCTAAATGTGTGAGTTGGGTAAGGGATTAGTTATCCAGACTTATTGGGTTGATGGAATGTGGTAGATAGGCCATAAGGAGATGATTTATGAAGTGGAAAAGATGGTTTTTGGGAAGCACTAGGTGCACTTAGGGTAGCCTAGAAGGTGAGTCCTTGAGGGGGGCTTTGGAAGTAATAAGTTATTACATCTTGAGGTAGATTATTGTATGACATGTTGGATCATCTTTGTTGGGAGAGTTGTTGTGTCTAGTTTCCTTCTCTCACCTTTTGGTGAAGGTCCCCACTGTGATATGGTGAGAATAAGTTTTTTATAATAACTTGTTCAAAACAAAATTCAAATCTAAATATATGAAATTCAAAACAAATAAAAATATCTAGAAAATTTTCTGTTACTTGAATTTGATCCTCATTAAGTGAAAAATTTGCAATAAATTAATGTTTTGCAGCCTTCGAAGAAAATTTCATTGATCCATGAATTTTTGTTTCTTAATTTGAGTTTGGTGTAAGAATTAAGAGAAGACTCAAAATAATGTGGTGCATCATTCCCACTAGTTATGTCAGTCATCTTCTATTTTGAGCCTTGTTGGACAAGGCACAGGAGGAATTCAACTTTGATCACCAAGTCATGCTTAGAATACCCTGTGAGGTGAGCATACTTAAGCAAGTTTGTGGTTTCTAGTCAATAGATACAACCCTAAAAAATGATACACTAAACATTAAAGATGAACAAAAACACATTTAAAACTTTAAATTAGCACACATGCACACATGGTGTCATGGAGTAAACAATGTTGATGGGGAAAAAATGTATGAGTTGCACAAAAAATATTGCTAACAAATCATAATGATAATAGCTTGATTTCTTTCCAATAGCCTTCAGTGGATGAGAAAAATCATCAGTTCTATGATAAAGTCAACTATATAAAAAATTTCATACGAAGATTATAAAACAACTACTTACAAAAGGTTTACATTGTTACTAACCTTTGTCATGGTTGGATATCTTGTTATTAGTTGAAAGTAAATACTTGACACACAACATCTACATAGTTAAAATGAGTGTTTGTTGTTGTATTACAGAATCAAATGAATCAATCTACACAACAAAAATAGCATTCCAAGATGGTTGATAAAATTATTTGAAACACAGTTAACTGAAGAATGCAGAGAGAGCAAGAGTGCAAGATGGGTTTCTCCAAAAATTGATTAAAGTAAATTATATATGATGTGCACAATTTCTTATGAGACCCATATCCAAAGACAAGGAACCAAAGGACAACCTTTACCTTTGGGGCTGAATATTCTTCTCAAGAAGTAGGCATGTATGACCATGCCTAAGCTTTAAAGCCTTCAATCAAAGCATAAATGTCGGTGAAGCAATGCATGAACAACAAGCTATGTTGTAGTGAAAATTTTCAAGTAGAACAAGCATTTTCTAAACAAGAACAAAGTATTTTCATCAGTAAATAGCAGTCCATAATGAGTAAGTAGTGAGATTCATTCAAGAAACAATAATAAATAGAAGGTTGCTCATTAAGAATAGCAGATAGATGATAACAAAGTGTATTCAAAAGTGGATGAACATGGTGATGCGAAATGGTTGATGAACATGTTTAAGAAGTAAAATATTTCTTAAAGTGAATGAGACATAATATGGAATAAGAAGTAGGTGTTTTTGACCATTGAATCTATGTCATTGGTTTAGTTTGAGCTTCACTTGGTTTCGAGAATAGTTTAATATTCTCTACTTAAAAAGGCCAACCACATAAAGGTGGAAGCTCATTTGGACCCTCCCCCCCTTAACATCACTCTAAATTCCCTAATAACATCTAATAACATTCATTCATTCATTCATCCATTTTTGAAATTATATAACATTCAATCATTATAATCACATGATAACATTCATTAACACATAAAATTCATTAATACACAACATTCATGAGTAATTCATTAACATATCATTCATCAACATTTACTAGTACAAAATTACATCCATTAAGACAACACTCTTTCATTAGCAAAAAATGTTAATTACAATAATTTCTTTTTTGGTTTCTTGCTCATTTTTCTAAGGTAACGACTAAGCGGAGCATCAATATCCTCGTCATTCTCCTCCTCTACTGATTCAATTTTTCCAATGTTCTTTGTATTCAAAACAACATTACATGATTTATTATTGTAAGCCCCCTCTGACTTATGCATCTGGAAAATGAAACTACAACCTATTGGTAGGGATTGAGACAAACCTTATAAAACAACAACAACTAAGAAGGATTGCTTGCCAACATCTGCTGAATACAAGGTACGAGTACAAAATTATATCCATTAAGACAAGCCTTTGAAAGTGAATGGTAGAAGTTGGAATATTCTTCATTAGTAGCACTAACCAAATGATATCACTAGCACATTTCGTGCATGGATGAGAAATCGTATCCAAAGTTTCTAGATTCTGAGAAGAGGTATGAGTGGAGGCCAAATAAGGGATATTTGTGAAGGTTTTATAGATGTAGGTTACTGAATCATCATATTTACACTGGTACTCAATCTAGAAGCCCTCGTATGTATATAGCCACTCTAAAAAATCTCCACATCTAGCAAATCTCCACAAAAATCCCTTCTGGTCTCCACTACATATACATCTTCTCAAAATCTAAAAACTCTCCATCATTGATTCTCATCAATGTATGAATAAAATTGTGAGAAAATGCTTAATCCCTAATTCAATCTTAGAAAAATATAATTGTGACAGAACACTTAAAGAATATGGAAAGCTCACAATGTTTAGAGACACACTTGACTCCAAGTGCCATGTACAACAAAAATAATTTGTCCAATTTGGATAGTAAGTCTAATTTAACTATTTAAAAACATACACATATTTGAAAATTGACACAATAAAAAGAGATAGTGTAATGAAAATTGAAAATTACAACTTACATTATTTAGCATAAGTTTCAGATGCAACTCCCAAAATTTCACATACAAAATAAAATTTGGCAAGCGATCCTTCTTAGCTAATGTTGTTGGTATGTATTTTAATCTAAAATAGCACTAGCTAAGAAGGATCGCTTGCCAAAATCTATTGAATATAAGGTAATCCAACCATTTCCATCATGATAACTCTCCATCATTGATTATGATCATCATTGAGATTTTTATACGAGCATTGGGGCTTACACTTTCAGAAAAGGCAGGTGAAACATTAACAACTCTATTTTCTTGAAGTTTGCATTTATGAATTAAATCTAGTATGCTCTTGTGTGATCCAATATGCTCTTGTATGATCCCAAACCTACAAGGAGAAAAAGGTATGATGCCAAATGTGTTATCAAGCACTAACCAAACGATCACTAGCACATTTCATGCATGGATGAGAAACAATATCCAAAGTTTCTAGATTTTGAGAAGAGGTATGAGTGGAGGCCAAAGAAGGGATATTTGTGAAGGTTTTATAGAGCTTATCCTTAAATTATTGAGCTTCTCTTTGTTTCGATAATAGTTTAACATTATCTACTTAATAGGGCCAACCACGTGAAGGTGGAAGCTCATTTGGCCCCTCCTAGGAGCCTCTTATGACCCTTTATGACATTTTAAGACCTCTAAGATGTATTCTTAGGGATTGTAAAGGGTCGTAAAGGGTCATAAGGGGTCCTAGGACACACAAACCAAAAAACATAAATGTAGGCATCATGGTCACAATTTTTTGGAAACACAACATAATTGAGTGGTATACCCAGATGATGCAACAGAACCACTACTCTAGTTCCAAGTTGACACTGCAGGATCCAAAAACCATAGATAAGGAATAAATTTAGAGAGAAGAGAAGGAGGGCCATAACAACCAAAATAATATAGGGACCCTGTATTATTTTGGTCATTACAACCCTCCTCTGCTCTCTAAATTTATTCCTTATCTATGGTTTTTGGATTCCGCAGTGTCAACTTGGAATTGAAGGAGTAGTAGTTGTGTTGCATCATCTGGGTATACCATTAAATTATGTTGTGTCTCCAAAAAATTGTGACCATGATGCCTACATTTATGTTTCTCAACTGTTGTGATATCTAGATTTATGTTTCTGAGCTGTTGTGTTTATGTGCATGTTCTTTATGTGTTTGGCTTCTCTCCCTCGCATCCAAAATAAGATTTTCCCACTCTAAATCGAGAATGCACATGCAACATGTATGTATGTTTTATGAAACACCTATCCACAAAAAAATGGGAAGACATCTTTCTAGCCTGGGCCTGGATCCTTTGACAATTAGCTTCATAATAAATGAAGTAGATGAGAGTTGAGCAATTAGCTTCCCAAGAAAAATCTCATAAATGAACTATGTGTACCTCAATTCCTGTGCTCTTTGTGTGTACCTAAATGATATATTTGAAACAAGGGTAAAGATTAAAGAAGTTAATTTTGCATCACAGTCTGTAGTTGTTGCAGCAACAAAGCATCAAGCACCACCTTCAGCACAATATGATCACTAGACAGGTCTGTATGTTTTATGAAGTTTGGTCGTTGTACGAATTTGAAGTAGATGACTTACCACTAAAGGTACTAAGGAAACAAGAACAAAAACTAAAATGACCAAAATTCATAAAACATACAGATCTATCTAGTGATCATATTGTGGTGAAGGTGGCACCTGATGCTCTATTGCTGCAACAACTACAGATTGTGATGCAAAATTAACTTCTTTAGGCCTTACCCTTATTGTTTCAAATATATCATTTAGGTATGCACAAAGGGCACAAGAATTGGGGTACACATAGTTCATTTATGAGATTTTTCTTGGGAAGCTAATTTCTCATCTCTCATCTACTTCATTTATTATGAAGCTAATTGTTGAATGATCCAGGCCCAGGCTAGAAAGATGTCTTCCCATTCTGTTTAAGCCATATTCCTTATTCTTGTCAAACTTCCTTGGTCATTGCAACTCACTTGGGAATTGCAACATGAATCCTACAAGGGGATCTCTCTTTCCCATCTCGTAGCTTGGGCATTGCAACATGAATCCTATTGAGACAACTACTCATCTTGCAGTGGTAAAGAGAATCCCCATATTTTATCAGCCTAACATAGTCTTTGGCCACTTTGGCAATGAGATTGCGAGCAGTATTGATTTAGCCAAGGGCCAACTTGTTCCTAAAATTATACTACACCATTTTTTCTCTCTTTCTCTTTGCCTACACTAATTCTTCCCCAAATTTGATCGCTTAGTCAGAAAATAGAAAAAAGGGTGCTTAAACTCACCAAGACTTCTGATGTTTGTAAGCTATACTTGAAAAAAATTACAAGTTTGTTGTAATATCTTGGCTATGATGTTGCAGTTACTATTTTCCCTTGTTAACACCAAATAAAAAACTTGGAATAATAAAAACTTATAATACCAATCAATGAATTCTTTTCCTATCAATGTTGCATTGAATAGAGAGTTTAATAATATAAACACCAGACTGTGTCTTCATGAGCAGAGAAGTGACTGTTTGTAAAGAATTAAAAGTTTATTGCTTGGTAGTTCATTACATTGTCTTCTTCGACCATACACACCTCCCCAAAACTTCTAAGACTCCTCTCCCATAAAAATCACGTACAAAATCGACCAAAATCCCCTTACAAACTACTTTTCAACTTCTTCTTAACCTGCACAATCAGTTATATGATTGTTACAGTTAGTTATTCGTTTGCATTATTGTCTAGTTGAAAACTAGTTGTCAACTTCGAACACTTTAATCTTTCTTGCATCATATTTAAACTTTCAAAAGGTTTTAGGTTCCTATCCTAATCCCCTAAACTACCTAAACCTCTACTAAACCCTCATTTAGCCCTTTAGGCCATAATTGCATAAAAATGCAATTTTACATCTTTTTGGCATCTTTGAACTTTGAAGTGCAATTACATGATAATAATGGCATCAATGGCCATATAAAAAAAATAGATATACCTAGAGGTTCTTGATCCTTACATCAATCCTTGGATCACTCAAAAGACCCCATAAATCTATACCGTGTCATAAATCTCCCATTTTGACATAGGATAAGAGCATAGTGATAGAAGATAGATCCATTTTGTGCATAACCTGAAGTCATCGTATTCCATGAGAGTGCATCTTTTGAGAATTTTTTTTGAATGTTTCAAGGGACCAATAGTTCTACAATTAAATCATCATAACTTTCCCATTACTTAATCATCACACATGGCACAGACTATCTTCAAACTGACAATATGTTGCATGTGTAGTACAAAACTATTATTAATTTGCAGATTAAATGCAGATAATTACTAATAGATTAAGCATATTATTACTAATAGATTAAGCATATTATTACTATGCTTAATGTTCCATTTAAATGCTAGTATATAAAGAAGACAATTAGAAGACAATGAAGAGTTGTCTGACCAATAGTCTACAAAATTAGACCTTTATTTGGCTAGGTCAAATCTTCCTTCATGCTAGCAGTCTATCCGATTGTAATAGTCTTAATTTTTTGTTAATATACGAAAATCCCATGAACTCTAAGGGCCCAATTCATCCAAAAACTTGATCCCACATGGTTTTTGTCTGCTACTACAATCGATTTTCATCTTGTCTGGTTGAATACATATGAAATATTCAACCTAGGGCATCATTGTTCAAAAAGAAAACTAACCTTCTCAACTCTGAGCTTTTGAAGTTTTATAAATCATTTCCTTAACTCACCTTTCACATAGTGGCATTGAATCCCAATGGTGAAAATATGAGTTAGGGCTACATCTTCCAACAAAGATTATTTGTATGCCAAGCACTATATAGGAATAGTCAATAAAAGGACTGAAATTCTTTGATTTTAAGACTTTAAAACAATATAATTAGTACATGGAATGATAAAAAATTATAATACCAATCAATGAATGCTTTTCCTATCAATGTTGCATTTAATAGAGAGTTTAATTATATAAACACCAGACTGCATCTTCACGAGAAGAGAAGTGACTGTTTATAAAGAATTAAAATTTTATTGCTTGGTAGTTTATTACATTGTCTTCTTCGACCATACACACCTCCACACAAGAAGGACTAAAACCAAACCATAGGATGGTCTAGGATTTTAGAAGACATCCTTTATTACAAAGCAAAACAAAATATAGAACTCAAGTCCCAAAGCAAAACTAAATGGCCTAGGTGCCTTGCACCAATACACCCCCCATCCCACCATCCACACCCATCCACTCATGTCAAGATCTTGTCCAAAATCATGTTGAAATGTCCATTGACCTAAATCAAGAACCTTCCCTCTCACTTCCTTCGTTACATAATCACTTTTGGAGTATATTCTAAAGTTCTTGAATCCTAGAAAATGTAAGTCAATAACACCAAATATATCACTTATAAGTCTTGTGAAGAGTCTTGGTGAGTTTAAGTGAAGAGTCTACAAAATTAGACCTTTATTTTAAATGCATTTAACATAAATTTTTTTTTACAAAACTAAACCAATGACATGTTTACAACAAAGAAATAGAATGATAATAATATGCTGAAAATTCTATTCTATTTAATACACGCCAAAGGACCAGTCCCAACAATTCTTAAACATACTTTATCTGATATGATGAATTCTTAATAAAGGTCTAATTCTATAGACTGCTAGCATGAAGGAAGATTTGACCTAGCCAAATCTTTCTTGTACCACACAAAAAAACTGTGTGATAACTATGTCTACTCGAACCTTAATTGTTTAAGGATTCATCATATCAAATAAAGTATGTTTAAGAATTGTTGGGAGTTCTATTAGACCTTTGTTGTAAACATGCCATTGGTTCAGTTTTGTAATTTTGTTTTTATTGTTAAATGCATTTAAATGGAACATTAAGCATAGTAATAATATGCTTAATCTATTAGTTAAGATTTAAAATAAAGATTTTATTGCTCACCGGTCTGCACTTCCATGATATTCAACCACTGGTTTGAACTTACTTGCATATAGGCATGCGGTGGCGACCTAGTGCAGCTTCCCACCTTATACCGCCTCCTTCAACGCTCCTTTTCTCACAGACTATGCCAAAATGAAATAAAATAAAATATGCTGATAGGTGGGATATATGTATAAAATTTGACTTTTTTTTTTACTTCTATTCCTGTGTTGGTCAGAATTACTTTATCTAATATGATAAATTATTAATAAAGGTCTAATTTTATAGATTGCTAGCATGAAGGAAGATTTGACCTAGCCAAATCTTCCTTGTACCACACAAAAAACTGTGTGATAACTATGTCTACTCCAAGCTTAATTGTTTAAGAATTCATCATATCAGATAAAGTATGTTTAAGAATTGTTGGGAGTTCTATTAGACCTTTGTTGTAAACATGCCATTGGTTCAGTTTTGTAATTTTTTTATTTTTTTTTGTGTTAAATGCATTTAAATGGAACATTAAGCATAGTAATAATATGCTTAATCTATTAGTAATTGGCAGATTAAATGCAGATAACACCTTTATCAGTTTAGCATGTTTAATGCATAGTAATTACAAATTGATTCTTATCCGCATTGTTATAAATTTACTATTAGACTAATTCTATAGGGTACTAGACTTTTACTTGCATGCGCAAACTTGGCCCTAACTCTACATAGTAATAATATGCTTAATCTGCCAATCACTAATAGATTAAGCATATTATTACTATGCTTAATGTTCCATTTAAATGATTGTATATAAAAGGGATGATCAAAGAAGACCTTAAATGATTGATCCTAGCTAATTCCTATTGGAAATTGAAGCTACTTTGAAATTTTATTCCTTTTGGGCATTTTTCGGCTACTCTCATTTACTTTCTCTTGAAGGAAACATAAATAAGGCAATTAAAAAAATATTTATTTAAACTCAAAGCATATTTAGAGGACTCAAATTTTTTTGGTAGGATTGTTATTCTAAGTTCTACAAGCATTCTTGTACCTGTGATGTCACCAAAGAGATTGTGCCATCTGAACACATGTTAGGCAATGAATAGACATAGTCATAAAGAGTACCTTTAGTAATATGCACAAGGATACATGTTATCATGACAAAGAGAAAAAATATGCAGAACAATTGCATTGAATATCATGAAATAGTGAAAGGAAGCCTTAGAAGTGATACAAGGTCAATGAAGCTTCCAAGAACAGTGATGGGAAAACTACATGACAGATAAATTTGTATTCAAGAGAAGAAATATGCAATCAAATGTATAATGATGCAATGATACACATTAACTCCAGTACAACAGAAGCTTGTGAAACTGATAATATTTTAGAAAGATAGGTTATGAATCTTAGCATCAGAGAGCATCCATCCATTTTTAGAAAAATTCCCAGCTTAGGAAGATCAGAGAAGAAAGAATATATAATACATTAAGATCCAAGATTTGCTAGTACAATTCTTTGTGCTTTCATGTAGTGAAAAACAAGTAAATGGCTATTTAGACCTTATAGAAAAGTTTAAGTTCCTCCAATTGGATTGCGATGATTAGAGAGAACCACAAGGTAAGCTAGGTAATGCTCTTAGTGTAGGTTTAGAGTCACTGCTGCAAGGAAATGGTAAACCCATTATGGAAAATTCATGATATATCTAAACTATGGAAGTTGATTCAAACATCAGAGGACAAGGCTTTGATGTCTTGTATGTGTATGGTGAAAATGTGACCACACTTCTATGAACCATTACATGCAAGGTTGCTCAAAGGTGAGGCCTCACAAAGTGGCTCATAGCTCTCTATGCATGGAGTTGCAAGACACTATGATAAAATTGCCCTCAGCTAGAGCTAAAAACTTGTGACCTTGCTAGTCAACCACACAATGAGAGATTCATAAAATTGAAGACTAGGGAAAAAGTGCCAAAATCCCCAAAATGAATCAAATGTGCAAGATGCAAATGAAACTAGTATGAGTGCAAAATTAATCTATCAAATGACAATGCAAACTACTCTATGAAAGGAAATTGCAATGGATTACAAACCCCTAATTAAGCTATGTGAGATTATTCTATTGCATAAAAGGAAAATTACTCTAAAATTCCATGATATGCAAACTAATTAAATGAAATGTGCAACTAAATGATGAAAGCAAATGAAAGGAAGCAAGTTTTCAATGTCTTTCAAAGGAGTCTTCAAAGTAAGCTAGAAAACCTGCAACATAACATTAGCATAAAAACATGATCATATCCAAATGAAGGAGAGAGCTCTCTTTTTATAAGAAATGAGGTGAAATGGACCATTGAGATTAAGAGGCAAAAGACTTAATCAACGGTGGAGAAAAATGGAAGCTTGATCCTTGTGCACAAATATCCTCCAATGAGAAAATAGGAGTTGACTTTTGTGTCCATATGAGACAAAAAGTACTTTTTCACCTTTTATAAAATAAGAATGATGATTTATTTGTGCAACTTAGGATAAGAGGAAAAGTGGGGCTTTTTATTTAATAAAAGGGGAGGAAATATTCCTTTTAAATAAATAAAGACTTTAAGATAAAATGGTTAGCCCATGGAAAATAATCGAAAATGATGAAATTAGGATTTGATCAAGAAATTGATATAATTTGAAAAATATTGATTATTGATAAAATTGATTCAGAGATAAATAAATCAAATAAATAGGGCCCAAAGTCTAGGCGACCATTTTTGGGTGCATACAGTATGTACAAGTGTGAGTTTATATATATGAAGTATAAGCTAATATGTACCCTAGGATTGATGGGTGTAATCATTCTGTAGGTATGGCTTATGTGAGCATTAAAAAGATGGCCAATTCACTAAAATTTAAGTTTCCAATATAAAGCTTTCAATAGGAATCGGGTGAAGGTGAAGGGCTGACCACCATACTGCTTGATTGAGAAGAGATGTTCTCATTTTTGTGAATTATGATGCTTGTAAATATGGATATGATTTATATGTGCTTTTTCTAGTGGCTCGACCTCTAGAAAGCAAATTTAACTTGTGTAATCTTTATCTTCGTAATCTTAAAGGCGAGCTATTTTTTCTTCACACCAGAATATCCATGATTACTACCTTATGCATGTGCCTCTAAGTGTTGTTATCTAGGTACTTCTGCACCATTTTCTAAGACTTCTGCCATCTTGTAATGTGCAGATGAATTAACCAATTTGAAAAAGTTACTCTAATCTCCATAAAGGAGAGGATATTCGATCTTTAGAAAATAAATGCCAAGGATACAAAGTTGGGAACTGCTTATTCATTGTCAGTTCACATTGTGGAAACTTCTTCCATAGGCAGCCTTTTATCTATTTTGACAACCAATATGCTCTTGTGTGTTCTCATATGTTTTCAATATGTAATTTGGAGGGCAGTTAGAAATTGAGCAATGCTTAACAATCTTTTGGTCCTTTTATTGGGTGGTAATCATATAACTTGAATATCATAGAACTGTAATAAAAAAATTGGACAAAAGGCAACTTTTTATCCATTTTAACATGAATATGCTCAAGTGTTCTTTCTGATGTGTTGACAATATAGACATTGGATGGCTGTCAGAAACCAGACAAGGCTTATAAATTTTAACTGCATGTTAAATAGACCAGTGATTTTTTACTACATGTTTGACATTTTATGTGATTTTTTTGTAAGTAAAAGGATAAAACACAGATGCATCCAGACGAGTTGAATTTTTTAAGTGAACAGACCAGTGGATGTTTGAATACACAAAACTATTGAAGGCCGTTACATTTATCTTTTGATTCTTTTCTTAAAACACATGAATTCACTTCTATTGCACTGGACTCAATGACATGCATATCAACAAAGTTATTGGGTTTTGATATATGGGGAATATGCATATTGGACTTAGAGATCCTTCCGTGTAAACCATGGCTTGGGAATTTTTTGAGGGAGGTGTGATCTCCATATGATTCTCTATAACAATGGCAAACATTTGAGCACCTTAGCAACCCAAGTGAGGGATTTGTTGTTAGGCAGTTTTTTATTTTGACTTCGATGAAAATGCAAAGTAAAGGCAATTACTTTCACTCTTGTTTATGTTTAGGTTGACCACAAATTAGACTTTTTAAAATGTGTATTGTGTTTTCTTGAGGTTGGATGGTAGACCAACTTTGGATGATAAAAGGTGCCAGACGGTTGAGGATGTAAAGAGGTAGATCTGAAGTTTGAGTCACAGGCATGACTATACATTTTGTTGGTTAAATACATGTAAAAACTAGCATTAAATGGAAAGTTATCTTCTCTCTTTACAATAAATATATGTTTAAAAGTGTCAATTTGGATTCAAGAATGAACTTTTGATATAGGTGTACAAATTCTTATTTGAAATTTGACTCTAGATTTTTTTAGTTAATAGAATTAGGGGTTTGTAAGTTTTTTGAAAAAGTTTGTTTTGCTAAAATAGAGGAAGTTAGCGAGATTCTTGGAAATATTATATGGTTTTCCCAAATAAGGGGATCCTAGTCGGATCCATTTGAGGCTTGAATTAGCCTATCTTCATGTATAAATTAAGGCAATATTTCAGCCTTGAGCCAAGAGAGTGGTGTTCAGTGTGGTGAATAAATTAATGCTCCTTGTTTTGACTCTATATGTGTATGCTATGGAAATATATCATTTAATTTTGATAAAAAAAAGTTTGGATGCAGGGAAGGGTGCCATATGATAAATCCCCAAATTTGTCTCTCCAAACGCTTGTTTCTAGGGCTTCTAAAATGAGTTGTTTCCAATCACTTCAAGGCCTAAAAAACACTTGAATCACTACTAGACAACCAATCTAAGAGGATTCAAACCCTTAGACATACCCCTTTTTCGAGCCAAATTTCCATTTATTAACAAAAACTTAAGACTAGTACAGCTGGATAAACATAAGAATTAACACTAGGCATATAGATTTTCAAAGAAAAGTAGAGTTCATTAAAAAATGGTTTTTAATGGAACAAGTAAAACTTGCTAACTCATTAACAAACCAAACCAAGCAATAGAAGACTCCAAAGATAAATGAAATAGCAAAAAATGAAGATTTTATTGCTCACCAGTCCGCACTTTTGTATCCAATGTTACCACTGGTTTGAACTTACTTGCATATAAGCACACAATGTTGATGTAGTGCAACTTCCCACCTTATACCGCCTTCTTCAACACTCCTTTTCACAAGGATATACAACATGCTCAGTTGCCAAGGCTACGGCCAGGTGCCAGCAACCTTGGCCAAATATGCCCTCAACCACTACATGAATTTGGACTTCTACGCTATCTCTCTTGTCGACAGCTTCAATGTGCTTCTTTCCATGATGCCCACTTCTACAAACCCTAACTGTAATGGCAGAATTTCATGGCTTGCTAAAATCAATTCTCAGTGCCCTGCTGATTTGAAGGTGATCAAACGCCGGAATACTATTGTAGGGGAGCGTCTAAAAATACTTGTGGGCCTACCAATTACTCAAGGTTTTTCAAGGGGCAGTGTCTCAGGCTTACAGTTATGCCAAGGATGATGCGCGCCACTATGCAAAAATGAAATAAAATGAAATGTGCCGGTAAGCAGGATATATGAAAGAAATGTGAATTTTTTTTATATTTCTATTCCCGTATTGTTCAGAATTCTGACCACTCTTTAGGGTCAAAATTATGACCAACACGGGAATAGATTTTTAAAAAAATCAAAATTTTCCTTCTATAACCGACCATGGAAAATCATTTTATAGCTTGGTCGGAAATGTTGGTCTAAAAAGTGGGTCAAATGTACTAGTGGGAATTCATATGAAGTGGAGTTACTTGATGACATGGGGATATCACCGATATTCAATGTTGTAGATTTATATGAATATCATGAATTCGATAGTATTATTGAGTTAGATATTGGATAATAGTATCCTAAGAAGCAGATGGATTAGAA
Organism: Chamaecyparis obtusa; assembly: GCA_027943335.1. NCBI lineage: Eukaryota > Viridiplantae > Streptophyta > Pinopsida > Cupressales > Cupressaceae > Chamaecyparis > Chamaecyparis obtusa. The sequence goes on along the minus strand of BSBK01008712.1, from coordinate 1,285,628 downwards.
AGAGAAAAATTTGGATAGCAGAGCTGGTCCGAGTACAAGAGGTAGGAAATATATGGAGTATCTTGTCAAATGGAAGGACAGACTAGTTGAAGATTCATCATGAATTTCTTAGGTTGGTGTTGACCACTTTGGTTTTCCTTTGGCCCCAACAAAGTGAGAGGCTCACTTTGTAATTACCCTGGGTATCTAATGCAGGAGCATCTTGGGATCTAAGCAATCTTGCATCAACCAAAAAAAAATTGTTTCCTATTTTATCAGTATATTATTTCTATTTCTGATTGATATGTGCTTGTTCTTTTGGGTTTTGGTCGGTAAAATGTGTTTGTGGCTTTATGTTGGACCTTATCCTATGATCACACCTCATTTGGTTTCATCATGCATGAGACTTTGCAGCTTCTTTTCGAGACTATCTTGTTCTTCATTTTTCGATCAATCTTTGTGTTTTCTGATCACAATTTTCCAATCTACCGATTAGAATCTCCAATTATGATCATGCCAACTCATTGTTATGCATGAGGCTAATATTTTTGTATGATTTCAGGGTATGTGCAAGATCATGAGGGGCCAAACTATGCCCTTAAGTGGCAATGAAAATCAGCAAATCAGGGTTAGTCAACTTGATGTGAAAATTTCAACTAGCTATCAACCTAATATCAAAAAGTTGTAAGAATAGAATCTGTAGAAAATTGAATGTAGTTTCTAAACTACTAGGCCTTTTTTGAAAAAATTTTAGTATGATTGGTGAAAAGTATAGATTTCAATGCAGCAGTACAAAAATTTCTGGAAAAAAATAAGTAGGTGTATGTTTGACCACCTTAATCATAATCAAATGATAATATTTTATTATAAGATTTTATATATAAGTAGTAGACTCATGCCCGGATGTGACACACATTTTTTTGTAATTTTATTCCAAAAAAATAATTAATTATAAATTTTCTGCTACAACATTTTCAGAATAAAAAAACTCCCGTGTCTGACCACCTTAACTCATTCAAAACTTTACAAAATTCAAAAAAAAAAATTCCTTCTAGTAGGTGAAGCATAGAATGTGACACATTTTTTGGATTTAAAAAATGTTATACCGTCTAAAAGTTATAGTCATTTTTCAATCAGTATATAAATCAGCACTTTAGAGGTAACTCAATTAGAAAATAACTAATAATTACTTACTGATTTCAAAATTTGATAGCAATTATATCGATAGAAAGCTAATAATCTCCTTAAGATACCATTTTCGTTTCATCAAATTCAAGTGAAAAAAAAGTCGTCAGCTACATGGTCGAAGTTTGGAACTTAGAGAAACAGGGGAAAAACACATTTTTTAGATATTTCAATAGTTGACCATGTAGGTTTGGTGCACAAAGCAATACCGAGCCTAATCAGGTACCCAATATTTTTGGGTACCCAAAAATGCTTGCAGAATTATGATTTTTCAGTTTTCCCTCCCCTTTCTCCCTCCCATTTCTCCATCCTTCATATGATATATTATATATCAAAAACTATATATTAGATATATATTAGATTATATATTATATATATTAAATATTATATATATATATATATATATATATATATATATATTAAATATAAAAAACTATATATTAGATATTATATAATATAAATTTTACATTAAATATTATTTAATATATATTAATGTTAAATGTTACATTATATATCATATATTATATATTATTTTAGATGTATAATATATTAATATGTATTTTACAACTATGTACGAAAGGCTGGAAGATTGCAGAAAAATCATGGATGGCCATTGAAAGAAGCAAAGGAAATCAATCAGACATTTAAAAAATTCATGGGCGGCCATTGAGGAAGAGAGAGAGAGAGAGAGAGAGAGAGAGAGAGAGAGAGTAGGATAGAGAGAGAAGGGGAAGGAGATAGAGAGAGAAGGGGAAGGGGAGAGAGAGAGAGAGAGAGAGAGAGAAGGGGAAGGATAACCAATTCATTATAATATTAATCAGTAAGGAGCAAGGAAAACTTAAATAATAGCACAACAGACATTAGAAATCCAAATTCTAATTAGGAGTTTTAAGCAAAGTGAGTAAGGTCCTGGATAGGGACATTACAGATCCACACATTGTTCAGTAGATACCTCCAAGAACCCACATACATGGGAGTAGGTTTGAAGTAAGACTAAGATTGTTTATCGATTCAAAAATATTACCGTGTTTTACTTTTGAGTAACATCCAATGATTGGATGTGGAATTCACAAATTTGATTATATTACCATTGGTTCTATTTCAAACTCTGGAAAAAATGGATATTTGACATATGTTCATAAATTTTAGTCAACACTATTTTAAAATAACACATGAGTTTATTTTTACACATTGAGAATATCATCAATAGGAATTGAACTGAAATTGACATAGGTCATAGGAAATAAATGCCCCAGCTATTTTTTGTCTTCTGCATTTTGAGTTTCTTATTACAATCAGGAGAAGAATATTACTCTCCAAATGGTTTTGGACAGTAAAATTTGTACTTCCTCTTCACAAATATTTCTTCCCTCATCTTGCTGCCTATTGATACCGACAAAGTGAATCTAGGCATTTCTGCCATGTAATGGGAGAAAAATGGTTTCCTAATTGATATGTGTGTAAATAATACATGCAAGAACCTTTTCTTTGATATTGCTCACTAACCCTTTACAACAGAAAATGTTTACAAAAATTGGCATGTACTTGCATGAGGACATTATATATTATAGAAATCCCGCACATAAGTAGTTGGCAAGCCGCGCAAAAAGTAGTAACTGATAGCAAGTGGGATAATACAGATGCTTTAATAAACCACTATCTTCTTTACTCAAGCAACATATAGTTCATCTGCTCGACTGGGGCATGTTTGGGAATAGACAGTCTCCATTTAAACTCAAGTCTCTGGAAGCAGTTATATTTGTCATTGGAGGAGATACACCCATTGGATCTGCAATAACTTAATTCTCACTAGAATTTTCATTTCTCTTCAATTGGGATACTCTTTCCAAAATTGCATCTACCCTTTTACCAATTTGGGAAATCAATGGGTCTATTTGTGGACCTCCAAGGAGTTGGTCACCTAAACAAGAACCTTGAGATGAATCAGGAACTTCTCTACGAAAGAGATTAGTACCTTGAGAAGCAATCCACTTGTCAGATAAATTAAAACCTTGGACCATAGATGGCTTCCCTTTGTTGTAAAATGAGGAGTGAGACTGCCTTGCCAAAGGTGGCAATGAACTTACATTTGAGGGATAATGCCCAACATGAGTAACCTGGTTTCCCAAGTCCCGTAAATGAAAGTCCATTGATGAATAGGAATTTCTAATAGAAATATTTTTGGTGCTAGAATGAAGTGCATGACCAAATTCTTTGCCTACTAATGAACCAATTTGAGGCTTCATTTCACATTGCTCTATGGATAATTCCACAACACTTGTTACTTCTCTATCTGAATTTTTTGTGTCAGTGTACATGTACACTGAAGAGCTTCTATCACTACTTGACCTACTAGCAGATGGTGAGTACTCATCATCATCATCTGACATAGGCTCACACAGATATCTTACTTCTTTCCTTTGCTGCTTTCCCCTTCCTAGCTCTTCCTCCTTATCTGTAACTTTTATCATGGGTCCAAGAAGCTCTTCCCACTCTTTCCCATTAATATGCAAATATTTATGTCCGTAATAGTATTTTTTGCATTTATTATTGTATCATCTTAAAATGGAAGCACTTCCATGTTAAGAGCATTTAGCCTTCCGAGTAAGTGGTTTAGGGTCATGATTGGCATCTTTGCATTCTCCCTTGTCTTCCACTTCTTCTCTACACTTGATTTCTTCATTCTAGGTGAAATTAGGGTTAAGGTCTTAAGGACTTTCCTAATTTTCTCTCTTCCATGGCTCCATTTTCTAGGTACGATACATAAATGAGACCTCCTAGTCCATCATCACATCATTCCAAGGATTTTCTGTCTATTCCTGACACTGGGTCCTGTTCAAACATCAATTTCTAAGTCTCTAGCATCTCTAGGACCCCTGTTGCAGAATCTGGCCAAAGTTAGGGTCTGAGGTCAAATTCAACCTCGACCCTGACTAGATCAGGGTCAACCTTGACCCTAACCTCTTGCCACCAGGATTTCAAAATCTCATTTGCCACTAATTTAGCTTTCAGGAAAGTTATTTCCCGTCTCCGGGTCGATTTTTTCGGGCTCCGAAACGGTAAATCTTTTAATTATATTTAATCTAGGTATATTTTCTAAAGGTGAGGACCTAATTGGGATTTAATTCTCTAAGGTGGCCCATCTAGAGGAGTGTTAACTAGATCAATATAAAAGGAGGCCTTCCTCTCTCATTTTTTATATCTCATTCTCAAGCCATCAAGCAATCAAGCTCTCAAGTTCTCAAGGTGTTCAAGTGCAAGCATTTCATTCAAGTATTCAAGTCTTCTTCTTCATCCAAGTTCTCCATTGAAGATCAAGGATTCAAGAATTCAAGCTATTGAAGGGATTTGGCTCAAGCATTCAAGATCTATCATTCAAACCCTAGATCTAGCCACCATGGTGGTGTGATCTTCTAATGCAGGAGCATCCTGGGTGTAAGAGCAATCTTGCATCACCCAAAAATATTTCTATTTTTTTGAATTCAATAAGGGCTATTTTGTGCAGAGCTGCTATTTATGGAAAGTTACTATTTTTGGTAATTTTCGTATGTGCTCAAAATGATCTGATTTCTTTCTTGGAGGTTGATTTTGGTCATATAAGTCTGCCAGTAAAGTTTCATTGCCAGATCAAGTGTATATTGGAAGATATTGAAGATTTTCGGTATTGGCAGTAGGGTACAGAAACTTTGAACTCAATTTTGAAGGCTTTAGAGGCCCTGGATGAGGTCAAAAATTTGGGTGATGGGTGCTTGCGCTGGTCAAGCCTGTAGAGTGCTTTGTGGCATTTTCGAAATGGGGTTATAGTAGCCGAGCGGGTCAACTGGTGATGACTTATGGTCTTCGGAAGTTGGGCCACCTGAAATGGCGGAAAATAATTTTCTTCAAAATTTCTGTTCGGGTTTCAAAGGTTATCTTGAGCCGACTATTATGTAATAAAATGTAAAATAAAATTATTCTAAGTTTGGTCGGCTTTATTGGCTAAAATTCTGGAACCTTCCCAGGCGGTGGATAATTGCCTATATAAGGAAGGCTGTATTATTGTCTTAGGCAGTTCAGAATAGTTCTGGGTAGTAGATCTGGGTAATAATTCGAGGCTTTGTCCTACAGAATATTGTAAGGGAATGCCCATGGGGCTTTGCATATTGTAATTCTGAAAGTTTGTAATTCCACATTTGTGGAGATAATAAGAAGCCAATTTTCTGTTCTTGCATATTGTTGTTGTTTCTCTTTTTCTGTTATGTGTTTGTGGTATTAAGGGGAGCACCCTTCATCAAGTGGTATCAGAGCCAGGTTTTCTTGAGTGTGTAAATAGATCACCGACTGTGACGCAGTTTGCACCAGGACCGTGGTTAGGGTTTCAGCGTGCATCGCAAAAATGCCTCCACGAAGAGAACGTGGCGGAAGACCTGGTGTTGTGACACCTGAGGTTAGAGAGCTGCAGAGACAAGTGCGAGCATTGCAAGAAGAGATTCATAGAGGAATGAATCTTAATGTCAGAGACGAAAGTGAGGATGAAGCCGAAGAAGAATATCAAGAAAGAGAAGTTGAAATTGTGAACCAGGAGGAAGAAAGACTTTTTCGGGCGATTTCCAAGATTGGGAAAAGACCTAAGATTGAGGTTCCTACATTTTCTGGAAATCTTAACCCAGAGGAATTGATCGACTGGATCAATGAATGTGAGGAATATTTTGAGTATGAAGATGTTGAGGATCCTGATAGGGTCAAATTTGCGAAGGCCAGACTGAAAGGTCATGCGAAGATCTGGTGGCAAGAAATTCAATTGGAGCGAAATAGAAGAGGGAAAGATAAAATTACAAGATGGGATCGGATGGTGGATAAATTGAAGTGACAGTTCATTCCTGTTGATTATGAGCTTGATCTACTAAAGAAAATGCAAAGTTTGAAGCAAGCAGGAAGATCTGTTCAGGAGTATACAGAGGAGTTCTATCGACTCCTCATCAGAACAGGCCATGCAGAAGCTGATAAGGAGAAAGTTGCCCGATACCTTAATGGGTTAAGGCCAAGCATTCAGGAGGAGTTGAATCTGGTTCGAATGAACAGTATTGAGGGGGCATACCAATTTGCCCTAAAAGTAGAGGAAAAGCTGAACAAGAAGTTCGAGAGTAGACAAAACAGAAGAGGTCACGGTGGACGATCTGGTGGACGGTCATATGGTGGCCGAAATGAAGATCCGAAAAAGAAGGATGAGGCTAGTAGTAGTCAGAATCAGCGCGGAAATAATTCCAATCGCTTCCAGGATCAGAATAATAGAGATCAAAGAGGAAGAGGAAGAGGACAAGGATCTGGAAGAGGAGGCTTCCGTGAAACATGTTTTCACTGTGGAGAAGAAGGTCATAGGGCATTTGAATGTCCTCAGCGCCAAGGCAGAACAGACAGGAGAAATGAAGGCCAGGCCAGAGTTGCACATGTAGATGAAGATGCCAGATCATCAAATTTTGAAGATGCTGAAAGAGGAGAAACGTTGATTAACAGAAGAGTCCTGTTGAGTGGTGAGAATGAACCTGAGCAAAGGAGGAGCCTGTTTCGCACCAGGTGCAAGTGTGAAGGTAAATGTTGTGATGTGATTATTGATAGTGGAAGCACTGACAATTTGGTGTCAGAAGAGATGGTGACAAAGTTGAAGCTCAAGAGATAGAAACACCCACATCCATATCGGATTGCCTGGGTACAGGATGACCACAAGGTCATGGTCAATGAACAATGTCTAGTGAAGTTCAAGATCGGCGGGTACCAAGATGAGGTACTATGTGATATCATCTCTATGGATGCATGTCATATGTTATTGGGTAGACCGTGGTAGTTTGACAGATGTGCTGTACACGATGGTCGTGCGAATACCTATTCCCTGACAAAGGATGGAGTATGACATAAGCTAAAGCCATTGAAGGAGACCGAAGAAAAGGTATGTGGTAATGCAAGAATAACATTTGTTGATGGAAGGAAATTCCTAGATGGTATGAGGCATGAGCATGTATGTTTTTCTTTAATTCCAAAAGCTGGTAAAGAGGAAGTAGAAGATGTTCCTGTAGAAGTTGCAGATTTGTTGAATGAGTTTCAGGATATTGTATCCGATAACGTGCCTGATGGATTACCACCAGTCAGAAAGATCAGTCATTAGATGGACTTGATCCCAGGAGTGAGTTTGCTGAATAAGGCAGCACACAGAATGACACCTGCAGAAAGTGAAGAGTTGAACAGACAAGTACATGAACTATTACAGAAAGGATTAATCTGTGAGAGTCTGAGTCCCTGTGCTGTACCAGCAGTATTAGCACCAAAGAAGAATGGAGAATGGAGGATGTGTACAGATTCTAGGGCAATAAACAAGATCACAATCAAGTACAGATTTCCATTGCCACGAATGGATGATATTATGGACTGTTTGAGTGGAGCTGTGTATTTTTCAAAGATAGATCTGAAAAGTGGATATCATCAGATTCGGATCAGAGAAGGAGATGAATGGAAGACTGCCTTCAAAACAAAGGAAGGACTATATGAGTGGTTAGTCATGCCTTTTGGGCTAACCAATGCACCGAGCACTTTCATGCAGCTCATGAACGAGGTTCTGAAAGAATTTCTGGTTTCAGGAGAAGGTCTAAAAATGGACCCAGAGAAGGTACAGGCTATCCTTGAATGGCCTACTCCAAAGAGTGCTACTGAGGTAAGATCTTTTCATGGTCTAGCTAGCTTTTACAGAAAGTTTATCAGAAATTTTAGCAGTATTTGTGGACCCTTGACTGAAACAATAAGAGGGGATAGAAAAGAGTTTAAGTGGACTAATGGGGCAGAAAAGAGTTTTCAATTGTTGAAACGAAAAGTTACAGAACAACCTATTTTAGCACTTCCAGATTTTAATAAGGTGTTTCAAGTAGATTGTGATGCTAGTGGTACTGCAATAGGAGCTGTTATGAGCCAAGAAGGTAAACCTGTTGCTTATTTCAGTGAGAAGTTAAATGATGCCAAGATGAAATATTCTGTTTATGATCAGGAATTTTATGCTATAGTTCAGGCATTAAAGAAGTGGAGACATTATCTACTTCCTAAGGAGTTTGTTTTGTATACTGATCATCAAGCTTTGCAATATTTGAATAGTCAAGGAAAGTTGAATCAGAGGCATTTGAAATGGGTTGAGTTTTTGCAGAGTTATACATTTGTTTTGAAACACAGGAGTGGAAAGTCTAATAGGGTTGCAGATGCTCTTAGCAGAAGGCAACTATTGCTGACAGAAATGCAGATTGAAGTGGTTGGGTTCAAGGAACTCAAGAATTTGTATCCAGAGGATCCTGATTTTGGTGAAGCCTGGAAAGCTTGTACAGAACCTGTTACTCTAGACAGGATGAAATGGTTGAATTTCATCATCCAGGATGATATGCTATTCAGAGGGAGTCAGTTGTGCATTCCACGAAGTTCTATGAGGGAGAATCTCATCAAGGAGAAGCATAGCGGAGGATTGGCTGGACATTTTGGTCGTGATAAAACCCTTGGTTTGGTTAGTGAGAATTATTATTGGCCACAGTTGCAGCAAGATGTGAAGAAGTTTGTACAGAGTTGTAGAGTATGTCAGATGGTGAAAGGAGTGAAGCAGAATACAGGGTTGTATCAGCCATTACCTGTACCAGAGAAGCCTTGGGAGGATATCAGTATGGACTTTGTTCTTGGTTTACCGAGGACTCAACGGGGACACGATTCAATTTTTGTGGTAGTTGATAGATTTTTAAAGATGACACATTTTATTCCCTGCAAGAAGACTAATGATGCTGTTCATGTAGCAGAATTGTTTTTCAGAGAAGTAGTGAGACTTCATGGTTTGCCAAAGACCATAGTTTCAGATCGGGACACTAAGTTTGTTGGATATTTCTGGCGTACGTTGTGGAAGAAGTTGAAGACAGATTTGAAGTTCAGTTCATCACATCATCCACAGACTGATGGACAGACAGAGGTGGTGAATAGGAGTTTGGGAAATTTGCTGAGATGTTTGGTTGGAGATAAGCCAACAGGATGGGATTTGATTTTACCACAGGCAGAATTTGCATACAATAATTCTGTCAACAAGAGCACTGGTAAATCACCATTCCAGATTATATATGGAAGTAGTCCAAGAAATGCATCTGAGTTGAGAAAGATAGATAAAGGAGAAATAAGGAGTGCTGAGGCTGAGGATTTTGTAGAACATTTGAAGAACATCCATGGGGAGGTGAGGACGCATATTACCAAGATGAACGCACAGTATAAGGCTAAGGAAGATGAGAAAAGGAGGCATAAGGAATTTCAGGTTGGTGATGAAGTCATGGTTCATTTGCGAAAGGAGCGGTTTCCAGTTGGTACATATAACAAGTTGAAAATGAAGAAGTTTGGACCATGTAAGATACTGAAGAAGCATGATTCAAGAAATGCATATGAGGTAGAATTGCCTAGTGAGCTGAATATTTCACCAGTGTTTAACATTTCAGATTTGACAGAGTATTACGAAGGAGGTGTTGAGGATGAGGTTGCAGCAGCACAGTGGAGTATTCCAGCAACCAGTTCAGATATCAAGGAGATTGAAGACATACTGGACAGTCGTGTTGGCAGAAGCACAAGGAACAGGACATATGAAGAGTATTTGGTCAAATGGAAAGGACGACCTATTGAAGATTCATCATGGCTGACAAAGGAGGAGGTTAGCTGTCTTGGTTTTCCTCTGCACACTTGAGCCGTGACAGAGCCACTTCTCAAATTACCCCGGGTGTCTGATGCAGGAGCATCCTGGGTGTAAGAGCAATCTTGCATCACCCAAAAATATTTCTATTTTTTTGAATTCAATAAGGGCTATTTTGCGCAGAGCTGCTATTTATGGAAAGTTACTATTTTTGGTAATTTTTGTATGTGCTCAGAATGATCTGATTTCTTTCTTGGAGGTTGATTTTGGTCATATAAGTCTGCCAGTAAAGTTTCATTGCTAGATCAAGTGTATATTGGAAGATATTGAAGATTTTCGGTATTGGCAGCAGGGTACAGAAACTTTGAACTCAGTTTTGAAGGCTTTAGAGGCCCCGGATGAGGTCAAAAATTTGGGTGACAGGCGCTTGCGTGGGTCAAGCCTGTAGAGCGCTTCGTGGCATTTCCGAAATGGGGTTATAGTAGCCGAGCGGGTCAACTGGTGATGACTTATGGTCTTCAGAAGTTGGGCCACCTGAAATGGCGGAAAATAATTTTCTTCAAAATTTCTGTTCGGGTTTCAAAGGTTATCTTGAGCCGACTATGATGTAATAAAATGTAAAATAAAATAATTCTAAGTTTGGTCGGCCTTATTGGCTAAAATTCTGGAACCTTCCCAGGCGGTGGATAATTGCCTATATAAGGAAGGCTGTATTATTGTCTTAGGCAGTTCAGAATAGTTCTGGGTAGTAGATCTGGGTAATAATTCGAGGCTTTGTCCTACAGAATATTGTAAGGGAATGCCCATGGGGCTTTGCATATTGTAATTCTGAAAGTTTGTAATTCCACATTTGTGGAGATAATAAGAAGCCAATTTTCTGTTCTTGCATATTGTTGTTGTTTCTCTTTTTCTGTTGTGTGTTTGTGGTATTAAGGGGAGCACCCTTCATCATCTTCCTTCAAGATCCTTTGTTCATCTTCAAGATCCATATCATTGTTTCCTCAAGGTGTATTTCAAGCATACAATCATGGAGGTTTGATGATGTTATGTTCAAGCTTTCATATCAATATATTTGATTACATTCCTAATACATTAGCATATCTATTGAATTTCATAGCTTCATTGTTAGATTCATTTCTACTACTTGCTAGCATTCTCCTATTTCAATTTCAATATTAAGGTTGATTCCAAACCAGGGTTTGACCAAGGCAAACCCCCCAAACAAACAATGAAACCATTTTTCTTGTAGGTACATGTGCGAAATCTCAGATCTAAAAGCGAATTTGGATGCCCTTTTCGGCAATCTTTCAGGATTTGTGAATAGAATCAGAATTAGACTTCAAATAACTAATGTGGTCTTTGACCTTTTAAAAGGTGAAAGTTGACCTGTGTGAATTTGGAGAAAAGATTTCTAGGTTTTGTCTGCCTCGACATTTCTAGTCCAAAATAGGTGATGGAATCTCTAGAAAGTTCATATAGAAGCTAGAATTCAGCGATTTCTAGATCTTCCCTAATTCAAGGTTAGTATTTGCACTTCAATTATTTCAGATTTCAAGCTTAATCCAATTATAGGGAAATATAGGGTTTCTCTCTCTCTCTCTCTCTCTCTCTCTCTTTCATATTCTTCATAGATTGATTCAATTGTGTATTAACCTTTTGGTTGACCAAATTGGATCTCTCCATTGGGAATTTGGATTTAGGAGTGAATCTCACATTTTCCCCACACACATACACAAATAGAAGTGATTAAAAATTACCTCTATTCATTTTGGTGAACCTAAAAAGCTTACTTTCTTTCTTTTTGGTGTTAGATTTACATTTTGCTCTTGCATCTATACTTCAAAAATTCAAAAAAATCTATATATTGAATAAAATACAAAAACATATTTCTTGCATTTTTATTTATCATGAAGATTGTTAAGATGTTTTGGTGCATAATCATGTTTGTTATTACTCTTCTTCTAGCATCTATTTATAATGCATATGATGTTTATGAGGGTATTATTCATTTCATAACATTGATGACCCTTCACTTTGCTCTTGCTTATGCTTTTGTGAAGATGACTGATACTAGTCTATCTACATTTACAACTTTTCTTAGGGATTTATGTGGTAGCCTTATTCATCTTTTGGATTATGTGAAGAATTTGGTAGATGATACACAATCTCCTAATCTTCCTAATCTTCATCCTATTCTTCATCCTAATCTTCCTATTCTGATACCTGATTCTCCATCTGTTAATCCTTGGTCTTCCCGTACTTATGATGGGATTCAAGCTATAGTTCAGGATGCGGATGTGCAAGATTTCTTTGATTTACCTTCTCCTCCAAATCATGATGATCTTCAAGGAAAGGGTAAAGAAACTTCTACCAAACCTATTATCCCATCTTATACGACCTTTACTCATGAACATGATAAACAATCACCTCTTGTAGAAGCTTTGCATGATATGTATGCTAATGGATATAATATGGTGAATAAAAAAGGCTATAATGGTTTAGGGTTATGATTTAATGAGCATGGTATTAAATTTCCCATTAATATACCTCCTAAATTGGATATGTGTGGTGTTGGAACTTCTAAATCTCAAGTCAAGTTAAGCGGTGTGGATCTTTGTCCTGCCCTTAACGTTCATCTCTCTACACCTCTAATGAATAATCCTAACACTCGTCAAGAAAATACTAAAATAGTATATGTGGAGCTAATGAATTCTAAGAAGGAAAGATTTAGACCTATACCTATTGATGCTTTGTATAAATTCAAATGTCCTTTTCACTATCATAATACTCATTTCCTTGCCGATTGTAACAACTTCAAATTATATGTTAGGAATAGGGCTGCGCATGGTATTATACCTTTTTCTCGCACCGTCTTACAACTTCTTCATAATTTTGATATAGGGGATTCCCCTCCATTAGAGCTAGAGTAAATGTTCCTATCCTCTTGTCTCATGACTGGGGGGCAAGAGGCGTCATTTTATCCAGTCTTTTAGGATCCATTAGGTCTTTTTATTAAGATTTAATTGGTATTCTTTATGTTTCCTTCTTCCATAATCTTGCATGATGTTTTTATCCATTCCTAGGAATTATATTTTCTTCTTAGGAAATCTTTTCTAGAACATGTGTTTTGTAAAAATATCCCTTGTCTTTCATCTCTTGCGGGGCAAGGTTCTTCCTTCTTTCTCTTTGTCTAAGGGAACTTCTTTCCTTAGCTTAGTAGTATTTGCTTATGTTACAATATTATTTCATCATAGTGACAGAGGCGTTGATTATGGATAATCTTCTTATAGGATAAGTTGTTGTCCTAGGTCATCACTTCTTCTCTATGTTGCAAATTATGTTTAATATAAACTTTTATTCTTGCTTAGTGTTAAAATTGTTTTCCTTCATTCCAAAGATTCCTCTTGCTTGATGATTGAATCTTTGTTCCCGCCTTTTGAAAGATGATATCTTATTTAAACACACTCTTCTTTGGTGGGGATCTTGCTGATAAGATATTTTTCATTGAGGACCCTTTTTCCATAAGTGGCATATGCTTTTCATGAGTATTTATACTCTTAGATGTAGGGGTCAGTATCTCCTGCTAAGGATATACTATACATTGTTGTAAACAAGACATCTCCTTGCTTTGTGAAGTAGGTATCCTCTTCCATCTTTGTTCCTACACTTGGGGGGCAAGGATGCCTTATCCTTCTTTTCTATCTTCAAACATTCACATATGGAGTCACAAATATAGATTGTGAGTTTGGTAGAAGTACTTTAGCCTTGCAGGCTTGGTATGATTTTCTATCTTATTCAAATCTATGCATTGTTATTTCATCCGGTATTCTCTTCTTTTCTAGGGATTCACCTCTTTCCTTGGTTAAGCAGTATTTATCTACTATGTGATATCCAATCATACATGAAAATTATGGTTTGCATTTGCGGACCTATGTCCTTTATACAAACCTTATTGGTTGTTTGACATTGGGTTTCCATGGTTGATACATCTCTCACCTTGGAAAATGAATAGTGTGCTATCCCTCATTAAGGGTTACCTTCTTTTTGCATGATATCTTTTACATTCATCCCTTCCATGGCCTCATAAGAGCTGTGACCTTCTTGGCTTGGACTGGGTGTTGTCTATGGATATTGTCTTGATGCTGAAGAAGGCTTTATCCTTGTTCTTTCTTTCCTTAACATGACAAAATAGTATGTTTTTGCCATATTAAGGAGGGGGGCATATATAGGGCCTCCCTTGTACTATAATTTTTTATTTTTACATGCTAAATCTTGGAAGGTAACACACATAAGTTGCTAAATCCTGAAAAGACATGCATCCATATGCTAAATCTTTTGAAGGTAACACACATAAGTTGCTAAATGCTAAGGAGACACACATTTTTCTAATTTTTCAAATATGCTAAATCCTCTGAAGGTAATGCACATAAGTTGCTAAATCCTTAAGGGAAACACATTTCCAATTTCAAATATGCTAAATCTTGGAGGGTAACACACATAAGTTGCTAAATCTTGAAAAGACATGCACCTATATGCTAAATCTTCCGATGGTAATGCACATAAGTTGCTAAATCCTAAGAAGACACACATTTCATATTCATAGTGATACAAGAAGGTGGATCTATGGATATTCTAGAAGCCGTTAGAAGATGCATTACAATTGCAAGCATAGTTTATGGGTGAACCTGTTGGGCTCTCCTTCTAGGGTGATTCACGATAAGGTAGGCATCTTACCGGGCAAGCTAATCACTTTCTCTTTTCTCTCTTTCCACTTTCATGCTAGTAGGACTGGATCATGAAGCTATGTTGTCTATAGTGTTGCTCTTGTCTTTCTTATGTAATCATTTATGCTTTTATGATAGCTTTCCAAATATGATATTGGTATGAGAAATATTTCTTAGCAAGGTTTCTTATGCTAATTGATTTGGGTTGTTTAGTGCTAACCCTTGTTCTTTTGTATACTCTCATGTATGTATGTTGAGTTAGAATCCTTGGTTTGGGGGCTTGTGTCTTGAGGTAAGTGTTATTTTATCTAATTTTGAATCCATTGGGATCTCTTCTCTCTTCTCCTTTACCAAGAGTTTGCATTGAATCCATAGTCTTACTAAAGTGGGGGCTTAATGTATCAGCTTAAAATGGAAGCACTTCCATGTTAAGAGTGTTTATCCCTTTAAGTAAGTGGTTTAGGGTCATGATTGGAATCTTTTCATTCTCCCTTGTCTTCCACTTCTTCTCTACACTTGATTTCTTCATTCTAGGTGAAATTAGGGTAAAGGTCTTAAGGACTTTCTTGATTTTCTCTCTTCCACGGCTCAATTTTCTAAGTAGGATTTAGAAATCAGATCTCCTAGTCCATCATCACATCATTCCAAGGATTTTATATCTATTCCTAACACTGGGTCCTGTTCAGACATCAATTTCTAAGTTTCTAGCATCTCTGGGACCCCTATTGCAGAATGTTGACCAAGTTAGGGTCTGAGGTCAAAGTTGACCTTGACCCTGACTAGGTCACTATCAACCTTGACCCTGACTAGGTCAGGGTTGACCTCAAAGTTGACCTCTTCCCGCCAGGATTTCAAATTCTCATTTGTCGGTAATTTAGCTTTCGGGAAAGTTATTTACCATCTCCGAGTCGGCTGTTTCGGGCTCCGAAATGGTAAATCCTTTAATTATATTTAATCTAGGTATATTTTCTAAAGGTGAGGACCTAATTGGGATTTAATTATCTAAGGTGGCCCATCTAGAGGAGTGTGCCCTATATTACTATAAAAGGAGGCCTTCCTCTCTCATTTTTTATATCTCATTCTCAAGCCATCAAGCCATCAAGCTCTCAAGTTCTCAAGGTGTTCAAGTGCAAGCATTTCATTCAAGTATTCAATTCTTCTTCTTCATCCAAGTTCTCCATTGAAGATCAAGGATTCAAGCATTCAAGCTATTGAAGGGATTTGGCTCAAGCATTCAAGATCTATCATTCAAACCCTAGATCTAGCCACCATGGTGGTGTGATCTTCCTTCAAGATCCTTTGTTCATCTTCAAGATCCATATCATTATTTCCTCAAGGTGGATTTCAAGCATACAATCATGGAGGTTTGATGATATTATGTTCAAGCTTTCATATCAATATATTTGATTACATTCCTAATACATTAGCATATCTATTGAATTGCATAGCTTCATTGTTAGATTCATTTTTACTACTTGCTATCATTCTCCTATTTCAATTTCAATATTAAGGTTGATTCCAAACTGGGGTTTGACCAAGGCAAACCCCCAAAAAAATAACAAAACCATTTTTCTTGTAGCTACAGGTGCAAAATCTCAAATCTGAGATTGAATTTAGATACCCTTTTCGACAATCTTTCAGGATCTGTGACTAGAATTGGAATCGAACTTCAAATAAATAATGTGGTCTTTGACCTTTTAAAAGGTGAAAGTTGACCTGTGTGAATTTAGAGAAAAGATTTTTGGGTTTTGTCCGCCTTGACATTTCCAGTCTAGAACAAGTGATAGAATATCCAGAAAGTTCATACAGAAGCCATAATTCATCGTTTTCCAGATCTACCCTAATTCAAGGTTAGTATTTGTACTTCAATTATTTCATATTTCAAGCTTAATCCAATTATAGGGAAATATAGGGTTTCTCTCTCTCTTTCATATTCTTCATAGATTGATTTGATTGTGTATTAACCTTTTGGTTGATCAAATTGGATCTCTCCATTGGAAATTTGGATTTAGGAGTGAATCTCACATTTTCCCCACAAACATACACAAATAGAGGTGATTCCAAATTACCTCTATTCATTTTGGTGAAACTGACTAGCTTACTTTCTTTCTTTTTGGTTTTAGATTTACATTTTTCTCTTGCATCTATACTTCAAAAATTCAAAAAAATCTATATATTGAATAAAATACAAAAACATATTTCTTGCATTTTTATTTATCATGAAGATTGTTAAGATGTTTTGGTGCATAATCATGTTTGTTATTACTCTTCTTCTAGCATTTATTTATAATGCATATGATGTTTATGAGGGTATTATTCATTTCATAACATTGATGACCCTTCACTTTGCTCTTGCTTATGCTTTTGTGAAGATGACTGATACTAGTCTATCTACATTTACAACTTTTCTTAGGGATTTATGTGGTAGCCTTATTCATCTTTTGGATTATGTGAAGAATTTGGTAGATGATTCACCATCTCCTAATCTTCCTAATATTCATCCTATTCTTCCTATTCCGATACCTGATTCTCCATCCATTAATCCTCACTCTTCCCATACTTATGATGGGATTCAAGCTATAGTTCAGGATGCGGATGTGCAAGATTTCTTTGATTTACCTTCTCCTCCAAATCATGATGATCTTCAAGGAAAGGGTAAGGAAACTTCTGCCAAACCTATTATCCAACCTTATACGACCTTTACTCATGAACATGATAAACAATCACCTCCTATAGAAGCTTTGCATGATATGTACACTACTAGATATAATATGGTGAATAAACAAGGCTATAACAGTTTAGGGTTAGGAGTTAATGAGCATGGTATTAAATTTCCCATTAATATACCTCCTAAATTGGATATGTGTGGTGTTGGAACTTCTAAATCTCAAGTCAAGTTAAGAGGTGTGGATCTTCATCCTCCCCTTAATGTTCATCTCTCTACACCTCTAATGAATAATCCTAACACTCATCAAGAAAATGCTAAAATAGTATATGTGGAGCTAATCAATTCTAAGAAGGAAAGATTTAGACCTATACCTATTGATGCTTTGTATAAATTTAAATGTCCTTTTCACTATCGTAATACTCATTTCCTTGCTGATTGTAACAACTTCAAATTATATGTTAGGGATAGGGCTGCATGCAGTATTATACCTTTTTCTCGTGCCATCTTACAACTTCTTCATAATTTTGATATAGGGGATTCCCCTCCATTAGAGCTGGAGTAAATGTTCCTATCCTCTTGTCTCATGACTGGGGGGCAAGAGGCATCATTTTATCCAGTCTTTTAGGATCCATTAGGTCTTTTTATTAAGATTTAATTGGTATTCTTTATGTTTCCTTCTTCCATAATCTTGCATGATGTTTTTATCCATTCCTAGGAATTATATTTTCTTCTTAGGAAATCTTTTCTAGAACATGTGTTTTGTAAAAATATCCCTTGTCTTTCATCTCTCGAAGGGCAAGGTTCTTCCTTCTTTCTCTTTGTCTAGGGGAACTTCTTTCCTTAGCTTAGTAGTATTTGCTTATGTTACAATATTATTTCATCATAGTGACAGAGGTGTTGATTATGGATAATCTTCTTATAGGATAAGTTGTTGTCCTAGGTCATCACTTCTTCTCTATGTTGCAAATTATGTTTAATATAAACTTTTATTCTTGCTTGGTGTTAAAATTGTTTTCCTTCATTCCATAGATTCCTCTTTCTTGATGATTGAATCTTTGTTCCCACCTTTCGAAAGATGATATCTTATCTAAACACACTCTTCTTTGGTGGGGATCTTGCTGATAAGATCTTTTTCATTGAGGATCCTTTTTCCATTAGTGACATATCCTTTACACGATTATTTATACTCTTAGATGTAGGGGTCAATATCTCTTGCTAAGGATATACTATACATTGTTGTAAACAAGATATCTCCTTGCTTTGTGAAGTAGGTATCCTCTTCCATCTTTTTTCCTACACTTGGGGGGCAAGGATGCCTTATCCTTCTTTTCTATCTTCAAACATTCACATATGGAGTCACAAATATAGATTGTGAGTTTGGTAGAAGTAATTTAGCCTTGCAGGCTTGGTATGATTTTCTATCTTATTCAAATCTATGCATTGTTATTTCATTCGGTATTCTCTTCTTTTCTAGGGATTCACCTCTTTCCTTGGTTAAGGAGTATATATCTACTATGTGATATTCAATCATAAATGAGAATTATGGTTTGCATTTCTGGACGTATGTCTTTTATACAAACCTTATTGGTTGTTTGACATTGGGTTTCCATGGTTGATACATCTCTCACCTTGGAAACTGAATAGTGTGCTATCCCTCATTAAGGGTTACTTTCTTTTTGCATGATATCTTTTACATTCGTCCCTTCCATGGCCTCATAGGAGCTGTGACCTTCTTGGCTTGGACTGGGTGTTGTCTATGGATATTGTCTTGATGCTGAAGAAGGCTTTATCCTTGTTCTTTCTTTCCTTAACATGACAAAATAGTATATTTTTGCCATATTAAGGAGGGGGGCATATATAGGGCCTCCCTTGTACTATAGTTTTTTATTTTTACATGCTAAATCTTGCAAGGTAATGCACATAAGTTGCTAAATCCTAAAAAGACACGCATCCATATGCTAAATCTTCTAAAGGTAACGCACATAAGTTGCTAAATGCTAAGGAGACACACATTTTTCTAATTTTTCAAATATGCTAAATCCTCTGAAGGTAACGCACATAAGTTGCTAAATCCTGAAGGGACACACATTTCCAATTTCAAATATGCTAAATCTTGGAGGGTAACGCACATAAGTTGCTAAATCCTTAAAAGACACGCACCTATATGCTAAATCTTCCAATGGTAACGCACATAAGTTGCTAAATCCTGAGAAGACACACATTTCATATTCATAGTGATACAAGAAGGTGGATCTATGGATATTCTAGAAGCCTTTAGAAGATGCATTACAATTGCAAGCATAGTTTATGGGTGAACCTGTTGGGCTCTCCCTCCAGGGTGATTCACAGTAAGCTAGGCATCTTACCGGGTGAGGTAATCACTTTCTCTTTTCTCTTTTTCTGCTTTCATTCTAGTAGGACTGGATCATGAAGCTATGGTATCTATAGTGTTGCTCTTGTCTTTCTTATGTAATCATTTATGCTTTTATGATAGCTTTCCAAATATGATATTGGTATGAGAAATATTTCTTAGCAAGGTTTCTTACACTAATTGATTTGGGTTGTTTACTGCTAACCCTTGTTCTTTTGTATACTCTCATGTATGTATGTTGAGTTAGAATCCTTGGTCTGGGGGCTTGTGTCTTGAGATAAGTGTTATTTTATATTGGTTTGAATCCACTGGGATCTCTTCTCTCTTCTCCTTTACCAAGAGTTTGCATTGAATCCATAGTCTTGCTAAAGTGGGGGCTTAATGTATCATCTTAAAATGGAAGCACTTCCATGTTAAGAGCATTTTCCCCTTTGAGTAAGTGGTTTAGGGTCATGATTGGCTTCTTTGCATTCTCCCTTGTCTTCCACTTCTTCTCTACACTTGATTTCTTCATTCTAGGTGAAATTAGGGTTAATGTCTCAAGGACTTTCTTGATTTTCTCTCTTCCATGGCTCCATTTTCTAGGTAGGATTTAGAAATGAGACCTCCTAGTCCATCATCACATCATTTCAAGGATTTTCTATCTGTTCCTGACACTGGGTCTTGTTCAGACATCAATTTCTAAGTTTCTAGCATCTCTGGGACCCTTGTTGCAGAATGTGGCCAAAGTTAGGGTCTGAGGTTAAAGTCGACCTCAACCCTGACTAGGTCAGGGTCAACCTTGACCTTGACCTATTCCTGCCTAGATTTCAAATTCTCATTTGCCAGTAATTTAGCTTTTAGGAAAGTTATTTCCCGTCTCTGGGTCGACTGTTTCAGGCTCCGAAACAGTAAATCCTTTAATTATATTTAATCTAGGTATATTTTGTAAAGGTGAGGACCTAATTAGGATTTAATTCTCTAATGTGGACCATCTAGAGGAGTGTACCCTATATCACTATAAAAGGAGGCCTTCATCTCTCATTTTTGATATCTCATTCTCAAGCCATCAAGCAATCAAGCTCTCAAGATCTCAAGGTGTTCAAGTGCAAGCATTTCATTCAACTATTCAAGTCTTCTTCTTCATCCAAGTTCTCCATTGAAGATCAAGGATTCAAGCATTCAAGCTATTGAAGGGATTTGGCTTAAGCATTCAAGATCTATCATTCAAACCCTAGATCTAGCCACCATGGTGGTGTGATCTTCCTTCAAGATCCTTTGTTCATCTTCAAGATCCATATCATTGTTTCCTCAAGGTGGATTTCAAGTATACAATCATGGAGGTTTGATGATATTATGTTCAAGCTTTCATATCAATATATTTGATTACATTCCAAATACATTAGCATATCTATTGAATTGCATAGCTTCATTGTTAGATTTATTTCTACTACTTGCTAGCATTCTCCTATTTCAATTTCAATATTAAGGTTGATTCCAAACTAGGGTTTGACCAAGGAAAACTCCCCAAACAAACAACAAAACCATTTTTCTTGTAGGTACAGGTGTGAAATCTTAGATCTGAGAGTGAATTTGGATGCCCTTTTCAACAATGTTTCAGGATCTACGAATAGAATCAGAATCAAACTTCAAATAAATAATGTGGTCTTTGACCTTTTAAAAGGTCAAAGTTGATCTGTGTGAATTTGGAGAAAAGATTTATGGGTTTTGTCTGCCTTGACATTTCTAGTCCAGAATAGGTGATGGAATCTTCAAAAAGTTCATACAGAAGCCAAAATTCAGTGTTTTCCAGATCTACCCTAATTCAAGGTTAGTATTTGCACTTTAATTACTTCAGATTTGAAGCTTAATCCAATTATAGGTAAATATAGGGTTTCTCTCTCTCTTTCATATTCTTCATAGATTGATTCGATTGTGTATTAACCTTTTGGTTGATCAAATTGGATCTCTCCATTGGGAATTTGGATTTAGGAGTGAATCTCACATTTTCCCCACACACATACACAAATAGAGGTGATTCCAAATTACCTCTATTCAATTATTATATTGATCTAATTTGATGCACCTTCGCTATTTGATTCATACTTCCATTTCATTTCACTTGCTTTGCTCATTTTGCACATCATAGGCCAGGATTTGACAATGGGAATGACCTTGGTACTGCCGACATTAATGATAAATTTTACCTTTTAGCTATTAATTTTTTGTCATTTTTCTTATATGATGCTTTTGTATACAAATTCTGGATATTCTCTGGGAAACTTTTCATTTTTTTGTGTAGGATGCCTTTGTATACAAATTTTGGAGAATCTTTGTTAAAGAGTATGTAAGGATGGCTAAGCTGAATCCCCCTAGGAAGTCCCCATGACCCCTATGGACACATTGGAACCCTCAAGTGTGTCCTAAGGGGTCCTCCAACCCCTTCAAACACACTTGAGCATTCAAATGTTTTAAAAGGGGTCATGGGGACTTCCTAGGGGTCCTAGTACGCCTTATCACACATTAGGACCCCTAGGAAGTCCCCATGACCCCTATGGACACATTGGAATTCTCAAGTGTGTCCTGAGGGGTCCTACAACCCCTTCAAACACACTTGAGCATTCAAATGTGTCAAAAGGAGTCATGGGGTCTTCTTAGGGGTCCTAGTACACCTTATCACGTGTTAGGACCCCTAGGAAGTCCCCATGACCCCTATGGACACATTGGAACCCTCAAGTGTATCCTAAGGGGTCCTATGACCCCTTTGAACACACTTGAGAGTTCAAATATGTCAAAAGGGGTCATGGGGACTTCCTAGGGGTCCTAGTACACCTTATCATGCGTTAGGACCCCTAGGAAGTCCCCATGACCCCTTTTAACACATTTGAACCCTCAAGTGTGTCCTAAGGGGTCCTACAACCCCTTCGAACACACTTGAGCATTCAAATGTGTTAAAAGGGGTCATGGGGACTTCCTAGGGGTCCTAGTATGCCTTATAATGCGTTAGGACCCCTAGGGAGTCCTCATGACCCCTATGGACATATTGGAACCCCCAAGTGTGTCCTAAGGGGTCCTATGACCCCTTCAGACACACTTGAGGGTTCCAATGTGTTCCTATGACCCCTTCAAACACACTTGAGGGTTCCAATGTGTGACACACTTGAGGGTTCCAATGCATCCATAGGGGTCATGCAGACTTCCTAGGGGTCCTAATGCATTATAAGGCATACTAGGACCCCTAGGAAGTCCCCATGACCCCTTTCAACACATTTGAATACTCAAGTGTGTTCAAAGGGGTCGTAGGACCCCTTCAGACACACTTGAGCATTCAAATGTGTTGAAAGGGATCATGGGGACTTCCTAGGGGTCCTAGTACGACCCCTTCAGACACACTTGAGCATTCAAATGTGTTGAAAGGGGTCATGGGGATTTCCTAGGGGTCCTAGTATGCCTTATAATGCGTTAGGACCCTTAGGAAATCCTCATGACCCTTATGGACACATTGGAACCCTCAAGTGTGTCCTAAGGGGTCCTATGACCCCTTTAGACACACTTGAGTGTTCAAATGTGTTAAAAGGGGTCATGGGGACTTCTTAGGGGTCCTAGTATGCCTTATCATGTGTTAGGACCCCTAGGAAGTCCCCAGACTCCTATGGACACATTAGAACCCTCAAGTGTGTCCTAAGGGGTCCTACAAACCCTTTGGACACACTTGAGCATTCAAATGTGTCAAAAAGGGTCATGGGGACTTCCTAGGGGTCCTAGTATGCCTTATCACATGTTAGGACCCATAGGAAGTCCTCATGACTCCTATGGTCACATTTGAATGCTCAAGTGTGTCTTAAGGGGTCCTACGACCCCTTCAGACACACTTGAGCATTCAAATGTGTCAAAAGGGGTCATGGGGACTTCCTAGGGGTCCTAGTACATCTTATCATGCGTTAGGATCCCTAGAAAGTCCCCATGACCCCTATGGACACATTGGAACCCTCAAGTGTGTCCTAAGGGGTCCTACGACCCCTTCAAACACACTTGAGCATTCAAATGTGTCAAAAGGGGTCACAGGGACTTCCTAGGGGTCCTAGTACACCTTATCATGCATTAGGACCCCTAGGAAGTCCCCACAAACCCTATGGACACATTGGAACCCTCAAGTGTGTCCTAAGGGGTCCTACGACCCTTGTGGACACACTTGAGCATTTAAATATGTCAAAATGGGTCATGGGGACTTCCTAGGGGTCCTAATACACCTTATCATGTGTTAGGACCCCTAGGAAGTCCCCATGACCCCTATGGACACATTGGAACCCTCAAGTATGTCCTAAGGGGTCCTACAACCCCTTCGAACACACTTGAGCATTCAAATGTGTCAAAAGGGGTCATGGGGACTTCCTAGAGGTCCTAGTATGCCTTATCATGCTTTAGGACCCCTAGGAAGTCCCCATGACCCCTATGGACACATTGGAACCCTCAAGTGTGTTCTAAGGGGTCCTACGACCCCTTCAGACACACTTGAGCATTCAAATATGTCAAAAGAGGTCATGGGGACTTCTTAGGGGTCCTAGTATGCCTTATCACATGTTAGGATCCCCAGGAAGTCCCCATGACCCCTATGGACACATTGGAACTCTCAAGTGTTTCCTAAGGGGTCCTACGACCCCTTCAAACACACTTGAGCATTCAAATGTGTCAAAAGGGGTCATGGGGACTTCCTAGGGGTCCTAGTATGCCTTATCATGTGTTAGGACCCCTAGGAAGTCCCAATGACCCCTATGGACACATTGGAACCCTTAAGTGTTTCCTAAGGGGTCTTACGACCCCTTCAAACACACTTGAGTGTTCAAATGTGTCAAAAAAGGTCATGTGGACTTCCTATGGGTCCTAGTATGCCTTATCACGTGTTAGGACCCCTAGGAAGTCCCCATGACCCCTATGGACACATTGGAACCCTTATGTGTTTCCTAAGGGGTCTTATGACCCCTTCGGACACACTTGATCTTTCAAATGTGTCAAAAGGGGTCACGGGGACTTCCTAGGGGTCATAGTATGCCTTATCATGCGTTAGGAACCATAGGAAGTCCCCATGACACCTATGGACACATTGGAACCCTCAAGTGTGTCCTAAGGGGTCTTACAACCCTTTCAGACACACTTGAGTGTTCAAATGTGTCAAAAGGGGTAATGGGGACTTCCTAGGGGTCCTAGTATGTCTTATCACATGCTAGGACCCCTAGGAAGTCCCCATGACCCCTATGGACACATTGGAACCCTCAAGTGTCTCCTAACGGGTCCTATGACCCCTTTGGACACACTTGAGCATTCAAATGTGTCAATAGGTGTCATGGGGACTTCCTAGGGGTCCTAGTATGCCTTATCACATTTTAGGACCCAAGGAAGTCCCATGACCCCTATGGACACATTGGAACCCTCAAGTGTGTCCTACGGGGTCCTATGACCCCTTCAGACACACTTGAGCATTCAAATGTGTCAAAAGGGGTCATTGGGACTTTCTAGGGGTCCCAATACACCTTATCACGCATTAGGACCCCTAGGAAGTCCTCATGACCCATATAGACACATTGGAACCCTCAAGTGTGTCCTAAGGGGTCCTATGACCCCTTCATACACACTTGAGTATTTAAATGTGTCAAAAGGGGTCATGGGGACTTCCTAGGGGTCCTAGTATGCCTTTTCATGCATTAGGACCCTTAGGAAGTCCCCATGATCCCTATGGACACATTGGAACCCTCTCTCTCTCTCTCTCCTATTATAGCATCTATATAATACATACATATATATAATATATAATATAATACATTATATATATATACAATACATTAGTATATATATAATACATTAGTATATATATAATACATTAGTATATATATTAAATATACATTAGTATATATATACTACATATTTAAACCTCTCTTTATATTTAAAAGTTCAATTTTTTCATTTACTCGCGTCATTTTTTCATGTACCTTATTAAATCGGGTACTTGATTATGGATTGGTATAACTCTGACCAAAATATTCCCTGTCCCCATAGACCAGAGAAGCATGGGATTTTAGACTTTTTTCACGGGATGCAGAAAAAAAAAAATTGATTTGGGGCCCATTTTTTGTTTTTTGTCAACTTGTGGTCTCACCATGGGAAGAAACAATCGTCGAAAGGATAAACAGAAGAGGAAGGTGGCGGATGAAGAAATTAAAGCATATAGGGAAAAAGATAGGGAAAATCACTAAAGAAGGAGAGAAGGTATGTTAAACATTAATCAAGGTGACCACATAAATGTATTTGCAAGTGAAGAGGATGTTGAATTTGAAAATAATATGGAAATTTATTTTGTGAATAACAATGTATGGAGTGAAGATGAAAATGCAGAGATGGAGAATGAAAATGTAGACTTGGGGAATGAAAATGTAGACTTGGGGAATGACAATGAATGGAATGAAGATGAAAATGTAGTAGCTCCATATTTTTGCTTTCAGTTTTATCAGTGCCGTACTCTTTTAGGCCACATTGCATGTGTGCATTCATAGATATTGTTTCAGTGATTGTGGATTTATTTGGATTATGTTCATGCTATGATGATATGTGACTTCATATTTAGATGGTTATGTTATTATGATGTGATGTTTCATGTTTCAGTTGGTTTATGATATACTTACCCCATACTAGCATGTGTATGGTGTTCATATGTATGTATCTGTATTATGTGTCTTTATGGTAGAGGGCGGAGGCATAGTTACTCGCTTTGTCGAGATCCACACGACTGACCGTACCTTATCATTGCTTGTTATATGTTGTATGTACATGTTTTGTTTGTTGATGACAGGTTTGCAGGTACAGGGCGTCGTCTTCCTTCAATTGGCAGGAGTGAGCGTGCCCACATACATTCATCTCATGGTAAAGAGGGGAGATAGTATTCAGACCCAAAACCCAATCCTTAGCCTATTTATCCTAATTGATGATAAAGTGTCATTTGACTACCTTGCCCGAGTTTGGTCAGTTTGACCTAATTCGTGGATCCCATCTTGTGAGATTTTATGATGCATGAATGTTGTTGAAATTATTGCTTTGATTTGATTATTTTTGCTATGGTTATTTTAATTAATCATATAGTGGGAAAATAATGATTAAAGTATTTCTTATGTTGTTGAATAATTATTAATTAATTAAAAATCAAATATGGGAATATTTGAATTTAATTAATTAATTGTGCTAAGTTTTGATTTAATATGTTTTTATTAAATTGGTGAAGAATAAGTGCGTGTTTTAATTGTGTTATAAATTATTAAATAATTTAAATGTGAAATTTTATTTTTGCATGTTCTTTATTTATTTATGTGAATTGGATTTCATAAGATAACTTGTAAATAGAGTTCCATGTGGGATGTGCATGAATAATATATTTTATAATTAAATATTGGTATTTTCCCTCAACTCAAGAAGAGGAGTTTGAATAGGAGTTGTTTGGTGACTCATTAGCGTTTTGCATGATAAGTGGGTTTATTTTTCTATTTGGGAAAAAAATTTGCATTCATTTTGGATAACCAGGTTTTGTTAAAATTTTCAATTTTGGAGAGGGAGCAGTGGAGGAATATTTTGTGCTTTCTTGTGTTCTTGAGAATTTGGTGTGAGAATTTTTCTGGGTGAAATGTGTGTGCATCTGGTATTAGAATTCTACATGCTGTAATTCAAAGTTGCAGGATTGAGCTCTACATATTCAGATTTGGGAGATTTAGCATTCTACAGTCAATTACATCTCAGTTTCTTGCATTGGATTGAGGTAGGGGATTGATTTAATTTTTCTGTAATTTTATTTATAAAATTTTCATTATATAGTTGTGTTTGATTTGATTTGAGAATGCAAATATGTTTTTCAATTATAATTCATTTTGGGTATTAGGAAACCCTTTGTTTGATGCTATTGATTTTTATATTGTGACTTGGCATAGAAATGTTATGTTGCTGAAATTTTTGAGAAAAATTCATCCTAGGGCATTTAGAAAATAAAAATTTAAATCCCTATAGTAAGTTCTATAGTATGAAGGATTTCATTAAATGGGTTGTTCTTGAAAATTCAATTTGAGCTTTAAAAATGCATTCTGTGTAAAAAAAAAACCCTTGCTCTGTAAAAATATACAGTAAAACAAAATATTCTGTAAAAGACAAAAAAAGAAAAGATGCTTTTGATTTTTATTGGTTGAAGTTGAAAATTGTTAAGTGAAGTCTATTTGTTAAAATTTATTAGAAAATATTGGTCTTCATATTTTCAATTCTGGAAATAAAAAAAATAGTTTGCCATTTCCGTTTTCGGAAATACCAGACCTGTCAAATCAATCATCTTTTTCTTTTATTGAATATAATATATAGTTATTATTTTATTAAATGTAATGCAATGTTTTAAAAAAAAAATTAATTATAACTTTGCATGTTTTATGTTTTTGGTTTTTAAAAAAATTTGTTTAAAAAAAAAAAGTAAAAAGTGCTTTGCACTTTATCCTGCCACGCAGGGTGCCTGTGCAGGCAGGGTACCTGCGCTGGCAGGGTGCCTGCGCATGTAGGTACACTGCGCACGCGCAGTACCTGCAAGCACCGGTACACAACGTGGGGTTTGGGGTGCGGGCATGGGCCCCCCCAATTATGTCATCTTGTTTATTATTATTTAATTTGTTTTATTTTTATTTTTTTTATTTTTATGTTATGTTAAAATATCAATTTTTTTTTTATGTTAGTTTATTATATTATTACATTAAATATATATATATGTAAATATATATATATATATATATATATATATATATATATATATATAAAATTTAATCCTTTAACCAAATATATATATATATATATATATATATATATATATAAAATTTAATCCTTCAACCAAATATATATATATATATATATATATATATATATATATATATATATATATAGTTTGTAATGAATTTATGGTGTTATAATTCACTAGTAATTTAATTTTATTAATATGATCTATTCAAATTTTAATAAAATTTTATTATTATGTTTTGTTTAAGTTTAATAATAGAATTTCATTTAATATTATTAATTCTTGTTAATGGAATTTCTTATATGTCATAAGCGCAATCTTGTTAGAGGATTTTTGTCAAGGGTAATTGGGTTATATAGTTTTCTCAATTTTATTTTAATCATTTGATCTTAGGAATGTCAAAATAGAGGAATGAGACTCTAACCTTGCAACTTATCTATTGCCATTCATAGAACAAAGTTTTGATTATTATTTTTTATTAGAATTGGACATCTTGGTTATGATGAATTAATTGACACTTCTTAGGTTATCTGAATTACTTATGGTAACATTAGACATGATTATTGTGAAAACTCTCCAGTAGATATTTTTCTTGAATTCATTTGTAATGATTATGAAACATATTGAGTTATGGTTTTATTTTAGTTCAAATTGATGTGATAGTGTATTCTTCGTGTCTTCTTTGATATTATGGGATGTCAGGTTTTAGATGACCTAGGTGAATACAGAGGCTAGGGTATATGTTAGGCAGTAGTGTTTTTCAGTTATGTATGGTGTGTGTGCACTCTGTCTGATTATCATTTCTGCTTGACCATTGGGCTCATGTTATAATGTATTCTGTTTGTGGTATCTCTGTGACTATATCTAGTTCTTTTGTGTGAATTTGGATATGAGGCTACATAGTTGTATACCTGATTTGATCTAGGAGAGATCTTTTGAGCCTAGGGTAGTTTACCTAGATATGTGTTAGGAGGTGGCTTGCAATAAGTGCCGGGGCTCACAAGTGGCTACTGTTGACCACTTATTGTAAGTTATTGTAAACAAGTGATAACCTAATTATATTAAGGGAAACAAATGAACCTAATAAGATATTTTTCCTCTCCCATGCTTGAGTGCTAGTATAGACTGAGATGAGGATGATATGATGCTTGCCGCCTATTGGGGTGCATGTTCTGGCATAGTTAATGGCTTCGTCAGTATGAGAAGTCATTGATTCCGTGTATGGTCACTTGAGTTTTGGAATCCAGAGTGATTACCAGGATGAGACTCAAGGGTTAGACATACATGATGACACCTACCTACACATAGTCTAGTTATCCTACAAGGTCGGTTGCCTCTGGATTAGCGAGTCATACTTTTCACTACTTTTGTTGACCTTGAGTTAGTAAGCTATCAAGAATCCTTTCCTAGTGGTGTTTTTCTGTGTGGACTTGATTATCCATTTGGGGTCTGATGTTATCTCCTCAGCACGGCGGGGTAGACCTTTGTGGTTCTACACGGATGGGTGGTAGTGATTCTTTACCATTTGAGATTCGACGTCCTAGTACCAGTGCTTGATGGTGTCTTTTCAGTTGGATTCCTTATGTTACTTCTTCTATGATATTCTTATGTATTTATTCTTTATTGTAAATCTTGCATTAGAGTATCGCATGTGATACTTAATCTGGATAATTGTAATTTAGTTGTTAGAATGATTAATCCATACCCTGCGACATGTGCAGTGGATGTATGTTTATTAGATTTAATGATTGTTCATGAAATGTAAACAATACGATGTAATGGTGGTATTTATTTTATGGAATCATTTGTTGATGTTATTTGTTATGTTATGTTAGTAAGTAATACTACGTCATGGGACCCATTAGAGTTGTAACCTGTGTTTACAATGTGTGTTATGTGAGATAATGATTATTGCTTTATGTGGTTGTTTATCTTGAATGTTAACTTTAGAAAAAAAAATTGTTCACCAAACTTAGTATCATGTTTTAGGTTAGTTTCTTTTGGGTTCCCTGGCGGGGCGTTACATTTGGTATCAGAGCGGAGTTTCTACACTGGGAACTCTGGGTATGTACGCTCATTAGGTTTTATGTGTGTAGTTTAAACTTAAAAACAAAACTTAGACATATAACCATTCTGTGTTTAGACTATTACTTTATGATTATCTTGTTTTGGTTTATGTTTGATATATGTTTGTGAGTGTTTGCTGGTTTCTTCATGTTGCAGGAATCATGCCTGAAACTAGAGCAGCCAGAGGCAGAGGTAGAGGTAGGTCAGGTGGATGTGGTAGGGTAAGGAAACCAAGCCCCTCCACCAGTGTTGAGCAAGTAAGTAACCGCTAGCAGTCGAGAGATGAGCAGGGTGGTGAACATCAGGGAGAATCTAATGGGCAGGATAC
Source organism: Chamaecyparis obtusa (assembly GCA_027943335.1). Classification (NCBI taxonomy): domain Eukaryota; kingdom Viridiplantae; phylum Streptophyta; class Pinopsida; order Cupressales; family Cupressaceae; genus Chamaecyparis; species Chamaecyparis obtusa. The sequence goes on along the minus strand of BSBK01008712.1, from coordinate 1,254,865 downwards.
TAGGCAGCTCCTTCGAGCAATCCTTGCTCGTCTTGGTCCTGATCAGGATAGAGCAGATCAGGAGGGTTCACATCATTCCCATGGGAATGAAGGAGAGGGAGATAGGGAAAGATCCAGGAGTCCTCTTAAGAGGAAATTTACTGTAGATCCTTCAGTGGTTGCAGCAAACCATATGAGGGACCTTACGAGGGGAAAGCCTATTCCCTTTGATGGGAAGGGTACAGGACTTGAGGCAGAGACATGGTTAATAGCATTGGAATGAAGTTTCACCATGCACCCATTCAGAAGCAACACCAGAGCTAGATATGCTGTGACTCAGCTCACAAATTTTGCAGCAGTATGGTGGAAAATTGAAGAAGAGAAGCTAGGTGTTGGGATGGACACAGTTACATGGGAATTGTTCTTGGAGAATTTTCGAGAATGTTTCTTATCAGATCAATGGAGGAAATAGAGGGCTGATGAGTTCCATAATCTAAAGCAGCTGACTATGACTGTGAGTGAATATGAGCATAAGTTCTTTGAACTTAAGTAGTACGTTAGATTTGGGTAGGACACAGCTCTATTGGTGCAGCATTTTATCAGGGGGCTGAATGCCCGCATTATTGGAAAGGTCTTACTCTGTGAGCCTAAGACTCTCAAAGAAGCAGTTGTGAAGGCTACACTCACCGAGGCTAATATAGCCTCAAGCTATGATCAGCATCCAGGTGGTTCTTCAGGTTCAGGGTTCAGAGGGAACTAGTCCCAAGGTATCGGAAACTTCAAGAAGTTGTCAAACTTCTATAAGGGTAACCAGAACCATCAGTAGGCTAAAACCCTTCCACCTCCTTCTTAGAGTAGTGGTTCTCATTCCAGGAACTTTTGGAATGGCAAGCGCTCTAAGTGTAATCAAACTACTCAACCAGCTCAGAGTGTACAATAGAGTGCCAGCAAAGGCAACTTTCAGCAATCCAGTGCACCATCCGGAGGAAAGAGTAACTTCAGAAACATGGGATGTTTCACATGTGGACAATTTGGGCACATAGCAGTGAATTTCCCACAGTGGCCCCCATAGTACTCTTCTCAGAGGCCAGCAACATCTGAACCCATAGTTGGAGACGCAGGGCGCACACATAGAGTGTTCGCTGCATTGGATCAGCGGCAGGCAGATCATCAGGGTATTGTAGTTGAGACTACAGGTACTATTCGAGGCATACCCATTTTTGTTTTATACGATTCTGGTGCTACTGACTCTTTTATATCTCCACTTTTAGTTGAGCATTGTGGGTTGGTGGCTGCAAAGCAAGATAGTAGTTGGCAAGTGGAATTAGCCTCAGGAGCTAGGGTTGTGACAGGATCTTTGGTCCCTAGGTGTGAACTAAATTTGGGTAAATTCTCTACCACTGTAGATCTACATGTGATTCCTTTGGGATCATATGGGGTTGTGCTAGGTATGGATTGGTTAGAAGCTCATGGAGCTAGCATCAACTGTAGGAAGAAGACCATCATGTGCAAGGATGATGAGGGTATAGAGTGTCAGATAGTGGGTATTCCATGACCTATTTCTCTCCGAATGATTTCAGCTATGCAACTAAAATGTTGTATGTGAAAGGGTTGCCAGATGTTTGCAGTGACTCTGAATGAGATTGATGAAGAGGAGAGCGAAGACAAGACCCTAGATCATCCAGTATTGCAAGAATTTCTTGATGTCTTTCCGACAAAGATTTCAGGTATGCCACCTAAGCGTGACATTGATTTTCAGATCGAGCTTGTTCCAGGGGCTGAGCCTATCTCTAGAGCTCCATACAAGATGACTACTCATGAGTTGAGTGAGCTCAAGCTTCAATTGGAAGAATTGTTGGCAAAGGGGAGCATTAGACCTAGTGTTTCTCCATGGGGAGCACCAGTCCTCTTCGTTAAGAAGAAGGATGGATCTTTACGCTTGTGTATTGACTACAGATAGTTGAACAAGGTAACAATAAAAAATAGATATCCATTGCCATGCATTGATGATTTATTTGATCAGATTAAGGGAGCTAAGGTGTTCTCTAAAATTGATCTAAAGTCAGGGTATCATCAACTACAGATTCATGATGCAGATATTCATAAGACTGCATTCCGTACAAGATATGGGCATTATGAGTTCACAGTGGTACCTTTTGGTTTGATGAACACTCCATCGGTGTTCATGTGCTTAATGAATGGAGTGTTTTGAGAGTATTTGGATCGGTTTGTATTGGTCTTCTTGGATGACATATTGATATACTCTAAATCCATAGAAGAACATGAGGAACATCTTAGACAGGTTTTGCAGTGTTTGAGGGAGAATCAACTTTATGCTAATGCAAAGAAGTGTGATTTCTTTCAGACTGAGATTCAGTATATTGGTCATATGATTTCAGGAGAAGGTATCTTAGTAGATCCTTCGAAGATTCAGGCAATTGTGGAGTGGCCAGCACCTACTAATGTGTCTGAAGTCCGTAGTTTCATGGGTTTGGTTGGATATTACTGCAAATTTGTCAAGGACTTCTCTAGGGTTGCTCATCCTATCACCTCATTGCAGAGGAAAGGGAAGAAGTTCTTTTGGATGGAGAAGTGTGAGGAAGTTTTCTAGAAGCTTAAGGAGTGTTTGAACAGTGCCCCTATTCTAGCAGTGCCAAATCCAGCCAGAGATTTTGTTGTATGCACTGATGCATCTTTAGAGGGTATTGGAGCAGTCCTCATGTAGGAAGGATGGGTGATTGCATATGAGTCTCGCAAACTCAAGGATCATGAGCTTAATTATCCTACACACGATCTTGAGTTGGCAGCGGTTGTCCATGCTTTAGTTAGATGGAGACACTTCTTATTAGGGCACCGTTTTGAGCTTCATAGTGATCACCGTAGTCTTTAGTATATATTTACCCAACCTAATTTGAATGCTAGACAGAGAAGGTGGATGGAATTCCTTTGTGAGTATGATTTTGAGATCAAATACATCCAGGGTAAAGAAAACGTGGTAGCAGATGCTTTGAGTCGCAAGAAGAAGATTATTTTAGCTATGACTCTTAGTGTGGATTTGAGGAGTAGGATTCTTTAGTCACTTCCTAGAGATACTTTGTATCAAGAGGTGAGTTCAGTGATTGAGTCAGGGAGACCTTTGGAGGGTAGGTTCTCAAGTTTTTTCTTGGAGTCTGATGGACTTATGCGACACAAGGGCCAGATTTATGTACCCTCATTGGATAATTTACGTTCATTGGTTTTATCAGAGGCTCATCGTGCACCTTATTCAGCACATCCAGGTGTTAAGAAGATGCACGTAGACTTATGACAGCTTTATTATTGGCTTGGCATGAAATGTGACATTGCGGATTTTGTGGCTAGGTGTTTAGAGTGTCAGAGGGTCAAGGCGGATCATCAGCATCCAGCAGGGCTTTTGCAGCATAACCTCATTCCATCTTGGAAGTGGGATATTATTTCTATGGACTTCATTGTTGGATTGCCTATGACTCCTCGTAGACATGATGCTATCATGGTGACCATTGATCGGTTGACTAAGGTGGCACACTTTTCTCCCATGAGATCTTCTTATACTGCATCTTCTGTGGCCAGGGTCTTCATGCAGGATATAGTGAGACTTCACGGAGTTCCACGTAAGATTATCTCTGATCGAGATCCTATTTTTACATCTACATTTTGGACATCACTGCAGCATGATCTTGGTGCTCAGTTGAATTTTAGTTTAGCATATCACCCTGAGACCGATGGTCAGACAGAGTGGGTTAATCAGGTGCTAGAGGAAATGTTGAGGATGTATGTCATGGGTAGATAGACTCACTGGGAGGATTATCTATACCTAGTGGAGTTTGCTTATAATAATGGATATCATAGTTCCATTGGCATGTCACCCTTTCATGCATTATATGGACATCCTTGTCATACACCATTGAGTTGGGACAGACTGGAGGACCGTATTCTTATTGGTCCAGATATGCTTCGTGACATGGAGCAGTAGGTGATTCATATCCATGAGCATGTGGCTACTGCACATGACAGGCAGAAGAAGTATGCAGACGCCCACCGGATTGATAGGCAGTTTGTAGTTGGGGATAGAGTTTTCTTGAGAGTGCATCCGCGGAAGAGTCCGATCTGTTATGGAAAGGGTTCGAAGTTGGCACCTCAATTTGTTGGTCCCTTTGAGATCCTAGAGAGGATAGGTCCAGTTGCATACCGTCTTGCTTTGCCACCCAGCTTATCACGCATTCATGATGTATTCCATGTTTTAGTACTTAGACGATATATTCATGATGTTACACATGTACTTGATTGGAATGCTTTACAGGTGGAGGATGGGTAGCTGGCATTGGAGCCCATACATATCCTACAGCGTCAGGATTTGATCCTCAGGGGTCGAACCGTCGACCAGGTAAGGGTCCAATGGGATCCAAACGATGAGACAACAGCTACTTGGGAGGATGCAGCTAGATTCTGAGAATCTTATCCCTACTTGTTTGCAGGCTTCTAGGAGTAAGCCTGATACAAGGGGGGGTGGATGTAGTACCTCCATATTTTTTCTTTCAGTTTTATCAGTGCCGTACTCTTTTAGGCCACATTGCATGTGTGCATTCATGGATATTGTTTCAGTGATTGTGGATTTATCTGGATTATGTTCATGCTATGATGATATGTGACTTCATATTTAGATGGTTATGTTATTTTGATGTGATGTTTCATGTTTCAGTTGGTTTATGATATACTTACCCCATACTAGTATGTGTATGGTGTTCATATGTATGTATCTGTATTATGTGTCTTTATGGTAGAGGGCGGAGGCGTAGTTACTCGCTTTGTCAAGATCCACACAACTGATCGTACCCTATCATTGCTTGTTATATGTTGTATGTACATGTTTTGTTTGGTGATGATAGGTTTGCAGGTACAGGGCATCGTCTTCCCTGAATTGGCAAGAGTGAGCGTGCCCACATACATTCATCTCATGGTAAAGAGGGGAGATAGTATTCAGACCCAAAACCCAATCCTTAGCCTATTTATCCTAATTGATGATAAAGTGTCATTTGACTACCTTGCCCGAGTTTGGTCAGTTTGACCTAATTCGTGGATCCCATCTTGTGAGATTTTATGATGCATGAATGTTGTTGAAATTATTGCTTTGATTTGATTATTTTTGCTATGGTTATTTTAATTAATCATATAGTGGGAAAATAATGATTAAAGTATTTCTTATGTTGTTGAATAATTATTAATTAATTAAAAATCAAATATGGGAATATTTGAATTTAATTAATTAATTGTGCTAAGTTTTGATTTAATATGTTTTTATTAAATTGGTGAAGAATAAGTGCGTGTTTTAATTGTGTTATAAATTATTAAATAATTTAAATGTGAAATTTTATTTTTGCATGTTCTTTATTTATTTATGTGAAATTGGATTTCATAAGATAACTTGTAAATAGAGTTCCATGTGGGATGTGCATGAATAATATATTTTATAATTAAATATTGGTATTTTCCCTCAACTCAAGAAGAGGAGTTTGAATAGGAGTTGTTTGGTGACTCATTAGGGTTTTGCATGATAAGTGGGTTTGTTTTTCTATTTGGGAAAAAAATTTGCATTCATTTTGGATAACCAGGTTTTGTTAAAATTTTCAATTTTGGAGAGGGAGCATTGGAGGAATATTTTGTGCTTTCTTGTGTTCTTGAGAATTTGGTGTGAGAATTTTTCTGGGTGAAATGTGTGTGCATCTGGTATTGGAATTCTACATGCTGTGATTCAAAGTTGCAGGATTGAGCTCTACATATTCAGATTTGGGAGATTTAGCATTCTACAGTCAATTACATCTCAGTTTCTTGCATTGGATTGAGGTAGAGGATTGATTTAATTTTTCTGTAATTTTATTTATAAAATTTTCATTATATAGTTGTGTTTGATTTGATTTGAGAATGCAAATCTGTTTTTCAATTATAATTCATTTTGGGTATTAGGAAACCTTTTGTTTGATGCTATTGATTTTTATATTGTGACTTGACATAGAAATGTTATGTTGCTGAAATTTTTGAGAAAAATTCATCCTAGGGCATTTAGAAAATAAAAATTTAATCCCTATAGTAAGTTCTACAGTATGAAGGATTTAATTAAATGGGTTGTTCTTGAAAATTCAATTTGAGCTTAAAAATGCATTCTGTGTAAAAAAAAAACCCTTGCTCTGTAAAAATATACAGTAAAACAAAATATTCTGTAAAAGACAAAAAAAGAAAAGATGCTTTTGATTTTTATTGGTTGAAGTTGAAAATTGTTAAGTGAAGTCTATTTGTTAAAATTTATTAGAAAAAATTGGTCTTCATATTTCCAATTCTGGAAATAAAAAAAAATAGTCTGCCATTTCCGTTTTCAGAAACACCAGACCTGTCAAATCAATCATCTTTTTCTTTTATTGAATATAATATATAGTTATTATTTTATTAAATGTAATGCAATGTTTTAAAAAAAAAATTAATTATAACTTTGCATGTTTTATGTTTTAAAAAAAAAAGTAAAAAGTGCTTTGCACTTTATCCTGCCACGCAGGGTACCTACGCAGGCAGGTACATTACGCAGGTAGGGTACGTGCACTGGCAGGGTGCCTGCGCACGTAGGTACACTGCTCACGCGCAGTACCTGCAAGCGCCGGTACACGGCGTGGGGTTTGGGGTGCGGGCATGCCCCCCCCCAATTATGTCATCTTGTTTATTATTATTTAATTTGTTTTATTTATTTATTTATTTATTTATGTTATGTTAAAATATCAATTTTTCTTTTATGTTAGTTTATTATATTATTACATTAAATATATATATATGTAAATATATATGTAAATATATATATATATATATATATATATATATATATATATATATATATATATATATATATATATATATATATATATATATATATATATATATATATATATATATTTATTGTTTGTAATGAATTTATGGTGTTATAATTCATTAGTAATTTAATTTTATTAATATGATCTATTCAAATTTTAATAAAATTTTATTATTATGTTTTGTTTAAGTTTAATAATAGAATTTCATTTAATATTATTAATTCTTGTTAATGGAATTTCTTATATGTCATAAGCGCAATCTTGTTAGAGGATTTTTGTCAAGGGTAATTGGGTTATATAGTTTTCTCGATTTTATTTTAATCATTCGATTTTAGGAATGTCAAAATAGAGGAATGAGACTCTAACCTTGCAACTTATCTATTGCCATTCATAGAACAAAGTTTTGATTATTTTTTTTTATTAGAATTGGACATCTTGGTTATGATGAATTAATTGACACTTCTTAGGTTATCTGAACTACTTATGGTAACATTAGACATGATTATTGTGAAAACTCTCCAGTAGATATTTTTCTTGAATTCATTTGTAATGATTATGAAACATATTGAGTTATGGTTTTATTTTAGTTCAAATTGATGTGATAGTGTATTCTTCGTGTCTTCTTTGATATTATGGGATGTCAGGTTTTAGATGACCTAGGTGAATACAAAGGCTAGGGTATATGTTAGGCAGTAGTGTTTTTCAGTTATGTATGGTGTGTGTGCACTCTGTCTGATTATCATTTCTACTTGACCATTGGGCTCATGTTATAATGTATTCTGTTTGTGGTATCTCTGTGACTATATCTAGTTCTTTTGTGTGAATTTGGATATGAGGCTACATAGTTGTATACCTGATTTGATCTAGGAGAGATCTTTTGAGCCTAGGGTAGTTTACCTAGATATGTGTTAGGAGGTGGCTTGCAATAAGCGTTGGGGCCCACAAGTGGCTGTTGTTGACCACTTAATTTAAGTTATTGTAAACAAGTGATAACCTAATTATATTAAGGGAAACAAATGAACCTAATAAGATAGTTTTCCTCTCCCATGCTTGAGTGCTAGTATAGACTGAGATGAGGATGAGATGATGCTTGCCGCCTATTGGGGTGCGTGTTCTGGCATAGTTAATGGCTTCGTCAGTATGAGAAGTCATTGATTCTGTGTATGGTCACTTGAGTTCTGGAATCCTGAGTGATTACCAGGATGAGACTCAAGGGTTAGATGTACATGATGACACCTACCTACACATAGTCTAGTTATCCTACAAGGTCGGTTGCCTTTGGATTGGCGAGTCATACTTTTCACTACTTTTGTTGACCTTGAGTTAGTAAGCTATCAGGAATCCTTTCCTAGTGGTGTTTTTCTGTGTGGAATTGATTATCCGTTTGGGGTATGATGTTATCTCCTCAACACGGTGGGGTAGACCTTTGTGGTTCTACACGGACGGGTGGTAGTGATTCTTTACCATTTGAGATTCGACGTCCTGGTACCAGTGCTTGATGGTGTCTTTTCAGTTGGATTCCTTATGTTACTTCTTCTATGATATTCTTATGTATTTATTCTTTATTGTAAATCTTGTATTAGAGTATCGCATGTGATACTTAATCTGGATAATTGTAATTTAGTTGTTAGAATGATTAATGCATACCTTGCGACATGTGCAATGGATGTATGTTTATTAGATTTAATGATTGTTCATGAAATGTAAACAATACGATGTAATGGTGGTATTTATTTTATGGAATCATTTGTTGATGTTATTTGTTATGTTATGTTATTAAGTAATACTACATCATGGGACCCATTAGAGTTGTAACCTGTGTTTACAATGTGTGTTATGTGAGATAATGATTATTGCTTTATGTGGTTGTTTATCTTGAATGTTAACTTTAGAAAAAAAATTGTTCACCAAACTTAGTATCATGTTTTAGGTTAGTTTCTTTTGGGTTCCTTGGCGGGGCGTTACAGAAAATGTACAAATGGAGATTGAAAATGTAGACTTGGGGAATGAAAATGTTGCACAAGAACCACATGAAAGTTACACATCTCCAAATTCTATGCGAAATGAAGTCCCTTGCAATAAAGATAATCAATCTTCAAATTCAGGGCTTTCAAGAACACCTAAATGGTTAATTAAAATTAAGGAGAACATTATGAATAATTGGGAAGGAAAGAGGTCACATAGAACTGTGAGGTTGTGGGCTTCAAGACTTTATGATCAATTTTTTGGAAACAAGACATTGGTTGAGCAATGTCAATTTTTTGTGCCGTTGTTAAAGATGCGAAAGATGAGACTTGTGCTTGTGAAATTGAAGATTCATGTGAAGAATAAAATGGAGAGAAATGCCATTGTTGTGAAGAATATTTTCAATTCTCTCAATAGCATTGGGAAGACTAGCAAAGAGAAAGACAAGAGAGTTGCTCAGAGGGTTATTACAACCTCCTTAGTAAGTCATTAGTTGAGAAAGGCTCATTTGATGAGATAAATTTGTGTTGACATCAATGTTCAGGCTTAGAATTGTTACCTTAAATCAGGCATTAATGCTAACAACAATTCTATCCCGACAATGGAAACCTCTCCTAGTTGTGGGTAGACTATGATTAGAGAGGAATCTCCAGATTCTAGGCTGGTTCCTATCAAATATTGAATATCACTTTCCTGATCTGAAAATTAGTTGGGAAAAGGGAAAAAAGTACTTAAGACTTAGAAGATTAGGGTGATACACCAACAAATAATTTAGACTTTGCAAAAGATATGGGTTCCAAATCTGACTCACAAATTGAATACTTTAATAATTTGATTCACTGCTCAACATATAGGCTAATGAATTCATGCTATTATGGTTCTACCACAAACAACTTGGAGAATTAACAACATACATTTTTCATGCAAGGCCTAGGGATAGTTAATTTTCTTGAGAAGGAACAAAATTTCATTCACTTCTTTCAGATAATAACCAATTTTAACAATTACTAGAAAAGATGAAACATGATTCGATATTGAAAACAAGTACACAAAAATGGAAGTCAAAGCATCTAGTTCATTTCTTCAAAAATCTGACAAGATGATTACAAAAATGGCCTTCGAAGCATCTAAGAATGATATGTTCACTAAAATGCCCTCTCTCCAAAATCTGCAACCCTGAATTGATCATCAAAAATCAATTTTATATGCCACCCTAGCCTCAAATCCGAAAATCTAAGTTCATAAAAAATGCCCAATTTTAGCCTAAAAATGTGCCCAAAGACGTGCCATCAACCAAGCCTAAAAGATCTCAATCTAAATGCCCTTCCCCTAAATTTTGGCTTAAAAATATAAGGAATTAATCCTTTTACAAAAGATAATTGCCAAAAATATTATTTATTTTAATATTAGAAAAGATTAATATTAAAATAAGATCCTAAAAGAAATTAACATTAGACATAAATCTAATAGCTTAAAAGATCTCCTAACTTAGATAAAATATCTAAGTATGAACAATATACAAAGTGGGAAGTCGACAAGACTCAATCCACTTGCAAATACATGTATCGATGAGAGTAATAGGTGGCATGTTTCAGTTTTCAATGCACTTGCTGGAAGTGATAGCTGCTCAGGCATTAATGGCTCTTGTAGCTTGGTGGACTCCAAATTCTATCACCTTCATTTGATTTTGGTATTTGAGTTATCTCATTCTTCATAGAAAATTTGGGGAAAATGAAAACCCTAACATTCAGGAGAGGGTTCAAAAACTACTGAAGAAGCTCAACATCACCATGAATAAACTTGACCTTGTTGGAAAACACTCTCTGTTGCACTGGAGATCACTGTTTATAGTATCCTGGGAACTCAACATCGAAACAAACTCAAATCTGAGCAAACTGTAAGTTTATTTTTTGAACTCACTCTTTATCTTTTTGCAAATGTAATGAAATCCATAGCGAAAATGTGGCTCTCCATGCATAACTGATACTTGTTATTGTTGTTTCCTTTGATTGAAAATAAGAATGGTTTATGATTCTCAGTTGTATTTTTAATTAACAGTCAAGTTGTAAGTTGTAACTCCCACATTACATAAGCTCGAATATATTTGAGAGTTTCTTTGATTTGCAAAACAGTGAGTCCATACCATGATTCACGGCTCTATTAAGATGAGACTGAGATCTCATACTGTTGTTAACATTTTAGTGTCTCCTTTAACTGAAAGTAAGAACTCATGACCCCAAGCTTGATTTGCATCAACAGTTAATGGTTGGCATTAACTTACTACTGGCGATATATCTTCAAATCTAATTTTGTATTTGTTGAACTGTTTCTTTGCATTTGCTGTTACATACATAACATCCACCTTGCTAACAGCCACTATTGAACTCGAGACTTTGCTTCTTCTCTGGCATTGAATACAACTTACAGCTGAGAACTTGTTTATAATATCAATCATGGCTTTGAATGTCAAGGTTAACAACCATATGACTTGTACTAATCATAGTTTCAATATTGATTGATGGCACCCACTATTGTTTATCTTTATTTGCAAACCATAAAGGGTTTGAATCTTATGAACCCGAAACTGCTCAACACAATTTTGTTGACAACTATGAATACATCTTAACAATGTACAACCAGTTGTGACTGTTGTAAAATCATGAGCTTTGCATATGTAAATTGGTAACAGTCACAGCACATAAACTTGCGACTGTTACAAATTAATAGAGTTCTTCAAAAAGAAAAATAAACCTTCACACTTTTAAATAACTGGAAGACCAGTATGTAGCTCGTGGGTCTTATTTGGAAGTGACTGTTACATTTTTCTCTTGAAAGCTCAAATTCACTGAATGAGAATGCACTTGGTTTAGTGAACTTACTGATATATCAAAAATTGATTTATGTAAACATTTGCTTATTTCGACCTTGCTCAAGCTTTTACTGGTGAACATTTTACCTTTCACTGCTGTAACATGAAGCTGATTATTTGTTAAGCTCAGATATCCACAGTTTGAACACAAACTATGATCATAATATTTTACTATTACTCATTCCATAGCAAATACATAGCTTTCTCCTTTATGATGTCTAACTATCAACTATAAATACTCTGTTCCAGTTTATACATATTTTACACTTTTTGTTATGCTCGCTCTTGTAGCTTTTCCCACTGTATACAATTCTCATTGATGTTGAATCTGCACTTGATATGATAAGTACAACAAGATGTAAATGTTTGTTCACTGTTAATGAAGTTCGAACATGGGCTCGTGACACTCAAAAACATCAGAAATGTTAATAACTGAGGTTTGAACACGGGTTCATGACACCTAGTAAAAACAAACTATAAACATTTTATCAATTATGGCTCAATCTTGAAGCACTCTTTTATATTCAGCAACAAACATGTTCATAGCTTGAAAAAGTACTTTTAAAATAACAAGACATATAACCAGTATTTATGCAACATCATTTGTAACTTGAACTTTGAAAGTTAGCAATTACTGGCACTTCCTGTAGCATTCTTATCATGGGAAACCAAGCTTGAACTACATTTTTTAATTTTACTGTAACACATAGTTTGTTTAAACAATGCATCTCTCTGTTTAGCTTGAAAACAACAAAACTAATGCATTAGGTTAGTGAACATGACCCAATGGTCAATTTTGGGCATCCATTAAACCACTGGTGTGCTCACTAACATAATGCGACACTGCTATCCTTTAACACTGCTTTTCACTTTGTGTGCATACTCATCTTGTTACTGCATTGAATATAAAAAATGTATGCAGCTATGAAAGAATTTGATAATGTATGATGTCTTCATTCTTTTTGCATTGCTTAGATCCAACTGGTTCTAACAAACTCATCTGACCATGATGTAGGACAACCCCTAAAACCTAGAACCAGACAGATGCAGATTGAAGATGAAGACTAGAGAACTTGAACAAGACACAACAACCAACTCTAGAGATGTAGACTCTTCAAGGCAATGTAGAGGACTCACTCATACCCTATCTCTTCTTTCTATTCTGCACTTTGTACTCTATTTATTGATAAGAAATATGAAGTATGAATGAACATTTGTAAATTACATTCAGTATGAATGCACAATGTAATGATCAATTATGAATTTGAAAGTTTTGACATGTGATCAATACTTAGAGTACAATTTGTCAATCTGATATGAATGCAATAACAAAATGCTGATTCACATAACTTGAAAAGCACTGCTGAATGAAAGAACCTAAATGCACCCTTACTATTTGTCTATTATTTTGCATGATGAAAAATAGTGTAACATTTTTGGTGACTTCTGTTGGATGTCTGCCTGCTAGACATAGACTCAGACTTTATCACTGGGCAAATAGAGTCAAATAACTAGAACATGCATGAATGCAACCTTATTGAAATGAAAATGCACCTAAACCTAGACTCGTGCAACCTAAAACCTAGTGCTGGACTGCACTTATTGAAATGAAAACCTAGACTAACCTACTTTAACCAGTTTGAAGCTTGGTTAAATAAAACCATTCACTGATTGTGAAAAATAACTTCCTTTCCTTTTAAGTTTACAATAATCAACCTACTTCTGGAAAGCTATTATAAGATGAATACAGGTGACATATTTGATCATTTTCTTGACAAGGATTTGATCAACATGAATTTTAATTACTTGATCAAGTTGATTGTAAACACCATTATTATGAAGAAAATCAGCCAGTAGCAACTTTTGGTGAAGATCCAACAGAGGCTTACTTACTTGAAAAAATAGGACAACAAGCTGATTTGATTCCCTCTCAGCTTCATATTGTAGAGGCACTGGCATAGTTTCTCCTCCTTTTATAGCCTCCATTCTGGCCAAATGCCTGATAGGATAGCCATGAGAAATGGTGAACTTGGAATTCTCCTTAATAGTTTTAGGTTCTTGGGATGAAAAAAATTCAGTTTGATTAATCTGGTCATTATGCTGGTTGGAAATGACTACCTCTTGTAGCTTGTATGTACTTTCTAGAAGTGAGGGCTTGACATCAAGATGCAAGCAAAACTGCTCCATCTCATCCCAAAATTTATCTTCTTCTTCTTCTTCCTTATTCTTTTGTAGGAGAAGTATACTCTTATCAGCACAAATGTTCTGATTTGCTGAAATCTTCTTAATCGTCTCTTCTTGCTAAAAAAAAACCTTCTTTAGATTAGCAACCTTCTGTTCAATGGTCCCTTTGTCTTCTTCCAGCTGAGAACACTTCTCAATCTGCATATGATATCCTTCTTTATACTTTTCAGCTGTAGAAGACATGAATCCCATCTTTTTCTTGAGATCCTGTAGCTCTTTTTCATAGGATTCCTCCTAAGCTTCCAACTCTTTTTCTTTTTCCAATTGATATTCATGACCATGTTTTAACATGACACCTATTAGCTCTGGAAATTTCTTGATAAATTCTTGCCATGCTCTCAATTCCTTTTCTTTTTCCTCTTGAAACTTCTCATGAAACTCTTGATGAGCTCTTAATTCTTTTTCTTTCTCTAAATGAAGTTCATTACCTCTATCAAACACAACTTTTAAGAGCTCTCATCCTTTTTGAAGCTTCTTTTCATAAACATCTTTCTATGCCTCTAACCCGCCTGCAAGCTTGGCTTCATTCCTCTTGTATTGCTCAGCTAGATACTTCTTGTAACCTTGATCTTGCTTAGCCAATGCTTGCTGCTGTTGGATTTGGGCCTGATAAGCTTGCTCTTCTAGCTGCCTATTCAACTCATCAATCTGCATATGAAAATTCTGCAACATACTTGTGGTATCTCCAGTTTGTGAACCATTATCATTTGCAGAATAATAGAAATTATACTAGGATTGCTGACCTTGATAAGACTGAGAATGATTCTCTTGAACAAAAATTTCTTGAAATGAAGGAAAACTTGAAAACTGACCATCTGGTTAAGCATACCCTCCTTCAAAACTTGACATCTTTATTCATCTGAAAGGCTGGAAATCAGGAAATAAAACAATTTGAAACATACTAGCTCTTCTCTTTTTGAAACAGTTGACTATCCTTCACAGATCCACCAAATATGTGAAATGTGATCTCTTTCAGGTCTGTATCTTGCTGATTGCACACCAGAACCAGCAAGTGATACAATAATGCAATTTGACCCATTTGTTGAAGAACATGTCCCAACAAGCATGCCAAAAACTGTTCAAGCTTAGAATTGTTACCTTACATTAGGCATTAAGGCTAACAACAATTCTATCCCGACAATGGAAACCTCTCCTAGTTGTGGGTAGACTATGATTAGAGAGGAATCTCTGGATTCTAGGCCGGTTCCTATCAAATATTGAATATCACTTTCCTGATCTGAAAATTAGTTGGGAAAAGGGAAAAAAGTACTTAAGACTTAAAAGATTAGGGTGATACACCAATGAATAATTCAGACTTTGCAAAAGATATGGGTTCCAAATCTGACTCACAAATTGAATACTTTAATAATTTGATTCACTGATCAACATATAGGCTAATGAATTCATGTTATCAGGGTTCTACCACAAATAGCTTGGAGAATTAACAAAATACATTTTTCATGCAAGGCCTAGGGATAGTTAATTTTCTTGAGAAGGAACAGAATTTCATTCACTTCTTTCAGATAATAACCAATTTTAACACTTACTAGAAAAGATGAAACAAGATTCAATATTGAAAACAAGTACACAAAAATGGAAGTCAAAGCATCTGGTTCATTTCTTCAAAAAATTGACAAGATGATTACAAAAATGGCCTTCGAAGCATCTAGGAACGATATGTTCACTAAAATGCCCTCTCTCCAAAATCTACAACCCTGAATTGATCATCAAAAATCAATTTTATATGCCACCCTAGCCTCAAATCCGAAAATATAAGTTCATAAAAAATGCCCAATTTTAGCCTAAAAATGTGCCCAAAGACGTGCCATCAACCAAGCCTAAAAGATCTCAATCTAAATGCCCTTCCCCTAAATTTTGGCTTAAAAATAGAAGGAATTAATCCTTTTACAAAAGATAATTGCCAAAAATATTATTTATTTTAATATTAGAAAAGACTAATATTAAAATAAGATCCTAAAAGAAATTAACATTAGACATAAATCTAATAGCCTAAAAGATCTCCTAACTTAGATAAAATATCTAAGTATGAACAATATACAAAGTGGGAAGTCGACAAGACTCAATCCACTTGCAAATACATGTATCGATGAGAGTAATAGGTGGCATGTTTCGGTTTTCAATGCACTTGCTGGAACTGACAGCTGCATAGGCATTAATGGCTCTTGTAGCTTGGTGGACTCCAAATTCTATCACCTTCATTTGATTTTGGTATTTGAGTTATCTCATTCTTCATAGAAAATTTGGGGAAAATGAAAACCCTAACATTTAGGAGAGGGTTCGAAAACTGCTGAAGAAGCTCGACATCACCATGAATAAACTCGACCTTCCTGGAAAACACTCTCTGTTGCATTGGAGATCACTATTTATAGTATCCTGGGAACTCAACATCGAAACAAACTCAAATTTGATCAAACCATAAGTTTATTTTTTGAACTCACTCTTTATCTTTTTGCAAATGTAATGAAATCCATAGCCAAAACGTGGCTCTCCATGCGTAACTGATACTTGTTATTGCTGTTGTCTTTGACTAAAAATAAGAATGGTTTATGATTCTCAATTGTATTTTTAATTAATAGTCAAGCTGTAAGTTGTAACTCCCACATTGCATAAGCTCGAATATATTTGAGAGTTTCTTTTATTTGCAAAACAGTGAGTCCATACCATGATTCGTGGCTCTATTAAGATGAGACTGAGATCTCATACTGCTGTTAACATTTTAGTGTCTCCTTTAACTGAAAGTAAGAACTCACGACCCCAAGCTTGATTTGTATCAATAGTCAATGGCTGGCATTAACTTACTATTGGCGATATGTCTTCAGATCTGATTTTGTATTTGTTGAACTGTTTCTTTGCATTTTCTGTTACATACATAACATCCACCTTGCTAACAGCCACTGTTGAACTTGAGACTTTGCTTCTACTCTGGCATTGAATACAACTTACGGTTGAGAACTTGTTTATAATATTAGTCATGGCTTTGACTATCAAGGTTAACAACCATATGACTTGTGCTAATCGCAATTTCAATACTGATTCACGACACCCACTGTTGTTTATCTTTGTTTGCAAACCATAAAGGGTTTGAATCTTATGAACCCGAAACTGCTCAACACACTTTTGTTAACAACTGTGAATACATCTTAACAATGTACAACTAGTTGTGACTGTTGTAAAATCATGAGCTTTGCATATGTAAATTAGTAATAATCACGACACATAAACTTGTGACTGTTACAAATTAACAGAGTTCTTTGAAAAGAAAAATAAACCTTCACACTTTTAAATAACTGGAAGACCAGTATGTAGCTCGTGGGTCTTATTTGGAAGTGATTGTTACACTTTTCTCTTGAAGCTCAAATTCACTGAATGAGAATGCACTTGGTTTAGTGAACTTACTGATATATCAAAAATTGATTTATGTAAACATTTGCTTATTTCGACCTTGCTCAAGCTTTTACTGGTGAACATTTTACCTTTCACTACTTTAACATGAAGTTGATTATTTGTTAAGTTCAGATATCCACAGTTTGAACACAAACTGTGATCATAATATTTTACTATTCTCTCATTCCACAGCAAATAATTAGCTTTCTCCTTTATGATGTCTAACTGTTAGCTATAAATACTCTGTTCCAGTTTATACATATTTTACACTTTTTGTTTAGCTTGCTCCTGTAGCTTTGCCCACTGTATACAATTCTCATTGATGCTGAATCTGCACTTGATATGATAAGTACAACAAGATGTAAATGTTTTTTCACTGTTAATGAAGTTCAAGCACGGGCTTGTGACACTCAGAAACATCATAATGTTAATAACTGAGGTTTGAACATGGGTTCGTGACACCCAGTAAAAAAAAACTATAAACATTTTATCGATTATGGCTCAATCTTGAAGCACTCTTTTATATTTAGCAACAAACATGTTCATAGCTCAAAAATGTACTTTTGAAACAACAAGACATATAACCAGTATTTATGCAGCATCATTTGTAACTTGAACTTTGAAAGTTAGCAATCACTGGCACTTCCTGTAGCATTCTTATCATGGGAAACCAAGCTTGAAATGCATTTTTTAATTTTACTGTAACACATAGTTTGTTTAAACAATGCATCTTTGTGTTCAGCTTGAAAACAACAATACTAACGCATTAGGTTAGTGAACATGACCCAGTGGTCAATTTTGGGTATCCATTAAACCACTGGTGTGCTCACTAACATAATGCAACACTGCTATCCTTTAACACTACTTTTCACTTTGTGTGCATACTCATCTTGTTACTGCATTGAATATCAGAAATGTATGCAGCTATGAAAGAATTTGATAATGTATGATGTTTTCATTCTTTTTTCATTTCTTAGATCCAACTAGATCTAATAAACTCATCTGACCATGATGCAGGACAACCCCTAAAACCTAGAACCAGACAGATGTAGACTGAAGATGAAGACTAGAGAAATTGAACCAGACATGACAACAAACTCTAGAGATGCAGACTCTTCAAGGCAATGCAGAGGACTCACTCATACCCTATCTCTTCTTTCTAATCTGCACTTTGTACTCTATTTATTGATAAGAAATATGAAGTATGAATGAACATTTATAAATTACATTTAGTATGAATGCACAATGTAATGATCAATTATGAATTTGAAAGTTTTGACATGTGATCAATACTTAGAGTACAATTTATCAATCTGATATGAATGCAATAACAAAAATGTTGATTCACATAACCTAAAAAGCACTATTGAATGAAAGAACCTAAATGCACCCTTACTATTTGTCTATTATTTTGCATGATGAAAAATAGTGTAACAATCAATATAGACTGTAAAACTTTGGGTAGAGCACTTGCAAGAAGAGAAAGACTTGATGATCCACTTCAAATTGATACATGGACTTATGGTGGGAGACCTTCCACATTTTGATAAGAAGCTAACATATGTTGTCAAGGATGAAATTCAACAATTTTGGGATGCTAACTCAAGAGTGTCACCAAATGTGAAGGATGTCTTGAAGTTTAGATTTGGCAATTGAGACTGCACTCCACATCCTAAACATTATGTGGAGGTAAGTCAAACAATGTTGTATAAATTTTTTTGTGAGACACATCGAACATTGAAAATATCACAAAGGTCTTTTGAATCCATGAAGCCATTTTACTATGTACCCCTTAAGATTCAGAATACATGTTGTAGCAAATATCATGTTGAGTTTTTAATGCATCATGAATTATTATGGTCCATTCATTCTACTTTGCATACTAATGAAATGCTAGAGGATTGTGGTGCAAGTGGTCTTCCCAAATCATAAAGAGACTTTCTAGATCTATTTTTATGTCATAGAGATGATGGTTGTTTATTTTATAAAAGAGATTGCTTAAATGCCAAGTGCTCAGAATGTGGTGGCTTGTCCAAGTTTAGGACATGTTTTCATGAGGGTTTGGAACACAATTTTGGAAAGACACTTGTCCAAAAAAAGGTATATGAAATAGTGAAATATACATTGAAGAGTGGAGGTGAAGGCTCTAGATGTGAGTTAGTTGCAAAAGAATACAATGTTGCTGATTTTATCTCAGATTTCAAGACAAATCTTTTTTACAAGTATGCAAGGCATAGTCATAGGTCTCAATGGTTGGATCAACAATTCAGGATGTGTAAGGACACTTTACCCATTGGAACTATTATATCTGTTGTATACTTTACGGAGAACTATACATTGCAGCCCCAAAATGAGACTCAAGCTCAATATTACAATTTCTTTCAGGTTGCTATTTTTGCACACATTACATATAGACATTCCCCTAATAGCACAAAAGATGAGTGAAAGATAATCAAAGATTACCATTTTTATATGAGTGACGATAGGTCTCACTCTCATGAGTTTGTTCAAAATTGTTTCCAGAACTATTTTGACTTCTTGTGGGAAAATGGTATTGCTATGGATAGGCATCTCATTTGGTTGGATAATTGCACCAGTCAATTTAAGAATGCCAGAATGTTTTATTGGTTGTGTAGAATGCATGTGGAGAGAGGTGTACCTCATATTTGGATTTTTTTTGAGTCAGCGCATGGGAAAGGGGAGCATGATGGAGCAGGTGCATGTGTGAAGAGAGCTCTAGTTAAGGAGCAATTGAGGATTTCAGGTGCTGTACTTCTTGATGCTCATTCTATTGTTGATTGGTGTACTTTAGCATTGTCATAGGGGGGACTCTTGATTATACAGAGCGTAGATTATTTTGGTTGGTTGAGGAGGGAACTATAGGAGATAGATTGGATTGTCAAACAGTGAAAGACTCTTCAAAAATGTATTCATTCTAAAGCTCCAATAGTAGTACATGGACCATTTGGACACGAGAGTTGGCTTGTTTTTTCCCCATGTGTTTTTAGTATGATTGGGATCATTGTGAGTCAAGTGAGTGGGTGGATGCATGGGTTCCATAGTATCGAACTCCTTTATCTTTGACACTCTATATAAGAAATGATGACATGGACACTTTAATTGAGTCTGACCATCTTTCAGATCTTCTGCAACCAGGAGATGTTTTTGCATTGGTTGCACCGCAGGGGAATGATGAGAGGTCAGATTATTGGTTAGCACTTTGTGTACAAGGTAAACAGAAGCTTGTACAACTGATGACAGATGGTGATGGGTTCACATATCCTACTGGTTTAGTTGTTGTTATGGGAACATGGTTGCAAGCATACATGATTAGAAAGAATGGAATTCCTACATTTGAAGACTATGCGAAGCACAAAACTATTCTCATGTATTCACACCTTGTTATAGCAACAAATATCAAGTTGTCAAATCATCAAGGAAGACCAAAGATAAAAGAACTTTGGACTATTAGTACTGCTAATCATGAAGCACTATTGGAGACCCTGAAGCAAAGAGATGACCCTTCAAGAACACTTGACTAGGTAATAAGTTAACTTAGTGCATTGTTTTCTAAGTTCGTTAAGCTTAATTTCAATACATTAATTTCACCTTTCTTAGAATGTATTTTGAGTCAATAAAATTGGTTTTGTATGTGGATTGTAACTTGTGTAGGAGCACCTATGAAGGCACCTACAATCACCATGGATCGAATCAAAGATAGAAGGACAAAAGGATCCTTAATGGTTAATTGAGATCTTTTGAAGCCTATAATGACAATTTGTAACAATCAATTTGATTTAAAAGTTAAATGTCCTAGAATTCTTGATAAGGACTTATGAACAAAATCATGTATGGGTGGCCAATAGTGCCAACAAGGGATCTAAGTATACATTTTATCAGAAAAAGGCAATGAAAACACATAATTTTTTATTATTTACTTATGTCATTTGCATGGTTTGAGTTCTTACATGTTTGATTGCCGTTTCTAATGCTTTAAGGATATTATTTTTTTATCATTTAAAATAATCTTTGATGCTTTGAAAGTTCATTTGAATCAGATGGATACATACATGATTGATGTAAAAGATTCATTGTGCAGTGAGGGTCAGTTGAAAGTAGCACCACTGTGTATCTTTCAAACCGTCCATCCTAGCATCGAACCATCTACTCCATCGGCTCTGATTGGATAGGTAAACACTAGTGACAACCCCGTTCCACCCAGGGAGTCACTGGAACGCTCGCCACCATGCTCGACCCAAGTGACCCCAAGGTGCACTAAGCATGATTGGACAACGATCTTCCGAGGCTCGTATATTAGACCTCGTGAAAGGTATTGACAAACCATCAGGGGCTACGAGATCATGTTTCTAAAGTCTACAATAACCTCTCTCGATTTTGGGTGATTCAGCTTCATTTTCATTTGGCAAGGTGATCTCAGTCGATGCCAAAACTCGCAGTGAGGATCGTTTGAAAGTAGCTTTGAAGTGTATCTTTCAAACCGTCCATCCTGGCATTGAACCCTCTAATCCATCAGATCTGGTTGGTTGGGTTAACACTAGTGACAAGCCCATTCCACCCATGGAGTCACTGGAATGCTCGCGACCACGCTCGACCCAAGTGACCCTAAGGTGCACTAAGCACGATTGGGAAATGATCTTCTGAGGCTCGTACCTCAGACCTCATGAGAGGTATCAAAAAATTGTTAGGGGCTATGGGATCATGTTTCCAAGGTCTACAATAACCTCTCTCAATTTTGGGTGATTCGACTTCATTTGCATTTGGCAAGGCGATCTCAGTCGATGCCAAAACTTGTAGTGAGGGTCAGTTGAAAGTATCTCAATAGTGTATCTTTCAAACCATCTGTCCTGGCATCAAACTGTCTATTCCATCGGCTCTGGTTGGCCGGGTAAACACTAGTGACAACCCCGTTCCACCCACGGAGTCACTGGAATGCTCGCGACCACGCTTGACCCAAGTGACCCCAAGGTGCACTAAGCATGATTGGACAATGATCTTTTGAGGCACGTATCTCAGACCTCGTGAGAGGTATTGAAAAACTATTAGGGGCTACAAGATTTTGTTTTTGAGGTCTACAATAACCTCTCTCAGTTTTGGGTGATTCAACTTTGTTTGCATTTGGCAAGGCGATCTCAGTCGATGCCAAAACTTGCAGTGAGGGTCAATTGAAAGTAGCTCAATAGTGTATCTTTCAAACGGTCTATCATGGCATCGAACCATCTGCTCCATCTGCTCCGGTTGGCTGGGTAAACACTAGTGACAATCCCATTCCACCCACAGAGTCATTGGAACGCTCGCGACCATGCTCGACCCAAGTGACCTAACAACACAAGTGCTACATTTCTCTGTGGATTTAGTAAACCCCAATATGATGAGTTATATACATAGTGAGTATATACATAGTATTGAAACAATGTAGTACTAAGTGGCTCAAGTGGGATTACAAGTTGGGTTAAGGGCCATGGGATCTGTGACATAGTAGAGTGGGTATATAGAGTATAATATCAACACTTGTCTTTGTAATGTAGTAGATGGAGATATAAAATGTTATGTTAGGTGAAGTTTAATGGTAATCAAGAAATATGGTTCATGGTTTTGCATGTTGGAGTCAAGATGTATATGGAAAAGATATATAGTTGGTTGAGAAGTTTGGGATGTTATAAGATATGCATGCATGGCTTTGAGGACACAAAACATGTGCTATGTATGGTAATGGAGTTGGGTTGTCCAAAGACTTAAAAATATTGATTTTTTTGGTAGTTGGTAGATGTAAGCTATCATTGGAGCACGCCTTAAATGCAAAATTGTGGTTTTTATATGTGAGTCTAGTTGTGTTCTGATTGAGGAAGTTAACATTTATAGAGGTGGTTTGTAAATCTGAAGAGACTGATTGTCCCTTTGGGTGGGAGGTATAATGGTATGAAACATAAGAACATAGGAAATCTATAGAAGTTAAACCTCAAACATAATAAGCTCCATGAACAGGGTATTCCAGAGTAAAGAAAAACAAATGTAACTTCAACAAGATATAATTTAAATCATAATGATAATCATAGTCAAGATATAACTTCACCATTCAATTCCATAAACATGAATAATAAATATGTATACAAAAGATGACGCAAATATAACATAAAAATGAACATGTTCTATATATAGAAAGTATCAAATGTATCAAAAGTATCTCCATATACAAATATGGCACATGCCATTTCAAAATGTCTACAAAATCAATGTTTCAAGGTGTACAATGTGGCATGTATGCCATCTCAAAATGTGCCAAGTGGCATCTCTAAATGACCACAAAACTAAAACTACATCCTATGCCGCAGGGGGATCATTAAAATGTAGCCTCTTTGAAGAAGTGTTTGGCTCTGATTGATCCTGCATCAAAAATGAGTTCAAACCCAAGTTAGATTGCTTAGTTTATATGATTTGTACACACACACACACACACACACATATATAATTCATAATTCAAACACTAATTTAATTAAAATTATAACTGAATACAAATATCTATACCTGGCCTCTCGATCACCTACCATGATCAGGTGTCCTAGCATAAGTCTTTGGTAGTGAAGGGACCATGCCAACAATAACAACTCCAATCTATAAATATATATTTGCAATAATGAGATTAGTAGAGTGGTGCAACATAGAGTAATAAATCTACAAAATAGGATGATAGCATAATAAAATTACAAATTGATTGAACTAAAATTAAAACTTACATTTGGTGATCCCTCATCTGGAATAGTGGGCTAGGTCAACAAAGATATGAAAGATTCTCGTGGGCCCTCCCTTACACTAGGAGTAACCTATGAGAGTAAAAAGATTGTCAATTATATATAAATGTACTTCATCATAACAACCCTGGTTACAAAATACAAATAACAATATGTAAAAGTCTACGTACAATCAGGCTATCACTCCGAATCGAGATGCCTATCAGCCTAGGCTCCCGAACCCATGTCGGGACATCATCAAGAGCCACACCCTATACAATAAAGTGCAAGTAAAATATTTATTACTACACACAAGTGGCATACATATGCATGCATAATTAATCTTAAACAATTAATTACCTTTTCTTTGTCGACACATGAAGAAGGAACCCCCTTGTGCTCCCCACTGACATCCGCTGTAGCCTGCAAGAGTACAATAAGATGACAATATATTAGTAAATGTATCAATTTTATTGCTCTAGTTGATAGAGATTTAAGCATGTATAGTACCAAATGATATACGGTACATAATTTATAATATACCGTATAGGTGTCAAGGCCAAATGAAATGGCTGAAAGTGTGGAGTCATCCATGTGTCTCAACTCCTCCTCTGTCATCGACTGAACATAAATGGAAAAAATATATATACATAAGTGCATGCAATCATTAAAACTAATCTAAATAAATAAATAATTTTTAAATTAAATAAGTCACGTGACAAATTTATTTATAATGTTTACTCTTACCATATCAACAGGAGTCCATGGCTCTGCATACCCCTCCTGAGCACTCTCATGAGATGTAGATGCTCCATGAGGTGTTGCAGCCTCTGCAGCTGCATCTCCTATATCCTCCTCATCAATAACATATTGATATGTATCAGCATCAGTAATCGGTCTGAGGCACATATTCTTGCATATAATGCAAATATGGGGCTTGCATACATGTGAACTCCCACCAGATGTCGATGTGCTAACATCATCCACACGATGAGTCAACAATGACCTGGTCTGCGTGATCAACTGATCACTCAGCAAATGAATGGCACTAATACTCTGTGAGGCAGCCTCTGCAATGATATCAGGATGCTGCACTAGAGGAGGGGGTGCGACATCAGTGGGGGGGACAAAGGTAGTGGCCTTTTTGCACTGGGAAAATGGCCTAGTTTGAGGAGCTCCTCCACCTACGCCCATGTTGGGCCTTATACTCCAATAATTAACATTGTGACCAAACACAAAATTAGCATATAATTTTTTTATGAAATAGAAAGGGAGCTCCAAATTGCTATGGGGTGGTTTATCAAAAACCATCCACCAACAATCCCAAAAGTGTGTGCACATTGCTTCATTTGTGCACCATTTTATTGATAATTTGGGCTTTTGGGGGTCAACTTTTAGTCTGATTTTAGGATTAACAAAAAGGGAGGCTATATCTTCCTTAGTTATATTAAGGGCCGTAACTCCATCATGGTCAAGCCCGTCTTCAAATTGGGCACACGTGCATATCATCACGCCAATGAAGAGCAACATTATGTTGCTGTGTAAGGGTGTCAATGTTTTAAAAAATAGTAGTTAGGGTGGCAAGCATAGGAGCTAACGTAGGTATATTTTGATACATATTTTTGAAGCTCCATATAGTGTTCAAGTTCTCCTGTATCAAATCCTCTAAAGATTGAGGGTTTTGAAGTGGTTTTGGATTGTTTTGGGGATCGTTATTTGGTGGGGGAGGGTTATTATCTTCATTGTTGTCAGCCATGCCTGATTAAATAATAAACAAATATAAATTTTAAATTGATTTCATATATTATTAAAAAATCAATACAAAACCCTATTTTAACAAAAAAAAACTATATTTAACGTGAAAATGAAAGAAATTAATCAAGATATAGCAAGAATTTACTTATCGGATCAACTACGGAGTCAAATTTATTGTTGGCGCAATCAAGTACCCAAAAATATTATGTATATGATATTTGGAGCCATTTTCCAAACCCAAAACGTGAGGAAAAATGAGGAAAATGGCTCGCGGATTTTGATTTATGCCACAAGTTTCGGGTACCCAAAAAAATTGGGTACTCGATAAGGCTTGTGCTTTGGTGTCAGGTTTTCCCAGGTGTACTGACTCCGAGGCCTACTAGAAAGTCAACATACATTTTCATGCGCTTTTGGACGACTGAAAAGTGGATTTTTTTACATCGCCACTTTTTGGCCCCTCATGATCTTGCACATACCTTGCATCTCTTATGTTATTCATTAGAGGTTGTTCCAGATGATTTGGGCACTCACTCATTTGTTGTAACATATTTTCTCTATTGTTGGGAAATATGATCTTTTCTTAGCTGACCGATGATTGTAATAGCTATATAAGCTTATGGACTCATTCCTAAGGGATAAGGTGATTCTCATAAGATTATTTGGTTGTAGTTTGGCTAGGGTTTTGTAAGGGTTTCTAATCATAATCAGACATGTATACTTGGTATGTGAGACTGCATGTTGCAAATCAATTGTAATTGATTTTCTTATAATAATAGAAGCTCGATCTTTCATTTCTTTCCATCTTGGCTTGTTGTTTCCCTTTGTGTTGAGTTGGCTACAAGGATTGGACTGATCTCTTGTAGGTTTATCCATCCTTGATTGTATCAGAAAAGGTGGTCACTGGTGACCTCCTTTTGTTATCTCATTCACATACACTTACCTAAGGGAATATAATAATGTATACAAATTTATTACTCCTAATGCATCAATATCAAATATTTTACTATTGATTTGATCATTCAGTTCTAGATAAAAAGAAGAGATGGTAATTGAGAAATGACATATGTGAAATAAATTCCCTTAAACATAATTAAATATTTATATAATAATATTTTTTTATAACATGTACTTTGCCATCTTAGGATGAGAAATAAGGAAGGTTAGTTAGCCAATTTTGAATTCAAAATTTTAAAAGGATAATAGTCAAATCTATGACCATTAGGTCATCTCTACGATAGTAGAAATAACCATAGGTGGAAAAAAATGTTAAATATGGATCTAGATAGTAGTTATATAAAGGTGTTGGAATCAGGTGTCATACACCTTATGAATTCAAATGTTTGATTATTATTTGTTTTACATTATTTATTATGTTCTCATGAGAAAGGGAATTCTAGTTGAGATAAAACTTTGTGTTAGGTGTCTTATGTATTTTAACACGTACAAGAATATATATTGTCATGTAATATGTCTAAGAGTATCCATGACATTATAAGATGCATAAGAAAATATATAATATGTATAAGAGCATGTGGATGGAAGAAGTGAAGTATTATTTTTGATAAAATTATTTTGCATAACAGGTTTGAGAGGGTATAATGGTTTTTATTACATGGGAGTTGCACACTATTTTTAGTGTTCTAACCCATAATGGTTTTGGGATTAAATTTTGTATGAACATTTTTCACACTATATTTAGCACATGGTATTATTCCATGATATTATAAAACTATTTATGGTATTTAGTTTGGATTTTCTCTATATATTAAATGCTTAGATGGAGATATTGTATGCTTTTGATTTTACATGATGTTATGTTGTCAAAATTTTCTCTAAAAAAAAAGTGTGTGAGGGATTGGAAAATATAATTGTATTGTAACTCTAGTATTGTTGATGATTGAATAAAACATTGTGATCATTTTTTAAGGATTTTTCTTTAGAAGGTTTTTCGTAGGGAAAATAATTATTCTGAATGTATGCTTGGAGTAGAATTTGATGCTAGTTGGAAAGAATTTGTCAATTTCAACACAAACACAAAATATAGCAAACAAGAAACTCATTTTGTAACATTGCTAGTTTCCACAAACTAATCAATAGAATTAGTAATACCTCGAGTGATACAATCGTCCCAAAATTCCAATGAAAGCATACAAAGTCTAGTCCATTCAATAGTTATGTTAACCTTGGTAACATTGAAGCTAGTAGGCCATCTAACTAGATGGAGGAAAGCATCAAAGCTAGTAGTCTATCTAGTTAGATGGTAGAAAGATCTACCAAGAAATCAAGGGTTTCCATGAAGAGCCCATTCATAGTCTAATGGAAAGAAAACAAGAGGAAATTCTTTAGCATGACTGCTACACACATTTTACCTTCAATCTTACAATATTTGGAAGCTCAATAATGAATAACATCAAGATTGGGATGAAAGCTAGTGAACTCGTAATAGGAACAATCTATTAGCCAGTAAAAGCTCTATCCACCCAAGAATATGGAAGAACTAAAGAGGGAATATGAGTCACCCCTTAAGAGGGGGTTAGCCTTGACACTCTTGTCTTGCAATGAACCTTAAGAGAGTGAGGGTGAAAATTAACCTTGGAACCTATGAACACCACCCTTGAAGCATTTAGTAGATTCATGGGGTTAGGACCCTAAACAAAAGCTCAAGTTAACAACAGAGGAACCATCCATCATTGTAGAGTGTTGAGTTAAAAAGCCTTGGTAAAGAGAAGCAACCCCATTATGGCTAGCTAGTATAGACTCCTTGTAATGAGGAGGGATATGAAAACACTTCACTTCCTGAATAAAACCCCCACAACCAAGGGGTCCTCCATTAAAAATGGTATGGTTTATAGTAATAGGCATGAGGGAAGTAGGAACAGTTTCTTCATCCCTAATGATTTTCTTGTACCTAAACTTGTTCCCACTTGAATTCAAATTGTCCCCAAGAGAGGGTAGAAGAAAGACTCTATTGAGTGAGATCCCTAGATCTTTTGATATATATTTAGAAGATCTTGCTCTATACCACCACTTCTAATGCCACAACCATATTTTAATGATATTTAATGTGTTTAAATATTGACATAATGAATCGTCTTACATGTGTGCATCAATTCAATGTCTAATGTCTATAAGGAAAGGGTGAAAGTGTGTGGTTTCAATTTGATTTTTTTTAACAATTTAAGTCAAGTCTATGTCCCAGTGTGAGATTGATTCCGAGTACCATGAATAGAGATTAGGACAAAGGACATGAAATCAAAGAAAAGAGTTTGATTGCGAAATGATGAAAGTATGTGAGAATAAATATAGATAGCAAGATAAATATAAATATATAAGAATGTGTCAAATTGAGAGTAAATGAGAATGAAAGCAAATTAGAGAAAATAAGACAAAAAATAAAATTTGATTTAAAATACTAAGTTTGCCATTATAATAGTATTAAAATACTATTAAAATATAAATTATTTACAATAGAATATGATATATAAATCTCAAAACTCATTGTTTTAATATTTAATAGATTTTTATTTATGGTAAATAAAAACTTATGTCACAAGTGTTCTAGAAAAAGTGAAGAGGAATCACATAGACGGTGGATGATTAGCTTAAACAACACACACTAATGACTGATTTTTAGGTTAAAAGCGTTAATTAGTTAAAATTGACTAAGTTTTTCCAAGCTTAATTTATTCCTAATGTGTTTAGTATGTTGTTTAAGAATAGTGGACAATAAACATCATTTGTACACAATAACTTTGTTTCTGCTTTTATGTGTGATTGGTATAGATAGACTTCTGAATGACACCCAAAAGTTCATTCTTGGTCAAGTCTTAAAATATGTCATACTGATTTTAGGCATACTCAAACAGTGAAACCACAAAGTTCATTTTAGGCTGCCCGTGTTCAGCAAACTGTGTGTTTTAAGTGGGAACTTGGGCAACTGTTTGGTTTTTGAGCATTCTTCCTCCCCAACTGTTCCTCCCAACGTGCATTCTTCCTCTATTCATCCTTTCAAGTTGTTCTGCCCATTGCTGCTTGGAAGAAGCATCCCTCACACTCCCATTCCTCTTGTTCAACAACATTATTTGGGGGTTGAAATGCAGGTCGAAATCATAGTCAGCCCTGAGCATGGGATCAGACAGAGTCTCATAGGCTTCCTGCACTAAAAGAAATATCTTGCTTGATTCCTCTCTTTCAGCAGGTGGGCAAACATCTGGATGGTAAACTCTCACCTTTTCTCTATAAGCTTTCTTCAATTCATCCAATTCCACACTCTGAGAGGCAGACAACACATCATACAATGTCATGGCCCCCTCCATTGTATTGCTCACAGCCCTGATTGTAAGATGTGCCCTTTGCAGCTTTGTCCTCCTTAATGAATAACTTGTGGGTTTTGCAGAGAGGGAATTACTGCATGAGTGAACACAAACATGGAGATCTGGTAAGGAATGAGTATGAAATGATATTTTGGCCATATTTTGGGTGATGAAGATAAGAACCCAAATATTACAAGCCCAACTTGATCAGAGGAAAGCCAAGTACTGCCCATACAAGCAACACGGATTGAACGCTTATATAACTCACAAATTTGCACTCTTTAGAGAAATGAAAGACGGCATTTACATATCTATTCAAATCTTCATCTCGATACAATCAGTAGAATCTCTTCTTTTTCTTGACATTTTTCATACATCGTTTATTTCAGCTCACTGTCTTTTCCTGTGCTGTTCGACTCTCGTCGATATATTCAAGAAACGTGAGAGTGATTAGCAAGGAATTGGAGACAATATGGGCAACTTTCTTTGTTGTTTTGGATAAGCCATGCCCGTTAGTTTTGGAATCAATGATATGAATACAACCAGATTATACCTTTGTTTATATTGTCAATGAGTGATCTTTCCATATAATCCAACCTTACATAGCTGCTGATACCATTTTAAATTTGCAGTTTTCTTCCGTCGATTAACACAATGTGTTGCTTTAGTCAATTCTTTACCTTTAGTTTTCACTTTTGTGAGGCTCAAAATATATAACATTACTAGTATTATGGGAAATGTTTCACTAATTCTAAATGATGACATAATTTAATGTGAGCTGCCAGTAATCTACATGGCTTAGGGTTTTATCAGTTTCTTTTGTGGTTGCTACATTCTTTATCGATCTCTTCAATTATAACACCCACACGGTTTTCATCCATCTTCTCTTGCCAAATAATACAGGAAAACCCAGAGACGGGATCTCCACTACTTATACTACTCAATTTCTTCAGAAAGAAAAAAGCGGACTGCCTATTATTTTCTTCACTGCAATAATAGAATCACTTAAAATAGAACTATTTTAGGTCAAATACAATTGAAATTCTAGCCACTGAAATTATTAACAATGGACGTGCCTTTTAGGATTGAAATGCACACTAAGAGTTAACGCTTGGGTGGCCGGCCCGATAGCCTCGCTTTTCCAAATATTCTAAAAAACTGACATGCATTTTTCTCTTTTGTGATTTATTTTTTTATTTTTATGATTTTACTAATTAATTAATGTTATTTTAATTGATTTATAAATTTTAGTTTGTTGAAATAAATGTATTAATAATTTATATTAGTAAGATCTTTTCTGAAATATGAAAATAAAGTATTTAATAATTATTAAAACAATTTTTTATGAATAATTTTTAATTAAAAAATAATAATTAAAGTTAATTAGAAATTAGAATATATAATGTTAAAATTTTGATTTATATTTAGAATATGGTATCTATCACCTTTAATAAATTTGAAATATTTTTTAAATTGAATTGATGATTTTGATCTAATTATAAGGGTAAAAATAATAGATTGTAATAATGATATATATTGCAGTCATATATATAGAAATTATATATGCATGTATACATATACTCCCACAAGGAGTATATATATATATATATATATATATATATATATATATATAGTTTTATGGCCACAAATTAATAAATTGGTATATATTTGTCTAAATGCACCTCAAGGTACATAGGTAATTTGATCCAGTATCTCCTTTCTTATTTTTATCTTCCTTGTACTCTGAACTCATTAATGGATTCATATAGCAACTATGCTTTTCCATTCGTGCACTAGCATTGGTAGATCAACATTGCATCATAAATATACACATAACTGTATTAGCGCGTACATGTGAGTATATATGTACATAAGGATGGTGCCTATCATATGTCCTCGTATTATTAGTGTCAATTTCCTTACATATACATTTTCATTAGTATATTTTAGGCATATATATACTCTATATATCTTAGTCATATATATACAAAAATATATATATGCTTATACACTCACAATGATCACACACACACACAAACACACATATATATGATTTTTGTTATAAGTTAGAAATGGGAATATATATGCTTGATTATACCTCAAGATGTAGAGGTATTCTTTCACACAATTTTCTTACTCTTCATATTTCCTACAGTAGATGATATTGAATGGTTTATGTTAGAGTAAAGTATTAATTATATTAATTAATCTTTACTCCCTTCTTAAGATGTCAACTCCTTTTTGCTTTAGTTAAAAGCACATGCACTAGTTGTTCTAAAATCATGCATTAGTCATGTAATAGTTAAACTGATTATTACATGCACTAGACTTTGTCTTTGAAGGCTTTCAATCTCCTTTATAAGGATGATCCTTTATACATTCTTTTCATTCATTATTTGAGGATATTTTTTTCTTCATATTTTTGAGTCAAACCCTTGCCCTCTTCTTGTCTCTACTTCCTTGTAACAGGTTTTTGTATGCAGGTGATCTTCGGGTTTTGTGGATTTGTATTGCTCAAATCTTACATGGTATCAAAGCCTAATTTGCTATAGCTTGTTCATGTTTGAAGGATTCAAATTAGGGATTTTTTTTTCTGATTTGAGAGGTTTTGGTATTCTCTGTAGGACATTATTTTTTGTTTCTTTTTTGCCTGCAAAAAAGAAATTTTTTTTAGCACTTTTATAGAGAGGGTTTCCTGTCAAATCTGGGGGGACTTATTTTTTTGGTCATCTTGGCTTTAAACGGACCTCACGGTTGCATTTAGAATGTCCAAGAACCCCAAGATCCATATAAAATTTGTCCAATTTGGACACAGTTAGAATCTGTAAGAATTTTTTTTTGCAATCAGCCCCGACACAGATCTTGAGGTGATCAGTATTTTTTGGAGCACTTATGGCCCAAATAGACCTCACAATTGCATCCGAAAGGTTCAAGATAGTCAAAATTCATATAAGACTTGTCAAATTCTGACAAGTTGACTTCTGAGGCAATTTTTTTTGCCTACTAGGTTGTACGACCTGGCACGCATCTCGAGGCGGGTATGATTTTCCAAAAAATAAAAAATAAAAAATATTTTTTTTGTAGCCGCCGAGCGGCCACCCAAGTGCCACCGGTCGGTCACTCGGTAGCCACCGCGGCCATCGCCCCCAGCGGCCTTAGCAGTCCAAGCCGCCCGCGGCCCCGCTCAGCGGCCACCGCCGCTCCGTCACTCCAGAACCTCTGCCACCGCGCTCTGACTACTCTGGAACCTCCACCCGCTGCCCTCTGACCGCTCTGCCCATGCCTAACCGCCAATGGCTAGGTTAGACCGCTAGCAGTTAGCCCAGACCGCTAGCGGCTGGCCCCTTTAACGCGAGCCCTATGTGACCAGGGGCTAGCCCCTGCACATTATTATTATTTTTTATTTTTTATTTTTCCATTTGGAGCCCTTTTCATTGAAATTGGCTTTCCGGGAGCTCCAGGCATCATTTTTCAACAAACGAGATATCACCGAAAAGCTGGTTTTGAGCCTGACGCTCTCATGGAGTTTAATCTGGTATTTTTTTCATCTAGCTTGCTATTTCTGATGTCAAATCCCGATTATCCTCTTTACATTCCAGGGGGGCTAATTTGCTTAAATTAGCTCCATTTTTAGATCCAAAAGAAGCACCGAAAAGCTCTTCTCGAGCACCATCCAGATTTCTGCCTATTTTCATAAAATTTTTTTCAAGGTACACAAGATTCAAATTTGAAGCTTTTTTGCTCTTCTCTTGATAAAGCATATCTTTCAAGGCTTAGGGGTTCGATATTTGGCTTGTGGGGGGTGTTATTTTCTTGTTTCTATCAGATAAACCAGATATTTATCAAAACAAAAACCCCTTCTAAAAAAATGGCCGAGACCTCTTCTTGTCTAGAACTTCTGACCCCACATAATTATCACACATGGACAACCTTGATGACATGACTTCTCCGTTCAAAAGGGCTCTGGTCTTGTCTAGATGCAGTGCAGCTAGTATTACAGAGGCCCTTTGAGATCATGTAGCATTGAAACAAGATGGATGAGGCTATGGGGTTGATTTCTTTATAGGCATCAGATAGCTTGCAGTTTCATCTTGATGGGTGCAATACCCCTCTAGCTATGTGGACCGAGCTAAACACTTTGTTTGGTACAGTGAATGAGTTCTGAGCACTTCAGATTGAAGCAGAGCTTACCTCTCTTGTACCTAATTCTTTTCCTTCTATTGGGGACTTTCTGATGAAATTCAAACAAGAGAGAACTTTGTTACACGGATGTGGAAAGAAAAAGACTGATAAAGAGTGTATTTATCTGATTCTATCTAAGCTTAGGGGAAAATTTCAAATCTTCTCTTCTAGCTTTCATTCTACCATGGATGCTTTGGGACATACATTCACCATGCCCACTTTTGAAGTGTTTCGTGATCGTTTGACTAGAGAGTAGGCCAAGCTTACTCAGTTGGACTCTCTAATAGGATCAAAGAACCATGCATTGGTTGCCCAACCATCCAAAGAAAAGCAGAAGCAGAAGCCAAAACAGATATCAGATTCCTCTTCTCAGCACTCTACTAGCCCACCATCTTCTAAGAAGGAGAAATAGAAGACTGGGAGACCTACATGTTCCTATTGTTAGAAGGGACCTCATGATGAGTCACATTATTTTCAGAAGAGATTTGATGGCTATGAGAAACAGATTGCAGATTTGCAAGTTCTTCTTTAGAAGAGCATTGTTTCCTCTCCATCCTCTTCTACCTCACAGGGGTCCGATTTTTCGTCTTCCTCCACATCTTCAACATCTGGACAAGATTTTGGAAAGGGTCATGCATTACGGGCATCCATTGCATCCCCTTCACAGGTCCCTTGGATACTGGATTCAGGTGCTTCTCACCATATGGCATCTTCTCAAGGGGTCTTCACTACTGTTGAGGCTTCTCCCATTCCTCATATTCTCATGGGGAATAACACTGTCCTGACACTCTGCGGGAAAGGTTCAGTCAGCATTGAGGATGACACATTCAATGATGTATTGTGTGTTCCATCTCTATCTGTAAACCTTCTCTTGATTTATTAGATTACACACAATGGATTAGGGAAGACAGTTGAGTTCACTGCAGATTCAGTCTTCATTCGAGATAGTGTGACAGGAGGTATTGTTGCTATAGGGATAGTTGATCATTCCACCTATCTCTACACCTTCTCACACTTTGGTCCACCATCTCCATTGTCAAAGCATAGCTCTCCTCTTTCACGAGAGCCTCATGTGGTGCAGTCAGGTCGCTTGAACTTTTGTATTATTCCTAAGATCATTGCTATGACTGCCACACCACATCCTGTTGAGGTCTTTTCTCTTTAGCAGGATTCTTCTTCAGCACTACCTCACCCTCTAGCTCCATTCATCGAGCCACCAGGTGCACTTGTTGAGGATTCTACAGAGGACATTCATCTCCTCTTTCATGACAGTGTTAGCACACCTGTCACACCACCTACATTGGGGATTCCCTTTCAGGATCCTCGTGTTTTCTCATTTGAGCATCAGTTAGGCCTTCCAGTTTCACCTTTGATTCAGGGATTTCCTTGTTCCATGCCTTTGTTTCTTCCACATTGGATTTTCATTGGTTTGATCATTTCCACAGGGGTTCCATCATTCTGGGGGGGCTTTGGTGTCTCACCCCTCTCTCATGGGGGGGCTGGTTGTACTTATGGTTTTGAGAGAGTCTCTTGAGCCATTTCTTTTTTTTGCATTTTTCTATCTCTTTTTGGAGTAGAGTTTTTTCCCACTGGGTTTTCTCTATTTCTCCATTTTATTGAGATTTGGTTGTGCTGGGTACCTCATCAGGCCATGTTGTCGGGACCCATTTTTATGCTTTCAGCATTGTAGTTTCCTTTGCTTTCTTTTTGCATTGTTTGTAGTTGCATTGTTGCTCATCTTAAGGGGGGGTGTTAGAGTAAAGTATTAATTATATTAATTAATCTTTACTCCCTTCTTAAGATGTCAACTCCTTTTTACTTTAGTTAAAAGCACATGCACTAGTTGTTCTAAACTCATGCATTAGTCATGTAATAGTTAAACTGATTATTACATGCACTAGACTTTGCCTTTCAAGGCTTTCGATCTCCTTTATAAGGATGATCCTTTGTACATTCTATTCATTCATTATTTGAGGATAGTTTCTTCTTCAAATTTTTGAGTCAAACCCTTGCCCTCTTCTTGTCTCTACTTCCTTGTAACATGTTTTTGTATGCAGGTGATCTTCGGGTTTTGTGGATTTGTATTGCTCAAATCCTACAGTTTCAAAGGAATGTGTTGACACACACACACACACACTCTCTCTCTATATGTATATGTATGTGTGTGTGTGTGTGTGTGTATATATATATATATATATATATACATATACATATACATGTATATATATATATGTATATATATATATATATGTATATGTATATGTATATATATGTATATGTATATGTATATGTATATGTATATATATGTATATCTATATATATGTATATATATACATATATACATACATATATATATATATATATATATATATATATATATATATATATATATATATATATATATATATATATATATATATATATTAACACACTCATAGATCTACATCTATTACACTGAATATGAATGTTGTCTTTTTCTTGGCTTGATCTAAGATTCAAATATAATGTTGCAGTTTAAAAGACATGAAATCTCAAATACTTCTTATAATATAAGGTCTTTGAGTATGAATTTAACGGATATCTGTCATTTCATCAATATCATGTTTAAGGTAAACTTATTTCTAGATTTATTATAAGTACTACTCGTTATTGAATGGACAAAGATAATGGAAGGATTGGTTATCTAGGGTTTGTTAAGATCATTCCTTTTTCAGATATATGACAACCCAGATTAAATGATATTTAGATCATAGTTACAAGACTTGGACTCACCTCGGACTCGGCAAGCTGGATTCGGGCTCGTGCTCGGTGTCCAGACTCAGCAAGGACTAGAAAAATTGAAAAACCCAAGAAATTCAAAGATTTCTAAGGATTTAAAACTTTTTAAATGCATCATTCAGTCAATTGACATCAAAGACACAATAATTGAGAAAAAAAAAAAGCTACTTTGCACACATACACTAGTTTACATTGATCACATAAGTATAAATGCTTGATAACATTGATCAATCATAACATAATAGATTCCAAAAGCCACATTTTATAAAGTTAATGGTAAAATAATAGACCAAAATAGTTTATTTTAACACCACATTATACAAAGTCAAATATCGCACATAGTTGCACATAAGTTTCAAAAGTCTACAACTACTATATAATGAATTGTGTTGACTTCGTCAAAATCAAGATACTAGACACAATCAGATGTCTCACATCAAATTCTCACCATTAACAAAACAAAGAACTATATGATTCTAAGCATTCAAAAACCATATTGATTTATCAATCTCCTCATTTTATTTCTCCAGATCCAATTTACATCAATTCTTAGATTTACTTATTTTTCTACACTACATCGGAAACAAAATTACTAACAAATTTTTGTGGAACCCTTCTCTAAAAGAGAAAATATCATATCTCTACCCAATTTCATGACATGATCTTTTAACAGTGAAATGTAGAACAATCCAAACATCAATCATGGAGGATATGGATTTGTATTCCAATTAAAGTATACATTTTATAAAACTTTCATACACAATACTGCTTTAATTAGCATATAATTCATAATAATATTTCAAAGTCTAATCAAGCTTTCTTGAGGCTTCACTATCACTTCTTAAATTTATTCATAGATTCTTCACAACCCAACTACTTTGAGAAGCCAATGAATCATCAACAACAATCAAGACTCAATAATTGGGCCATTCTTAAAAAAATAAGAGACAAATTTCTGATACATATTACAAATATCCCAAGTCAAATATGTACACCGACCTAAAACTACTCCCTGAATAAATAAAGTAGAGCTTTGCCTATCATTGTCCCTAAAAACACAAAACTTTAAAAAATTGTTTTTTTGCCTTTGATTGGCTTACTGTTGTGACAGAGTCCTGCCAACGAGACTCATAGAGTCTGGTGATTCTACCAGGACTCTGTCGAGTCCAAGTATAGAGCCTAAAAGAGTCTAGAGGCCTGGCTCGACTTGGGACTCACAAAGTCCCGTGACTATGATTCAAATAAAAAATGTTGAAGGTATAATTTGATAATATAATTCATCCATACATTTGTACATGCACGCGCGCGCGTCCACACACACACACGCATGTATACATTTATATGTTGTAATGATATGAAGGGTATGTTTTTGACTCTCACATAGGTAAGTATACAATAGATGATGGTTTTTTAATTTTTTTTGTCTAGATACATTATACTTTACTCTTTTCTTCAAAACCTAGACTATGAGATGCTCTTATGAATCAAGATTTTAAAAGGATGCAAGGGATTAAGGAGGATTATATTTTAATTATATGTTTGAGAGTTTCATATTTCTCTTTAAATTAACATTAATGATTCTAGGCCTAATAAAATGAGAAAAGTTATAATTTTGATAGCTTTTTGAATGATTAATGGATTATGGGTTTTTTGGTGGTTAATGCAAATTGTAATATTAAGTTGGTTATTGAATTTATGTGGTTATCATAAAGGCTTATCACTTAGACTTGTATGAGGTTTGTGCTAACATCTCAACTTAACAAGATGTCTTGGTTGGTAATGTTTCTTGATGTCGTGATTTCGGTATAGGTTACATAGGGAATTGAGTTTAAAAGGAGGATAACGAAGAGCGGTTTTAGACATCTGAACCTGAATCAAAGGCAGTAGAGAAACAATAGCATAGATTCAGGTTACTTGGAAAAGAGATAATTGGTATTATCAGTAGCATCAGATCCTTGGAAGAAAAGTTCAAATAAAAATCATTTGCAGATGACAAAGGGAAATAAACCAAGTGACACTTTGATAAAGCTCATAAATTATCTCACTTTGTACAATGAAAAAAAATTACTTTCTTGTAATATATCTTTTGATTATTCCCCCACTATCTTCTAATTGGGGTGAATGTAACACTTTAAAATATTTATTTTTACTTTGGAGCTATGTCCGAAGGTTTGCTCCGATCGACTCATTCCTCTTGGTGCTCCTAGTGAGTCGGTCTGTAAATAAGTTGAAAATTAAAAAAATTATATGGTTAGACCTTTTAATGAAAAAAAAAGTAAAATTGACAATTTTATGATTAATAGTTTATGAAATATATTTATTTAGACTAGTTAATACTTAGTTCTCATGTGTGCTTGAAGCTTATGCGTGCTAGGGGAAATCCTAGCCATGCTACCCATTCTGCTCAGTTCACCGTTGAACCTGCATGTGGGGTTCTTTTGTTGCACGTTGTGTTGGGAGAAGTTGGTGTTTGTGGGAGTGTGTTGTGGGGTGTCGTGGGCCCTTTTATCAATCACTTGTCTTTTGTCTTTGCTTTTTACTGTGACAATAATAGTTCTTTATTTTGTTTTCTTGCCGTGTAAGGACTCTTGATCTAGGTGCTTGCTGAGATTTGGGTATATTTTCTTCTGTTTTTTGGTTTAGGTGTTTTGCACTTTTTTGTTTAGGGGAGGGTTGTTGCCGTCAGTGTTTGTTGTCATGACGGGGCAAGGAGTTTCTCTGATCTTGATGGGTTTGGGGCTATGATTTTTTTACATTTCTCTTCTTCTATACATGCAAATGTATCAGTACAACAAAATAAAACTCTATTTGGAGAAGAGGCTATTGTTGTCAAGGATTTCTCAAGAATTAAGAAACTGAACAGATGTCTGGGTAGGAGCCCTGACTGTCCTATTTTAGTGATCTAGCCAAAGACATTCTCAAAGTATATCTCATACTGGTGTAATCATCATGTTCTAATCTGCAAATTCAAGGTATATCTCATACTGGTGTAATCATGCTCTAATCTGCAAATTCATTATAATAATATTAAAATATAAATTATTTACAATAGAATACCATATATAAATCTCAAAACTCATTGTTTTAATATTTAATAGGTTTTTATTTATGGTAAATAAAAATTTATGTCACAAGTGTTCTAGAAAAAGTGAAGAGAAATCATATAGAAGGTGGACGGTTGGCTTAAACAGCACACACTAATGGCTGTTACCTAGGTCAAAAGTGTTAAATAATCAAAATTGACTAATTTTTTCCAAGCTTAATTTGTTCCATAATGTGTTTAGTGTGTTGTTTAAGAACAGACGACAATAAATATCATTTGAACGCAATAACTTTGTTTCTGCTTTTGTGTGATTGTTATAGATAGACTTATGAATGACACCCAAAAATTCATTCTTGGTCAAGTCTTAAAATATGTCATACAAATTTGAGGCATACTCAAACGGTGAAACCACAAAGTTCATATGTTAACTTATCTATTCAAGTCCATGGGCTGCCCCTGTGTTCAGAAAACTGTGTGTTTTAAGTGGGAACTTGGGCAACTGTTTGGTTTCTACGCATTCTTCCTCCCCAACTGTTCCTCCCAACGTGCATTCTTCCTCTATTCAGCTTTTCAAGTTGTTCTGCCCATTGATGCTTGGAAGAAGCATCCCTCATACTCCCATTCCTCTTGTTCAACAACATTATTTGGGGGTTGAAATGCAGGTTGAAATCATAGTCAGCCCTGAGCATTGGATCAGACAGAGTCTCATAGGCTTCCTGCACTATAAGAAATATCTTGCTTGATTCCTCTCTTTCAGCAGGTGGGCAAACATCTGGATGGTAAACTCTCACCTTTTCTCTATAAGCTTTCTTCAATTCACCCAATTCCACACTCTGAGAGACAGACAACACATCATACAATGTCATGGCCCCCTCCATTGTATTGCTCACAGCCCTGATTGTAAGATGTGCCCTTTGCAGCTTTGTCCTCCTTAATGAATAACTTGTTGTGGGTTTTGCAGAGAGAGAATTCCTGCATGAGTGAACACAAACATGGAGATCTGGTAAGGAATGAGTATGGAATGATATCTTGGCCATATTTTGGGCGATGAAGATAACAACCCAAATGTTTCAAGCCCAACTTGATTAGAGGAAAGCCAAGTACTGCCCATAGAACCAACAAGGATTGCACGCTTATATAACTCACAAATCTGCACTCTTTAGTTAAATGAAACACGGCATTTACATATCTATTCAAATCTTCATCT
The DNA here is from genome assembly GCA_027943335.1 of Chamaecyparis obtusa. NCBI lineage: Eukaryota > Viridiplantae > Streptophyta > Pinopsida > Cupressales > Cupressaceae > Chamaecyparis > Chamaecyparis obtusa. The sequence continues at coordinate 1,213,510 of BSBK01008712.1, read as the reverse complement.
TGATACAAACAATAGAATCTCTTCTTTTTCTTGACATTTTTCATACATCGTTTATTTCAGCTTACTGTCTTTTCCTGTGCTGTTCGACTCCCATCGATATATTCAAGAAACGTGAGGGTGATTAGCGAGGAATTGGAGACAATACGGGCAACTTTCTTTGTTGTTTTGGATAAGCCATGCCCGTTAGTTTTGGAATCAATGTATCAATACAACCAGATTATACCTCTGTTTATATTGTCAATGATTGATCTTTCCATATAATCCAACCACACATAGCTGCTGATAGCACCAAATGAAAGAGGACGACTTCAGAAAAATCCTGTTTCTGGTCATGTCGAACTAAGTCAAGCAATAGAACTTCAGATACATCCAAATTTCATAGTTACATTTTATGTTTATTAGGTGTTAACTCCCGACTCCAGCAATAAATTTGAAATTTGCAAATTCGTTCCCCTCGATTAAGCCGACTGCCTCAACTTTGGTCAATTCTTCACCTTTAGTTTTTACTTTTGCCAGGTTCTAAATATTCAACATTACTATTATTATGGATAGTGTATGATCACTAATTGTTCATGTTTCAATTATCATTCATTCTTTGTCAATCTTCTAATTATCAATTTAAAATAAAATAAAATAGTGATAACTAAAAGTCTTTTAATGAATATATCATGTATCAATAGCCGTTACTTGTATTCTTATAGGAAGAATTTACAGTAATTTAAGGAACATTTGTACATAAATATTGACTTTTTTTAAAGTAATTGGAGTGCACAGTTATTGGGCCATCTTTAAGTAGGTATCACATAGCACTGAAAGGACTACTCTTTGACCCTTGCACACATATTAGATCCCATAGTGTGTTGTTACTTTCAAGAAGTTATAACAATAGCAATAAGCAGTTAAATCACATGTGAAGATAGAAACAAAAAACTCACCTTGACCCGATGTATCATTTAGGATCTCTAGGTGCACAAGTTAGCTATAATGGCTACTCGTACATTTCCTCTACATGGCCCATTTCTTTCACCTTAATCTAGTATTTTTTTTAAATTGGTAACAAATATTTTATTGATTCAAAAAAGTTGATTACAAAGCCACTTAAATTGGTAGATTATACTTTCCCAAAACCCACTGAATTTGAACAAGGATTTTAGAATACAACTTGAATACATCCCAAAAAGGCACATAGTGCTATAAAGAAGCAACACAAAAAGAAGACAACATTAAAACCTGAGAACCATTAGCCCATGCTAACAAAAATGGGCATGTCGAGGAATAAGAACCAGATGCCAAACATCAAAGGAACCAGCCTGCCGCCTCCTCCCTTGCGAAGTTTGGAACAAATGAGCCACCACAAGCATCTCGAATGTCACCAGCTCTGCCACTCACTACCACCCACTCGAGCACCACCACGAACCAATAGTTTGGAAGGAATCTGTCATCAAGGAACAAGATTGCCATCATTCCTTAGAGGGGCCATCGATTTCATTGGGGTGCATTTCATCTTTCTCATCTCAACTTCCAATTCCAGCCTCTCCATTTCTATTTTTGTAGAAAATTTAAAATAGCCCGCCACCCCTTCTGAGCATCCACCATTTGCACTGCCATTGGACGAAAGGAAGTCCAAATGACTGGGGGTTGAAATTCCCATTCACCACAACCAATGAGTCACCATGGGCCTTGGTTCATGTGCAAGACAACACCCACCTCCACCCTTCCTACAATATTCGTGAGCCCACCAACCCATTTGAGTTCCAAGCATGCACGAGACACCCACAACACCTCTTCTTTTGACGAACCAGCCATCAAATCCAAAGCTAGGAACAACGAGGAGCTATCCAAGTTGGTCCTAGGATGTAGATCAAAGTTGAGAAACTAGTCCCCCATCATCAAACACACAGCCTCCCAGAACTCCACATGATCAATTTAAAACATATTCCTCAGCCACTGCACAGAAATTGCCCAATGAAACCCGACAACTGATCTAGCGAGAGAAATGAAAAATTCACCTCTATGAAAAACTAGCACTCAAGATCCACCAGACTCCAATTTTGAAAAAAACTGGCGAGAACACAACTCCACAAAGCCCCACACCCAACCTTTAAAGGCCGATGAAGCCTCTGAAAACAATCTCCATCACCACACATAATGTCAAGACATCACATCACCTGACACCTTATTAAATGTGAATTAGAGAAAATCCTGCACTGTACATCTCGCATGCTACCATGTCATCCTCCAATGATATCACCACTTGTAATTACCAATTAAAAAATACTTCCTCTATCTCCAAATTTATAAATCGACAGACGTCACAATAATGAGATGTCAAAATATGATTTTAAAAATCATGGCCTTCCACTACAAAATCTTCGGACCCCAACAACCTAAAGTCCTCAAAAAGTTCAAATTTATCCCCCAATGACACATTCACCCCAACGTTAGATAATTTGTATGTAATTGTATTGGCTTCCTGAAGAACACAAGACACCTGAAAGTCAACAAATTTCCCTAGAAGAGCTTGAATCCTCCAAATATGCTTATTGAGATACCATGTATCCATCTCCCCTTTCATGATACCATTCACAACAAGTTGTGAATCTCCTTCTAGATAAAGTCTCTGAACTCCCAATGTTTTTTTTCCATCAGGATAGCCCCAACTGCTACCAAACATTCAACTTCATTATTAGTACCATTTGCCAACCTTTTGGCACCTAGAACAAGGATACTCCTATTCTCATCTCAAGCCACAAAATCGGACCCCAAAGGTCCAGAGTTTCCCTTAAACGCACCATCAAAATTAATCTTAATCCACCCCTTCTCAGGCGGATGCCACCTAAATCTATCCACTCCTACCTGCAGAGATTTAATCCTCTGAGCCTTAATCTATTATTATATGTATGTATTTTCACTTATTTATTTCTAATTTTATTTTATATACATATGTTTTGATATATTGGTTTTGTCTAAGAATGTGTATATTTATTTTATCAGAGAAAAGTTAAATAAAAAGATATTTTATATATCAGTCTTGAGAAGATAAATATACAATAAAATTAAAATCTAAAAATTTAGAAAAATAAAAATATGAATGCAACAATAGAAACATGTAATAGAGATGACATTATGATTTATCCTACAAATATTATTTCAAAAAACCAAAAACAAGATCATCAACAAATTATTTAGTCACCAACAATATTATTATTATAATTAGATAATCTAGTCCTTTATCACTCTAATTTTGTCTAGAATTTTTTTATAGAATAAACCCTTGTAAAATCATAAATCTATGACACCACCACCAAATCTCTTGCATAATATTAGATATTTTTTGGACACATTATAACACAAATTACACATTAATGCATCTAGTGTCACCTCAAGTTAGACACCCTTTTATTACAGAGCGTTATAAATAATACATCAAGATTCACAAATTTTATGACACCCAATTGCAACAACCTCTCACTTCTCATTTACCTTGCAAGAATATTTACTAGGAGTATGATCACCTAATAGATCTATATTTTTTTGATAATATAAGTACCATTAATATTTCCTAAAATCTAGTGATGCACTCAATGACAAAAATGTTATTTCTTGAGGGAACAAGTAAAGTTGGACTATGTTACTCGCAAAGAAAAAATTGGTGGTAAATTTACAACTCCTTTTTACAAAGATACTTTTAAGTTTATGAGGAAAAGGTTAGGGTGATAACCTCTTCTTCTAGCCATTTAGGAGATCTATACATTTAAGCAGGAACTCTTTATTGCATTATCTTAGAATTTTAATATCTTTGCCATTGATGTCAAAGGGTGAGATGGTGAGTAACAGGGAGTGTTGGTGCAAGGGGGAGCATTGTATATATAATATCATTTATTTGAGAGGTTTTCATCAATGACAAAGGCAGAGATTATTGATAAAATTATCTTTGATAACATTAAAAATTGAAAGAAATATACAAATTTATACAAATCAATAGAAAGGACAAGTTTAAGACTATAGTTTAACAAACCAAAGATTTAAAGGAGTAGTATTTTTAATTAAGAAAGAAATGAAGTTTAAGAAGCATCAATGAAATTATATCAAACTTAGAATCACTAATCCTTTGAATAAATACAAAAAAAATTAGATATGATTTAGCAGAAACTATGTTGGCCTACTCCTTAGAAAATGAAAAGATTAATATTAGTAAATAAAATGAATATACTAATGAATAATGATGGCTTTATGATGTTAAAGTAGTACTATGTTTATTCGAGAAAAAAGATCAAGTAGTTCATTAATTGAAGGTAGGGGCTAGTGCATACATAACTATTTGTTGATGGTGTGACTTTAAGTAAATAGTAACTTAATGAATTTGTTAATAATATAATATATTTATAATATAGTAAGTTAAATTTATCCTTAGTTGCCACATTTATTAAAGGATTGCACACAAACATATGTATTGGTAATAATCATTTCTCTTGAGGGAGTCACATATCTTGAGAAGCATGGTGTCTCTTAAGGTCACATTCCTTGAGAGAAATATGAAGACCTATTTATAGAGAAAATGAAATATGATTGAGATGTGTGTTTTGGTGAAAAAGAAAAAGAAATATATCATATACACTAGGTTCATGAAGATGATTATTTTTTGACTTATGAGGAGATAGTGAGAAGATTATTCAAAGATCTATGAGGAGTTTATAATCATATTAAATTGTGCCAAACTTATAATCAATGTATAGTATATTTAAGAAAAGAATTATAGCAGATTTAAGAAGAGAACTCTAGCAAATTAGAGAAGAGAGATAAATAAAAGATGTGAAGAAAATTTGAATGAGGGGTTAGTGCCTCTAGCAGATTGTTTCTCACAAAGTGAATGATGGGTTCATGCCTGGATAGTAGGTTGGTGTTACAAAATTTGTAACAAGAAGATTAATACACGCAAATTTTTTTTTGTGGAACTTTATCTGGAAAAGGGTTTTCATATAAAAACTTTTGTTGTTGTGTTGTTAATTGTTTTCTTTCTCATATGTGATAATTTATATTGAACATGTAAGTAATCAAATTAATTTAGATTGGACATGTAAGTGTTCCTGTTAGGGCTACAAAGTTTTGATCATTTATGGTGATCTACCCTGTGAGGGATATGCCCTGCTAAGAGCTTATAGACTTATACAATCTACCTTGATTAAAGGACTTAAACTTACAACTAAGTAAGCACTCTGTTAGGATATTTACAAAGGTTTTTTAGGACCACTCTGTTAAGAGATTTACCCTGATTCAATTGCTAGAATGTGTCAGTACCTGATCCTTTGATTTTCACTTCAAATGTTGATAAAGGATCTCCTCTTTCCAATTCTTATCTGATCTTAAAATCTGATAAATCTTTATTCTATCCTTCATTTATCCGCTCGGTCACTCTTCCTAATCTATGCTTCTAACATCCAAAACAATGCTTCTTCAGCATACATGCGAGATCTCCTGATTACTCCTTATTACGGTTTTGATGTCACCTTAAATAAATAACTGATCAAGCTTCTAGATCAAGATCAATGATCTAGATTCACCACTTTTTCAACTTATACATTCCCTTATTCTGATGGGTTACATCACTTGCATAGAGATTAATGATCAAAATCATAGTGCGTAGTTAACTCCTTAATTATCTCAACAATCATTTAAATCATGCATAGAAGTTGGCCAAAATGGTTTACCTAGGTGTTTGTGCCATTCCAAACACTTATATCAAAACTGGTTCACTCGGCATATGAAGTCTCTGGTGCTCGGTCAAAACTGTTATCCATATACTGGCACTCAACACTAACTATTCTATACATCTCGGCATTCATAATACTCAGTAACTATTGGGGTGCTCGGTGACCACTGACTTGTTCGACAGTAACTACTATTCAGTACATATACAAATCCAATACATTACTCAACCTTAGTAGGATGGCTCAGTCACAGTGATGGCTGGCCAACTCTGCATTGATAATGACTAAGTATTTGACACTAATAGACAACATGACTTGGAGATCGCAAAAACACTTTGTCATGACTTTACATTATATAAACAAAAATAATACCTAGTACTTCAGTACTCCCCCTAAGACTGTGACTCAGTCTTCATAAAGACTTCATTATATGTACATGATATATACATGACTCTGACATATAATGAGTATACATTACATTCAAAATAGTATGTCATCATACCTTTATACATTTCCATCTATCTCCATCTATCTTCCCCTTTGGTCTTCATCTATTTCCCCCTTGTTTTTGTCAGTTTGAGCTGCTGGGGTGTTGGGGTTAGATAATAATTGTCCAAAAATGGTTTGTGGAGCTATAGAATCATTGCCAATGCATTCTCCTAACTGGATTAGACAGACTCCAAAATCTGTAGTTTCATTTCTAGCTGAGCAGCTAGATCAACTAAACTCTCTGCAATAGAGAGATGAGGATCTCTTTGTACTAACTCTTTTGTTGTTTCCAATTCTCTCTACATGACCTCCAAATGAGGTATAAACATTATCTGTATAGAGATTAACTTGGCCCTTATTTTCCCATCATTAGCCATCATGGCTAATCTCCCTTGTGCATGAGTCAACCTGGTAAAATGAATAGAGCTAGAACTTACATCCATGCTCAATGAATGTCATGTTGACTTAAAATCTAATTGTAGCTTCTCAATAAGCTGTTGATTTTCCTTTGTAAAGGTTTCTACATTACATAGTTGTTTGTACAAAGAATGAACATTTTGTACAACTTCTTCCAAATTACTTACAAGGTCAAAAATTTCAACCTGTTTGATTGCAATCTCTTTTGAAACTCTCTCAAGTACTTTGGTCTCAAAATTTCTCTTAGACCATTGCATTAACTTTTTATTTTCTTCACTATCATCTCTATTCACCTTTTTAACAATATGTACTAACTGCTCTAATATAGGTGAATTCTCATTTATATCTTCTAATTCAAAATAATCTACACATATATCTTTGATTTCATGTAGTACCTACTTTTTTTGATGTTCCCTTCTTAGTTCTTCTTGCTTTCTCTTCCTTTTCAATAGATCCTATAGAATTTCCATCTATTCATATGTCAAGTTATCAGTGTCCCATTTTAGAATCACTATAACTTCCTCTAGTGTTACTTATGTTCTAGGAGACTTGTCCTTTTTCTTGTTTAACTTCTTCATCTTAGCCTTTGGTGTGCTTCTACTCAGAAACTGTACTAAGGCTCTTGAATCTCTTCGATAAGTTTAAGCACTATCTATTTTGTTCCCTCATCATGAGCTCCTGAGACTTCTATTGTAGATGTATCTGCTTGTTCTTTCATGCTCTCATCTCCTCCTCCTATATTGATTTCAATATTAGCCTTGGTAGGGGTATTTATTTCTGTTGTTGTCGGCTTACCCTATTCCTCAACATGTGTACCTTGTGTGTCCTTTCCTTCAACTGTGATTGTGGTAGAGCTAATAATTGTTGAATCCATAGTTGGTGCAACCTCAATCTTTGGATAATCATGTACTTTTATTAGAACTAGATTGGTGCTTGGTAGAAATATATCTGAGGCTGCCTAGGTAAGAGTTTGACTCTTGATTTCTTGCTCGTTTAAGGCATTGATATTTACTTTTGTATCCTCAGGTACATCCTCAATAGTGATCACATCCTATTGTTCACTCTCCTCTACCTTCTTCCTTATTTCCTCCTCAATATTTTCTTTCTCATCTATATCCTCGGTATTATCAAGCTAGACTTGTCTAGATGTGCCTTCATCTTTATGTGCGCTCTTGTCAATTATCAACCCAAAACAATCTTCCATATCAATGTACTATGTTTAAAAACTTCTTCAACATTCTTCTTCAATATGGAGTATGCTCCCAATTTAGGTATAAACCTATTTCTATATTGCTCCATGAATTTTTCTCTCTACTTTGTTGTTAACTCAGACATTATTTGTGCTAAGGTGCCTTCTCTGATCTATCTTTCTTTCGTAATAGAATGCTGTCATTTCTCATCAATTTTAATAAATAATTCATCAGGAATAATACTACCAATATCCAATGGTCTCATCTTGAATGTTCCCATCATTTCTATCATTGCATCTTCTATCTTTTCTTTATCAATTTTACTCAACTTTTCAAATTTGATGAATTTAAATCATGCCAAACCTGCAGTACTCTTGATGTTTTGGAAAATTTCATCCACATTAGTTGGATACCATTGTGTAGCCACCTTGAATTTACTGATGTCTTCTGTATCTATCATCTCCTCATCTTCATCATCCTTTTTTAATACTAATTTTTTTCTAGGCTTCTTCTTAGGATTGGTCGGCACAACTTTATCTTGAACTTGTTTTCTTTTCCCAAAGCTCTCACCCTCAGTATTCTTTACTAAAGTTTTCTTTTGTGGATCAACTTTTATTGCAGTTGAAGATGCCCTTGTTCTCGGTCTTGTAGCTGCATGAGGGGTAGGTTTATGTTTCAATCTCTTCTTCCCAGTGGGATCGACAACCATTATCTCTTTGCCCTTCTTTTTTGCATCTACTTCCTCATCCTCACTTTCTTTAGACTCACTAAATTGGTCCTCACCCTAACCTTGTGTGATTTCTAGTGGTGCATTCTCCTCTTCTCCTTGACCTAAATTTTTTTCAAGGTTCTTCACTAACTTCTTTCTCTTTCTCTCTAAGGTTGCATATTTTAAGCCCATGGTTATTTTAGATTTGGCTTCTTCATACCTCCCAAATATCTTGGCATTATTATCAATTTCTTCAGCTAGTAAAGTTGTTATAGCTGCAGATGTCTCATCTATGTTTACCTCATAGGGAAATGGTACAATAGCTTGTATATAAGTGTGATCAGTATCAACAAGAAAACATACATCATTGTAAAATTTATCAACTAATGATACAGGGATTGTGCTCCTATTCCTCATTTTATTTTTGAAATCAACAAAGTAGTTTTCCATCACACTATTAAAGTTTTCTCCTAATTTCTGAATAAATTCACTTATATGTTGTGTCACTGGCCGGTTCTGACTCCAGAAAACATCTCCTATAGTAGGAAAAGAATTTTGTACAAATAAAAATATGCAAACTATCAGGGATCTGAACTTGCACATAGAGTTCTTTGTCTTCCTGATTGATGATAAGTTCTCAGCCAGTTGTGTCAATTATAGCTCGGCAAGATCATATGTATGATCCTTTTTTACTATTTTCCATGCCTGGTCCACTGCAGTGCAGGGAACACTATCTAGCCTACTCAACTGATAGAAATTTTATGCAATTACCCTTATTGCAAAACCAATCTCAGGATTTGTGATTATGGAAATTTTCATTCCTCTCTTGTTCCATAGTTCCATAGTGTTTGTCTAAATCACTTCCTTTCTCTGGCATGACATTTTCTTTTTCCCATTAAGAGTAGGGTATCCAGTGACTCGGTGTATAATGTCCTTAGTGATTTTCACTAGCCCATTCTCCAACCATAATTGCATTTCATGAACTCTGATCAAAACTATCTTAATACATTCAATTTTAAAGTTGCGAGGGAAGTCTAGGGAAATAACTAACCCTTTCTCAACAATGTGTTGGTGTTCAACATTCAATACTCCATTTTCACACAATTTATTATAATCCTCCCTCAGCTCATAATCCCCAATTTCACTAATATTGCAGATGTAGCATGCCCTAACATTGTGGATCATCAAAACCTTCATTGGGATTGATGATAGGGCTCCTAAGAGATCTCCCTTCACCGCACTCTCAAGTACTACTAAAAAATTTGGTGGTTTGCATGCATCACTCCTGACTAATTGAACATTTTGTACCTCATTTCCTTGCTTCCTCACTCCAGCAGATGAACTTGATGCAATTTCTTGAAATTGGGGTTTGTAAACTAATTCTGTGTAACTCGATACTAACTAGTATTAACAACACTTCACAATATTTTTCGACAGCACGTTGTTGAATCTTTACAAAGTTTTCACAAATTGCTCTCACAATTGCCTTTGAATTTCTCTACAAATTCTATAATCGCTCGGTGAAATGAAAATGAATGGTAAAATTCATTATATAGATTCAAACGGTCAAATTAGGTCTTTAATAAATGCTTCGTACACTAGTAGGTGTAATACAACTGTCTCAACCTTTGCATGATATGTTAGTTAACTCATACCCATACTCAGTCAAAACCATGACTGGGTCATTATTGAAACTTCCACACTTAACTTGGTCAATTTATCAGCTTGGTCATTATGGGATCTTGGCACATACTAAGAGACTTGGTCACTACAGATATTAATACTGATGCTCGACACCAATTGTACAATTTAACTCTTTGCCTCAAATTTGTCCTAATGCATCTTTACTTATGTAGATATGGACTTTAACGCATATAATGTTAGGAACTAGTGTAAAAAATAGCATTAGAAAATACAGTTCCTTACATACCTTCTTTTCTTAGTGAGAAGTAGTGTGATCACTTGATCTATTGGATTGGGTATCTCAGGCTCAGTGGTTCCACTACTGCTTTCTTCATCTTTCTTTCTCTATTTCTTATTCATCCGCCTCTTTATCTGATCAATAGTCTCTTTACCTTTTCTTGTGAAGGAAACATGACTGAAGATGAAATCATATGGAAGATATTAAAAACTCTAACCCTAGTGTTTAAGAAGACAACACAGATGATTGAATAAGTCATACCTTGTACTGAGAAATTCACTAGAGAGACTCTTCTTGGAAGATTAGAAGCAACAGAGATAGATTTGAGACAATCTGGAGATTTTCCTAGAATTGAAACTGCATTCAGCGCACTTAGTGTTTGCCAGAATTTGTCAAGAAGTGCAAGTGTTAGTGGAGATTATGCTAGTAGTATCAGATCTAAGACTGAAGAAAACAAAAAGATTGAAGAAGGAATTGCCTTGCTTGTAAAAATAGAACCAAAAGGTAAGAAAATATTTAAATGTTGGACATGTCAAGAATATGGTCATTTTGTATTTAAGTGTCCTAAGAGAGTGAATAAATATAAGAATAATTTTAATCCTAGAAGAACTAAAGAATTTTAATATGCTAATGACGAAGAACTTGAAGCTAGCATTGAGAAATTCTTAAGTGAAAGTGATAATGAAAGTGATGACATAGGATTTGTTGCAATTAAAGAAGAAAACTTTGAAATTGAAGTTAGAGAAGAAAAAACTTTAGTATCTCAAGTTGAAAAGAAAACTAATTGGATCATAGATAGTGGTTGCTCACATCATATGATTGGCGACATGAAAAAGTTTATAAAGTTTAACAATTATGATGGAGGAATTGTTAGAGTTGGAAACAATGCACCTTGCCAAATAAAAGGAATAGGATCTATTATTCTTGATGGAAAGACTAACACTGATGATGTTTACTTTTTGGATGGATTGAAATATAATATTTTAAGTGTTGGACAGTTAGTTGACAAGGAATATCAAGTTTAGTTCACTAAGAAGACTTGTGTGATCAAGGATAAGAATGGTAAGATGATTGGAACAGGAGAAAGAACCAGAGGTAATGTATTTCAGTTGAATCCTACTGAGATGAAATGTTTGATTGCTAAAATTGATGACAGTTGGTTATGGAACAAAAGGTTTTGTCACATCAACTTTGATAACATTGTGAAAGAAAGTACCACATTTGCAGTAAGAGATTTGCCTAAAATTGTGAAACCTACTAACATGGTATGTAAAGAATGTGTTATGGCAAAGAAGAAAAGAAGTTATTTTCGCAGTAAGAAGTTCACCACAAAAGAAAAATTAGAGATTGTTCATACAGATCTGAGCCATCCCATAAGGACTAGAGGATTCTATGGTAAAAGGTATTTTACAATTCTTGTTGATGATTTTACTAGAATGATGTGGGTAGCATTTCTTAAAGAAAAATCAAAAGCATTTGATAAGTTTAGATTGCTTAAGAACAAAGTTGAGAATGAATCAGGAATGAAGATTAAATATTTAAGATCTAATAGAGGTGGAGAATTTACTTCAAAAGAATTTAATACTTTTTATGGAGTGAATGGCATTAAGAGACAACTTTCAGCCCATAGAACACCTAAGAAAAATGGTATATCTGAAAGAAGAAACAGATCATTAACTGAGGCAACAAGAGCTATGTTGTTTGAGAATGATGTAGCGAAGACATTTTGGAGAGAAGTAGTGAATACAATAGTATATACAATGAATATAGTAGAGATCATAGAAGATACAAACAAAAATCCTTATGAATTATGGTTTGGATATGCACCATCAATAAAATATTTCAGAATTTTTGGAAGTAAGTGTTGTATTAAGAGAGATGATGACATTGGTAAGTTTGACCCAAGAAGTGATGAAGGTATGTTTCTTGGTTATTCATTAAAAAGAAAAGCTTATAGATGTTTTAATAAGAGAACTAAGACTATTGTTGAGAGCACAAATGTTAAAGTGGATGAAAAGTTCAGGATTTAAGAAATAATACTTGATTATGATTCAGATGAAGAAGTCTATCCTAAAATTGATCAAGAAAATGTTGAGTTGTTTTATGAAACTGACAATGATTTGTAGAATGAGACTCATGTTGAGGAATCAAGAGAAGAACCGCAACCAGAACCTAGAAGTGAAGCAAGAATTGAGATAGTAACACCTAATAAGAATTTGATAAGGAATCATCATGTTGATCAGATTATTGGAAGCAAAGAAAAGGGAGTTATGACAAGAAATAAGGTACAAGAAGAACTATGTTTGATTTCTCAAATTGAACCTAAGACTACTGATGAATCTTGTAAAGATAATAATTGGATTCAAGCAATGAAGGAAGAATTAGATCAGATTGAAAAGAATAATACTTGGGAATTGGTCCCTAGACCTAAGGACAAGAATGTTATAGGAACTAAATGGGTTTTTAGAAACAAGATGAATGAACAAGGTGAAGTTGTAAGATATAAAGAAAGATTGGTATGTAAAGGATACTCACATCAACAAGGTATTGATAATGAAGAAACATTTGCACATGTTGCAAGAATTGAAGCAGTAAGATTGTTTTTGGCCTATGCAATTTATAAGAAATTCAAAGTGTATAAGATGGATTTGAAGTCAACATTTCTAAATGGAGAATTGGAAGAAGAAGTCTACATTGAGAAGCCATATGGTTTTCCTTTGACTCAAGAAGGAGACATGATATGTAAACTGAACAAAGCTTTATATGGACTAAAACAAGCACCTAGAACCTGGTATGCAAGATTGGACAAATATTTGATATAATTAGGATTTGCTAAAGGCATCACAAATAGTAATTTATATCTGAAAGAAATAGAGAATGGTTTATTAATTGTAGTTATTTTTGTTGATGATATAATCTTTGGAGGTGAAGATGAAGCGAGTGATAAATTGGTTGATGAAATGAAGACAAAATTTGAAATGAGCATGATTGGAGAAATGAATTTTTTCTAAGATTACAGATTGTGCAAAATGATGATGGTATTTTCTTATCTCAGACTAATTATCTGAAAGACTTATTACAGAGATTTGGTTTGTAAAATTGTAAGCATATTGGTACACCTATGGTTGTTGGAATTAGGAGAGATAGGTACTGAGAGGGGAGGGGTGAATCGGTGCCTTCAAAAACTTTACTTGTAAACCTTTTAGATCTATGACTGTAAACAATGATAAACTTGCAAAATAACTTGTATCTAATTGCATGTATCAATCATCCATTTAACTTGTGAAAGTAAACAATATGAAATCAAAATAGAAATCACATAACACAAGTATTTTGGTAATGCAGAAACCCTTGTTAGAAGGTAAAAACTGCGGTGGGGATGACACCCACAAATTCTTCACTACTGCAGATAGAAAAGGTTTTCCTATTAGGGCTACAAGTTTTGATCACTTTTGGTGACCTTACCCTGTTACGAGTAACATGTTAGATCAGCTAGATCTACCTAGTTATAGGATTTTAACAACACTAATGAAGTGTGCACTCGGTTAAGAGATTTACATAAGACTGTTAAATCTACTCTGTTAAGAGATTTATCCAAAAATTCTATTACAATTGTTAGAAAGCAATAGGCAATTATCTACTAATTGACAACTCAATTGTCTGATACAGATCTATAAAGTACTAAAAAAATATCACCTTTACTGTGATGTATCTCTGCTCTGAACTGCTTGGTAGCCTTCTCTGATTCTGATTAATCTGATAGCCTCTGCAATCTGCTCTGTTAACTGATAGACTTGAAGTTAGGCAAGTGCTTCAAGTTTCTCCTTGATTCATATATATGTTTTCGCATCAGTTCACATCACAAATGATGTAAACATACATTTATATAGTGATTTGCTTTTTCCACTTTAACAAAATTAGGTTACACAACTTAGTCATAACCCTAAGATCTACGGTGTACAAAAATGACCTAGATCAAACTATTACATAAGATATACATTGCATTTAATGAATATCATAACAATAAATATTCCTTGATCTTGGTAAAATGTTTTTTGATTTTTTGTAACCGTTTGTATAGAAGGATGTGCCATTTCAGATTACTATGTCATTTTTTGTGATCCTCTGTAAACACTGTATAAACTGCTCGGTGTGTATTGTGACGCTCAGTGTTTACTATCTGTCGATGTCGGTGATGTTGTTGCTTGATAAACTGTGTAGTGCTCAGTATGTAAGCTTTACCAACTAGTCTGTCTTGCTTCTAGTTATCAATTTTCTCAATGTAAGTGACCGACCGATATCTTTGATAACCTTTGATACTAATGACAACCTTGAATGCTCAATAGAGATAAAAATCTACCCCTTTGGCATTAGTATCAAAACTTGAATGTATATAGAAATTTTTTTCTATATATAACTTATATCTCCACCATATACATATGTGCTTATCAAAATTTTCTAAGTACTCCCCCTCGGTGCATGCTCCCGATTAATATGTAGTATACGTAGCATCTATTTACTTATTTATTTGGAATATTGACATATACATTACTTTCCCCCTTTTTGATAGTAATGCCAAATACAAAAAATAAAACAGTATACTCACATTTTGTCAAAAATATGTTGGTGGGTTTTCTTTATTGACTCCAAGAGGTTTTCTCATTCCTCTTTCAAGTTGGTGAGAGCAATGTGCTCAAGACCGAATTGTGTATGCATGTCAAAGATGTTATCCAACACAAAAATTTTTGTTGTTGCAACAAGTTGCTCTGCTTTGACAATGTGTGCCTCAAAAATTTTCAGGTATGGCAGGAGTTCTATCTGTAACTCAGTGACCTAATCAATTATGTGCTCTTCTTGTTTCTTTAAGTCTTATATTAACCACTTGAGTTCCTGAACTTAGTGAATGTGCTTTGTGAAAGCATTTGACTTAGTTATAGCTATAGTTGTACTGACCTTGATTTTTGCTTCCAATCCTTTAATCTTTTCACTGACTTCAACAATGAAGGTGTCTATTATACAAAGCTTTAGTAAGAACTCACAAATTAGCTGGGTGATAGATTTTATCTCAGTGATTACCTCAGATAATTTAACCTTCTTAATTGCCACTTCTTGGCTGATTTTCTCTACCAGTTTATTTTGTATCCTTGACTCTACCCTTTCTTCAATCTGTCTGTCTGCATCAGTATTCGGGGCATTGATCTTCTCTATTAATATAGAAATTTGATCTATGATGGGAGTATCTTCATCAATATTCACCTTAGGTACTACCTGTTGTAGGATATCCCTCACATCTGCTAGAATTTATTTTCTTTTAGTTTCTTGCTTCAACTTCTCTTGAGCTGCCTTCCTTGAACATAATTCCCCATATTTGCTGAGTTCTTCGGGGCTTAGGGTCCTTAGGTCACACTCAGGAATAATTATCACTTCATCTAGAGTGACTGACCCTTTTCCTTTCTTTTTCGTCTTCTTCTCCAATACTAATGGTGATTTCTTCTCAATAACAACAAGAGACTTGTCTCCAGTCTTTGGAGTATCCTTCCTAGTTGACACACTCTCTTCCTTCTTCTGCTCCTTGGTAGCCGTTGTCTTAGTTGATGGAGTGGGAGCCTCAGATGTGGTGTCAGATGGGATCACCTCGGTTGCCTTTGTCTCATCTGTTACCTTTGTCTCGGTGGAAGGTGCCTCTATTTTGTTAGGCTTGTTTGTCTCTATAGGTTTCTCAGTTTCTTGTACCCTTGTGGTGTCTTTGCGTTGCTCAGGGTCTGAGCCATCGGGTTGTACTTGTGAAATAATTTCAGCTGCTTCTGCAAGTACAGGAAGCTTACCCAGTAATGATGTAAATGCACATTCAGTGGCTTGTTCTTCATCTTGATTGTTTAGGGGTGTGATATTTACATCCTCATCTTCCTTGTCATCAGGATCACCATTTGTGATGTCCTCAATGAGTACATCATCATCGATTTTCTTGTTTAGTTGGATCTCTATCGGATCTAGTGCATCCTGTGAAACATTTATTTCTTCCTTTTGCTCGGTGATATCAATTACCTTAGTAATTGATATACCGGTGTCCTTTGAATTCTTAGATGTGCCATCATCAATATAAATACCTTTACCTTTGGAATCATTTCTCTTCTTAGACAAGTTTAAGAATGCCTTTTGCTCAGCTTTTTCTCTAGCCTTGAAAATAGATCTCCATAGAGAATCACCAATCTCATCTACGTCTGCCATGTTCTCATCTAGTATTGTCATGACCTGGTGCTTTACCATAAATATTGCTTGATAGTTAGCCATGTGTTCATCAATTTATGGTATACTAAGATGTGGGGCTTCCCGAACTAGAGATCTTTCTCTCTTTCTTTTCTCGATTTCAAGTGCATAAGCCCACTTTTGATTTATCCTGTCATCCAACTCCTTTGGTAATGAACATACAAATTCCAATGGAACTCTCTTGAATTTTATCATCATTTGGATGACTGCCTCTTCTATCTTGGTTTGATCCTCAGTTGACATCTTGTCAAATTTGCCTATTTCCAAATCAGCAAGGTCTTCATTCTCAATTATGTCTTCAATGACTTCATCTATTGACCTTACCTTGTTGCTGACCACCTTGAATTAATTGATGTCATCTTCATTTTCAGTTTCCTCAAGGTCTTCTTTACCTCTTATCAGTCTTCTCCTTTTCTTTGGTGCCTCAGTCGCAGCCTTGGATCCTTTCTTTGCATAAGTCTTAGTCGATGTAACTGCCTTTCATTTTATTACTTTTTCTTCTTCCTTATTTTATGGTGGTGAAGCTGCAGTTGATGATCTTGTCCTTATACCTTCTTGTACTGGTAACTGCTTCTTCTTAGGAACTTTGGGAGGAGGAACCGGTGTGGGATCTTTTTCTTCTTTAGACTCAGTTTCTTCACTATCATATGGTTTGTCAGCTAACATTAATTGACCTTCGATTGCCTTTTTAACCGATGTCTCCTCAGATGAGTCAGAGGCATCTCCAAATCTAGTAGTAAGATCTTTCTTCATCTTCTTTTCCCTTCTAGACATTTTACTGATCTCTATGCCTGTAGTGATTCTAGATTTGGCCTCTTCATATGTTCCAAACCTAGTGGCAGTGGGGTCTTTTGGTAATGCAAGCAGTGCATTAATAGATTTCAGTTTGAAATCATGGTTCATTTCATAACCCATAGGTGCCAACCATTTTGATCTAGGTTCAACTTCTCTTATCATAGAATGATCTGTGTCTACTACAGAACAAATGTCTGCCTCAAAGTTTTCAACTAATTCCCTTGAAATTCTACTTCTTTGATGTATTTTGGTCTGAAATTCTTTGAAGTATGTATCAAATTCTATGTTTAGTTTATCTCCTAACTTACTTATCATCTCGATAATCTGTGCAGTTATTGGTTTATCTGATGTCCAATTTATTTTACCGATGCTAGGTACATACTTTTGTAGATAGAAAAATATACAAACAAGTAGTGATCCAAACTTACATGTGTTTGACTTCTTTGACCTTATAGTCTTCATGTTTTCCTGTAGTTGATGTAACAGTACCTCAGCAAGATCAACCTGGTGACCTTTCTCCACAATTTTGTATGCCATATCTACTGTGCTGCAGGGTACACTGTTGAGTCTGCTCGATTGAAATATTTTGTACCTGATTACATGTGCTGTGAACTTAACTGTTGGGTCTTTGATTGTTGAAATTTTTAGTGCCCGACCATTCCATTGAGCTCCAATGTTCTTCTCAACATCAGGTCATGACAAACTATGGAAGGCTTTTTCCTTGTTGGTTGTAGGGAGGCCAGTAACCCTACTGATCATTTTCTTAGTGACCTCTATTGGTTTATTTAGCCAGAATTTTCCATCATGAAACCTACTCAATACGATTCTGATCCAATCTATCTTAGATGAATGTGGATAGTATGTGATACACGATAACCCTGATTCCTCAATCTTCTTGTATTCTAGTTTTAATTTTCCATCGGTGCCATAGACTAGTTGATGTGTTGCAATAGTTTCAAAGTCTCCTACTTCTCCAATTTTGCAATGAATATATGCTCTTACGTCTTCTTTCAATAAAACCCTATTTGGTATGCTTGAGAAAGTGCCCATTGAGTCTGTTTGTGATGCGACCTTGGGATGTGGCTTGAACTTAGGTTCATCAAAATTTTCCCTTACAATCAAATTAACTTCTTCCTCGACACTTTGTGATTTTCTAGTAGACGATGTAGATGCC
This sequence comes from Chamaecyparis obtusa, assembly GCA_027943335.1. Classification (NCBI taxonomy): domain Eukaryota; kingdom Viridiplantae; phylum Streptophyta; class Pinopsida; order Cupressales; family Cupressaceae; genus Chamaecyparis; species Chamaecyparis obtusa. The sequence goes on along the minus strand of BSBK01008712.1, from coordinate 1,194,840 downwards.
CTAAATTGATTTAGGGTTTTGGCTAGTAGTAGGAAAAAAATGTGTTCGATAGAAAATGAACTTACTCGGAGTTGTCGAAGAGTGATGTCGGTTCGATCTACAGTAGCCTTGAATCCTTTTGAAAATCTTTTATCTCGAACTCTTCTCTGTGAAATCTTTGCTCTTCAAAAACATAATGTAAAAATGAACTCTATTTCTCGTGTATTTATAGACTTTTCGATATTCCCGCTCAAAATTTCATGCATTTAATGCTTGACCTAAATTTTGGTACAAAACAATTGTCAGCTTGGTGAGATAACAATTTACTTATCACTCGATTAACATAGGATTTCTCTGTCGGTTTGCACTGTTGTCTGATTAACCTCGTGTAGTGATTACCGACGAGTAACCAACTCTCGGTCTCCTTTTTACCGACTATATAACATTTTTATCTCATAACATATAAACCATAATGCATCTTTATTCATGTTGATTTGGTATTTTTACATCATGTATAAGGAACTGTATGTAAGATGTGCTCACTATAAATATCAGTCCCATACATACCTTTGTCACATTAAGTAGAGTTACCAATGTCACCCGATCCAGTGGATGAGGTTTCACCAACAACATTACTTGACTCAACATTCTCATTAGATGCCTTTCTCCACATAGTGTTCCTTATCTTCATGATATCTGCAATAGTGTGTCCACTCTCAAATACATGATTTTCATCTGGTGCTCAGTCTCTGCAGTCCTTGCTTAATTGTCCAACTTTATGACAGTGCATACATGCCATTCTAGTGCTTGTCTAGCTTCTTGATTGTCCAATCCATCTCTTTCTGTAACAATTTTATGCAATGTATCCATATCTACCACAAGTAGTACAATTAGCCCATGTGTTATAATCCCAGACATAGGAATTACCTTGTCACTTTAGTTGATAAGGCTTTCACTGTGTTTTCTGCTTAGGAGTCCATACTTGTTTCATCTTAGCCTTACACTCTCGTGCAGTGTGTCCATGTTTATTACAAGTATAGCATATTTTCTCCACCGTAGTATTGTTAGCAATATCATTCTATTTAGCTCTACACTCATAAGCTTCATGTCCAAACTTACCACAATAATAACAATATCCATTGAATTTAGGAGTGACAGGAGGCTTACCTTGTGCTTTGCTTCTACACACATTAGATGTATGTCCTGGTTTTCCACAGTGATAACATGTCAACACTTTAGGTTTTTGACTTTGATTGCTGTTGACTTTTTTAGCTTGATGTGATGATTCTCCTTCACCGGTATAGCCTATCCTAGCTCTACTCCCAAATCTTCTTTGATTAAAAAGAAAGTCATCAATTTTCTTTGAACTATCCTCAGCCAATTTCTTCATTTCATTGTGTTGCTGTTGATTTTTCACATCATTTCTCAGTTTCTCATTCTCCTCTCTGAGTCTTGCAACTTCTTTAAGGTTTCTTGACAATTCTCCATTTACTCGGTTTACCTCTTGATTCAAAGTCATCATTTGATTACATACTTGGAAGTGATGATCAGTGAGTCTTTGTATTTCATTTTATTTAGCTTGAAGTTGTTCATTCATCTATCTTCAGTCATTAATAGCTAGATTCCTTTCTTGCTTGGCTTGTCTAGCATTGTTCATAGTCTCAACCATTCTCACCATTTGAGATTCTTGATTGATTTGTAGTACTTTCACTTGATCAAGTAAGTGTTGATTCTTTTCAGACAAATCAGTGATTATACTCTCAAATCCATCAGAGATGCTTCCAGAACTAGATCCAATATGCTCAAACATTTCATCAATGGATTCTTCATGGTAACCGATCTCATTTTGTAGAATAGCTAGGTTCTTCCTTTCAACTAGTAGTTTCTTCAGTCCTTCTCTAGATTTCTTAAACTATTCAACAAACATCTGCATCTATATCTTTTGATTCTCAATAGTCTTATTAAGCTTATATCTCTCCATGACTTAGATCTTTACCCTTCAATGGTTAAATTATTCAACAAGAGAACTACACTCTGATACCAATTGTTGGAATTAGGAGAGATAGGTACTGAGAGGGGAGGGGTGAATCAGTGCCTTAAAAAACTTTACTTGTAAACCTTTTAGATCTATGACTGTAAATAGTGATAACCTTGCAAAATAACTTGTATCTAATTGCATGTATCAATCATCCATTTAACTTGTGAAAGTAAACAATATGAAATCAAAATAGAAATCACATAACATGAGTATTTTGGTAATGCGGTTCAACCCTTGTTAGAAGGTAAAAATTGCGGTGGGGATATGACACCCACAAATTCTTCACTACTACAGATAGAAAAGGTTTGCCTGTTAGGGCTACAAGTTTTGATCACTTCTGGTGACCTTACCCTGTTAGGAGTAACATGTTAGATCAGATAGATCTACCTAGTTATAGGATTTTAACAACACTAATGAAGTGTGCACTCGGTTAAGAGATTTACATAAGACTGTTAAGTCTACTTTGTTAAGAGATTTATCCAAAAACTATGTTACAATTGTTAGAAATCAATAGGCAATTATATGCTAATTAACAACTCAATTGTCTAATACAGATCTATAAAGTACTAAAAAAATATCACCTTTACTATGATGTATCTCTTTTCTGAACTGCTTGGTAGCCTTCTCTGATTCTGCTTAATCTGATATCCTCTGCAATCTACTCTGTTAACTGATAGACTTGAAGTTAGGCAAGTGCTCCAAGTTTCTCCTTGATTCATATATCTGTTCTTGCATCATTTCACATAAAAAATGATATAAACATACATTTATATAGCGATCTTCTTTTGCCACTTTAACAAAATTAGGTTACACAACTTAGTCATAACCCTAAGATCTACGGTGTACAAAAATGACCTAGATCAAACTATTACATAAGATATACATTGCATTTAATGAATATCATAACAATAAATATTCCTCAATCTTGGTAAAACATTTTCTGATTTGTTGTAACCGTTTGCATAGAAGAATGTGCCATTTCAGATTACTATGCCATTTTTTGTGATCCTCGGTAAACACTGTATAAACTACTCAGTGTGTACTGTGATGCTCGGTGTTTACTATCTGTCGATGTCAGTGATGTTGTTGCTCGATAAACTATGTAGTGCTTGGTGTGTAAGCTTTATCAACTAGTCTGTCTTGCTTCTAGTTACCAATTTGCTCAATGTAAGTGACTGATTGATATCTTTGATAACCTTTGATACTAATGACAACCTTGAATGCTTAATAGAGATAACAATGGTAACTAGCCATAAGTTATCTAGCACATATGAGACTCCTCCAGTTGAACAAAGGAAGTACAAATCTATGATTGGAGGTTTGTAATATTTAACTCTTACTAGACTAGATATATCACATGCAGTTGGCATTGTTGCAAGATTTCAAGATGATCCTAAAGAATCACATTATGCAATAGTAAAAAGAATATTCAGATAGATGAATGGTACAATTGATTATGGGTTATGGTATGATAAATCAAATTAATTTACCCTATGTGCATATACAGATGCGGATTGAGGAGGTAGTGTGGATGACAAAAAAAGTACAAGTAGTGGAACATTTTTTTTTGGAGGAAGATTGGTTTCTTGCCTAAGTAAGAAACAAAATTGTATCTCATAGAGCACAACAGAAGCAGAATATGTAGCAACAGCAAATAATTGTAATCAAATAATATGGATGAAACAAATGTTGAAGGATATTGGAATCAAGTTCAATGAGCCTGTTATCATACACTATGATAACACCAGTACAGTAAGTATGTCTAAGAATCATCTGTTACATTCTAAAACAAAACATATAGAGATCAAGAATCATGTTGTAAGAGAGAAAGTTACAGAGAAAGAAGTTAGACTTGAGTATATTAGTACAAAGGAGCAGATTGCAGAGGTATTTACAAAGCCCTTACCCAAAGATACATTTGAGTAATTTGAGAGGTATGCTTGGGGTTATGCCCCAGCTTACTTTTGAGTAGTGATGCAGAAAGTTGCATCGGTCTAGTGGTATATAGCACTATCTTTTTGGACTGTATGCTGATGCTTCCTCTATGGGGGAGTATCTATGTTTTTGAGCTGATTCATGAAGGAATATTTGGTAAAAATGCATCTTCAAACAACGTCTTTGGACATTCAATCTTGTATTGGATTGACATAGTGATGTTTACTCTATCATTGATGTCAATGGGGGAGAAGGATACATGAAAAAAATTTGATGATTGATGAAGATGAATTGAAAAGTGAAGTATTAAGGAGGATACATTTGATGATTGATGAAGAGGATTTTAAAAGATAATGTATAACAATAGAGTTGCACTTTGATATTCTTGGAACTTGGATGTTTTTCATCTATATTGTCATTAATGCCAATGGGGGAGATTGTTAAGGATGAATTCTGAATATGTCCTATGGGGGATTATTCTAGTAGTTTTGTAGTAGTTTCATGTTGCATTCATGACTGTGTTTGTTATTGATGTCAACACATTGATTATATTGGAGATTAGCAGAGAAGCAGACAATGTTTGAATTAGCGCACATGGAGAATTTTAGATTAAGTTATGCGGCACTAAGGACATGTTCCTTATGGTGTCCTAATATCATGATTAATAGAGCGTACAAAAATTCAATTATTTATGTTTGTTATGAGTAATCTAGTGGAAACTATATTTTTGTCAGTTTTTCTAAGAAGTGGCTTGTAATAATCAGATTATATCTCCTAATAGGGATAGATTCTAGACATGCAAAGTTATACAAAGGCTAAAGACATTGTGGAGGTGACCTGGATAAGACAACATAGTCATAGGTCACACGTGTGAATATTTAGTAAGTTTGTGAGCTGACAGTTTTATGTAATTATGTAAATATTATGTAACGTATAATGTTTTGTATTTTGTAATTGGTTAAGCTTAATTGGCCGACTCAATTATGAAATATTGTGCATGGTATAAAGGAAGGATTTTTTTCCTTAATTGATATGAGAGAGAATATATATGTATTAAGAAGTATATGATGCGAAGGTAAAATAATGATTGATGCAAAGTGAGCAGATCTGGTAGTGAGATCTAGTGAAGCATTTGGTGTGGTTTTGGCACAGACCGAGGAGAGAAGACAAGTTGCTGAGATCATTAATTATTGGTATTATTTTGTTTGGATAATACATAGATCAATTAGATAGTACATGTTCAATGATCTTTCCCTCGAAGCTGTTTGGATAGTGGGTCCTTCTGCCTTCCTTAACTCCTAATAGGGTTAGAATCTTTTCATAAGGATTCAAAATCTCCTAACAAGGAATGATATGTACTAAATGTAATTCATAAGACTCCTCATAGATTCCATCCTCTCATAAGGAATTTTCATATTAGTACATCTTTTGTGGGTACCATCCCCACCGGGGTTTATTCTCTGATCAAGAGGTTCCCTAGTTAAAAAATTTGGTGTCATTATGTATGGTTATCTTTCTATGGTTGTTGTTTATGTTGATTACATGCTTTAGATTTAATAAGGTTAATAAAATTTTTTTTTATCAGATAACTGATTCAACCCCCCCCTCTCAGTTATCTTGGTGGACTTTACTTTTTAATAGTAACTACTTGGGTGTTCGGCAACCACTGACTTGCTCGACAATAACTACTGCTCGATACATATACAAATCCAATACATTACTCGGCCTTAGTAGGATGCTCGGTCACAGTGATGGCTGACCAACTCTTCCTTGATAATGACTAAGTATTTGACACTAATAGACAACTTGGAGATCAACAACCTATAATGATACTTGATATATATAATATAATGGTATGTGGTACAATCTATGAATTTGTGCGATGTGGTGGATAATTCCATTTATATGATGTTTTGGGAGTAAATTGGTATGTTTGTATACTTGCTCTATTTTCAACTAACTTGCATCTTCAAAGAAGGAATTATAAAATATAGTTTTCATAGTTATCTTTGCTATAATGGCGAAGAAGGAGTCAAAGGCGATGGTCGATGATATTCTTCTCACCAAGAGGACCATGCCTTTCTACTTCTACATGTGCAAAGATAGAGGCTTTATGAATTGATAGTGGTCATCACTTGTGTGACAACCTTGTTTCTATAAAACTGCATAATCCATGATTGAATGTTTAATTTCTACTTGGAATCCATGTTTGTTTCTATTAAGTAGTTCTATTTTTAGAATAAGTCATAACTTAATAAAGAATGACACGTTTGTAATAAAGTTTTAATGACATTTATAATCAAGATACTTCTAAGATTTTCCTATAAAATCCAAGAATGTCTCAAGGGTGTTGATTCACATGTTCTTAGATCTTTTCTTATATTACAGTCATTAATGTAGATTGGTTTTATTGTAATTTCTAGTACTATTAATGCAATTGGATGGTTATCTTTCGTAGAGTTTAAGTTCAGAATTGGGTTTAGATTAGGAATCCTCAAGCAAGAGCCACTTGAGGTGAAATAATCCTCTGGTTAGAGTAGACTAATTAGTAGTTTTATTTATTACAATTTTACATAGTGGTAATTGTTAGATTAGGTGAAATACTAATCTCCCAAGAACACCTGCATGCATAACCCTGTCACATGGAAGAAGCAAAGAACAGAAGCAAGAAAAATCTATGGAGGCCAAAAAGCCAGAGACATCTTATGGACATGTAAAGAGAAATTTCTATTCCAAGATTATCTCTATTATGATCCAATAAGTGAATGAATGAAATACAAAGAGGGAATCCTTATAAAAGGATACCAAAACCCTAAAGAATAATGAGATGCCTAAGTCTAACTTAAGTGTAGAGAATAATAGACTAATAATTAAATAAATTAATTATTAGCTATAATATGACTACTCTAACACCCCCCCTTAAGTGTAACTTAGGGAGAAGCTAAACAACTAAGGACTAAAAGATGCATGAAAACAAAAATGCATGAAAGAGCTATGGGTCCCGGCAACAAGGCCTGATCAGGTACCCAAGTACAATAAAATAAACTAGATGAAGGAAACAAAGCCTCCAATCTAGGGAATGTCCCAAAGAAAGGAACAAGAAAGAGCATGAAGCATCTCCGAAGCATGAAGCTGCAAACACTGTCAGAAGAATACTGCTGGAACCCCCACTGAAATAGTGCATGATCAGGTAGAGAAGACAAAGTCTGAAGAGCTGATCAATCAAAGAGGTGACCTCCAAAATAGGAATGAATGAGTGTCTATATAGTAGATGAACCATCTCACTGAAATGCATAGGTGCCTAGCCACTGCATCCGCCTAGCTAGTACATAGGAATAAAAACTGAATACGTAGATCACTCAACCAAACCAAGGAAGCAATAGAGCCAACAGGTGAACCCCCCCATAATGCTGAATGGGGTGACAGGAACACTGAAATGCAATGCCAGAAACATCTGCAAGAAGAAGAATCAGGAACACCAACAGTGCAACAGAAGTACAAGCACAGGATAAAGGGCAGTGTCATAGACACACAACATGGGCTAATGTCATGGAAGGTACACTCACTTGACAAAGGTGGATGAGCACAAAAGGCAAAACATCATAACCCCCCATGGCACTTTATAACTGAGTGCGAGTACAAACAAACACAAGGTGTACAAGATCCCAGATATGCAAAAGTAGGCACTTTATCTCAGTGCGTTTATAGAAAAAAGAATGCAATAGTGGAGATATATACAATACTCAAAAGAAGAAGGAAAGAAGAACAGTGAGAATAGAAGCAGAAGTCATCCCAAGAATGGAGATCTGTGGACCTGTAAAAGCCAAGTAGTCCATCTAAGTGCAGAAAAGAAAAACTCAATGGAGGAAGAACCTGGTATAGAATCTGGAAATAAGACCTCTGAAACTGAAAAGTACACTGAACAAGCTTTCCGAAAATACCAAGTTTGCTGAAAACTGATCCCGAATGTGAGAGATATAGTGTCCGGAATGCAAAAAGTACCCGTGACTTTGACTGGAAAAAAACCCCTGCAAACGGAAAAATCAAACAACCAAACTAAAAAAAACAGAACGGTCTCAGAACCAGCTTTCCGTCGATATCTCGTTTGGCAAAAAACACCATCGTATGCTCAAGTTACGGCAAAAACAGTGATAGGTGCTCTGGCAGGCACCTAAAAAAGAAAACCTCTGAATTCAACAGCCTGGTGCGAAAAATGGAAGAAGAATCTGGAAAAAAGCTCTGCGTATAAAATGACCGTCTCGGAATCATCTTTCTGATGATGTCTCGTTCGCCCACTAACTCCTCCGTATGAGCAAGTTATGCCAAAAAAAGCATCAGGTGCTCCAGGAAGGCAAAAAAGTAGTCCTGCCTTCGAAGGCATGGTATGAAAAACGAGGCAAAAAACTCAAAAAGAAACCTCCATAATTGCGTTCATCTCGGAAAGAGCTTTCCGATGATATAAAAAACTCCCAAATACGCCTCCAGATGAAGAAGTTATGGCCCTGGAGGCCCAGCTTGCACAAGCGGGCTTAGAAAACAAGCCATGCAAAAAAAATTGCAAAATAAAAAAGGTAACCCCATAAAAAATGCCGGCGGGTAAGGCGGGACCCGCGGCGGTCACCGCAGTGAAGGGCGGTGACACCGCGGGTAACCGCTGGTGGTCACCGCAGTCACCGGCGGTGACACTGCGGCGCCGGTGGTGCCTGCGGGAAGCGGCCGGGGCCGGTGGTGGGTTGGGAGGAGGCGGGAAGCGGTGGCGGGTGGGCGGTGCGGGGGCCGCAGCGCCTCTGCGCTTTTTAAATTTTTTTTTTGATATGCGTGCAGACTGTACGGCCCGCCTCGGGATGCGTGCAGTCCTGAGGCTAAAATTTTTTGCCTCTGATGCCACTGTGTCCAAAATGGATAAGTTTTATATGGATTTAGGGGTTCTTGGGCCTTCCGGACACAATGGAGGTGTCCATTTTTGCCCAAGGTGAGCCAAATTTTGGCTCCCCCCAGATCCACAAAAAAAACTTCTGAAACCCTTGAAAACCTCCTGCTTCTGAAACACTTCAACAAAACACGAACAACGAGCAGCAAGATGGCTCTGATACCATGTTAGATTAGGTGAAATACTAATCTCCCAAGAACACCTGCATGCATAACCCTGTCACATGGAAGAAGCAAAGAACAGAAGCAAGAAAAATCTATGGAGGCCAAAAAGCCAGAGACATCTTATGGACATGTAAAGAGAAATTTCTATTCCAAGATTATCTCTATTATGATCCAATAAGTGAATGAATGAAATACAAAGAGGGAATCCTTATAAAAGGATACCAAAACCCTAAAGAATAATGAGATGCCTAAGTCTAACTTAAGTGTAGAGAATAATAGACTAATAATTAAATAAATTAATTATTAGCTATAATATGACTACTCTAACAGTAATGTGCGTGGTTGATAATTAGTTAATTGAGACATTAGTTTTGTTTACTTTACATTAACTAGTTAAATCAATTAATGATAGATTTAGTTAAGTTTTACTTAGTGATTTTTTTAGTGGCTAATATTTTCCAATTGGCTAATTTTATAAAATTTGAGAGTTTGAATTTGACTAATAATTCAAGATTAATGGCAACCTAAATCACCACATTTTTACAAAATTTTGTTTAAGAAATATTCAAATTGCCAAATAATTTATTTTATTAAAAAATTGAACTCAAATATTTGCCACAATATTCGATATAAGATTAAATTTGATTTGAATAAATTTTATAAGTTACATTGTATAAATCTAAGTTAATTCGCTAATAATATATTATAATAATTAGTTAATGTAGGGTTACATCACCAATATTTAGTTTCTATTATTGATTAAAAATATAATCTAGTGCTCCTCATTATATTCCATAAGGTAAAAAATGTTCCTATTTGATTTTTAATTTTTATGGGGGTTAAATTTTCCTTTAGATTGTTGATCTCAATAGAAATCAATGGACTTCAAAAATTTATGGGTCCCATAAGAATTAAAAAATATTTGTACATTTATCTCACTCAATACAATGAGGGTTATTAGATTATATTTTAGATAAATAGTAGCAACTAAATATTATAGAGTCTATCCCTTGAACCCATCAATTAATTCCACACTTAGCCTAATAATTTCCTATAAGAATTCTATTTTTAAAAATGGAAGTATTCGCAATAGTGACTAATGAATTTCATGTTATCGTTTGAGATTTGCTAATATTTTCTACAAAAAATATGAATAAAAAATAATTGCCAATAAGAATAATTGTTTTTTCAAAAAAATTAGAGATTCACCAATAGAAACTTTTTTTTTCAAGAAAATGAAAGATTTGTCAAGATTTCATATCCTTTTTTAGAGGGGAGTTTCTTAAATTTATACCTGGTATGTAACATGCATTTCATTAATAGTTAGATTGTTGTCAACTCATTGGTCTATCCACCCACAACCATACCTATGTAGTCAAACCCGCAGACATTGTTGTATGACTGGAACCGGTGTTAGATTTCCCTTATTATTGTTTCTTCCTTTACACATTGTTAAGATTTTATACATTAAAGTAAGAGCTATAAATACTCTTTCGCATACAGTGTCAGTGTCATCCAATTATATATATGCTTGGTCGATAATTAAATGAGTTTCCCTTAGGATGAAAGGTTCCTTAATTGGAGACTAGTTGCCTCATTAGGAGTGTGCATAGAGTTGTCTACGCCAACTAATTATCCATAATGGAGACCAGTCACATTGAATATGGGCCAATGTCATATTATGACTCAAAAATGATGTGTTAATGTAAAATTGCATTTTAGGTGCTTTAGGCATCATTTTTTTCAACGCAATGCCAAATTAGATTAGAAATAGATATGAAAGGACAAGATTTGATAATAGCTTTACCAATAATTGAGAACAATGAGCAAAGGAAAAGGTAGCTTGATACTTGATCATAAATTTTCCAGCATACATGTCATGACAAATTACAGTGCCAACAACTAACATTTAGAAAAGAGAAAAAAGGGACTCAATTTAATCACATGTGTAATACCAAACCTCTTGTTTGCCCATTGTCCATCTTATAGATAGATTACCACATTTATTTGATTCCATCTTAAACATGTATTGAAATACCCCCACAAGGCAATAATCGTTAGAATCTAGACCAAAATTCATTACCAAAGAATTTAGATATTTCAATAACATTATAAAAACTGTAATATTAAGACATTATTAATGTGATTTAAGATTCTAAATACATTGAATATGGGCCAGTATGGTATTATGATTCGACAATGATGTGTGAATTTAAAATTGTGTTTGGGTGGGATAAGCATCATTGTTTTCTACACAATACAAAATTAGATTGGAAAGTGATATGAAATGACAACAAATATTGTAAATTGCTTTACTAGTAATTGAGAACAAGCAAAGGAAAAGATAGCATTTCTTGAAAACATACCATTGTCATGCTATTTAATAATTATTTATATACTTAATCATAAATTCACCAAGACGCATGTCATGTGCAATTATAGTAGAAGCAACTAACACTTTGAAATGGAAAAAAGAACTCAATTTATTGCACATGTAAGACCAAGATTCTTTTTCTTATTGTCCATCTCATAGATAAATGACAATATTTATTTGATGTCATCTCAACCAAATTGAAATCCCTACACAAGACAAAGAATACAAAAAAAGACCACAATTCAAGACAAAGACTACAAAAAGAGACCACAATTCATTACCAAAGAAGAGATTGTTGGAATCATTTGTCATTGCACCAAAAACTCAAACTCTCAATGCCTGATACAAATGTCAGATTTAACCTGACCCATGGGAGGTAGTTAAGCCATGTCACAAATCTCCAAGGAGGTTTTGACCACCAAGTCAACAATCTCCCCCTCGACACTAATTGAGCCTTCAACACCCATTGAAGGGAGACTCGAACCTGTGACCCAAGGCTCTGATACCAATTGTTGGAATCATTTGTTGTTGCACCAAAAGTTCCAACTATCAATGCTCGATACAATTGTCAGATTTAACCTGACCCACAGGAGGCGGTTAAGCCATGTCACGAATCTCCAAGGAGGTGCTGACCACCAAGTCAACAATCTCCCCCTTGGCACTGTCTGAGCCTTCAGCACCCACTGAAGGGAGACTTGAACCCATGACCCAAGGCTCTGATATCAAGTATTGAAATCATTTGACATTGCACCAAAAGCTCAAAATCTCAATGCCCGATACAAATGCTAGATTTAACTTGAACCATAGGAGACGGTTAAGCCATGTTACGAATCTCCAAGGAGGTGCTGACCACCAAGTCAACAAAAATCTCTTAATACCATTATAAAATTTGTAAATTATAAATATTAACAACCCTTAGCATTAATATTAAAGAAGACCCATGCATCTCACATGTATAAGCCATTATATGCTTGTGTTAGGTAGATGAAATGAAAGTGGCAAGTCCCCACAATTCGACCATAAAAGAAACATTTTTTCCATGTGACACAAGCAATATAAATCATGAAACCTACCATATTCAACTCCCATAAACAAAAGACATCAAAGCTTGGAAAATCTTTGATGAACATCTCACATAATGTATTTTGTGTGTAACATCCCATAAAATAAAATTAATGGAAGAGGGATTCGTCCTCATCAATACATGGGCTTAGGCTGTCACTGTCTGTAATGGACTTTGTGATCAACACGCCACATATTTACTTTGGGTTTCGGGCAACTGTTTGGTTTCTGCGCATTCTCCCTCCCCAACTCTCTCTCTCAACGTGCATTTGTCCTCTGTTAAGCATTTCAAGTTGTTCCGCCCATTGTTGTCCGGCAACATCCCTCGCACTCCCATTCCTCTTGTTCAACAACATTATTTTGGGATTGAAATGCTGTTTGAAATCATAGTCAGCCCTGAGCATGGGATCAGACAGAGTCTCATAGGCTTCCTGCACTAAAAGAAATATCTTGCTTGATTCCTCTCTTTCACCAGGTGGGCAAACATCTGGATGGTAAACTCTCACCTTTTCTCTATAAGCTTTCTTCAATTCACCCAATTCCACACTCTGAGACACAGACAACACATCATACAATGTCATGGCCCCCTCCATTGTATTGCTCACAGCTCTCATTGTAAGCTTTGCCCTTTGCAGCTTTGTCCTCCTTAATGAATAACTTGTGGGTTTTGCAGAGAGGGAATTGCTGCGTGAGTGAACACAAACATGGAGATCTGGTAAGGAGTGAGTATGAAACGATATCTTGGCCATATTTTGGGTGATGAAGATAAGAACTCAAATATTACAAGCCTAACTTGATTAGAGGAAGCCAACTACTGCCCATACAGGCAACAAGGATTGCACCCTTATATAACTCACAAATTTGCACTCTTTAGTGAAATGAAACACGACATTTACATATCTATTCAAATCTTCATCTCGATACAATCAATAGAATCTCTTCTTTTTCTTGACATTTTTCATACATCGTTTGTTTCAGCTCACTGTCTTTTCCTGTGCTGTTCGACTCCCGTCGATATATTCAAGAAACGTGAGGGTGATTAGCCATATGGACAACTTTCTTTGTTGTTTTGGATAATCCATGCCCGTTAGTTCTGGAATCAATGTATCAATACAACCAGATTATATACCTTTGTTGATATTGTGAATGAGTGATCTTTCCATATAATCCAACCATACATAGCTTCTGATACCATTTTAAATTTGTAGTTTTCTTCCCTCGATTAAGCCGACTTCCTCAACACATAACACAATGTGTTGCTTTACTCAATTTTTCACCTCTCAGGTTCAAAATATTTAACATTACTAGTACTAGCAATTAAGGGCTTTTGATAGGAGTTTTGATTTTCAAGAAAGTGATATGTTTTGTATAATTTGAAAAGTAGATCATTAATGATAAGTAGAAGGAATTATGGATCATTAATTAAGTCAACTTAAACAAAGATATATTCTTTAAATATTATTGAATAAAGAAAATTACCAATAGAAATATAATGTGTATTATGAAGATTTTCATACCTAAATTTGTTAAAGAACAACCTTTAAAATTTTGATCACGAGATTATGTGAAATATTTTTTTATAAAGTATTTAGTGGTTGTCTAGAGATTTTAGTTAATTGTGAATATTATTAAAATATTCATAAAATATTACATAATATAATTATTATGTGTCTATATTTTTATATTTTGTTAATTGAATAGTTTGTTGCCTAAAAGTTTTAATTATTAATAGATATTTTGAGGTCCTCTCAACAATTAAAGCAGACATATACACTTCAAATATAATATATTTTTGTATATCTATGTCTAGATAAGTTGATTCTTGTCTGTTAGAACAAAAAAAAAGAATCTTTTTGATTTTCCTTTCATTCTAGATTGAGCTATTTTTATGTACTTTTTATATATTTTTTCAGTACCAAAGATTCTTTAAATCTAAAAAATAATTTTTTTTCTTCAATCAAAGAGATTACTATTTTCATATTTTATGAATACTAAAAATTATTTAAATTTGATGTCCCCAATCATCATCTTTTAATAGATAAGAAAATATTATAATATTGACCAATTAATATTTAATCTTTATTAACAAATTATCATTAAAGAATGTGACTTTGCTTGCTATTATTGAACATGTTCAATATATTGATCGAAATGGAAAATGAAAGCAAAAGTAGAAATAAAAAATTCTAACACATGCACAAACATAAAAAATATGTATATTGATAGTTTATGAAACCCTTTCAGTTTAAAAAAAATATTTTAATCTTGTAATTGATATTGGTAGTGCTAGTGATGAGAAATGACAAAATACAAAGATAAGTTTTGCTACATAAAGATTACCCCAAAAACGTAAAAAACAAAAGCTTTTAATAATAAGTCATTTGTGCAATACAAATTCTTACTACATGCTATGATACAACACAAGATGAATCTGCTTGAAGATACTCAAAAATTTAAGGCCTCGGACATAAGGAAGGAACATGAAAAATCACACCCTTGCACATGCAACAATAAGCATTGTGACATGATTTTGCAATGGTGCATTTGAAGCTCACTATAACTCATGTACAAGGCAAGCATTACCCACAAGCATGGGGGAAGTTTGGTATGGTTGAACTTGCAACCTCATAATTAATGCTATTTTTTGAAGCATCTTCTTTACATTTTGAGAGTCTTTGGTTCTATTTTCTGTAAATGCACGAGGGAAACTTCACACAGTACAAAATTATTATAAAATCTATGAAGTTAAATAGTAATTGAAAGAATTTGAGTAGTTTTGAAATGAAATTGAAATAACTTTAGACAATTCTTATCAAAATAACTATTTACTCTTCTTTTACTTATCGTGATGAAGACCATCATCAGTGTGATTGAAATTTGGGTTTAAGAAAAACTTAAAATAAATATTTCTAGATTCATACCAACTCATTTGTATCAGCTTCAAAATTTTCAAAAGAATGCAAACTAAATCACATAAACTATAAAAAATCATATAAATTATAATTATAATATTTTTACTAGGCAAGGAAGAGTATTGGTAGCTGTAAACATGAGAAAGAGACGGAGAAAAAAGATTGTGATTTTCATCTTCATATTTGTCTCTCTTTTCTTTGACTTCGAGAACCTCCCAAAATAAAGAGTATCCAATTGTAATTTTAAGTTTATATATTCTATGATAGAAGATACTAAAAAAAAATGGGTTTCCAAGAAAAAATAGGGATAAGAATGGAAAAAAAAAAGGTAACTTGCCAAAGTAATGTGAAAAAAAAAGTCAAAGTGATTTCCATAGTCAGAAAACTAAAACCTCCAAGGATGACAATTTTCTGGCAAAAAAATTATATTCAGGGAGCAAAGCTCCCACAAATAGCCTATCGGCTAAATTATGGGAAGAGTTTCACTAATTCTTCATGTTTCAATTATCATTTATTCTTTGTCAATCTTCTAATTCCAAATTTTAAAAAATTAAAATAATGATTACTAAAAGTCTATTAATAAATATACAATGTATCAATAGCTACCACTTGTATTCTCATAGTAAGAATTTTTCAACAATTTCTGGAACATTTGTGCATAACTATTGGCTTTTTTGAGCTTGTTACAGTGCATGGTTATTGGAGCATCTTTAAGTAGGTATCAAACAACACTATGAGAGGACTACTCTTTGACCTTTACACACATAATACATCCCATAGTGTTTTGTTACTTCCAAGAAGTTATAACAATAGCTATAAGCAGTCAAGTCACATACGAAGGCAACAAAAAAAAAGTCATCCAAAGAAGATGTATCATTTAGGATCTCTAGGTTCACAAAGTTAGCTATAATGAATACTCATACATTTCCTCTACACGGTCCATTTCTTTACCTTAATCTACTCTTATGTGCATGTATTTTCACATATTTAGTTCTAATTTTATTTTTATATACAAATGTCTTGATATATATTTTTTCTAAGAATGTGTATATCTATTTTATCAGAAAAAAGTTAAATAAAAAGATATTTTATGTATCAATCTTGAGAAGATAAATATAAAATAAAAATAAAATCTAAAAATTTAGAAAGATAAAAATATGAATGCAACAATAGACACATTTAACATAGATGACATTGTGATTTATCCTACAAAGATTGTTTTAAAAAACAAAAAAAACAAGATAATCGAAGAATTATTTAGTCGCCAACAATATTATTATTACAATTAGAGAATCTAGTCCTTTATCATACTAATTATGTCTAGATTTTTTTAAAGAATAATCTATTGCATTGCCACCAAATCTCTTGCATAACATTAGATATTTTTTGGACACATTATAACACAAATTACATATTGCATCTAATGTCACGTCAAGTTAGACACCCTTTTATTACAAGAACATTACAAATAATACATCAAGATTCACAAATTTTATGACACCCAATTGCAACAACCTCTCACTTATCATTTACCTTGCAAGAGTATTTACTAAGAGTATAATTACCTAATATCTATATTTTTTGATAATACAAGTATCATTAATATTTCCTAAAATCTAGTGATGTATTCAAGGACAAAATGGTGTTTCTTGAGGGAAAAAGTAAAGTTGGAATATGTTACTTGCAAAGATAACATTGGAGATACATTTACAAATCCTTTTCAAAAAGATACTTTTGAGTTTCTTAGGAAAAGGTTAGGGGTGATACCCTCTCCTTCTAGTCTTTAAGGTTCAATCTATACATAAGTAGAAACTCTTTATTGCATTATCTTACAATTTTAATATATTTGCCATCGATGTCAAAGGGGTAGAAAGTGAGTAAGAGGGAGTGTTGGTGCAAGGGGGAGCATAAGATCATTTATTTGAGAAGTTTCCATAAATGGCAAAGGGGGAGATTGTTGATAAAATTATCTTTGATAACATTAAAAATTGAAAGAAAGATACAAATTTATAGGAATCAATAGCAAGGACAAGTTTAAGGCTATAGTGTAACAAACCAAAGAAATAAAGGAGTACTATTTTTTTATTAAGAAAGAAATAAAGTTTAATAAGAATCAATGAAATTATATCAAACTTAGAATCATTGATCCTTTTCAAATACCAAAAAAATTATATGATTTAGCGAAAACTATGTTGGCCTACTCCTTAGTGAATAAAAAGATTAATATTAGTAAATGAAATGAATATACTAATGAATAATGATGGCCCTATGATGTTAAAGTAGTACTATGTTTATTGGAGAAAAAAGATCAAGTAGTTCATTCATTGAAGGTAGGGGCTAGTACATACATAACTATTTGTTGACAATGCGACTTTAAGTAAACAGTCACTTAATGCATTTGTTAATAATATATAATTTATTTATAAGCTAGTAAGTTGAATTTATCCTTAGTTTCCACATTTATTAAAGGATTGCACACAAACATATTTATAGGTAATAGTCATCTCTCTTGAGGAAGGCACATATCTTGAGAAGCATGGTGTCTCTTAAGGTCACATTCCTTGAGAGAAATATGAAGACCTATTTATAGAGAAAATAAAATATGATTGAGATGTGTGTTTCATAGAAAAATAAAAAGAAAAAGAAATATATCATATACACTAGGTTTATGAAGATGATTATTTTTTGACTTATGAGGAGATAGTGAGAAGATTATTCAAAGATTTATGAGGAATTTATAATCATATTATTGTGCCAAACTTATAATCAATGTATAGTGTATTTAAGAAAAGAATTATAGATGATTTAAGAGGAGAACTATAGAAAATTGAAGAAGAGAGTTAAAGAAAAAATGTGAAGACAATTTGAATGAGGGGTTAGTGCCTCTAGCGGATTGGTGCTCACAAAGTGTAAGAGGGGTTCATGCCTAGATAGTAGGTTGGTGTCTACAAAATTTGTAACAAGATGATTAATACAAGCATTTTTTTTTGTGGAACTTTCTACGGAAAGGATTTTCATGTAAATTTTGTTTCAACATTGTTGTGTTGTTAATTATTTTATTTCTCATATGTGCTAATTTAGATTAAACATGTAAGTAATTAAATAAGTTTTAAAAGTTAAAAAGAATATGGTTACAATATTGATTCACCCCTCTTAGTATAATGGTGTGTTCATCATAGTGTACATACATTGTTTGAGCAAAAAACCTCAAAAAACATACTATATAGACACATTAAAATCTCTAAAAACTACCTTAAACATAGTTATTATGATACTAATAATTTATAGAAATAAATATATCCAATATAGCTTCACTTTATTCTTATGGATCATAGATGCTTTGACATGACATTATAGTAATTTTTTAATAGTTGAGATTGAGGAGAATATAATAATATGATTGTTCCCATGATACACACCTTTTATACCAAAATGACAACACAAACATCACAATGTTCTATACTTATTACTAAGAAAGATGATTCCATTTCACACCTTCTAAAATGGAAATAATATTGTCCATAATTTTTTTTTTTGGCAGAGCTAATTTGTTCAAGTTGAATGATAAGTGAAATTGAGTGATGGATGTAGAGTAAAAGGGCTTTGGCATTGATCTAATAGGAAATACTCAATAAAGTGGTTGATTGCCAATTATGAAATTCTTCAAGATTTTCACCTGAAGTATGAATTTACTATTTGATTATATATCATGTAACACCAAGAGAACTTGAAACAAGTTCTTCTAGGTAAAATTTGAAGAAATTAGGCTCGAACATGTCTCATGGGAATTTATAGGTGTCATAGGGGATAACATCACAACTAGGGGATTTATCATTAGCCATAAAAAAAATCTTCATAAACAATCATCAAATTGAGCTTTTAGTTTTAAAGAGTTCACTATGTGGTGGAGAACCTACAAGGTATAAAATTTACACATTATTGAAGGCCTTTCTCGAACAATAAAGAAGGCACTTTCTTCAAAACCCACTATAAATAACATCCAAAAAAATAGATGATATCATGAATCTTCTAGAGAGATTTTATTTCCCTTCTTTACTGTACTTGATTTTTTGAATAGTATAGAAAGCTAAAAGGGATTAAAAAATTATATGGAATATTATCCTCAATTTTGATTCAATACAATTAGGCTTTGATTTGAGCTCTCCAAGCTCTATAATTATTAATAGGTTATTTCAATTGGTGAAGAAAAGTAAAACACAATTGTGAGTAGGAGAGAATATGAGACCATCTCCAACTCAACAATGACATTGGAAAGATTCATAGGGGTGGACTCACATTGACTAATGATGGAACAAAGCCAAATGATAACAATAAATTTTTAAAAAATTAAGTGAATTGTTTGGCGGTGGCATTTCACCACTAAAGCCATCCAAATCCATGAGAATGATGTGATTAAAGATTCTGAATGCATTGTGATGAGCCTAAAAATATGTCTTCTGAAGTTTCTTAGGTTAGTTTTATCTTGTTTTGACAGACTTTATTAAGACCTTTTATGCATAAGCACATGATAATATACCTATAATGATACTTGATATATATAATACAATGGTATGTGGTATAATCTATGAATTTGTGCGATGTGGTGGATAATTTCATTTATATGATGTTTTGGGAGTAAATTGGTATGCTTGTATACTTGCTCTATTTTCAACTAACTTGCAGCTTCAAAGAAGGAATTATGATATATAGTTGCTATAGTTACCTCTACTATAATGGTGAATAAAGAGTCAAAGGCGATAGTCGATGAGATTTCTCTCACCAAAGTGACCACGCCTTACTACTTCTACATGTGCAGAGATAGAGGCTTTGTGAATTGATAATGGTCATCACTTGAGTGACAATCTTGTTTCTATACAATTTTGTGATCCATGATTGAATATTTAATTTCTACTTGAACTCCATGTTTGTATCTCTATTAAGTAGTTCTATTTTTAGAATAAGTCATAACTTAATAAAGAATGACGTGTGTAATAAATTTTTAATGACATTTATGATTGCTACTTCTAAGATTTTCCTACAAAAATCCAAGAAATTATTACGAGTGTTGGTTCAAATGTTCTTAGATCTTTTCTTGTATTACAGTCATTAATGTAGATTATTTTCATTGTAATTTCTAGTACTATTAATGCAAGTGGATGGTCATCTTTAGTAGAGTTTAAGTTCAAAATTGGGGTGAGGTTAGGAATCCTCAAGCAAGAGCCACTTGAGGTGAAGTAATCCTTTGGTTAGAGTAGATTAATTAGTAGTTTCATTTATTATAATTTTTGATAGTGGTAATGTGTGTGGTTGATTATTAGTTAATTTAGACACTCGTTTTATTTAGTTTACATTAACTAGTTAAATCAGTTAATGATAGATTTAGTTAAGTTTTACTCAGTGATTTTTTAGTGGCTAATATTTGCCAATTTTATAATTTTATAAAATTTGAGAGTTTGAATTTGACTAATAGTTCAAGATTTATGGAAACCTAAATCACCATATTTTTACAAAATTTTGTTTAAGAAATATTCAAATCGCCAAATAATTTATTTTATTAAAAATCTAAATTCAAAGGTTTGCCACAATATCTGATATAAGATTACATTTGATTTGCCTAAATTTTATAAGTTATTGTAGAAATCTAAATTGATTCACTAATAATATATTATAATAATTAGTTAACGTAGGATTACATCACCAATATTTAGTTTCTATTATTGATTAAGAATATAATCTAGTGATCCTCATTATATTCCATAAGGTAAAAATGTTCCTATTTGATTTTTAATGTTTATGGGGGTTCAAATTTCCTTTGGATTATTGATCTCAATAGAAATCAGTGGTCTTCAAAAATTTATGTGTCTCATAAGAATTAAAAAATATTAGTACATTTATCTCACTCAATACAATGAGGGTTATTAGATTATATTTTAGATAAATAGTACCAACTAAATATTATAGAATCTATCCCTTGAACCCATCAAAGAATTCCACACTTAGCCCAATAATTTCCTATAATTAGAATTCTATGTTTTTAAATGGAAGTATTCACAATGGTGACCAATGAATTTCTTGTTATTGTTTGAGATTTGCTAATATTTTTTTTTTAAAATATGAATAAAAAGTAATCGCCAATAAGAATATTTTTTTTTCAAAAAAATTTGAGATTCACCAATAAAAACTAATTTTTTTTAAAGAAAATGAAAGATTTGCCAATATTTCGTACCCTTTTTTAGAGGGGAGTTTCTTAAATATATCCCTGATATGTAACATGCATTTCATTAGTAGTTAGATTGTAGTCAACTCATTGGTCTATCCACCCACAACCATACCTGTGTAGTCAAACCCGCAGGCACTATTGTGTGACTAGAACCGGTGTTAGATTTCCCTTATTATTGTTTCTTCTTTTATCGGTGTGGAGACTCGAACCCATGACCCAAGGCTCTGATACCAATTGTTGGAATCATTTGTTGTTGCACCAAAAGCTCAAACTGTCAATGCCCAATACAAAAGACAAATTTAACCCGACCCACAGGAGGTTGTTAATCCATGTCACAAATCTCTAAGGAGGTGTTGACCACCAAGTCAACAATCTCCCCCTTAGCACCGACTAAGTCTTCAACACCCACTGAAGGGAGACTTGAACCTATGACCCAAGGCTCTGATACCAATTGTTGGAATAATTTGTCATTGCATCAAAAGCTCAAACTCTCAATGCTTGATACAAATGTCAGATTTAGTTCCCAACCCACAAGAGGCAGTTAAGCCATGTCACGAATCTCCAAGGGGGTGTTAACCATCAAGTGAACATAGATCTCTTAATGTCATAACCAATTTTTCAAACACTAAAACTATTTTAAATAATTGGTGAATTTTTTTGACTTTTGACTTGGTTGCTTGTATACGACCTAAGTCAATTTATTAAGCTTTGCCAGATATGTTTTTATTTGATGAATAAATTAATAAATATTTGAATTTTATTTTCGTAGGATGATAAATTTAAGTGATTAATGTTTATCATGATAAGAAAGGGTTATCTATGTAATAAAATATCGTTATATTTGATATGATTAAAATGTTCATGATGATTATTCTTCAAGGTAAATTGGTTATGGATTTCTGGAACTAACCTACTGATGTAAGATTTGAGTGTTCTATTTGTGGATAGGACTAAAGACAAGGTTTGGTCGAGGTAGGGGTGTGTGTGTGAATTTTGTACCTAACTGTAGACACAACACTTCATTAAAACATTAGAGGTTAGCAAAAATCAAAATCATGCGATGAAATGAAAATTAAACTAACCAGGTGATTTACTGCCTTCTAATAGATGCGAGTATGTATTCTCAGATTGGACCGAGATTAGTGACCTTGACAACACCTAAACGAAGGATTTGAATGTAAAATCTAGAAATGGAATGAATGCAAATTAATCTATATTTTTGGATTTTCTATGCAATAATATGAAATAAACTGATATGTGTATGCACCCAAAAATGGTTGCCTAGACTTTGGGCCCCATTTATTCAATTTATCAACCCTGAATCAATATTTTCAATAATCAATATTTTCAACATTATCAATTTCTTGATCAAGTCTTAATTTCGATCATATATTGGATTTTTATCCTATGGGCTAATCATTTATCCTAAGTCTTTATTTAATTAAAAGGAATATTTCCTCCCCTTTTGATTAAATAAAAAGCCCCACTTTTCCTCTTATCCTAAGTTGCACAAATAAAACATTATTCTTATTTCACAAAAAGGAAAAAAGTACTTTTTGTCTCACATGAGGCTCAAAAGTCAACACTTCACTCTCATTGGAGGATACTTGTGCACATGGATTGCTCCTCTTTCAACCTCCACCGCTGATTAAGACTTTTGCCTCTTAATCTCCATGGCCCATTCCTTTGCATTTCTTATAAAAGGAGAGCTCTCTCCTTCATTTGCATATCCATCTCTTTCATGCTATTGTTATGTTTCAGGTTTTCTAGGTGCATTTGGAGCTTTTGGAGATCATTGCTACATCAAGATTTTCTTGAATTTCCTCATTGCTTCATAGTTTAGACTTCATTTCTTGCATTATCATAGCATCCATAGCTTCATTTCATAGCTTAGTTTCTTTTATGCAATAGATTAGCTTCACATAGCTTAATAGGAGGAATTTGTAACACTTGTTCTTTCCATTTCATAGCTTAGTTGCATTGCATTTTCATTTCTCTAGACTAGTTTGCATTGCATTTTCATAGTGATTCTTGAGGATATTGGCACTCTTGCCCTTGTCCTCATTTGAATCTCTCATTGTGTGGTTGACTAGCAAGGTCACTAGTTTATAGCTCTAGCTGAGAGCAAGTTTATCATACTCCCTTGCAACTCCATGCATAGAGAGCTATGAGCCACTTTGTGAGGCCTCATTCTTGAGCAACCTTGCATGTAATGGTTCATAGAAGTGCACCATTTTAGTGTGTACAATATGAATCTATTCTAGATGAAAAAATGATATGCAAAATAATCTACAATGATATGCTAAATATGAATGATCTCACAAAAGTTATGGATTTGCAAAGAAGCTTCAATTCTTCAAATGTCAATTCGCCATCATAAGTTTGCAAATTATGAGATATCAGATTGAAGAGCTGAGCCTTGGTTTTATAGAAATCCAGGGCTTTGGGGATGCATGGAAAAAGCCATAAATTACTCTTGATAAACTTAGGTTGATTTTTGAATTAACAAGAAATTAAGAATAAATAATTCATAAAATCATGCAAAAGCAGTTTTTATCTCAAAATAGAGCGTTAGTTCTCTTTTTCAACTCATCATCAAATGTTGAGTTTTAGAAAGTTTACAAATTGAAATTAGCAATTGTTTTAAAGTTGACTGCTTTTATGATTGTGCATGATTTAATATGAATTAATTTAATAAATAAAGTGATTTATTTTTCACTTAACTAATTTTTAGAAATAAAACAATTGATTTATGGGTTAACCAATTATTAAATCAAACTTTTATTCTAAAATAATATCATTAAATATGACAACTTGCTTTAACTAATTAAATAAGAATTTAATCAATTAATATAGGAATTTTGATTTATTGTCAAATTTAAATAATAATAATTAGGAATAAATATAATTAAATTCAATTAAATAATTAAGTGGCAGTATTAAATCTAATTAATTAAATATTCAGAATATTCAATTAATCAAACTTTAGGATAAATAGGATTTATCGCCAAATAACTATTAAATTAAAGATAATTATGATGATTAGGAATATTACTAGGAATATTCCCCTGATGCAGAATTAAGGATAATCAATTAGGATTCGATGATGTTTAGATGTGCCTTAGGTTAAGACTTTGATGTCGATTTTGTTCGATGTGTTGATATAAGAGGTTAATGAACTTATAGCCCATTTTTGGGGTATTACATTTTGCCCCTCTTTGAATTGTTGTGCAAAGCACAGTGGTTCAAAGACAGTCTGTGTATGATATTGAAACTGATGTTTGAAATTGATATTGATATGAAATAGAAACTGATTGAAATTGATATGAAGATAATAGGTCCTGAATGACCAAAGATAGTGTTAATTATAACAGCAAATGAACTGATGATTGTGAAAAAGTGTCAAAATGCCTGATTCTGAACCTTATGATTGTGAAGAAGTGAGTGACCGATTCCAGACCCGATTGTCGATAAGAATCACATTGGTATCACATCTGAACCCTTCAGTTTCTGAAGAACCAAGGAAATAACACAATTGAACTGATAGTTGCAAAAACTAATACAATTTACAAAATTAAGAGAATACCATATTGATATGGATCTCGATGAATCTGATATGCCCTGAGTGATGTTTGATTTGGCCCGAGCGATGAGGTCTTTTGATGAATCAACAACTAGACGTGGTTGTTGTCTTGATTACTGAGGAAAGATATGATTTCAAATTTAGATTACAAACTTTGAACGATGTGCAATACCATGCCCCCTTCGGGATAAAAATTGAAATCTGACAAGAAAAGTCAGTGTGGAAGAGTTCGGAAGCATGTTAATTGATTTGAGAAGTGGTTGTACATGTCAGAGAATGTGTTCTGCATCATTTTAGAGGTCTAGAAGACCAAGTTTGACTAGGTTAAACCATGAGTTGACCATAGTTGACCAAGTTGAAATTTTGATAGTTTGATGTAAGATAATCAGTTAAGTTGAATACTGGATTTCTTTGATGATTGAAGGTTGATTATGCAAGTAGTGAATAATATAAATGATCTTAGATTTCAATTTTGATCCCGAAAAAGGATTCTACTTACTATTTCGTTGGAGGAACCTTCATGTGAGATTCAACTCTTATGTTTTTAGCATTTTTGAAGAATTGTTTAAGCATTGAAGTTTAATTCAATAACTTGTGAGATCATGCAAACATGCAAAAATGGAGAGAGACATGCAATATGAAATGCAACCTAAGACCTAGGACCTAGTCACTGATCATGTGGCAGTTGATTTCATCATTGAATTTTTAGGTAACCGGATAAATCAATACAATGCCCACTAGTTATGAAACCATAGACATATGAATATCGATTTGTATGCGAAAGAATCAATACAACACCCACTGGTTAGGCAACTATGGACATATGAATATTGATTTGTATTTTCAAAATGTCGGATTAGATATAAGCACCAAGGCACAAACGCCAGGATGACCTGAATATCATGTCCATTTTGATAAAGCAATTTGTATAAGCATCAAAACATAAATGTTGTGATGACTTGAATATGCCTTGCATTACAAACACATCAAGCAATCAAGAGGTCATTCGAAATCCCATGTGAATTACCCATAGTGACCCTTTATCGTTCACATCCTTAGGTAAGATCACGTTTCACAATAGGAGAAAGAACTCACTCAAAAAGACAATAGTTAGATCAAACTTCCTTGAATTTTTTGGGTATCAATGGTTGAGGTACACATGGCCATCCAATTCGAGATAGAGGCTCTTATAGTTGGACACCATTTCAATCCATAATTTCCAAAGTTGTTAGATTTTCACATACAAGAAGAAGACAAAGAAAAGATTATGCCCCTAGTCATCACTCTCTAAATCCTATAAAGGACATCATCGAAGAGCTCAAAGAGACACAATATGCAAAAATCTCAATGCTAATCAGTAAGCATACAAGGAGATAAAAGCATGAAAAAGCGCAGATTGTTTTCAGTTTGTGTTTGATGTTTGATTGCATTGTTGTAGATGCAAAATCCTTTCTGGAGACAAGACTGACTGACTGACTCAGATGAAGCTTCAAAGGACTCTGACTGGATATGACACATCTAAGATGCATTGGAGGCCATAGGATATGACATTGATTACCCCCAAGTTTTAACATTGATAGGATATAGACACTTGAGCTGATTGGTGTATAAACCGACTTATTGAAAATAAGAATGCAGAAACAAACCAGGAGATATGTACAAACTGAAGCAAGACTGAAAGCTGGGAAAGACCAAGATTGCACTGATAGATGGAGCATTTTGAAACAAGTGGCACCCGTTTGCTGGGTTTTCACCATCTTGGCAGAGATTCTATTTTTGCTACCAAGGTGCCTGTTTCTAGGTTTTCACCAAGGCACTTTTTTCTTTTTCTCATTTTTTTTGTATTTTTAATTTTTTTAATTTTTTTGATATATTTTTGATATTTTTCAATTTTTTTTGTGAATCATCAAGGCACCTATTGCTAGGTTTTCACCAAGATCTTCATTTTTTCAGGACTTTTTCAGATTTTTAAGATTTTTTCAAGACATTTTACCATACATTGAATGCCTTAGGTGTAGAATTTTTTTAGATGGAGAACGTTGATTGGTTCTTGGAGCTGTTCTCCTTCAGTCGTTGAGAGTTGATAGGCACCAGAGCCAAAAGTAGCAGTGATAACAAAGGGACCCAGCCAGTTGGGTTCAAACTTCCCCTTGCGTTCTTGATGTGATTGATTTTTAGGATTCTCTCTCAAGACTAGATCACCAACCTGAAATTTTCTGTGTCTGACTTTCTTGTTGTAGCCTCTAGACATTCTCTTCTGATATACTTTGAGATGATCATACGCTACTTGTCTGTGCTCATCTAGTAGTTCAAGTTCTTGCAACCTACCCACTCTGTAGTCATCATCAATTACTAGACCATGCATTCTGATTCTTAGTGATGGGATTTCAACCTCAATAGGTAGTACTACTTCAGACCCATATAATAAAGCGAAAGGTGTAGCCCTAGTAGGTGTTCTAATACTTGTTTTGTAGGCCCAGAGAGCTAGATTGATCATGAGATGCCAGTCTCTTCCTATTTTATTAACTATACGATGCAAGATTTTCAATAGATTCTTCTTAGAAGCCTCTTCTTGTCCATTCCCTTGAGGATAGTAGATAGAAGACCAATGTTGTGTGATATTGAATTTGGCACATAGATCATCTAGGTCTTTGTTCTTGAATTGTCCATCATTATCTGTGATTATGGAATGAGGTATCCCATATCTGCATATGATATAGTTCAATATGAACATAGATATTTGCTTTCCTGTTGCTTGTGTCAAAGGGACTGCTTCTACCCATTTTGTAAAATAATCTGTAGCTGTGATTATATTGGTATGTCCATTAGAAGAATGAGGATGTATAGCTCCTATAAGATCAAATGCCCATTGGTGAAAAGGCCATTGTGTAGTAAAGGGAATTAGATCTCTCCATGGAGCATGAATTAAGTTGCCATGCACTTGGCATTTTTGACAGTTCTTAGAAAACTTGATAGACTCTTTCTCTATTTCAGGCCAATAGTACCCAACCCTAATAATTTTTTGAGCTAGTATTAAATCATTCGAGTGTGACCCACAAATACCATCATGGACTTCCTCTAACACATGTTGAGACTCTTCCCGTTCTAAACATCTAAGTAGCGTACCATCTAGACCTCATTTGTACAGATCATGACCAATGATGACATATCGGGAGGCATTACAAATAAGGTATCTCTTTTCATGGTGGTTGAAGGTATCAGGAATGATTTGGTCTTGGAGATAGAAAAATAGGTTTTTGTATCTAAATGAATCATGACCAACAACAGTGAAGATCATGCGAGTTTCAGGGGAATCATATGCAGGATAAGATAGTGCTTCCACCAGGAACTCATAGCATAGCTCATGTTCAGGCTGCTGTAATAAAGTAGATAGTGTTGCCATTGCATCGGCAGCCTTATTCTCTGTTCTAGGAATTTTCTCAAATGTGATAGATAGGAAATACTGCTTTAGATCATCTACCATTATCTTGTAAGGAATGAGCTTTTCATCTTTAGTTTGGTACACATCATTGACTTGATGGATAACAAGTTGTGAGTCTCCATGAATGTGTAGTTCTATTACCCTCCACTCAATCACTATTTTCATACCATTCAAGAGGGCTTCATATTTAGCAATATTTTTTGTGAAAGGGAACTTTAATCTGAATGCTTTTGGGATTGAGTATCCTTGAGGAGTTATGAACAATATGCCTGCACCTGATCCATTCTGTGTATAGGATCCATCAAAGAATAACTGTCATTCTCTAGAAGAAAGAGTCATGATAGAGGAATCTGGAAATTCCATTTGCATTGGTGTATTATCAATCATAGGTACATCTGCTAATTGATCAGTAATAAACTATCCTTTTATAGCTTTTCTTTCCACATATTCAATGTCAAATTCACTTAAGAGCATGACCCATTTAGCTAATCTACCTGTGAGGGAAACTTTTCTTAGTAGGTACTTGAGTGGATCAATTTTAGCTACCAAATGTGTGGTATGAGCTAACATGTAGTGTCTCAGTTTCTGTGATGCAAAGATCACAGCTAGAAAAGCCTTCTCAATCATTGAATAGTTCTTCTCATATGCAACCAATGTCCTACTGATATATATATAGTATACATCTCTTTCCTTTTTGTTCTCATCATGTTGTGCAAGTAATGCCCCTAGTGATGTATCTGTAGCGGAGACATATAAGATCAATGGCTTCCCATGAATAGGAGGCATCAAAATAGGAGGATTTGATAAATATTGTTTGATATGGTCAAATTTCTTCTCACATTCTTCATCCCATGCAAAGGTCACACCTTTATGTAATGTTTTTGTAAAAGGTTGTGATATGTCTACTAGCTATGATATAAATCTTTTGATAGATTGAACTCTTCCTTGCAATGTCCTCATTTGACTAATATTCTTTGGAGGTTGCATTTCCATTATAGCCTTTACTTAAGCTGGATCAACTTCAATGCCCTTCTTTGAAACTATGTATCCTAAGAGCTTTCCAAAAGTGACACCAAAAGCACACTTCTTAGGATTTAGTCTGAGACTAAATTTCTCCATTCTATCTAGTATCTTGCTCAAGTCATCTAGATGTGCAGCCCTAAGCATAGATTTTTCCAAAGTATCGTCAACATAATCCTCCATAGTCCTATGCATCATGTCATGAAAAATAGATGTCATGGCTCTCTGATATGTAGCACCATCATTTTTAAGCCCAAATGACATGACATTCCAACATAAGGTACCCCATGCACATGTGAAAGCAGTTTTCTCTTGATCCTTTGGAGCAATTTTTATTTGATTATATCCAGAAAAACCATCCATTAAAGAATACATCTCAAAGCTCGCAGTCATGTCCACTATCATATCAATGTTAGGTAATGGAAAATCATCCTTAGGACATGCTCTATTTACACACTACTACATTTGGGGCCAAATTTTGACGGCTATTTGTCGGATTTGCAACGCTCATTTGTCAGAATTTTGACACATGAGTCCTTTGCCATTTTTGCGTAGAAGATTATGACAGAAGACCTACCTGTTGGTTTACTGACACCTTCTCACGTCAAAAATTTGTAAATGACAACAACTTCAAAATGTCATTTCCTTCGGTTCATCCATCAAAATTCTGATAACAAGACCTATCAAAAATATACAATCTCTGTTGGAACTGACTGTCGAACCATATTCATTTTGATGGTTTAACTGTTGGAATACCAATAGTTAGCATCATATTTTGATAGGTCTACTTGTCGGTGATATGGCCTCATTGTTGAAAGTTCTATCGAAAATGTTCTCTTTATGACACTTAAACTGTCAGAATAGCGACAGTTATGCACTATTCTCTGACAGGTTTTCCTGTCGAATGTATAGCATTACTGTCGCACTAAATGTCAAAAATTATTTTTTTCTGACATTTTTTCTATCGAATGCATAGCACTTCTATCAAAATTAATTATGAATTGTTGAAAAACTGACGGATAGGCACATTAAAATTAACACAGCTCAAGAGACCATCATAGGTTGTCTCTTTCTTCGGTCTATATTATTGACATAATGTTTTACCTTTCATTAGCTCATCAAATCCGAGGATTTGAAAGAATTTAATAGAATATTTTCATGACAACGTATATTATTTAAGTTGACATTGCA
This sequence comes from Chamaecyparis obtusa, assembly GCA_027943335.1. Lineage (NCBI taxonomy): Eukaryota > Viridiplantae > Streptophyta > Pinopsida > Cupressales > Cupressaceae > Chamaecyparis > Chamaecyparis obtusa. The sequence goes on along the minus strand of BSBK01008712.1, from coordinate 1,163,990 downwards.
TGAATTTATCTACTTTGCGCACTTGTAGACTATGAGGATGATGATAAAGAAGCATTGCCATGGGAGGAGATGCTTCTTTATCACCATCTTCATAGTATACAAGTGCGCGAAGTAGATAAATTCATGCAACGTCAACTTAAATAATATACGTTGTCATGAAAATATTCTATTAAATTCTTTCAAATCCCCAGATTTGATGAGCTAATGAAAGGTAAAACATTGTGTCAATAATATAGACTGAAGAAAGGGACAACCTATGATAGTCTCTTGAGCTGTGTTATCTTTAGTCCTAGCTACCTGTCGATCGTCGAGAATAATCACCGCCTTCAATTTATGTACACTGCAGAAATTGATCACAGTCTCGCAAAACATTTTACACTTGTACATCTCATCAATACTGGAGGCCTAAAGTAATTTTATATGATCACTAGCACATTTCGTGCATGGATGAGAAAACACTATCCAAAGTTTCTAGATAACCATTTTTGAGAAGAGGAATGAGTGGAGGCCAAAGAAGGGATAATTGTGAAGGTTTTATAGATGTAGGTTACTGAATCATCATCTCTGTACTGGTACTCAATTTGGCCTCCACTCCATATACGTCTTCTTAGAATCTAAAAACTCTCCATCATTGATTCTCGTCATTTTTTCAGCATATCTGTGGACTGAGACCTTAAATTATTGAGCTTCTCTTTGTTTCAAGAATAGTTTAACATTCTCTACTTAACAGGGCCAACCACATGAAGGTGGAAGCTCACCTAGCACCTCTTAGGAGCCTCTTATGACCTTTTACGACATTTTAAGACCTCTAAGATGTATTCTTAGGGATCGTAAATGGTCATAAAGGGTCATAAGGGGTCCTGGGACACAATAGCTAAGAAACATAAATGTAGACATCATGGTCACAATTTTTTGGAGACACAACATAATTGAGTGGTTTTTTGAGACAGTGCAAAGTAGTGGTTGCTTTGCATCATCTGGGAATAGCACTCAATTATGTTGTGTCTCCAAAAAATTGTGACCATGATGCCTACATTTATGTTTCTTAGATGTTGTGATATGTACATCGCAGTCTATCATTGTTGCAACAATAGAGCCTATATTCCACAACAAAAAGGAAGACATCTTTTTAGCTTGGATCTCGATCCTACCCCAATTGTCAAAGGATCTAGGGCCAGGCTTGAAAGATGTCTTCCCATTATGTCTACAACATTGTGTCCATCCATGATCTCAGGAACATCATCATCTTTCCACTCTTCATTTGCCAAAATATATCGCTTCTTCAAGCTTGCAAAGTAATCTTATTAATAAAAGAACTCTTGCCAACATTAGGGTACCCACAGATCAAAATAGTTGATGTTATTGGTGCTTGTGCTCAAGGATATTGATTCATTGTTTTGAAACGGCCAAATCATTTTTATTTCGGTTGTAGAGAAAAGGAGTGGGAGAAAATGAGCGGGTGAAAGCTGATCGAGAGTGAGAGAAGGCATTGCATTTTGTTTGATCATAAATGCTCTCTGAAATGACCAATCATGTTTTCTACTCAATTCCTTTTGGTGTTTTTATTTCCCATATTCAGTAGATAAAAATCATGGTGATAGCCACTTAGCCATCTTTTTGATGGTCCATGTATTTTACAAAGATACAGGTATGTGGATTTATCATTCAATTGCTTGCAATTATTGGTCAAATGCAAATATTTTGTCACATTGCAAGGGCAAGATATCAGTTTGGTGTTTTTGGTTTATGTTAAAAGTTGATTTGGTAAAATCCTCAAAAAAAACACTACATGTTCTAAAATGTAAAGAAGTTGAATGTTAAATGTAAGATATATATCTCATCCATAGTAATCAAAAGAAAGGACATGAAACTTATAAGGAGATTTACAAAACCAAAAATATAAGCGAATAGGAAACATGGATCGGTACCTTATGAATTGGTTCTTGAGGTGCACAATCTTCATCAATCTCCTCAGAACAAGACCCCTCCTCACAAAAAATGCATTTAACACAAAAAACAAATCTACAAAACTGAACCAATGGCATGTTTAGAACAAAGAAATAAATTGATAATAATATGCTAAAAATTCTATTATGTTTAATACACGTAAAAGGACCAATCCCAAAAATTCTTAAACATACTTTATCTGATATGATAATAACATGCTAATTAAACTGATAAAGGTGTTATCTGCATTTAATCTACCAATTACTAATTACACAAAAAAAAAATTTACAAAACTGAACCAATGGCATGTTCTTTGTATGTGATTTCTTCATCTTTCGAGCCTCTGGCATCATATTCGATCGCAAATTTCAAATGCATTGCATTTTATTTGATCATGAATGCTCTCTAAAATGACCACATTCTACTGGTGTCATGCCCTAGCCCATGCTTTATCTCCATTATTTGATGTTATTGGTGCTTGTGCTCAAGGATATCGATTCACTATTTTCAAATGTTTGGATCATTTTGGTCATGACTTTTCCTCTAGTACACAGTCAGGAAATGTAACTATCTAATGATTATATGTAATGTTGAATGGATTAAATGCTTTATTCTTGGTAGAAGTGAATGGAAGGAATAGTGTTGGTGTTAGGTTTCATTTATTATTGAATTCAATGGTTTCCAAGATGTGTTGAGGAGTTTGCTCCTTGTTTAATGTTAACTATTCCTGCACAATCCACTCATACAATAGTGAAATGCTATGTGATTGAAAATTTCATACAACTGGTCCTTTGGCATGTATTAAATACAATCCAATCACTTATTGAATGCTTTGGAGACTACTGGTTTGACTGTCCATGTGTTACCAGTGACTGAGATTCATTAAAGGATACAAAACCCTTCATTTTGGGGTTATTGTGTGTGGATTCAAATGTAGGTTTGATTTGGTTAATGTTTAGAAGAGATCAATAAAGTATTTAAAGACAATCTTACATGTTTGGAGAGGTTTGAGAGGTACTTATAATGACTGTACCCTCACAAATAGCGGCATAGACTGGTTTTACTAAGTTTCCTTTCTCTATTTTGAGGTTTCCCTTCTCTGCCGCAGGGGTACAATCAGAGGGTTCATTGAAAAAATGATCCTTTGAATGGTTACTATGAATATGAATGATTTGATATAGCATATTGCTCATTTTACTTGAAGTTTGGAATAGCTTGTGCAAGGGTGAAAGTAGTTTTGGTCGTTTTGGTCATGACTATTCCTCTACACAGTTAGAAAATGTAACTGTCTAATGATTATATGTAATGTTGAATGGATTAAATGCTTTATTCTTGGTAGAAGTGAATGGAGTTTCCAAGATGTGTTGAGGATTTTGCTCCTTGTTTAATGTTAACTATTCATGCAAAATCCACTCATACAATAGTGAAGTTACAAAACTAAACCAATGGCATGTTTACAACAAAGAAATAGAATGATAATAATATGCTGAAAATTCTATATATTCTGTTTAATACATGCTAAAGGACCAGTCCCAACAATTCTTAAACATACTAGTTATCTGATATGATCAATTGTTAATAAAGGTCTAATTCTGTAGACTGCTAGCACGAAGGAAGATTTGACCTAGCCAAATTTTCCTTTTACCACACAAAAAAAAAATGTGATAACTATGTCTACTCCAACCTTAATTGTTTAAGAATTCATCATATCAGATAAAGTATGTTTAAGAATTGTTGGGAGTTCTATTAGACCTTTGTTGTAAACATGTCATTGGTTTTCAAATGTTTGGATTCACGTTTGTTGATATTATTGGCATATATGTTTAATGATACCATTTTATATTGCTGTCACTAAAATGATCGCATTCTACTAGTGTCATTCCCTAGCCGGTGCTTTAACTCCATTATTTGATGTTATTAGTGCTTGTGCTCAAGGATATCCATTTTTTTGAAATGTTGACTGTGGTTATCAAATGGACAGCCCGTGAGCTTCTAGCTAGGTGTCATTTGTATTGATAGCTTAGGGCATCAAATGTATTGTATCATTGATAGTTGAGACTTTGTTAAAAGGAAATAGGACAAAGAATGATTCTGATTTAGTTTCTCTATTTTGATCTCTAAGTGGCTTACAACCCTAGAGAAGTACATGCAGATTTACAAATGCAATTGCAGGATACATAGCAGCCGATAATTCACAAGAAATCCATGCATCCAATTTGAATAGAAATTAATACAAAGAAATAGGGTCCTCCAATGGCCCAATCATTCAAACCTTGACTGTCCCCTCAACCAGTGACCCTTCAAAACTAGGTTATCATGCAATCAGTGAATGATCCTTCATTCTCCTGGTCTGCCCTGCATCCAAACATATTGGAAATACACAATACAATGATAAAAAGTCTTTCACAATCCCCCTTCCCTCAAGGGACACTATCAACCATCCCTTCCACATAGCATTTCATTGTTGTATGAGTGGATTGTGTAGGAACAGTTAACATTATACAAGGAGCAAACTCCTCAACACATCTGTGTTGTAAACATGCCACTGGTTCAGTTTTGTAAATTTGTTTTATGTGATAAATGCATTTAAATGGAACATTAAGCATAGTAATAATATGCTTAATCTATTAGTAATTGCAGATTAAATGCCCATAACACCTTTATCAATTTAGCATGTTATTATAAGATACTAAAGAAGACCTACTATTTGTCAGAGAAATCTTCATTGTCCCCCACAATGAAGACAATGAAGATTGACCTCTTGCCCCACAACAAAGAACATTGTAATAAGAATAAGATATAATATAGTGTTAGAATAAACTTTGAACAAAGACATGTAATGCTTAAGTTAATGATCTAAAAAGCTGCAAATATAGGAATTGAAAAAGAAGATAGTGCCAAGAAATATTTTCACAAATATGAAACGTGAGGAAAAGTAATAACATTAACAATGCCAAGATTCACAACATTAAATTTCACCTGCAGATGAGTTTCTGCAATGGGTTTGCCAACATCAAAAATATGTTGAGTTGCATTTGAGCTGTAACTAAGAGTATCATGTGGAACAGACCCTAAACTTTGAAAGCGTTCTCCAACCTGGCAATTCAAAATTCAATCTAGGCAAGCATCAGTAAGTGAAATAAATTATAGACATCAACATCAACATCATCATAATCATTAGAAATAAACTTTAAAGACATATTTTGGATAGTACTATGTTTCTTGAAAGTTTTTGTGATGCTTCTAAACTTTAAAGACATATTTTATGGCTTAATGATAACATAGATTAGTGTTTTGTTTTCTGATGGAATGTTGTTGATCATTCATGGTCTTGAAGAAACTTTTGATTGTTTTGATTCTCAAGTCTTAACGTTGTTTCTCAATGTGATATAGACTGACCACAAGATGGTTCAGTTGGTCCTCTCTTTTTGTTTAATCATTTGTCTTCTTCATGGTGTAAGTGTTCATTAATATTCATTAATGGCGGATGGTGATTCCTTGGTAATAAAGGCATTGATAGCATTCATAATCATATAGCTCTTTACCTGATCTAGTCACATCATCAACATCAAGGTTAGTTAGTCTGGCCTTGGCCTCAACCTCAACCTGCTCATTAACAACGGCCTCTACACTCTCTACAGCTGCAATATAAATTGTTACATTAATCCAAACACCAATTGCAATTAAATTTGTATTACTACATCAATCAATTTAAGATGTTTACTTGTATTACTGTGATGCACATCCTCATTGTCATCAACATGTATAGGTTGTGTACAACAAGAATTGGCAGGCTCCAAAGTTTCTAGATAACCATTTTTGAGAAGAAGAAAAAGTGGAGGCCAAAGAAGGGATAATTGTGAAGGTTTTCTAGATGTAGGTTACTGAATCATCATCTCTTGTTGATATATTTCAGATTCTACTCCGGAATGAACAAACTATAGAGATCTAACATAGCTAAACATAGAATAAAGTAAACAAGAAGGGATAGAAGATACTCGAATATCAACCAAGTATACTCCAATCTATATGCCTCCAATTGTACTAACAAAGGCGCTGAGGAGAACCTGATTAGTACCTTAGTGTTAGTGTATTGAGGAAGAGTCCATTCCTAACAGAGGCTTCCAGCCCTAATCAACTCGCAGTTAACATTGCCAATAATTGTTGGTTGTATGGATTAGATCATAATCTGATCTTTATTCATGCTTAGACTTGTTCTTATCTATTAGCCGAAGCTGCTTATCTTTCACACCAATATATGCTGATCTAAGTTTTCTTAAGGAAGAGAATCAAGGATTTGGGGGAGGGAAGCACGTTATGTTTTTGGTGCTTCTCTCCCTAGAATCCAACACCATATATATATGAATTGAATTATCTTCAAGAGGGTCGACCTGGTCTTATTAAATATATTTAATGTTAAAGCCAAGAGGTTGACCTTGGGCCCTTAACTAATTCAACCAACACATATATATAAATGAAATAATAATCTCCTTATTATTATAAATCAGACAAGGGTATTTATTTGATGAGTTTGATCTTGGCCGAAAGGCTATAATTATTAACACTTTGCATTGGTACTCAATCTGGCCAACCACGTGAAGGTGGAAGCTCATCTGGCCCCTCCTAGGAGCCTCTTATGACCCTTTACGACATTTTAAGACCTCTAAGATGTATTCTTAGGGATCGTAAATGGTTGTAAAGGGTCATAAGGGGTCCTGGGACACAACAACTGAGAAACATAATTGTAGGCATCGTGGTCACAATTTTTTGGAGACAACGTACTTGAGTTGTATACCCAGACGGTGGAGAGCAACTCCTGCACCTCCAATTCCAAGTTGACTACATCTGTTGCTCATGAATACAAGGTCCTCCAATAGATGTATTCAACTTGGAATTGGGGGTGCAGAAGTTGCTCTACACCGCTTGGGTATTCAATTACGTTGTCTCCAAAAGATTGTGACTATGATGCCTACAATTATGATTCTCAGCTATTGTGAAATCTACATTTATGTTTCTCAGTTGTCGTGTTTATTTGCATGTTTTTTTATGTATTTTGGATAGTAACTCTAATTTAATTTGTCTATGGACTAAGACCTTAAATCATGTAATGACGACGCTTAGAACACTAGTATATGCAAATTTCATTATTTAATAATAAAAATCTATTAAAATGTTTATACCTTCTTCCATTTGCTAGTGTAATTCCTCTTTGAGTATCCCCTTTCTCCTTTGCATCCAAAATGAACTCATTCCAATTCCTCACTGGAATAAAGGGAGGACGCTCAAACTTCAACAAGACTTCATACATGCAACATTCGTAAATCAATGTTGCATACAAATCTACGGATGATGCATGTTACGAAGTCACTCTCAAGATTGAAAATGATAGTCAATCCATAGTCAAGGTCAAGGAACAAATGGAACAACCAAGAAAACACTATACGTTAAATCATGTGATTAATAGCAGATTGGGGCTCACTTGAGCCATAAACATGAAGAATTATTCTAAAAAAAGATGTAAACCATATATATGTGTACTTAAGGTGCATCCCACAATAGTGGGTTACACTTTTTGGCTTGAATTGACACTGACCTTCCAATTTTTAGAAAAACTTCAACATTTCGATGCATATTGCCGTTCAATCGTTCAAAATCAAAAAATTATGTAAACTAGAGTCCTTTCGGATTTTTTGTGTAGAATCTAAATATATTTTTTATTTTTATTTTTAAATTAATTTAAATCAAAATTTCTTTCTCCCACAAAAACTAGTATGTTGCTGAAAATGGCATTTTCAAAGAGTTACCAAGACTGCGTAATGCATAACTTTTTTTCTATAAAAGATATCAATGCGATTCTTTTGAATATAGTTTGGTAACATCCATACTGAGGGCATCCAATTGGTTTCAAGACATTATCACATTTTTTGCATATTTTATGTATGCTCAAAGTCGACCAAGCTAGTTTTTTGACCTACTTTCACTGCGTAATGCATAACTTCTTTTGTATATATCGGATTTCAATTTATTTATTTTTGGTAGAAAGAAGACTCTAAGATGAAGGGCACTGATATTTTTCAAAATTTTTATTATATTTTCTACTATTTTCTATTGAACGTCAAAGTCATATGTTTGAATTGGCCAAAAAACCAACATTCGTTTCACGTCAAACAACATACACCTAATGAATTCAAAACTGGTCAAGAGTATAGTCATTAGAAAGCTGACTCAGAGCACTTTTGCATGGACTCAAGGTCATTTTCTGAATGTTTCATTTGACCCTAGCGCTTCAACCCTAAAACTCAAAAATGTGCTATTTTTTGTTGGCTTTTGACAAAAAGTCCTAGAAAGGAAGTTTCGAATGAAACTAGTTTCATTCGAAACTTCTTACTTTCATTCGAAACTAAAAAATGCTAACCCCGGGTTGACATCTGCGTCAACATCTAGGTCAAGAGAGTTTTGAATGAAAGCTAACTGGTTTCGAATGAAAGTTAAATTTAACTTTCATTCGAAACTCATGTCGACCAATTTGGTGTTTTTTCATGATAGCGACGATCGCATATAAATATAAGAGCCATTTTCTCAATATTTTAATTCAGAGCTGCAAAATAATTCATATTTTACATATAAAAAAGACATTTGAAGGTGTATTTTCCTACATTTTGTGATATTTTAGTGGAATAATCATGCAAAAGTGATGGGGATTCAGAAAAGAAGGCAAAATAAGAGTGCTCGACATTACTCACTAGAAACTAAAGAGAGATTACGAAGAGAAGCTCGTGAAAGGTATCATCGTGTGAGACAAGGTGTGACCCTATCTCTCTCTCTCTCTGTGACTATATATCATAATTGATGATTAGGACATATGTTAATGAAGTTCATGTAAGAACATGATATTGTAATTTCTAATTAGACCTAGAATATATTCAATAAAGAGCATGTCTTATTAATAGCTACATATATTAGGACTTGAATAATATGTACATGTATACACTTGTATTAGTCAACTTAATCAGGCCTATTAGAGGTCTATTAGATCTATTAGGGCCTAATTAAGTTAGATAGGCATATTAGTACCGACATAGATGCAACTAGACCTATAACCCAAGTAGCTTAGATGCAATTAGATCAATTGGACCTGGTACCTAATTAGACCTATTACTTGACAAAAGGGCATATTAGACATGTATTAAGACCTAGTCAAACCTATTAGGACATGTATCAAGACCTAAAGACCTATTAAGACCTATTAGACCTATTAGGACCTATTAGAAACCTATTGTGTACCTATTCTAGGACATATTAGATGTACTTATAGTATTATACATCTATTAAGACCTATTAGACCTATTACTTGACCTATTAGAGGTCTATTAGACCTATTAGACATGTGTGTATTAATACCTATCAAACCTATTAGAACATCCATGAATCCCTATTTATCTACCTATTAAGCCCTATTAGACCTATATTAGGACCTACTAGGAACCTATTATACATGTTCTAGGACATATTAGATGTACTTGCAGTATCATATACATGTGTTGAGACCTATTAGACCCACTAGACCTATTAGGACCTATTAGAGGTCTATTAGACCTATTAGACATGTATTAAGATCTATCACACCTATTAGGGCATGTATCAAGACCTAAAGACCTATTATGACCTATTAGACCTATTACCTAACCTATTAGGAAAGTTAGTTTCATTATTCTAGGACATATTATATGTACTTGTATAGTATTATACATGTATTAAGGCCTATTAGACCTATTAGGACCTATTAGAGGCCTATTATCTACCTATTAGATATGTATCAAGACCTATTAGACAGGTATTAGGACAAAAAGACCTATTAGACATGTACTAAGACCTATGAGATCTATTAGGACATGTGTGAAGACCTATTAAGACTTATTAGACCTATTAGGATGCATTAGTAACCTATTATACCCATTATAGGATGTATATTAGATGTACTTACAGTATTGTACATGTATTAATACCTATTAGACCTATTAAGACCTATTAGACCTATTAGGACCTATTAGATGTCTATTAGACCTTTTAGACATGTATTAAGACCTATTAGACATATATTAGGACAAAAAGACCTATTAGACATGTATTAAGACCTATTAGACATATATTAGGACAAAGAGACCTATTAGACATGTATTAAGACCTATGAGACCTATTAGGACATGTATGAGACCTATTAGGACATGTATGAAGACCTATTAAGACATGTATGAGACCTATTAGGACATGTATGAGACCTATTAGGACATGTATGAAGACCTAATAGACATGTATTAAGACCTAGTCAAACCTATTAGGACATGTATCAAGACCTAGTCAGACAAGTATTAAGACCTACTAGATGTCTATTAGACCTTTTAGACATGTATTAAGACCTATTAGATAGATATTAGGACAAAAAGACCTATTAGGACATGTACTTTTATAGTATTATACATGTATTAAGGCCTATTAGACCTATTAGGACCTATTATAGGTCTATTAGACCTATCAGGACCTATTAGGAACTAAACTTACACATGTCTACTTTAATATCTTTAATAGATCTACACATGTCTACTTTAATATCTAGTAAGTATTAAACTTACTAACTGTATCTCCATTTGCAGGAGAAGGGTCATCACAAGCTCAACAAGACCAACCTGTAGAAGCTGGAGAAGGGGCGTCTCAAGCTCAACAAGACCAACCTGTAGATGCTGGGGAGGGGACATCTCAAGCTCAACAAGACCATCCTATAGATGCTATAGAAGGGTCATCACAAGCTCAACAAGAACATCCTTTACAATCTCAAACAAGTACACATAGATCTCTATCTCTCTCTATCTCTCTCTCTCTTTATTTAAGTTACGTACCATTGTCTTGATTTAGTCTAGATTTGAATGATTATAATACACTATGAGCTTATACATAAATAATCACTTGTTCTCCTTAAGATGAGCTATCCTAAGATATTTTTAAATATTTTGTTTGCAGTTGAATTACAAGAAACACATGAAAATGTCAGCCTAGCCCAACAGTTGAAAAGAAAAATTAATCATAAAAGAATTGATCATTTACTTGAAAAGGATGTGAACAAATTGAGAGAGTATGCCAAACAACCCACAAATACTACGAAGAGGACATTGAATAAAAAGTCTAAGGATATAATTGCACAGTTTGAAAATCTTGATACACTTGAGAAAACTCAACTATTATCAATCACACTTCTTAAAGATGAGTTAAAGGAGCCATTGAAACTATTGGGTGTAGATGCAAGTTCAAAAAAGAGAAAATTGGATGACCTAGGAAAAAATGTTGTTGAAAGTGTCAAGGAAGGTTTGCAATCCATTGGGAAAACATCTAGAGTTACAGATAGGTCCATTTCTAGAAGAGTGATATTGACATCAATTTTAAATAAAAACATGTATCATAAAAGATAGATTTCCTCACTTTCATCTCATCTCGGGTATAGTAGGAAGACAATGTCGCATTACTTGAAAAGGAGAAACATTTTGGATGATACTACATTGGAAGGTAATTGGGCACTAATGTGTGGAGCTCCTCACTCTGACAAGATTAACGAAACAGTCAGGAACTTAGTTATAACATTTTGGATTGATCATACTCGTCCTTCATCAAATAGGAGAGATGTCATGAAAAAGAGGACAGGGCCTAAGGAATATTTGCAACACACAAAGCATTGGCTGGACACCACACAACATGAATTGTATCTCTCATGTTGCAATTCAAATCCTAACGTCAAGATTGGACAAATGATGTATATACACATATATACATGTATATATGTTAAAAAATACTAAATACATTAAAAAAATACATAAATATACAAATGTAATACGTATATATACATAAAAAATCAAAAAATACCCACCTAGAAAATGACGATCGATGAATCGGATGCCCCACAGCTGAACCCCACAGCCGAAACATCACTTTCCAAATGATGGAAAGTGGGGTTAAAAACCCCACCAAAACCTAATGCAACAAGGTTTCGAATGAAACCTAGGTTTCATTCGAAACCTTGTTGCATGGAATATTTTATTCCTAGAAAATAGGTTTCGAATGAAACCTAGTTTCATTCGAAACTATGGCATTTTTGGGTTTCATTCAAAACTTTTTAGTTTCATTCGAAAGTATGAAGGCATTTTTTGCCTCCGCCGCGATTCGGGAAGAATTTCTTCCTCCGAAAAAGTGTAACCCACTATTGTGGGTTGACCCGGCAAAGAGAAGTTATGTCATATCCATATTAAAATATTAGTTACAATATGAAAATACTAAACTAACTAATTCCTGAGTTCATCTCTGCATATGGTCGCAAGAAAGATATGTGATTACAATATAGAGAAGGCATCGTAAAAATATAATTTCAGAATTTTCCCTAGCCTGACATGTTTTTCACGCAAATCCTTCATCACGGATAAGTGGAGATGGGTGGATAGATGCAGATGAGTTGTCATCGACCCAACTAAAGTATTCCCAGCCATTATTTCCTTGTGATGCCCAGTCTACATTAGTTCTTATATTATAATGAATAGTATTTACATTAGAAACATTAAATATATACACATCAGCAACCTTTTTTCTATTTGGGCAGCACCAAAATTGTCGTCCAGGGTTGTTCGGTGTTCGTGAAGTCTCAACACACACTGCCCACCACCACATTGATAGTTTGGCACATTGGCAAGAGTCATCGAGCCTATATATCAATAATGCACCGCACCATCGTTACTACATTTATTATTTTTATATGATTATTTTTATATGAAATACACCAAGGAGTACCATCAGAAATATTAACCATTTACAATAATGAAAAGTAAACCTAAATCAAATAGCTCATTTTTTTTATCAGCATGCGTAGTCTCTGTGTATATGAAAAATGAAAGAAATATGAAGCTAAAATAAAATAGTGAACAAAATAGTATTTGATCCACATAGACTGAATGAAATATACCATCAAAAGGTGACAAAATCCTATCACGAAGCACAAACATAGGAAATAAAAAGGGGACAAAAGAAAATAAATAAGAAAAATCATTACGACTATAGAAAAATCATTTATACTACAATAAAAAAAAGAAACATTCTTTGTCAACAATTTTCAAAATCATTAGGACTATAGAAAAATAATTAAGACTATACAAAATCAAATTTTAGAAATGGACAGTTCTGATGCTTTGCCATTACAACAATTGAGAATTCATCATTTGGTATTGTGTACTCCATTTAAGTATGTCAACAATGTTCAAAATCCTGTCACCAAGCATAGACAAGAAATAAGAAAAATCATTAGGACTATAGAAAAATCAAGTTCTATAAATGGACGGTTCTGATATTGCTTTGCCATTACAACAATTGAACATTCATCATTTGGTACTTCTTGGTGCATTCCATTTAAGTTTTTCAGTTGTCGTGTTTATGTGCATGTTCTTTATGTGTTTGGCTTCTCTCCCTCGCAAGGGATGGGTCGATAGGTAATTGATTTGAAAGCATAATGATTTGACAATCTTTTTTCAGGATAGGCATAATCATCCCGCCAACCTTAATTAGCAACATTTGTGATCTATGTCAAGTACTTATAATCAGTATCCCCAAAAAATAGAGACTTATTAGTAAAAGCATGTCCTTTGGTTTACTAGTTTACTTATAATCAGTATGTCCTTTGGTTTACTAGTTTAATTTGGTTTAAGAATGGTTTGTTTCATGTTTGAATGTACCATTGAATGAAGCTTGGCTATATTAAGCACAATCTTAAGACTCGTGACTCTTCAAATTCTCTTGTTTCCTTTAGACCTCCAAACATGTGTACTTTTAGTAGCCCTCCAATAAATGGACTTGTGATGATTTTCACAATAGTACATGTGTAGGAGGACTACTAAAAGTACTACTTAAGAAAATTTGAATGTTCATCACCTGTGCATATAAGAGTTGATCATAGAAGGTATATGCTGTTGGGTAAGCTCCCAATAGCGCTTAGGTAAATATGCATGTTCATCACGTGTGCATATGAAGTGGCTCTAATGGAAGATATAATCACTAAATTCTGCATACTCCTTATTTTTTTCTGCATTAATATTGTCAGACATGGTCTTTCTTGAATGGAATGACTCGTTACTTGTACATTGACTAGAATGTTGGTGGAAGAAGGATGATTTGTTTGCAACCATTTTTTCAACTCTAATTTTCTCAACACAAAGGGACATTTATCATAGCCATAGAAACATGATTATTTTAAAATGAAATACACCAAGGAGTACCATCAAAAATATTGACTATTTACAATCATGAATAGTTAACCTTAATCAAATAGCTCATTTTTTTATCAGCATGTGTACTCTCTATGTATATGAGAAATGAATGAAATATCAAGCTAAAATAAAATAGAGAACAAAAATTCAAATTCAAGGCCTAATTTATCAAGAGCAACAAACATTAGGACGAAAGAAAAATCATTAAGAGTATAGGAAAATCATTAGGACTATAGAAAAATCATTAAGACTAGAAAATCAAGTTCTAGAAAAATCATTAAGAGTACTATAGAAAAATCATTAGGACTGTAGAAAAATCATTAAGACTACAAAATCAAGTTCTAGAAAAATCATTACGACTATAGAAAAATCATTTAGACTATAAAATCAAGTTCTAGAAATGGATGGTTCTGATGCTTTGCCATTACAACAATTGAGCATTCATCATTTGGTACTTCTTGGTGTATTCCATTTAAGTTTTTCAGCTGCCATGTTTATGTGCATGTTCTTTATGTGTTTGGCTTCTCTCCCTCGCAAGGGATATGTCGATAGGTAATTGATTTGAAAGCATAATGATTTGACTGTTCCAAGTAATGTTTTTAATCCTTTCAAGTTTCTCATGATCCTGATGTAAGTTGATTGGATTAAGCAATTTGGGGATCCAATAGGACTTTAGGGGAGTTCAATAAATGTTTTGGAATACTTAGAGGAACTATTAGCATGACTGTTCCTTCATCTACAGGGAGTTAGACTGAATTTGCTAAGTTTTTCCTTTGTTTTGAAGTGTATTTTGTAATCTACTTCCTTTCCATGGACCCAAAGACCTAGGACCCATGGAAAAAGGATACTAACGATGTATTATACAACTCTAATGTTTTTGACTTGCAGAGATTTGAGAAAGTAAAGAGAACACTGGCTATGTTTAATGTTAATTGTTCCTGCACAATCCACTCATACAACAGTGAAATGCTATGTGATTGACAATTTCATACAATTGGTCCTTTGGCGTGTATTAAATAGAATAGAATTTTTAGCATATTATTATCATTCTATTTCTTTGTTGTAAACATGTCATTGGTTCAGTTTTAATCTACTAGTGTCATGCCCTAGCCCATGCTTTATCTCCATTATTTGATGTTATTCACTATTTTGAAATGTTGACTGTGGTTATCAAATGGAAAAAATAGAAAAAAAAAATTGTATATGAATTTTTTTTTACAAAATTGAACCAATGGCATGTTTACAACAAAGAAATAGAATTATAATAATATGCTGAAAATTCTATTATGTTTAATACACACCAAAGGACTAGTTGTATGAAATTGTCAATCACATAGCATTTCACTATTGTATGAGTGGATTGTGCAGGAAAAATTAACATTAAACAAGGAGCAAACTCCTCAACACATCTTGGAAACCATTGAATTCAATAATAAATGAAACCTAACACCAATACTATTCCTTCCATTCACTTCTACCAAGAATTCCAGCACAAGCACAAGCTATTCCAAACTTCAAGTACAAGCTATTCCAAACTTCAAGTAAAATGAGAAATATGCTATATCAAATCATTCATATTCATAGTAACCATTCAAAGGATCATTTTGTCAATGAACCCTTTCACTGTACCCCTGCGGTAGAGAAAGGACACCTCAAAATAGAGAAAGGAAACTTAGTAAAACCAATCTATGCTGCTATTTGTGAGGGTACAGTCATGATAAGTGCCTCTCAAACCTCTCCAAACATGTAAGATTGTCTTTAAATACTTTATTGATATTTTCTAAACATTAACCAAATCAAACCTACATTTGAATCCACACACAATAACCCCAAAATGAAGGGTTTTGTATCCTTTAATGAATCTTAGACACTGGTAACACATGGACAGTCAAACCAGTAGTCTCCAAAGCATTCAATAAGTGACTGGATTGTATTTAATACATGCCAAAGGACCAGTTGTATGAAATTGTCAATCACATAGCATTCCACTATTGTATGAGTGGATTGTGCAGGAACAGTTAACATTAAACAAGGAGCAAACTCCTCAACACATCTTGGAAACCATTGAATTCAATAATAAATGAAACCTAACACCAACACTATTCCTTCCATTCACTTCTACCAAGAATAAAGCATTTAATCCATTCAACATTACATATAATCATTAGACAGTTACATTTTCTGACTATGTAGAGGAACAGTCACGACCAAAATGACCAAAACTACTTTTACCCTTGCACAAGCTATTCCAAACTTCAAGTAAAAAGAGTAATATGCTATATCAAATCATTCATATTCATAGTAACCATTCAAAGGATCATTTTGTCAATGAACCCTCTGACTGTACCCCTACGGTAGAGAAAGGAAACCTCAAAATAGAGAAAGGAAACTTAGTAAAACCAGTCTATGCCACTGTTTGTGAGGGTCCAGTCATGATAAGTGCCTCTTAAACATCTCCAAACATTTAAGAATGTCTTTAAATACTTCATTGATCTCTTCTAAACATTAACGCATGGACAGTCAAACTACTAGTCTTTAAAGCATTCAATAAGTGAATATGAATATTTGAAAACTTTCCTCTCAACTTCCCCAACCACTCCTAATCAGTTAGAGGGATTAGTTGAGTGTTTAGACACTAAAAATTCTTAAACATACTTTATCTGATATGATGAATTATAATATCAACAAACGTGAATCCAAACATTTGAAAATAATGAATCAATATCCTTGAGCACAAGCACCAATAACATTAAATAATGGAGATAAAGCATGGGCTAGGGCACAACACCAGTAGAATGCAGTCATTTCAGTGAGCATTCATGATCAAATAAAATGCAATGCATTTGAAATTTGCGGTTGAATATGATGCCAGAGGCTCGAAAGACATTGTCCGTCAAAGATACCAATCAAAGATGAAGAAATCACATACCTTCTCTCGCGCTCAACTTGCATGAAGGAATATTTGATAGCCAAATCTTCCTTGTACCACATGAAGAACATGCCATTGGTTTGGTTTAGCATGTTATTATCATATCAAATAAAGTATGTTTAAGAATTGTTGGTAAGGATAGGAATAGTGGAGATTCTAAAAATATCCCTCTAACCGATTAGGAGTGGTTGGGGAAGTTGAGAGGAAAGTTTTCAAACATTCATATTCACTTATTGAATGCTTTGGAGACTACTGGTTTGACTAACCATGCGTTACCAGTGACTGAGATTCATTAAAGGATACAAAACCCTTCATTTTGGGTTATTATGTGTGGATTCATCCGCTTTAGCCAGGAAGATCAAGAAGATGGGGTAGGAGGACATTATGGTAGAAGAAGTATTTAAAGAAGCAACAAGAAGCAATAGAAAAGTTTTCAGGAGTTTGGAACCACATTTCAGAATCCATGAATGGTATGGGTAAGGTGACCTTCATTCTTGGCCATGACTTCAATGAAACATTGGATATGGCTGATAAGAAGAAGGGTCACTTGTTGATAGTGTTCCTTGAGGGAAGGGGGATTGTGAAAGACTTGTTATCATTGTATTGTATATTTCCAATATGTTTGGATGCAGGGTAGACCAGGAGAATGAAGGATCACTCACTGATTGCATGATAACCCAGTTTTGAGGGGTCACTAGTTGAGGGGACAGTCAAGGTTCGGATGTTGATAGTAATTCATTGAGGGAAGGGGGATTGTAAAAGACTTGTTATCATTGTATTGTGTATTTCCAATATGTTTGGATGCAGGGTAGACCAGGAGAATGAAGGATCACTCACTAATTGCATGATAACCTAGTTTTGAAGGGTCACTAGTTGAGGGGACAGTCAAGGTCTGGATGTTGATAGTGTTCCTTGAGGGAAGGGGGATTGTGAAAGGCTTGTTATCATTATATTGTGTATTTCCAATATGTTTGGATGCAGGGCAAACTAGGAGAATGAATGATCACTCACTGATTGCATGATAACCTAGTTTTGAAGGATCACTGGAAGAGGGGGGAATGAAGGATCACTCACTGATTGCATGATAACCCCATCAAGAATTCTTTCCTTTAAGTTTCCACAATATCTCAAAATATGATCATTATTATTTACTTTCTTCTATATGCTATTCTTTCTATGGTTTTGTTATCTCAGAAATATATCAAAAACATTGCAGATGTGCATATAAAAGTAAAATATTGTCCTTCAATTGTTCCACATTGAAGCATCTCCTCTTGGGAGTATTCTCTTCATTTGTACAATATCTATCAAAAATGGTTCCCATATTTCTTCAAGATCTATTTTAATCTTTATACTACAATTTTGATTAGATTTGACCAATAGTTGATTTCATTGGTATTTTACAGCATATACTCCTAATGTGAAATGTGGAGAGAAAGAAAGAGACACACTAGGTATGAATTACACGATATACCCATCATCACTTAGCACTTAAATAATAAATTATGGATAGGGAACAAACCCCTAACTTCTAGATGTTTGTTTCATGTTGGCCTCTTATTATATGCAAAGGTAGGCCTGTCTTAGGCTAACAACTGCAATGTAGGGGCCATAAATTATGGATCCCAAAATAGTGCACACTTTTATTAAATTAGGTTCACTATACTACAAGGGAATGGAAACCATGCAATAGTGCCTCATGGGGATGGAAGCAACCCTTCACCAAGAAGATGACTGTGTCTATAACATTTACTAGAGGCAAAGAACATAATTTAGTTCTAGTAATTACTCCTAGAAGATAATGGCACCCACAAAACACTTGGAAAAGATAGCACTCACTATATCTTTTATCACTCTTTTAAAGCTGGGACAATAAATCTCAAAGATTGATCAACGAATTCTTGAACAGAAAGAACCATTGACAGTTATGATTCATGTGTACAATAGCCAACAACCAGTTGTTCCAATCATATTGTCCAATAATTATGTTAGAAAAAGCATCTACAAATCCCTTACACAACCATAATAGATTCAAACCATGAACCGTAAGAACCTAACAATGGGACTAAGAAAGATACAGCCTAAACAAATCTTGATCATATTCCACCCTATTGTAACGCCCAAGAAGTAACTCTATCTTAAAGCTATACATTCCTCTAGATGAAGCTCAAAGGTCAGGTAGCTGAAGCATAGCAATACTAGAATGAATATAGGAATAATTTGATGTACAATCATTTACTATCTTGGTTTGTGGGTTTTCCACATAATATTTTCCCTTTAACCACATTTATAGTTTGAGAAAATCAGAAAAAATTGTTTCAGATTTATATTATCCTTTTGAACTAGCACACTGCCATCAAAATGCATAATCATTGGTCATATCAAGAAAATTCCTATTGATTAGTAGTATATCCTTATAAAAATTTGATGCATGGATTTCTTGTGAATTATCGACTGCTATGTATCCTGCAACTATGAAAGGAATAGTGTTGGTGTTAGGTTTAATTTATTATTGAATTCAATGGTTTCCAAGATGTGTTGAGGAGTTTTCTCCTTGTTTAATGTTAATTGTTCTTGCACAATCCACTCATAAAACAGTGAAATGCTATGTGGAAGGGATGGTTGATAGTGTTCCTTGGGGGAAGGGGGATTGCGAAAGACTTGTTATCATTGTATTGTGTATTTCCAATATGTTTGGATGTAGGGCAGACCAGGAGAATGAAGGATCACTCACTGATTGCATGATAACCCAGTTTTAAAGGGTCATTGGTTGAGGGGACAGTCAAGGTCTGGATGATTGGGCCATTAGAGGACCCTAGTTCTTTGTATTAATTTCTATTCAAATTGGATGCATGGATTTCTTGTGAATTATCAGCTGCTATGTATCCTACAACTGGATCCGTAAATTTGCATATACTTCTCTAGGGTTGTAAGCCACTTAGGGATCAAAATAGAGAAACTAAATAAAAATCATTCTTTGTCCTATTTCCTTTTAACAAAGTCTCAACTATCAATGATACAATACATTTGATGCCCTAAGCTATCAATACAAATGGTGCCTAGCTAGAAGCTCATGGGCTATCCATTTGATAACCACAGTCAACATTTCAAAAAAATGGATATCCTTGAGCACAAGCACCAATAACATCAAATAATGGAGTTAAAAGTATGGGCTAGGGCACGACACCAGTAGAATGCGGTCATTTCAGTGACAACAATATACAATGGCGTCATTAAACACATGCCAGTAATATCAACAAACATGAATCCAAACATTTGAATATAGTGAATCGATATCCTTGAGCACAAGCACCAATAACATCAAATAATAGAGATATAGCACTGGCTAGGGCACGACACCAATAGAATTTGGTCATTTTAGTGACAACAATATACAATGGCATCATTAAACACATATGCCAATAATATCAACAAACGTGAATCCAAACATTTGAATACAGTGAATCAATATCCTTGAGCACAAGCACCAATAACATCAAATAATAGAGATATAGCACTAGCTAGGGCATGACACCAGTTGAATGCAGTCATTTCAGAGAGCAAATCCCTCAACAATAAAATGAAATGCATTCGAATATGATGCCAGAGGCTCGAAAGATGAAGACATCACATACCTTCTCCCGCGCTCAGCTTTCGCTCCTTTTCTCTTGCTCTCCAAACGAAATAAAAATGATGAGGTTGTTTCACTTTTTTTTTAAATGTATACCCCAATTCTGTCGGAGTTCCGATGGTCAATTAAACACCCATCAGAATACTGACATCATCGGGGTCTATTACCAAAAAAAACACCAAATTTGTAAGAAAAAGTTACCCGTTGGAAACTTCTATCGAAATTTGGCCCCAAATGTAGTAGTGACATCTTAAAAGTCTGCGCATACTCTGATTGATTTATCTAGTTTTGAAACAGGTACAATATTAGAGATCCACTCTGCATAGTCAATAACTCGGATGAATCCATCTTTCAGGAGCTTCTCTAATTCAGCTTTTACCAAGAGTGCAACATGAGGATGCATCTTTCTCAACTTTTGTTTAACAGGTTTGACATTTGGAGCTATAGATAAATGATGCATTATAAGATTAGGATCCAATCCTGGCATATCTAAATATTTCCATGCAAAGTTGATCTTCTTCTCTATTAGGAATGTTGTAAATTTTTGCTTCTCTTCTTCTGATAAAGATTGTGCTACATGAATCAACTGTGGTTCCTCTGCTGTCCCTAAATTGATAGATTGAGTGGGCTCAATTAGAACCGGAGATCTATCCTGTAAATGACTCAGAAGGACATCAAATATCTCATCCTTAGGTGCCTTAGAGAGGTTTTCACCTTCGGATATGTCTTTTATTTTTACTTTTGTAGGTTCTGAGACTGTCACAAAGTGGTTTTCACCCTCAGAACTCCTTTTCTTTTTCTTTTTATTCTTATTTTTCTGACTAAGATATTTGATGTCTGACTCCATCATGCTAATGCTCGGTTCACTGATGGAAGTACTCATAGGCTCAACTGCATTGAGGTAGCAAGCAAGGGCATATTCATTCGGGAAGGTATAAATACCATGGCTCAGATTTGTGGAGGTTTGATCAATAAGTTCTGGATATTGGATAGTCAAAGTGGGGAAAGATTGGGAGATAGTGTTTACGGATATGGATCTATCATCATTGGTCCTAACCCAATGCTCGAGTTCAAAGGTGATATTACAACTTAAGACATTCAATTCATGAATAGGCTCAATGTCATTGTGGGAGTCCAATTCAGCCATAGGTGGATCAGACTCGATAGGTTCCTCATTTCGCTCTAGACTTATGTTGGGTTCAGGTGCATATTGGTGAATAACATCAACATGTTTCTCTGTAATAAGCTCATCTTCTTCTGGAATGGCTCCCCATTCATAGTCATTATATTCTTCATCTATGCCTCTAGGAAATATAAGAACATGAGTAAAGTCAGGGTGAATACCCCAAGAAGGGTTACCCTCAGATTCTGATTTGAATTCATACTCATGAGAATCTGTCTCAGAATGACTACCACCTTCCTCTTCTTGATTATTTTCAAGATTAGCTGGTTCTTGTGTTGCAACTATCTCTTGATTGATAGTAGGTTCTTGTGTTTCTACTACATTAATTCTTTTGATTGGATCATCTTTATCATCAATAAGGTCTTTGATCTCCTTAGGCAAATTTTCATAGGGGATGAGTTCTGAGCTGTCTAAATCACTATCTAATGGTTCTATTTTTTCTTTCTTAAGAAGAGGTTCTCCTGGTGTGATTTTCTCTATGACATGGGAACAATTACCTTTGAGGTGGAAGGGTTTCTTTTTAAATCCTAAGCCAACTTTGTCTTTATTTGCTCTACTAGTATGTGGGAGAGGTGCCTCAAGACCTTTTCCTCTAACTCCTAGAGGTCCTTTACCTGAATATCCCATCTTAGCTATTAATTTATCTCCTGGGCCATATGACTTAGAAGGATCTTTTGGTACCACTGAGTTACTAGTTTGAATATCATGGGATTCAGATTCATCTTTTTATAGCCATGCAAGCACAACTTCATCCTCTTCAAATTCTTGCTTGGAGACTTGTTCTGCTACAAAATTCTTTTTATATGCCTCAAGAGGTTCTTTAGATGATGGTTTGGATTATTTCAAAGATTGTCCATAAGACTTAGGTGAGATAGGGAGAGATGTCAAAGATAAGACTGGCTCTATAGTATATTCTCCCATACTATTTTCTTTGATATTAACCTCTTTTGCAAGATCTTCCATTTTAGAAGTGGATGCTTCTTTAGTTGGTTCAATGGAAGATTCTCTATTATTAGGTACAAGCTTATCTACACTTTCCTTCAATGTATTGCAAGTGGTGGATATGTTTTCTATTATAGTGACCTCTACTCCTTCATAAGAAAATTTCAAGCATTGGTGAAATGTAGAAGGAATAGCTTTCATCTCATGTATCCATGGTCTCCCTAGAAGAATGTTGTAAGCCAAAGGTAGATCAAGAACTTGACATATAGTATCTTTGATAACTGGACCTACTTTGATAGGTAAGACAATGGTGCCTTTAGAAGATATTTCTTGTTCATCATAGGCTTTGGTAGTTATTTTATTTCTAGGATCAATAGCCAATTCTGAAAATCCCAATTGTGTGATCAAGCTGTAAGAACAAATGTTTAGGCCAGCGCCTCCATCTATCAACACATGTTTGACCCTACGGTTCTAGATCAAGACTTCTATATGCAAGGGCTGGTTATGTGGGTGACTCAAGGAGTTTTCATCTTCCTCTAAAAAAGATATATACTACGGAGATGTAAGATGTCCAACCATAGTTTGGAACCTGTCTAAATCAAGGTCATCAGGAACATTGGATCTGAGCAAAGCTTTGTCTAGAATGGTTCTGTGAGCTGGAGATATTCGACGCAACTCAAACATGGAGATTTTCACATTAGTGTGTTGGAGTTGTTGAAAAATGCTATAAGATGTTGGCCTTGTATCTTTAGGATTGGAAGATTTAGAAATAGCCTTCTGTTTGGAAGCGGAAGAAAGATTGAAGGGCATCTTAGGGACATTTAATGAATCTGGGATTTGTCCATTCAAATGTGCCTGAGCTTGTGATCGAGTAACTACCTTAGCTAAAGAATGATCTCTATCTCTTCATACAATTGTGATGACATTGCAATGTTTAGAGAGACAAGGTTCAACCATATTGATAACAACATTATTTCCAGGGTAAGCATAATTGACCTTTGCCCCCATATTAGGTTGAGAAGATGAGACTTCTTGACCATGTTTCGGAAATGGTTCTATGAATGCTGTATGATCATTATCGCTCTTATGATGGTCAATGGTGATATCTCTCTTATCAATCAGATCTTGAATAGTATGTTTCAAGCATAAGCAGTTATTAGTTTTGTGACCTTTACCCCGATGGAAATCACAGAATTCATTCTCTCTCCACCATTTTGGTTTAGGCTCAGAATCAGGTGGTCGGATCTCAGGCAAAGAGATGATGTTATTGGCCAAGAGAGTTCTCATAGCTGATTCTAAAGATTCTCCAAGAGGAGTGAACTTTCATTTATTATCAGCGGACCACTTTTTATACTCTGGCTTCTTTTGAGATGATTCAGGCACCTTTTGTTCTGAAGCTTTTATGGCTTGGGTACCAATAGTTAGATTGAAAGTTGGTGCCTTTGATGTGGCACAGATAGTATCAACAACACCATCTGTGACAATGCCTTTATTCTTGTTCCAATTTTTGTTCTTGTCTTTAGAACTGGATCCTGATTCATACTTGTCTTTTTGAAGTGTGATTTCTCCTTTTTTCACAAGTATTTTTTCAATTTTGATTGCATTGTCAACCATTTTATCAAAAGATGTATGATCTTGCATTTGTAAAGGATAATTGATCTTTGGGACAAGATTATTGATGAAGATTTTCAGTTTCTCAGTTTCTGGAATAGGTCTAGCATATAGAGAGAATTTCTTCCTCCATCTCTTGAGAAATGTTAGGAATGGTTCTCCTGGATATTGCTTGAGATTACAGATATCAATCATGGTGACTAGATGTTGAATGTTGTAGGAGTATTGCTGATAGAATAATTTGATCAACTCCTCAAAAGTTTTGATAGTAGAAGGCAATCTAGAGAACCAATGAATGGCTACTCCCCCTAGAGACTGAGGGAAGAGATGCATCAGATAGGTTGGTTCGTGCATGAACTCCATAGATTGTGTACAAAATTCTCTGACATGATCTTGGGGATCCGAACACCTACTGGGGCTACACCTTTTTCTTTAGTTTATGAGTCTGAAGTGGTACTACCTATTGAGGTTGAAATCCCATCACTAAGAATCAGAATGCATGGTCTAGTAACTAATGAAGACTATAGAGTGTCTAGGTTGCAAGAACTTGAATTACTAGATGAGCACAGACAAGTAGTGTATGATCATCTCAGAGTATATCAGAAGAGAATGTCTAGAAGCTACAACAAGAAAGTCAGACACAGAGAATTTCAGGTTGGTGTTCTAGTCTTGAGAGAGGATCCTAAAAATCAATCACATCGAGAATGCAAGGGGAAGTTTGAACCCAATTGGCTGGGTCTCTTTGTAATCACTACTACTTTTGGCTCCAGTGCCTATCAACTCTCAACAACTAAAGGAGAAAAACTTTGAGAACCAATCAATGTTCTCCATCTGAAGAAATTCTATGCCTAAGGTATTCAGTCTATGGTAAAATGTCCTGAAAAAATCTTTAAAATTGGAAAAAGTCCTGAAAAAATGAACATCTTGGTGAAAACCTAGCAATAGGCGCCTTGATGATTCACAAAAAAAATTGAAAAAATGAAAAAAACAAAAAAATGAGAAAAAGAAAAGTGCCTTGGTGAAAACTTGGAAATAGACACCTTGGTAGCAAAAATAGAATCTCTGCCAAGATGGTGAAAACCCGGCAAACGGGTGCCACTTGTTTCAAAATGCTCCATTTATCAGTGCAATCTTAGTCTTTCCCAGCTTTCAGTCTTGCTTTAGTTTGTACATATCTCCCAGTTGGTTTTTCAATAAGTTATTTTGTACACCAATTAGCTCAAGCGTCTGTATCCTATCAATGCTTAACACTTGGGGGCAATCAATGTCATATCCTATGGCCTCCAATGTATCTTAGGCGTATCATATCCAGTCAGAGTCTTTTGAAGCTTCATTTGATTTAGTCAGTCTGTCTTGTCTCTAAAAAGGATTTTGCATCTCCAACAATGCAATCAAACATAAAAAACAAACTGAAAACAATCTGTGCTTTACATGCTTTTATCTCCTTGTATGCTTACTGATTCGCATTGAGATTTTTGCATATTATGTCCTTTCAAGCTCTTCAATGATGTCCTTTACATGATTTAGAGAGTGATGACTGGGGGCATAATCTTTTCTTTGTTTTCTTCTTGTATGTGAAAATCTAACAACTTTGGAAATTCTGGATTGAAATGGTGTCCGTCTGTAAGAGCCTCTATCTCGAATTGGATGGCCATGCGTACCTTGACCATTGATACCTGGAAAATTCAAGGAAGTTTGATCTAACTATTGTTTTTTTGAGTGAGTTCTTTCTCCTACTATGAAACATGATCTTGCCTAAGGATGTGAATGATAAAGGGTCACTATGGGTAATTCACATTGGATTTAGAATGATCTCTTGACTATTTGATGTGTTTGTAACGTAACGCGTATTTTGGTCATCATGAAATTTATGTTTTGATGCTTATACAAATTGCTATATCAAAATGGACATGATATTCAGGTCATCCTGGCACTTGTGCCTAAGTGCTTATATCTAATCCGACATTCTGAAAATAAAATCAATATTCATATATCCATGGTTTCGTAATCAGTGGGTGTTGTATTGATTCCTGCGCATAGAAATAAATATTCATATGTTTATGGTTTCATAAATAGTGGACATTGTATTGATTTATCCGGTTACCTAAAAATTTAATGATGAGAATGACCAACACATGATCAGTGACTAGGTCCTAGGTCCTAGGTTTGCATTTCATTTTGCACTTTGCATGATCTCACAATGGTTGGGTAAACTTCAATGCTTAAATGATTCTTCAAATCACATCTTCTAATCTAACAAGAGTTGAATCTCACATGAAGGTTCCTCCAATGAAACATGAAGTAGAATCCTTTTTCAGGATCAAAATCAAAATCTGAGATCATTTATATTATTAACTACTTGCATAATCGACCTTCAATCATCACAAGAATCTAGTATTCAACTTAACTGATTATCTTACATCAAACTATCAAAATTTCAACTTGGTTAACCATGGTCAGCTCATGGTTTCACCTAGTCAAACTTGGTCTCCAGGACCTCTAAATGATGCAGAATGCATTCTCGAACGTGTATAACCACTTCTCAAATCAATTAACATGCTTCTGAACCATATCACGCTGACTTTTCTTGTCAGATTTCAATTTTAATCCCAAAGGGGGCATGGTATTGCACATCATTCAAAGCCTGTAATCATATCTTTATTGAAATCGTATCTTTATGGAAATCTATTCTTCCTCAGTAATCAAGACAACAACCACATCTAGTTGCTAATTCATCTAAAGACCTCATCGCTCGGGGCAAAACACTTCAGTAAAACATTAGAGGTTAGCTAAAAGTGAAATCATGCAATAAATGAAAAACTAAACTAACCAGGCGATTTACTGCCTTCTAGTAGATGGGAGTATGTATTATCAGATTATACCGAGATCAGTGACCTTGACGACACCTAAACGAAGGATTTGAATGCAAAATCTAGATATGAAATGAATACAAATTAATCTATATTTTTGTATTTTCTATAAAATTATGATGAAAAATCTGATATGAGTTCTAAGCTAGATGAAATTGATCTATGATATGCAAATTAAGCTAACAATGATATGAAATATGAAACTAGAAAGAATTGAAAACAAGATTGATCTCACAAAACGCTGATTCGCAAGAAGCTTGATGATTCCTCTGATGTCAATTCGCCAAAGTAAGTATGCAAATTCTGTGGATTCTGTGGATGCTCTGTGAAGAGTTGAGCCTTGATTTTATAGAAATCTAGGGCTTTGGAGGTGCATGAGAAAAGCCATAAATCACTCTTGATTAACTTAGGTTGATTTTTTTGTCAACAAGAATTAAATATTAATTAATCCATAAAAACATGCAAAAACAACTTTTTAACTCCAAATAGAGTTTAGTTCAATTTTCAACTCACAATTGAATGTTGAGTTTAAATTTCAACTTGACTGTTGATTTCTAGTTGACTTCTTTTTTGATTGTGCATAATTTAATATGAATTAATTAAATAAATAAAGTGATTTATCTTCAACTTAACTGATTTTAAATTTAAAAATAACTGATTTGTGGGTTAACCAATTATTTTAATCAAACTTTATTAAAAAATAATATCATTAAATATGACAACTTGCTTTAATTAATTAAATAAGAATTTAATTAATTAATGATAGGAATTTTGATTTTTTGTCAAATTTAAATAATACAATTTAGGAATAAATAGAATTAACTTCAATTAAATAATTAAGTGGCAGAATTAAATCTAATTAATTAAATATTGAGAATATTCAATTAATCAAACTTTAGGATAAATAGGATTTATCTCCAAATAATCATTAAATCAAAGATAATTAAGATAATTAAGAATATTACTAGGAATATTCCCCGATGTAGAATTTAGGATAATCAATTAGGATTCGATAATGTTCAGATGTGCCTTAGGTTAGGACTTTGATGTCGATTTTGTTCGATGTGTCGATATAGGAGATTAATGAACCTATAGCCCATTTTTGGGGTATTACAAGGGGAGTCTAGCTCCTTGATAAGGATGAGTTTGAAATTAAATGATTAAACCACACACACCACTTAGATGTTTAAAGTTTTCAGAAGTAAATTATGGATTGAAATGTGTAAAATCTTAATCAATTGTGTATATATGCGTTATAATTAATGCTTAGAGTATAATGGATTCTTTCAAATTTAATGGTGTGGTCATTATCTATTATTATTATTATGCTATCAATTAGAATATTACAGAGAATTTAGATTTTATCTCTTGAATTCAATTTTAATTGCATATACATTAAATTAGATTAAGCGTGTTTTATTGTTTTGAGAAATGAGTTAAAGAACTGATTATGGCGGATAGTTTTAAGGAAAGATTTTAGGGAGGGAATTTATATTTACCTACAGTTAGTAACCGATAGGGAGAGTGGACTATTTTTATGTTATTAACCCAAACTGTTAACCCTTGTATTGCTGGCATGGATGGATAGGAAGACTTATTCATTTTGGAGTTGTTACGCATTAAGTAGGGAGTCTTCATTTTGTTTTGGAGGGCATGAGTGGACACATGGTAGTGAAGTGGAGGAAATCAATACAGAAATAGGGAGAGGACTGCAGTTAAATAAAGGAGGGAAGAGATAACTAGGGAAGGAGCTGCGAATCAAAAAGGAGGAGAAAGAAGAAGAAAATGTAGAGAAGATAGTATTAGGGAAGAAAATAGTAAGAAGCACGCGCTGGAGGAAGAGAGCACGCAAAGATAAGAGGAAGGAAATGCAGTGAGAGAGAGACAGGTGAGAGGAAGAAAAAAATAGAACGCAAAGAAATAAAAGGTGTTAAGAAGAAGTAGAACATAGTAAAGAGAGCTCGGGTGAGAGGTATTAGAAGGAAACACTCACGCAGCCAAGGAAGAGGTGGAGGCGCCAGAAAGAGAAGAACATAGGAGGGAGAACAAATTAATCAATGGAAGATTGGGATTTTCTAGTAATTATCACCACAAACGATACTAGGTTCTTGTCTATTTTTGTATTTAGTATAGATTCTGAGAATATAGAACTAGTAAGGAAATAAATATTGCAATAAAAAAATTGTTTCATAGTTATCATGTCAATATTTTTTTTTGTTTCAATGCACACCATGCCATAGAATAGATTACAAATCTATCTTAGGCCAGCGCTTAACTTGGTTTTGGAAGTTTAGTATATACCACCTCTTTCATTCTCCTTTGCATTGAATTCGCTAACTATGTTTTGAATTTCTGGGTATGATATTGTATTTGACTATGTTTTGAGTTGTTGTGTATGTTAGTGTAATTGGTTCTGTGTTGATTATGTGAAAAATGGCTATTTTTTTTAAAGAATTTAACAACTCATTGGTTAATTCTTTATCCTTGCATACTGCCTAAAGTTCCATTGTTATTGTTATTTATATTAAATCAATCCATTTACAGTAAAAACTGGAGTCAATGCTTCACCTTATACAACAACATTTTTTTGTAATGAATCCCCTTAGATTGAGTATGAACGACATCTCTGGCATAGAAAAGATTGTCTGATTATGCGAAAGTATGAGAATGTGAATTTTTATTAAAAGTCAGTCTAACAAACTCTTAACTCACTGAATTGAGTTTAATCACCGTCTTCTACTGGCTGAACATTTGGAGTAGAATGATGTTACTATCAAAACTCTTTATGTGTATTTGTATTATTCGAGCTAACTGGTAAGCTAGTGCTATGTATATCTCTTATATCAATAGTGTTCATTTTCTTTCAAAGTTTGGAATTTTGCTGATAGTTCACTAATCTGGAGTTAAGTTATGTTACTATTCAAGTTTTACCAAATTTTTAGAGTGATGGCATAGTTGGTTAGAGAGCTTAGGTCTCATAGCTGAAAGTTGAGTAATCTAGAGGTCGAGGGTTTGAGTCCCTCACACCCTATTTGTTGTGGATGGCTATATATATATTCTTTTTGTATAAATCCTTGTATATTTTAGTTATTATTTATACATATGTTGAACTTCATTATTTATATATGTACATTTTACTTTCTTGACAGTGTATTTCTCTTTTATACACTTGCTTGTTAAAATAGAAAATTCACAAAAATCTGAATGTGTCTCGGTTTTGTTTTGTATTTATCATGTATTGAAATTGGTAGAAAACTGAATGAAATATTTACAACAATAAGTTACTTACTAGTTTTATAAAGTAACAGTTGGTTATTTAACTTTGCATTTTGAGGAAAAAATCAATTAGAAATAGAGATTATTATTTTCTTTTAGTTTAAGAATATACATGTGTAATGTGGAATAGATAGAGAAGGGTAATTTAGTTGTAATTACCTGTCAGTGAAACTGATTTTGAAAAAAGATACTTTGGCCAAAGTTTTTCATTTCACATATGTAATTTTAATATGCTTGGTTAGTTATGATATTTTACTCTCTGCCACCCTGTGATTAGGATTTCTACTTAGACTAAAGATTGTTAAGTAGTTAGATTCACAATTACATCACATTCTTCCGACTCATTAGTGTCGAGATGCTACTCTCCTCGAGCAGGGTCGGTGCGCTTTCCATTTCAGGGTAATCCCCGGGGGAGCTAACCACTCCATGGTTGGGTGGAAAAAGTAGCTGGGCCACACTCCCATCTCAGGATTTACAGGTGGACGTGTTGTCTAGTGGCTTAGGAGATAAGGATTGCTGACAGTGTGGTGCCTTGTTACCGTGTATTTGATGGTTTGGGAAAGGATATTATTCATTGATTACTGAATATTCTAATTTATATGGTTTGGATCGACAGAAGGTCAAAGTTTTTGTAATATGATGTATTTTTACTGCCTAAATGATTGTATTCTTCGACGATTTGGTCGAATGTTTTGATATGTAACTCCTTTTCATGAATATTGTATCTCAACATTTTTTTTTGGTTGAATTATATTTCATTAATGATGTACATAGATTATTATTGGTCGCCCTTGAGAATTTATAGGCTTGTTTCATGTTAATTTCTTTATGAGAATTTAGGTCTTTACACTTAATAGCATTATAAAATTTGTAAATTGTAAATATTAACAACCCTTAGCATTAATATTAAAGAATACCCACATAATACACTTAGTGAGAGTCGCATCTCGCATGTATAAGCCATTATGTGCTTCTATCATGCACATGAAATGAAAGTGGCAAGTCCCCACAATTCGACCACAAAAGAAACATTTTGTCCATGTGACACAAGCAATATAAATCATGAAACCTACCATATTCAACTCCCATGAACAAAAGACATCAAAGCTTGGAAAATCTTTGTTTAACACCTTACATAATGTATTTTGTGTGTTTAACATCCCATAAAATAAAATTCATGGAAGATGGGAATCGTTTTCATCAATACATGGGCTTAGGCCGTCACTGTCTGTAATGGGCGTTGTGATCAACACACCGCATATTTACTTTGAGTTTCGGGCAACTGTTTGGTTTCTGCGCATTCTCCCTCCCCAACTCTCTCTTTCAACGTGCATTCTTCCTCTGTTAAGCCTTTCAAGTTGTTCCGCCCATTGTTGTCCGGCAACATCCCTCACACTCCCATTCCTCTTGTTCAACAACATTATTTGGGGATTGAAATGCAGGTTGAAATCATAGTCAGCCCTGAGCATTGGATCGGACAGAGTCTCATAGGCTTCCTGAACTAAAAGAAATATCTTGCTTGATTCCTCTCTTTCAGCAGGTGGGCAAACATCTGGATGGTAAACTCTCACCTTTTCTCTATAAGCTTTCTTCAATTCACCCAATTCCACACTCTGAGACACAGACAACACATCATACAATGTCATGGCCCCCTCCATTGTATTGCTCACAGCCCTGACTGTAAGATGTGCCCTTTGCAGCTTTAATGTCCTCCTTAATGAATAACTTGTGGGTTTTGCAGAGAGAGAATGGCTGCATGAGTAAACACAAACATGGAGATCGGGTAAGGAATGAGTATGAAATGATAGTTTGGCCATATTTTGGGTGATGAAGATAACAACCCAAATATTACTAGACCAACTTTATTAGAGGAAAGCCAACTACTGCCCATACAAGCAACAAGGATTACATGCTTATATAATTCATATTTTTTCAGCATTCAGTGAAATGAAACATTGGATTTTGACGGAAATCTCTATTCATCTCAGTCCAAATAATTGAATCTTTGTTGATGACATTGTAGACTATATGTTCACCATCTTTTAAGGATCTTGACCATATAGATAGGACAACCATAAGCAAGGAATCAGAGACCGGATGGACAACTTTCTTTGTTGTTTTGGATAAGACATGTGCCTTGGTTTTGGAGTCAATGTATTAATATAACCAGATTAAATACCTTTGCTTATATAATTGATGGAGTAATCTTTGAATGCGATCCAACCTTACATAGCTGCTGATACCATTTTGAATATGTTATTGTAAGTGAAGGTGATGGCACCAAATGAAAGAGGAGGACTCCAAATTTCACGTAATGTCATGCCAAGTCAAACCATAGAATTTCAGATGCATCCAAGTTTGATACTACGATGCTCAGCCATTATTAGTAATATTTTATGTTTATTTGGTGTTAACTCACAAGCCCATCAATAAATCTGAAATTTTCAGTTTTGTTCCCCTCGATTAAACCGATTGCATCAACACATTACAAGACAAAATGAGAAAGCATCAGTCATTTTTCACCTTGAAGTGTCAAGTTCATATGCTATTTTTCACTATTGTGAGGTTGAGACTAAATACTAATAGTATTATATGATCTATTTCTTTAGCCTCAATCTATTTGCCTCAATCTATTTGAGAATACTAAATACTAATAGTATTATACGGTCTATTTCCTTAGCCTCAATCTATTATTACATACATGTAATTTAGTATATTTAGTTTAATTTTTATTTAGATATAGATATAAATATTTTATTTAAGAAAGTGTAGTATTTATTATTCATTTTATTTTATCAAAATAATATTATTTATCATATAAAAATTCTTTCAAAAACACATCAATAAAGAGAGAATCATTGTATTAATCAGCAATCAATAATATTGTGGTTATAATACAATTAGAATTTGTTACGCCAACTCTATCTAGAGAAATTATGATAAGACAACTCCTTGTAGAATCACAAGTCTACAATATTTTCCAACTATCTTACACATCTTACATAACATTAGATATTTATAAACACATCATAATACATATTTCATATGGCATCAAGCATAATCTCAAGTGAGAAACTCCTTTTGCATGAGTTCATAATAAATAATACATTAGGATTTGCAAAATATTTGAAACAATCTCAACATTCTCTCCCATGTTATATACATTGCAAGAGCAAAAGAGTAATATTAATAGCCAATAAAGTACTCACTTAAGTTAGAATTGCACATAGCTTCACTACCCTGTCAAAGCTTAAATTTTTGTTCACTAGATTTCTTAAATATCTACAAGATTCACACAAATTATTTACCTTCTCCAAGACAACTCTCTTGTCCTCCCCTATATCATGAATAAAATGAAACTAAGCATTCATATATACTCCATTCACATGTGAAAAGTTTGATTCATTGTGAATTTGATAGTTCTTTGACTATCACAATTAATCCTCATGGATCCTTGACATAGGCTAGTGTAGCATTTGAACATAATCTCTAAAGTTAGATTGCCTTCTTGTAGGCATAGGTAGTTGTAATATATTTTGCATCTATCATGAAAATGATGACCACAACTTATATAGTCATGTAGTTGATTGCACCACTAAATAGAAAACACATAACCACTAGTCAAAATTTTATTGTAAACATGTCTCTCATACA
Organism: Chamaecyparis obtusa; assembly: GCA_027943335.1. Taxonomy (NCBI): domain Eukaryota; kingdom Viridiplantae; phylum Streptophyta; class Pinopsida; order Cupressales; family Cupressaceae; genus Chamaecyparis; species Chamaecyparis obtusa. The sequence continues at coordinate 1,129,657 of BSBK01008712.1, read as the reverse complement.
ATATATCTATAAATCCTTGAATCTCTAACAAGTGCTACAATTCCTCAAGTTGACACTATTGCAAGTTACACCAGCACTACTATGTCTACAATTGATTTGTAGTATTGATACTAAAATTTGTTGGCTACAATTGAGTTATAGTACAAATATATATAAAATATTGAATACTTTATATATATTTACCATAAATATTTGAAAATTATTGACTATTACCATGTATTTCCTACTAAGATTAGCCATAAAGTTGCTCAATAAATACTCACTATAAGGATAATATCTAGTCTAACACAAAATAGTGTATACAAGGTATCCAAGCACACTAGCATGAGGTACATGAGTTATGTCCATCTCACAAGATATAGATGGACACTGCTCAATTGAGTGATATGCTCCCATAAAAATGTGAACTATTAATCTACAAACTCTCATGTTAAACAACTACAAAACAAAGTCAACATACTTCCTTTAACATGTAACCAATGTTAAAATTAAATTAGCTCTATCCCTAAGACAAACTAAGTAGCCTTCATATATTTCATGTCAAACTATGAGGAAAGTAAAATTCAATCCCTAATGATATTTTTTTTGTTATGAACCAACATCTTTCCATCCACGTACAAATTGATAGTAGTAAATTGGTCACATCATTCTACCTATAATAAATACAATAATCTAGGAATTTTCTAAAAAAATTTTATTGTTAATGAGTAAGAAAGAAAAATTGGAGCCTATTTGAAAACAAAAATATTTGTTTTCTCTTACAAATCAGTGAATCATTGTCCTTTATCATGTAGTGCTCCAAGCATGGGGGTTTCACTTAGTGAACTTTAATCATAGAAGGTGCATTCAAGGCACACTAAAGAATCCCCCTATTTTCAAAAAACATTTCCCCAAACTCCTTTTTTGTCACCCCCCTCAAATACCCATCTAATACTCCCTACACTCATTTTCCTATAGAAATCCCCACCCCTCCTTAAAAAAACACCCCTCCCCCTCCATTTAGGTAATATATTGCCTCCTCTTTTTTTTCCATTTAAAACCCCCCAATATGAATACATGTTGTATTATATTGCCTCTTCAGTGAAGACCATGTGGCTCCAAGTGTCTCATGTAGATCTTGGACCTTCCAAATCACTACATAAGAAATTGTATTCACACCCATATTTTCAAACTTAATATCAAACATAATTACAATAAATAATAGAAAGCTAATGGATGAAATTTAATAAATAGAAAATGATCTTGTTAAAATACATTACCCCAACCTAGGAATAATTGTTAGCAACCAACATTATTTTGTACTTTTTCAACTTTTCCCTCAAAACTAAATTTCTTCTTAAAGACTCATTTACACGGTAAATTTTCTCCTCTTAGGAAACAAAATTAATTTAGAAAGAACCTTAAACTCTTCAAAATAAATTAAAACCCTCAAAATTATGTGTATTCCTAGAGGGATTTTGAATATATGTAATACCGAGATTTATAAGTGGAGATCAATTTATTGGACTAGAAAAAACACAACAAATAATACATAAAATCCCTTTAAATATAGTGAAGATTGAATAAAAATGAATATGATCTTTTACTTTCTACAAATTATGTTCATAAAAGTCAAAATATAAATAAAAATCAATCATCCCCTCACTAATATTTTTATATTTATCTAAGTTTGTTCTCAAATGTTTAGTCTAAGAACTAATGCCATAACATAGTTTAATTAATAAGTATTTTTCTCTCTTCTCAATACAACCATGTTTAGCAACCCTAACTACACATCCAAGTATTATAACTTCTTATTTTGCAAATCCATTTTCTATAAGAATCATCTTCTATGTGTACATACAATACTTTACTTTTTTATATTGTGGATCATAATTATAGGAACTCAAAATTATTACACTAAATGTAGGTGATAGGATCAAGTAAAAAAAGAGTTCCAACTTGAACTTATTTCGTAAGAACTCTAGGTGACCCAAGAACCATCTTACACCCATCATTGTTGAAGAATACTTACATAGTTGTATCACTTATCTTAATTCAAGATAGTAGGTTATGTACCAAGCATCGGATGTGGCATACTCTTGATAATTTTTTGATCCTACCATTAACCAATATGTAATCTTGATATATTTGCATAGATAATAATATTGAGAAAATAGATATCACATCGTGGTAAAAATCCCAAATATGAAAACTTTCATAGTTTGAAAACCATTCAAATATTATATATAAATTATATTTCTAATATTGTATTTTATTTAACTTTCTTTTATTAAATAAATAAAATAACCAATTATAAATTTGATTGAACAAGTTTTGCTCTCAATTTTTACTAATTTGGTTCTAATTTTTCTTCCAAGATTTTTTTATTTCCTCTAGTAAGGGAACAACCTCAAAAGTAGTGTTGGCCCCTCTAGATCCAAAATCCACTTCAAGCTCAACCATTCAAGGACTCTTCCCCACAAGGCAAGATCGTCTATTATTTAGGTAATTCTAATGTAGATTTGGTGGATGATTCACTTCATTTTCATATTTCATAAACTCATATCAACAATGTGGCTTTTGATATGGTAAATCAATCCCTCATTCTCAAACATCTTAAGAAGTGTCAAATGGTGGAGCTCTTATTGGAGTGGATTAAGTCTACCTAGAGTAGCTTAGCTATTTCATATGTGGAGCTACTTGATTTTGGTTTCTTCTTCATAATTTTAAAAATGGTTGAGGATTGCAATTTTGTGAAGCACAATGGCCTGTGAAATTTTAAACAATTTGTCTTTTTTATTTCTCTCTATTCCACTTTCTTTGATTCATACACTATTGTTATCACTTCCATCCCAACGTGGTTTCATGTATACAATCTTCCACTAATCACGTGTAAAACTATTCTCATAAAAAATATGATTGATTAGGTAGGAAATTTTGTTAGTTGTGATTCTAATTTGGTGGCTTCTACTTGCAAATTCACCAGGGTGTGTGTCATGATAGATATTTCATAACCTATTTTCCACTTCATCGGGATATATTCTTCAATTTGCATGTGGACCCAATTTTGAATTATGAAGGCTTCCATCTGTAGTGTCCATGATATAACATGACGGGACACAAAATTGTAAGTTGCTCTGCTCAAATATCATGCTAAATTTTATAAGATTGCAAAGATGGATTAAGAAGCCAATCCCACCAAATGTGGACTTTGTCTAGCACAACCATGGAAAATTATTTGAATCCAAAAATGAATCTTAAACATGTCCTTTTTCTAGTAACATTGTGTCTACTCTAGTGGAGCCCCCTTCTAAGTTCATTCCTCCACCTGATCTGATCTTGGAAGCACTATTCCTATCTTTGAAAATGAGAAAAAAATTTCCTTTTATGAATGATATAGATGAGGATTTCTCTAACTATGGTGATTTGGATGATTTGAAGTGTCATTGCTCAAACTATGAGTTGCATTACCAAACAAATATTCTAAAGAAAAAGAAGGGTTGTAATTTTGAAGCTACGAAACATTTCCTTGAAGGTATAGATGTTATGGAGGAGGGCACCCAATGCACCATGGATCTTCTCATGACCAAAAGTAGGAGGAAGGGCTCATCAAAATGAGATGGTTGGATTGTTTGAGCTCCTAGAGAGTTATTTCTCTAGTCAATTCTTAGATCCTTGGAACCACCATTTTTAACTTGCTTGTTTCCTTATTATATGTTGGAATATTCTTGTCTATGTTGTATTTTTAGCTTTTGTACCCCCCCTTGATGAGTATAAAGCCCTTTTCAAGTATTTTGTTTTCTACATCAAAAGTGGGACCTATTCCCATAGCATGTCAAAATAAAATAAGATAAAGTGATGCAAATACAAATGACCTCACATAATACCAAATTAATATAAATTAGCAAACACACTTGGACATACAATGCAATTTAGAAATGCTTCAAACTAAATCTAAAATCTACAAAGAAAATTTGAATTTTCTCACACTAAACCACTTGAATTAATATGACATGAAAGCATAATTGAAACTACATTGATATAAAATCCATAGGGGCTGATGAAAATCATTACAAATCTAATGTAAAACCAATCTACAAAAGAAACCTCACATAAAATTTGAATATGAATGCAAACTATGAGACTATATGCAACTCTAAGCCTATTGGCTTCACTAAAATACTTGCAAATCTGAATACAATAACAATTTAACCACCTACAAGAAGAAGCTTCAACAGCAAAACCACCTTCAAATCTGATTTCCACCTTCTTTCCTTCCTTCTACATCTTCAAATATGAAAACTCTCCCCCTAAGAAAATGTAAACTTATCCACATATAAATGCAACTCAACAAATGAAATTAAATTTCATTTTGCTAAAGTTAGCATCCCAAAAATTCCATGCTCAACCTGGTCTCCCTTCATTTCCACATTTGAATTAGCATTAAACATTTATATTTAATGCTCTTACAACTCTTCTTACAATTTGCCAAAACCAATTGTCCATTTGTGTCACTAGCATTGTAAGTTGACTCCTCAAATAGAAAAAGCTAGAAACTCCTTGCATGCCCAACATAACATCAATGCTTTTTTATATGGCATAACTCCCATAATATATCATTTTGCCGTATTTGGTTCCACATGAAGAGGTAGTGAGATGCTACAAAATTTAATGCTCAAGTTGGCCAATTTGAAATATTTGACATTGTAAATGCCAACAATTAATAGATCCAAATTTAAACAAAGTTTTAAATTAAGTTGTTGACCAAAATATTTATTGAAATATTTAGTCTTTGTCACAAAAATATTCAATCTACATGATTTATTCACCTAAATTGAAGAAATTAAAAAATAAACACACATTTTTAATGGCTGGGATAATTTAGATGCTCTCATAAAATAACCATATATGTATAGAAAATGAACCCAAAAGCGAGAAAAACCAGAGTTTGACAAAGTAAAAATAGACTAATGCTTTACTCATTTTGTCTTGACATGTGTCGGCTTAATCGAGGGGAACAAAACAGTAAATTTTAGATTTATTGATGGGATTGCGAGTTAACACAACAAATAAACATAAAATATTACTATTAATACCTGAGCATCGTACCATCAGATTTGGATATATCTGAAATTCCATGGCGTGACATGACTTGAATTCTGGATTCCCCTTCCATTTGGTGTCATCAACTTCAATTACAAAAACAAGTTCAAAATGGTATCAGCAGCTACGTAAGGTTGGATTGAAAGACGACTCCACTAATTATTATATAAACAAAGGTATAATCTGTTTATATTAATACATTGACTCCAAAAATAAGGCACAGGTCTTATTTAAAACAACAAAGAAAGTTGCGCATGGTGTCTCCGATTCCTTGCTTATGGTTGTCCTATCTATATGGCCAAGATCCCTGAAGTTTCATGAATATATCTATTATCGACAGAATCGGAGCAGCTCGAGAAAAAACAATAGATTATATTAACCATGTACGAAAATGCCTTAATGATTGCGAGCATATAATCTATAATGCCATTGACAAAGATTCAATTTTTTGGACTGAGATGAAGATTTGAGTCGAGATTACAGTGAAAGTGCCATGTTTCATTTCACTAAAGGGTGCAGATTTATGAGTTATATAAGCATGTAATCCCTGTTGGTTTGTATGGGCAGTACTTGGCTTTCCTCTAATCAAGTTGGGCTTGTAATATTTGGGTTGTTATCTTCATCACCCAAAACATGGCCAAGATATCATTTCATACTCATTCCTTACCAGATCTCCATGTTTGTGTTCACTCATGCAGTAATTCCCTCTCTGCAAAACCCACAAGTTATTCATTAAGGAGGACAAAGCTGCAAAGTTCACATCTTACAATCAGGGCTGTGAGCAATACAATGGAGGGGGCCATGACATTGTATGATGTGTTGTCTGTCTCTCAGAGTGTGGAATTGGGTGAATTGAAGAAGGCTTATAGAGAAAAGGTGAGAGTTTACCATCCAGATGTTTGCCCACCTGCTGAAAAAGATGAATCAAGCAAGAAGTTTCTTTTAGTGCAGGAAGCCTATGAGACTCTGTCTGATCCCATGCTCAGGGCTGACTATGATTTTAACCTGCATTTCAACCCCCAAATAATGTTGTTGAACAAGAGAAATGGGAGTGTGAGGGATGCTGCAGGGCAACAATGGGCGGAACAACTTGAAATGCTTAACAGAGGAAGAATGCAGGCTGGGAGAGAGAGTTGGGGAGGAAGAATGCGCAGAAACAGAAGAGTGGCCCAAGTTTCCACTTAAAACACCCAGTTTATTGAGGATATGAACTTGTGGTTTCAGTATGCCTCAAATTTGTATGACATATTTTAAGACTTGACAAAGAATGAAGTTCTGGGTTTCATTCAGAAGTTTATCTCTAACAATCGCACATTCCAGTGCAGAGTTTAGTACAAATTCCAATGCATAGTTTAGTACAAATTCCCTTTTCCAATGCTTACCTTATTTTGGTTGGAGTGTTTTCAACATACTTTAAGGCGCGGCTATTCTCTGGACGGAATGCAGAGTACTTTGACTATCACAATTAATCCTCATGGATCCTTGACATAGGTTAGTGTAGCATTTGAACATAATCTCTAAAGTTAGATTGCCTTCTTGTAGGCATAGGTAGCTGTAATATATTTTGCATCTATCATGAAAAGGATGACCATAACTTGTTTAGTCATGTAGCTGATTACACCAATAAATAGAAAACACATAACTACTAGTCAACATCTTATTGTAAACATGTTTCTCATGCAATATATCTACAAATTCTTGAATCTCTAACAAGTGCTACAATTCCTCAAGTTGACACTATTGCAAGTTACACCAGCACTACTATGTCTAGAATAGAAAATAAATAGAAAACACATTACTACTAGTCAACATCTTATTGTAAACATGTTTCTCATGCAATATATCTACAAATTCTTGAATCTCTAACAAGTGCTACAATTCCTCAAGTTGACACTATTGCAAGTTACACCAGCACTAGGATGACATCTAGAATACTTTATATATATTTACCATAAATATTTGAAAACTATTGACTATTATCATGTATTTCCTACTAAGATTAGCCGTAAAGTTGCTCAATAAATACTCACTATTTGGAGAATGTCTAGTCTAATGCAAAATAGTATACAAGGTATCCAAGCACACTAGCATGAGGTACATGAGTTATGTCCATCTCACTAGATATAGATGGACATTGTTTAATTGAATGATATGTTCCCATAAAAATGTGAACTCATATTAATCTACAAACTCTCATGTTAAACAAGTACAAAACAAAGTCACCATACTTCCTTTAACACAACCAAAGTTAAAATTAAATTATCTCTATACCTAAGATAAACTAAGTAGCCTTCATATATTTCATGTCAAGCTGTGAGGAAAGTAAAATTCAATCCCTAATAATATCTTTTTTGTCATCAATCAATACCTTTCCATCCACATACAAATTGATAGCAGTAAATTGGTCACATCATTCTACCTATAATAAATACAATAACCTAGTTTTTTTCTAAAAAACTTATTGTTAATGAATAAGAAAAAAAAATCAGAGCCTGTTTGAAAACAAAAATATTTGTTTTCACTTACATATCAATGAATCCTTACCCTTTACCATGTAGTGCTCCAAGCACAGGGGCTTCACTTAGTGAACTTGAATCATAGCACACTAAAGAACCCCCTTATTTTCAAAAAATATTTCCCCAAACTCCTTTTTTTGTCATCCCCCTCCAATACCCATCCAATACTCCCCACACCCATTTTCCTATATAAACCCCACCCCCTTCCAAAAAAAAAATCTCTCCCCCCTATTTAGGCAATATATTGCCTCCTTTTTTTGTCCATTTAAAACCCCCCACTATGAATGTGTGTGGTATTATATTGCCTCTTTAGTGAAGACCATGTAGCTCCAAGTGTGTCATGTAGATCTTGTCTTCCAAGTCACTACATATGAAATTGTCTTCACACCCACATTTTCAATCTTACTATCAAATATCATTACAATAAATCTTAGAAAGCTAATGGACGAAATTTTATAAATAGAAAATGATCTTGCTAAAATATATCACCCCAACCTAGAAATAACTGTTAGCAACCAACATTATTTTGTACTTTTTAAACTTTTCCATCCAAACTAAATTTCTTCTTGAAGACTCATTTACACAGTAAATTTTCTTCCCTTAGGAAACTAAATTAATTTAGAAAGAGCCTTAAACTCTTCAAAATAATTGAAACCCTCAAAATTATGTCTAAATTCTTAGAGGGATTTTGAATAGATGATATTTAATACCAAGATTTATAAGAGATTAATTTATTGGACTAGAAAAATCACTACAAATCATACCTAAAATCCCTTTAAATATAGTATAGATTGAATAAAAATGAATATGATCTTTTACTTTCATAAAAATTATGTTAAAAAAAGTCAAAATATAAAGAAAAATCAATCACCCCCTCACTAATATTTTTATATTTATCTAAGTCTACTCTCAAAAGTTTAGTTTAAGAACTAATGCCATAACATAGTTTAGTTAACAAGTATTTTTCTCTCTTCTCAATACAATCATGTTTAGCAACCCTAACTACACCTCCAAAGCATTATAAGTTCTTATGTTGCAAATTCATTTTCTATAAGACTCGTCTTCTAGGTGTACATACATTAATTTACTTTTTATATTGTGGATGTATCATAATTATACACTAAATGTAGGTGATAGGATCAAGTAAAAAAAGAGTTCCAACTTGAACTTATTTTGTAAGAACCCTAGGTCCAAGCACCATCTTACACCCATCATTGCTAAAGAATAATTTCATAGTATTATTACTTATCTTAATTCAAGATAGTAGGTTATGTACCAAGCCTAGGATGTGTCATAGTCTTCATAATTTGTTTGCTCCTACAATTAATCAATATTTAATCTTGATATATTTGCATAGATAATAATATTGAGAAAATAGATTTCACATCGTGTTAAAAAATTCAAATATTAAAACTTTCATAGTTTTAAACCCATTCAAATATTATACATTTCTATCTTTCTAATATTGTATTTTATTTAACTTTCTTTTATTAAATAAATAAAATAACCAAATTTATAAAATTTGATTGAACAAATCTTGCTCTCATTTTTTACTAATTTGGTTCTAATTTTTCTTCCAAGATTTTTATATTTCCTCGAGTAAGGGAACAACCTCAAAAGCAGTGTTGGACCCTCTAAATCCAAAATCCACTTCAAGCTCAACCATTTCCCCTTCCCCACAAGGCAAGATCCTTTATTATTTAGGTAATTCTAATGTGGATTTGGTGGATGATTCACTTCATTTTCATATTCCACAAACTCATATCAACAATTTGGCTTTTGATGAGGGAAATCAATCCCTCATTCTCAAACATCTTAAGCAGTGTCAACCGGTGGATCTCTTATTGGAGTGGATTAAGTCTACCTAGAGTAGCTTAGCTATTTCATATGTGAAGCTACTTGATTTTGGTTTCTTCTTCACAATTTTAAAATTGGTTGAGGATTGCAATTTTGTGAACCACAATGGCACGTGAATTATTAAATAAATTATATTTTTTATTGCTCTCTATTCCACTTTCTTTGATTCATACACTGTTGTTATCACTTCCATACCAACATGGTTTCATATATACAATCTTCCACTAAACATGTATGACACTATTCTCATAAAAAACATGATTGATTAGGTAGGAATTTTTTTTAGTTGTGATTCTAATTTGGTGGCTTCTACTTGCAAATTCACCAGGGTGTGTGCCATGATAGATATTTCAAAACCTATTTTCCACTTCACCGGGATCTATTCTTCAATTTGCACCTAGACCCAATTTTGAATTATGAAGGCTCCCTTCTGTAGTGCTCATGCTATAACATTATGAAACACAAAATTGTAAGTTGCTCTCCTCAAATCTCATGTTAATTAAAATTATTATCCTACAAAAATGGATTAAGAAGCCAATCCCACCAAATGTGGACTTTGTCTAGCACAACCATGAAAATTATTTGAATCCAAAAATGAATCTTAAACATATCCTTTGTCTAGTGAGGTTGTGTCTAGTCTAGTGGAGCCCCTTCTACTCATTTCTCCACCTGATCTAATCTTGGAAGCACTATTCCTATCTTTGAAAATGAAATTGAGGGTAAGTGCACAAAGATGGGGGACCAAAAAGGGGGTATAAGATGCCACTTTTTTCCTGAAATCAGAAAACTCTGAACTTCAACAAGAAATTGAAGATAGTTAGACTGAAAATTTTGAGATGTGACAAAAACAAGAGTTGTAATACTTTGAATCTAGTTCCTAAACTACTAACTTATTTTAAAAATGGTGCAGATTAAGGCCCTCAAAAAGGGGGAGAACAAAAAGTGGTCCTATTTTTTGTCCAAAAACATAACATAGCGTCTGGTGTGCTCCCCCTAAAATGTTAACTTTTTTTTTTTAATTTTTTTAATCGCTCTAGTGAGAAGTTAGCTAACACCATGTAGTTTATCCCAGATTTTTTTGGTAATTTTTTTATGAACATATAATTTTTTATGAATTTACGAAGTGCACACATCCTGAAAACATGAAATTTCTATGTGCTCCCCCTAGAAATCATTTAAAACTAATCGAAAATTAAATTTCTTTTTTTTAAAGTGTGTAGAATGGAGTCTAGTTTCTAAAAATGTAACTTATTGCAAAATTCGATGAATGAACCAAAATCTATGCCCAAAATACTGCATGTTGGTTTTTTACAAAAAATGGACATACACACAAAAGAAATTAGAGTTGAAAAACTTAACATAATCAGAATTCAAAATAAATTATATGCTTAGATAGCTAACAAAGAGATCTACAATATCACGTTGTCTGATTTTTACGTTCTTGAGCCACAAGTAAACCTGATGAGGAGCACACAAAAAAAGATGTCATTTTTTTGTATGTCTGCTGGAAAATACATCTCAGGCCAGGCATTTCAATCGTCAAAGCCTTTGGGTCAGATCTCCAAGGCAAATCCAAGCCTTAGGATTGGTAAATTCAAATCCTTGACAAAGCGCACACGCCCTAAAGCATGCACACCCTATAGGGCGTGCGCCCTATGTAAATTTATAAGATTCACACAGTGATGAGAAATATTCAAAGTGGGAGAGAGAGAGAGAGAGAGAGAGAGAATGCTCTCTCTATCTCTCTCCCTCCCCCATACTCTCTCTCCCTTTCTCCCCCTTATCACTCTCTCTCTCTCTCTCCCGCTTATTAGGCTCACTCTGACCTTCTATATCTCTCTATCCCTTCTCTCCTCTCTCTCTCTCTCTCTCTCACATCACCCTCTCTCTCTCTCTCTCTCTCTCTCTCTCTCTCTCTCTCTCTCTCCTCTCTCTCTCTCTCTCTCTCTCTCTCTCTCTCTCTCTCTCTCTCTCTCTCTCTCTCTCCTACTCTCTCCCTTTCCCCTTCTCTATCTCCTCCTTCCCCTTCTCTCTTACTCTCTCTCTCTCTCTCTTCCCTTATCCTTCTCTCTCCTACTCTCTCCCTTTCCCCTTCTCTATCTCTCCTTCCCCTTCTCTCCTACTCTCTCTCTCTCTCTCTCCTACTCTCTCTCTCTCTCTCTCTCTCCTACTCTCTCCCTTTCCCCTTCTCTATCTCTCCTTCCCCTTCTCTATCTCTCCTTCCTCTCTCTCTCTCTCTCTCTCTCTCTCTCTCTCTCTCTCTCTCTCTCTCTCTCTCTCTCTCTCTCTCCTCTCTCTCTCTCTCTCTCTCTCTCTCTCTCTCTTCCCTTATCCTTCTCTCTCTCCTACTCTCTCCCTTTCCCCCTTCTCTATCTCTCCTTCCCCTTCTCTCTCTCTCTCTCTCTCTCTCTCTCCCCCACACACACACCTCTCCTTATCCTTCTCTCTCTCTCTCTCTCTCTCTCTCTCTCTCTCTCTCTCTCTCTCTCTCTCTCTCTCTCTCTCTCTCTCTCTCTCTCTCTCTTTCCCCTTCTCTAACTCTCCTTCCCCTTCTCTCCTACTTTCTCTCTCTCTCTCTCCTTACCCTTCTCTTCTATCTCTATTCTCTCTCCCTCTCCCCTTCTGTCTCCTTACCCTTCTCTCCTATCTCTATTCTCTCTCCCTCTCCCTCTCCCCTTCTTTCTCTCCTTAGCCTTCTCTCCTACTCTCTCCATTCTCTCTCTCTCTCCCTCTCTCTCTTTTCTCCCTTTTTCTTGTTTTACATAGGGTGTACGCCCTATAGGGTGCACACACTATAGGGTGTGTGCCCTATGTTTAAGACTAGATGTGCATGACATGTTTTTTGTTTTGTATAGGGCGCACGCCCTATAGCACACTTGTGCTATGTAAAACTAGAAGAAATAGTCTTATTTGTCAAGGATCTTGTGAAAGAGGCCCACTTTTTGTTATGCTATCTGAATTCTACATTTTCTCCTACAAGCTTTCACTTTTCATGCTGTTGATAGTGACAAATCAACATTTTTTTGCACCATAGTGACAAATTTTTGGTTTGCACCATCGTGAAAGTCAATTATTGGAATAAAAAAGACAAAAAGAGATTGAGGTAAGTTTTTTATTTTTTACATGTCAAATGTTAATAGTGTTTTGGTTTATCATTTGTATTATATAGACTTGTTCTTGATACATAATTTGATATAAGTGTAATAAATTTATATTATAATTTGTCATATTGTAAGAGGTTTATATTATAATTTGAATTATTGGTTTACATTTATATTATATTTTTAAAATTTTAATCAATTGATATGTAGAAATCATCATCATGCCAAGGAAACGAGAAAAAAATTTAACACCGGAAGAGCATGAAAGAGACAAAGAGAAGAAAAGGGAAAGAATGAGACAACTTCGTGAACAAAAAAAATTAGATACTACAGAAGAAGATTTTCCTTTGGATGAGGAACATGAAACATCAATACAAAGTAAGAGAGAATTGGAATTGGGATAAAAAAGACAATGAATGAGAAATTTGTGTGCAACGAGACAATTGAATTATGAAGATGTGGGGACATCATCATCCAATGTTCGAGGCACACCATTGTCTACTTCTGAAGGTGGAGGCACACCAATGTTTCATGTTGAAGGCACACCATTGTCTACTTCCGAAGGTGGAGGCACACCAATGTTTCATGTTGAAGGCACACCATTGTCTATTTCCGAAGGTGTGGGCACACTCTTCTATCATGTTGAAGGCACATCATTGTCTACTTCTGAAGGTGTGGGCACAACATCGTCTCATGTTGAAGGCACTCAAGATGGTACACAATTCACACAAGATGTTTTTGATGCTCCTAGAATTATTAAATATAGAAAACTAAAATATTTGATTGATATTGATACTGACATTTTGCAAGCAATGCCTAACAAGATTCTCAAGTGTACTTGTCAAAGAAATGTTAATCGTATTTGGAGATCATTTTTTGAGAATTTAAACATGATAGGAAGATGTCAACTATTTGTTGAAATGATGAGAAATCTGAAATTTAGGCCCATCATGAAGATTCTTGGGCTAAGAACAATAGATGAGTCAACTGAAAAATATATTGTAAAGAATCTAATGACTGCATATGAGAGTGTGGGTTCTACATCATGCATGAAAGATAGTAATGTCACACGATGTGTACTTACATCAACGATAGTAAGCACTCAAATGGAGAAATCTTGACTCATTAGAAAGACAAGCAAAACATTGAAAATAAGTAGAAAGTCTCTAATGAGAGCCCTGGGAGGCGTCAAAGAGTGGAAGATCCAAATAGCAATGAGTTATGGGCATTTTCTGGTAGATTACCGCGAAAAGATAAAGCAATTGTTGAAGCTTTGAAATCCTTGATTGAAGAATTTTGGAAGAATAATACATGGGTATCTCCTAATCAAAGAGATGTTGTAAGAAGGAGGATTGGTAGTCGAATTTGTGTTCCACATCCAAAACATTTTTTGGATTCAAATCAGACACAATTCTTTGCAAAATTTACGCATACGTATCCTCAAATTAAAATTAGTCAGAGATATTTTGAAATGTGTAAACCTTTTTATGTCAAGATAAATCACACATGCACAACTTGTTGTTGTAGGGTACATACTGAATTTTCTAACCATTTTGAAGTTTATAGGAATATATGTGTAGCTTTGCACTTTAACAATGTTTTGCAGGATTGTAACATAAATGTACCACCTAGATCTTCAAGGGAATTAATATCTACCATTTTATGTGAAAGAGTGGATGGTCAAAAATTTTACAAGCTCTCATGCTTGAATAGTACATGCATAGATTGAGGAGGTTTGCGACGTTTGCCAATTTGTCAACATATGGAGAGTACGCATGCAATCAGTAACGAAATAGTGGAATTTGGAAAATATAAGACCATGACATACAATCTAAAAGATGGAAAAGAGGCTAAAAGATGTGATTTAGTAATTGAAAAAAATCCAGTGTATCAGTTCATGGACATTTTTTGTAAACAAATTATTTATGAGTATGCAAGGCATACACATAGAGCGCGATGGTTAGATATGCAATTCAAGTTGTGCAAGGACACATTCCCACTTGATACCATTGTTTCAGTTGTGGACTTTGCAGAGAACTACACACTACAACCATAGAATGAGGTGCAAGCAAAGTATTACATCTCTCAACAGGTTGCTATATTTATTCATATAGCATTCATGCATGCACCAAACAGTACAGAGGAGAATAGGAAGATATTGAGGGAGTATCATTTTTATATCAGCGATGATCACTCACATTCTACAGAGTTTGTACGCGGTTTCTTTCAACTATTTTATGGTCATTTGGCAAATAGGGGCATAAAATATCATCGACATATCATTTGGTCAGATAATTGTGCATCCCAATTCAAGAATTTGTGGATGTTTTATTGGTTGTGCAGGATGCATAAGATTATTGGAATTCAATATATGTGGAATTTCATAGAGGCCGGTCATGGAAAGGGAGAGCATGATGGCGCAGGTGCATGTATTAAAATAGCCTTAGCACGTGAAGAATTAAAGTACAAAGAGAAAGCAACATTGTCAGATACAGGATGTATTGTCCAGTGGTGTAACGCTACAATGGGTCCAAGTAATGAAGGTGAGTCTACGGTTCGTAGATTTTTTTGGTTGATGAATGAAACTTACATTGCACCATATGAGGATTGTTGTACATTGATAGGATCGAGTGAGCTACACTCTTTTAGAAGTTGTAATGCAGGTTCATGGAGTATCCACACATGACATATGGCATCCTTTTGTTCATCATGTGTAGATGAAGATTGGGATGGGTGTGAGTCAAAGGAATGGGTTGACGAATGGTATACACGTATTTTGAGTCCACTTGCCTCCTATCATCCCCATGAATCACTACAACCGATAGAAATGGAATCGTCCATTGACTTTGATCGCTTATCTAATCTAGTACTACTAGGTCGGTATTTTCCACATACAAATAATCTCAAATTTAGTACTTTATCATAAATATTTAGTAAACTAATGTCCTCATTATGTTTATATCATTACAGGCCATGTTTTTGTTGTTATTGCACCTGAAGACAATGAAGGGACAGATTATTATTTGTGTCATTGTGTAGAGGCAAACAAGAAATTGGATCACTCAGTTATTGATGGTGAAGAATTAGAATACCCTATAGGAGCAGTGGTTGTAACTGGTACATGGCTTAGACGGTATGCTATGAAGAACCCTAGGTTGTGGTTGTTCGAGGATTGGGAGACACACAGAAAGATTCTTCATTATTCAAACCTCTTCATTGCATCAAATGTCCACTTAATCAGATATGGGGGAAGACCACAAAATAAAACTCTTTGGAAGGTTTGTGAGTCAAACCACGAGGCAATACTTGAGACAATCAAGGGTAGGGCAGACCCAATTGGTTCATTGGACTAAATGGAGATAAAAAATATTGTAACATGTCAAATTTATATATCACATGTTCAAACTCCCCTTTCACTCCTATCCACTCATCTTTCACCATTCTTCCACTATAGCCTTCCAGGCTTGCCTAGTAGCCCTGCCAAAACTGAAATCAGCATTTTTCTCCCAAAATTCCCAAACAACCTATCAATGTTTTTACATTTTTGAGTACCCTTTTCAGATTTCCTAAGTTTATATCAATCTCAGACTTTAACTCTTTGACTGGTGTAGACTTCCTTTTTTAAGTGCTCTTCTCTGAGGCCTAATTAGCCCCTCCTAACAAAGCAACCCTATCACCCACTTACTTCCAGGGTTCCATGACCAAAAAAAGTCTTTTATTATGATCCTAAACCAAGGATTTTCCACTTTTCAAGAATAGACAACAATTTTTAAATACCCAACTACAAAACCCTCTATTTAAGGCCTTCACACCTATGGCTTCTCCAATCTAACACCTCCACACACTTCCCAATAAAACTAAGGGTTTAAAAACCATTAAAAAAAGATAATATTACCATCCAAGCCATAAAATATGGCCCTCCAATGGATGAATCTCTCAGACCATGACTGGTCCCAACACTAGTAACCCCCAATCAGCACTTTACTCTCCATGTTTGTGGTCTCTCCTCCACAATACCTGCAAATCCCTACATTTAAAATTCTATACAAGGATTATATACATGTTATGACTCCTCCCACCAATCACATTGACCATAGGGGGTGGGGAAGTCAATCCATTCATTAAACTTTCAAAATAAACAAAGTGCTGTTTGCAAAATCCCTGTTTAGGACAGTCAAGAATAACTTGGATTTACTGTCCCAAAATGTCAAAAAATGTTTCTAGTGAATCCAAATTTAGTTGTTATAAATATGAGATGTTAGTGAATGACTTCTTCCTAATACTACTCTTCCACCAGATCTAGATTTCAACCCTTTTGTGGATCTATAGGCTCAATCGCGAGCCCATAGGATTGGCCAAGAGAAAACTGTGATTGTATATCAACTAATTACAAAATGTTCATTTGAGGAGAAAATATTGTAATGATCAAGAAGAAAATTGGCTATGGAAAATCTAGTTATGAATTTTGTTAAGAATGAAACTATTAAGGAATTGCATGATATAGTTCAGAGATTTTTCACAGCATACATAGCATAATTCATATATCCTTTATATACACTAAGATCCTAGTTCAGCATTAACTTCCACATAAACCCAATCCAAAACCAACTTCTAAACAATCCTGCCATAAACACCACATACAAAAAACCTAAAATCTTCCAACAAAACCTAACCCAGAGTAGTAAGAAACTTGGTAATAGCCTTACTTCCTTCAGAAGCAACATGCCTAGCTAGCTCTCCAGGCAGAACAAACTTGACAGCAATCTCAATTTCTCTAGAGGAAAGTGTCATGATCTTATTATATTTTAGTAGAGAAGCAGCCTATGGAGTAATCTTATCAAAAATATCAATCATGAAGCTCTCCATGATATCCATGGCATCACTAGATATTCCCTTGGAGGGATGCACCTGTTTCAACACCTTGTATTCTCAAATTTCATTTCTTTGACTACTAAATCCTTTGTAGGCTTGAACATCACTTTCTTTTCTTTTCTCATCTTTGGAGAATCCTTTACTTCATTCTCTCCTTTCACATCATCTTCTTTAAGACTCCACACCTTAGGTTTCCTTCAGCAACTCCATATCCACCATATCAAACAAATTCTTGGTTCATGCATGTTTAAGCTTGCCAATTGGTTGGACCATCAACAAATACTTGATGAATCTAATTAGAGGATTCTACCATCAATTTGAATATTTGACACTTCTAGATGTAAAAACCCCCTAGAAACTAGGGCTCGCCCAATGTCTTGTCTCCCAACACCATAGAAACTGAACTAAAGTTGATTCACCATCATTTGACCATCCTATGATGGATTCATGCATAAAATACCCCCTCCAAAGGCTATAACATCTACTATTTTACCCTTGCACCAATTTGATGACCCTTATGCACCCTTCAAACTCATCAAACTCCTTCAATCACTCTCAACTTGTAAATTCTTCAACCAAAACCAACTTCAACACATAAACCCAAGCCAAAAAAAACTTCTAAACAAGCCTGCCATAAACACCACGTACAAAAAACCTAAAATCTTCCAATAGAACCTAACCCAAAGCAGTAGGAAACTTGGTAACAACCTTACTTCCTTCAGAAGCAGCATGCCTAGTCAGCTCTCTAGGCAGAACAAACTTGACAACAATCTCAATTTCTCTGGAGGAAAGTGTCATGATCTTGTTATATTTCAGCAGAGAAGCAGCCTCAGGAGTAATCTTATCAAAAATATCAATCATGAAGCTCTCCATGATATCCGTGGCAGCACTAGATATTCCCTTGGAGGGATGCACTTGTTTCAACACCTTGTATATCAACCTTTTGTAACTTCCTACACTTCTCTTCCTCTTCTTTTTCTTATTCTCTTCCTTTTGAACATCACTTTCTTTTCTTTTCTTAGCTTTGGAGAATCCTTTACTTCATTCTCTCCTTTCATACCATCTTCTTTAAGACCCAAAACCCCCTAGAAACTAGGGCTCGCCTAATGTCTCATCTCCCAACACCATAGAAACTGAACCAAAGTTGATTCACCATCATTTGACCATCCTATGATGGATTCATGCATAAAATACCCCCTCCAATGGCTAGAACGTCTAATGCTCTGGGAGGAAGATTATAATTTCCATATTTCCACAAGCCTTGAAATATTTTCGTCCATATTTCCACAAAGTGTTTTATGATTATCTAATTTCAACTTATTATATGATGTAGCTGAGTGTCGACACAGTCATTATATAAGGTATGTTTTACTATTTTTTTTTTGAGAACTAATGCTTCTAGTGAATCCAAATTTGAATATTTGAGAGCCCACAGATCCAAATTTCAACCCTTTTTTTCTTCCTAATACTACTCTTCCAGATCCAGATCGCGAGCCCATAGGATTGGCCAAGAGAAAACTATGATTGTATATCAACTGATTACAAAATGTTCAGTTGAGGACAAAATATTGCAACGATCAAGAAGAAAATTGGCTATGGAAAATCTAGTTATGAATTTTGTTAAGAATGAAACTATTAATGAATTGCATGATATATTACTCAACGGTGCAAGGAATATTCTTGATGAACATGGGATTGCAGCTACATCTATTCAATATACAAAGGAAGATATAGAAAATCTTCTTAATAGAGATATTAATGTGAGAGAAAAGGACATTTTAGAAGAAAATGGTTATCTTGGTGCCATCCAAGGTATGCCAATTACTTAGGATGAAGAGACAAAGCCCACAGTTAATGGGAAAGAGTGGGAAGAGCTTCTTGGACCCATGATAGAAGTTATAGATAAGGAGGAAGAGCTAGGAAGGGGAAAGTGGCAAAGGAAAGAAGTAAGATATGCATGTGAGCCTATGTCAGATGATGATGATGATTACTCACCATCTACTAGTAGCTCAAGTAGTGACAAAATCTCTTCAGTGCACATGTACACTGACAACAAAAATTCAGATAGAGAAGTAACAAGTGTTGTGGAATTATCCATAGAGCAATGTGAAATGAAGCCTCAAATTGGTTCATTAGCAAGCAAATAATTTGGTCATGCACTTCATTCTAGCACCACAAATATTTCTATTAGAAATGACTCTCCGTCAATGGCCTTACATTTACGGGACTTGGGCATTATCCTTGAAATGTAAGTTTGTTGCCACCTTTGGCAAGGCAGTCTCACTCCTCATTTTACAACAAAGGTCAGCCATTTATGGTCCAAGGTTTTAATTTAGTTGACAAGTGGAGAGCTTCTCAAGGTACTGATCTCTTTCGTAGAGAAGTTCCTGCTTCATCTCAAGGTTCTCATTTAGGTGACCAACTCCTTCGAGGTCCACAAATAGACCCATTAATTTCCCAAATTGGTTCATTAGCAGGCAAAGAATTTGGTCATGCACTTCATTCTAGCACCACAAATATTTCTATTAGAAATGACTATTTGTCAATGGCCTTGCATTTACGAGACTTGGGCATTATCCTTGAAATGTAAGTTCATTGCCACCTTTGGCAAGGCAGTCTCACTCCTCATTTTACAACAAAGGGCAGTCATCTATGGTCCAAGGTTTTAATTCAGCTGACAAGTGGAGAGCTTCTCAAGGTACTGATCTCTTTCGTAAAGAAGTTCTTGCTTCATCTCAAGGTTCTCATTTAGGTGACCAACTCCTTCGAGGTCCACAAATAGACCCATTAATTTCCCAAATTGGTTCGTTAGGAGGCAAAGAATTTGGTCATGCACTTCATTCTAGCACCACAAATATCTATATTAGAAATGACTATCCGTCAATGGCCTTGCATTTACGGGACTTGGGCATTATCCTTGAAATGTAAGTTCATTGCCACCTTTGGCAAGGTAGTCTCACTCCTCATTTTACAACAAAGGGCAGCCATCTATGGTCCAAGGTTTTAATTCAACTGACAAGTGGAGAGCTTCTCAAGGTACTGATCTCTTTCGTAGAGAAGTTCCTACTTCATCTCAAGGTTCTCGTTTAGGTGACCAACTCCTTCAAGGTCCACAAATAGACCCATTAATTTCCCAAATTGGTTCATTAGCAGGCAAAGAATTTGGTCATGCACTTCATTCCAGCACCACAAATATTTATATTAGAAATGACTATCCGTCAATGGCCTTGCATTTACGGGACTTGGGCATTATCCTTGAAATGTAAGTTCGTTGCCACCTCTGGCAAGGCAATCTCACTCCTCATTTTACAACAAAGGGCAGCCATCTATGGTCCAAGGTTTTAATTCAGTTGACAAGTGGAGAGCTTCTCAAGGTATTGATCTCTTTCGTAGAGAAGTTCTTGCTTCATCTCAAGGTTCTCGTTTAGGTAACCAACTCCTTCGAGGTCCACAAATAGACCCATTAATTGGTAAAAGGGTAGATGCAATTTTGGAAAGAGTATCCCAATTGAAGAGTAATGGAAATTCCAGTGAGCATGAAGTTATTGCAGATACAATGGGTGTATCTCCTCCATTGAAAAATATAACTACTTCCAGGGACTTGAGTTTAAATGGAGACTGGTTGTTCCCAAACATGCCCCATTCGAGCAGATGAACCAGATGTTGCTTGAGTAAAGAAGACAGTGGTTTATTAAAGCATCTACATTATCCCACTTGCTATTAGTTACTACTTTTTGAGTGGCTTGCTAGCTGCTTCTGTGTGGGATTTCTGTAATATATAATGTCCTCATGCAAGTACATGCCACGCACAGTCATTCCAACCCCATCGATGACTTCATGCATATCTTTCCAACCATTGCATATCTTTCCAATCATCAGTCGTAGCAGTGAACTGTCAGTTCCAATAGCTCCGAATGGCTGGGTAAATGCTAGTGGCAACCTCATTCGGAACCCACAGTCGTTCGATCCCTACCAAAGACTCCGTGCTGAAGTGTCCCTCAAGGTCCCTTAAGCCTGAAATCAGTGATCTTTGCGGGGTCATATCTCAAAGCTTGTGTGAGGTAGAATCGATCTGTTAGGTGATACAGAACCATGTTGCCGAGGCCTACAAAAGC
The DNA here is from genome assembly GCA_027943335.1 of Chamaecyparis obtusa. NCBI lineage: Eukaryota > Viridiplantae > Streptophyta > Pinopsida > Cupressales > Cupressaceae > Chamaecyparis > Chamaecyparis obtusa. The sequence continues at coordinate 1,108,111 of BSBK01008712.1, read as the reverse complement.
CTGTCTTAGTTTTGAGAGATTCAACTTCATTTAAATTCCGCAACACATTCTCGGTCGGTGTCAGAACTCAAAGTGTTCCTCAGCTGAAACGGCCAACGTTGCATATCTTTCCAACCGTCATTCGTAGCATCGAACCATCAGTTCCAACAGCTCCAAATGGCTGGGTAAACACTAGTGGAAACCTCATTCGGTACCCACAGTCGTTCGATCCCCGCCGACGACTCCGTGCTGAAGTGTCCCTCAAGGTCCCTTAAGCATGAAATTGGTGATCTTTGTCGGGTCATATCTTAGAGCTCGTGCGATGTAGAATCGATCTGTCAGGTGATACGGGACCATGTTGCCAGGGCCTACAAAAGCCTATCTCAATTTTTGAAGATTCAATTTTGTTTAAATTCGGGAACACATTCTCAGTCGGTGTCAGAACTCAAAGTGTTCCTCAGCTGAAATGGCCAATGTTGCGCATCTTTCCAACCGTCGGTCGTAGCATCGAATCGTCAGTTCCAACAGCTCTGAATGGCTGGGTAAACACTAGTGGCAACCTCATTCGGCACCCACAGTCGTTCAATCCCCGTCGATGACTTCATTCTAAAGTGTCATATCTCACAGCTCTTGCAAGGTAGAATCGATCTATCAGGTGATACGGGGCCATGTTGATGGGGCCTACAAAAGCCTATCTCAATTTTGAGAGATTCAACTTCGTTTAAATTTTGCAACACATTCTCGGTCGGTGTCAGAACTCAAAGTGTTCCTCAGCTGAAATGGCCAACGTTGCATATCTTTCCAATTGTCAGTCGTAGCATCGAACCGTCAGTTCCAACAGCTTTGAATGGTTGGGTAAACACTAGGGGCAACCTCGTTCGACATCCACAGTCATTCGATCCCCGCCGACAACTCTGTGTTGAAGTGTCCCTCAAGGTCCCTTAAGCATGAAATCGGTGATATTTGCAGGGTCATATCTCAGAGCTCATGCAATGTAGAATTGATTCGTTAGGTGCTACGAGACTGTGTTGCCAGAGCCTACAAAAGCCTATCTCAGTTTTCAGAGATTCAACTTCTTTTAAGTTCGGCAACACATTCTCGGTCGGTGTCAGAACTCAAAGTGTTCATCAGCTGAAATGGCCAACGTTGCATATCTTTCGAACCGTCAGTCTTAGCATCAAACCGTCAGTTCTAACAGCTCTGGATGGCTAGGTAAACGCTAGTGGCAACCTTGTTCACCACACACAGTTGTTTGATGCTCGTCGATGACTCCGTGCTGAAGTGTCCCTCAAGGTCCCTTAAGCATGAAAGCAGTGATCTTTGCGGGGTCATATCTCAAAGATCATGCTATGTAGAATCGATTTGTAAGGTCCTACAAGACCATGTTGCTGGGTCCTACAAAAGCCTATCTCATTTTTTAGAGATTCAACTTATTTTAAGTTCGGCAACACATTCTCGGTCAGTGTCAGAACTCAAAGTGTTCCTCAGCTAAAATAGCCAACGTTGTGTATCTTTTGAACCGTCGGTCATAGCATCGAACCGTTAGTTCTAATAGCTCTGGATAGCCAGGTAAATGCTAGTGGCAACCTTGTTCACCATGCACAGTCGTTCGATCCCCACCGATGACTCCGTGCTGAAGTGTCCCTCAAGGTCCCTTAAGCATGAAATTGATGATATTTGCGGGGTCATATCTCGGAGCTTGTGTGAGGTAGAATCGATTTGTCAGGTGCTACATGACCGTGTTGCTAGGGCCTATAAAAGTCTATCTTAGTTTTCAGAGATTCAACTTCTTTTAAGTTCGACAACACATTCTTAGTTGGTGTCAGAACTCAAAGTGTTCCTCAGCTGAAATGGCCAACGTTGCGTATCTTTCGAACCGTCAGTCATAGCATCAAATCATCAGTTCCAACAGTTCTGAATGGTCGAGTAAACACTAGTGGCAACCTTGTTTGGCACCCACGGTCTTTTGAATGCTACCGACGACTCCGTACTGAAGTGTCCCTCAAGGTCCCTTAAGCATGAAATCAATGATCTTTGTGGGGTCATATCTTGGAGCTCGTGCGAGGTAGAATCAATTTGTCAGGTGCTATGAGACTGTGTTGCTGGGGCCTACAAAAGTATGCCTCAGTTTTCAGAGATTCAACTTCTTATAAGTTTGGCAACACATTCTCAGTCGGTGTCAGAACTCAAAGTGTTTCTCAACTGAAACGGCCAACATTCTGTATCTTTCAAACCGTCGGTCGTAGCATCGAACCGTCAGTTCCAACAGCTCCAAATGGCTGGGTAAATGCTAGTGGCAATCTCATTCACTAGGCATAGTCATTCAATCCCCACTGACGACTTTGTGCTGAAGTGTCCCTCAAGGTCCATTAAGCATGAAATTGGCGATCTTTGCGGTGTCATATCTCAAAGCTCATGCAACATAGAATCGATTCGTAAGGTGCTATGGGACCATGTTTCCAAGGCCTACAAAAGCCTATCTCAATTTTCAGAGATTCAACTTCTTTTAAGTTTGGCAACACATTCTCGGTCGGTGTCAAAACACAAAGTGTTCCTCAGCTGAAACGGCCAATGTTGCGTATCTTTCAAACAGTTGATCGCAGCATCAAACCGTTAGTTCCAACAGCTCCGAATGGCTGGGTAAATGCTAGTGGCAACCTTGTTCACCACACACAGTCATTCGATCCCCACCGATGACTTCGTGTTGAAGTGTCCCTCAAGGTCCCTTAAGCATTAAATCGGTGATCTTTACGGGGTCATATCTCAGAGCTCATGCGATGTAGAATTGATTCATCAGGTGCTTCAGGAGCGTGTTGTCAGGGCCTACAAAATCATATCTCATTTTTCAGAGATTCAACTTCTTTTAAGTTTGGCAACACATTCTCGGTCGGTGTCAGAACTCAAAGTGTTCCTCAGCTGAAACGGCCAACATTGCGTATCTTTCAAACCGTCGATCGTAGCATCGAACCGTCAATTCCAATAGCTCCAGATGGCCGGGTAAACACTAGTTTAAACCTCATTTGGCACCCACAGTCCTCTGATCCCCGCTGATGACTCCGTTCTAAAGTGTCCCTCAAGGTCCCTTAAGCATGAAATCGACGATCCTTGTAGGGTCATATTGCGGAGCTTGTGCGATGTAGAATCAATTCGTCAAGTGCTATGGAACTATGTTGCTGGGGCCTACAAAAGCTTATCTTAATTTTCAGAGATTCAACTTCTTTTAAGTTCGGCAACACAATTTCGGTCGATGTCAGAACTCAAAGTGTTCCTCAGCTGAAATAGCCAACGTTGCATATCTTTCGAACCATCGGTCATAGCATCGAACCGTCAATTCCAACAGCTCCGGATGGCTTGGTAAACGCTAGTGGAAACCTTATTCAGCATGCACAATCATTCAATCCCCACCGACGACTCCGTGCTGAAGTGTCCCTCAAGGTCCCTTAAGCATGAAATTGGCAATCTTTGCGGGGTCATATCTTGAAGCTCGTGTGACGTTGAATTGATTCGTCAGGTGCTACAAGACCATGTTGTTGGGGCCTACAAAAGCCTATCTCAATTTTTAGAGATTTAACTTCTTTTAAGTTCGGCAACACATTCTCCGTCAGTGTCAGAACTCAAAGTGTCCCTTAGCTGAAACGACCAACGTTGCATATCTTTCGAACCATCAGTCGTAGCATTGAACCGTCAATTCCAACAGCTTTGAATGGTCAGGTAAATGCTAGTGGCAACCTCATTTGGCACCCACAGTTGTTTGATACCCACCGACGACTCCGTGCTGAAGTGTCCCTCAAGGTCCCTTAAGCATGAAATCGGTGATATTTGCGGGGTCATATCTCAGAGCTCGTGCAATGTAGACTTGATTCATCAGGTGCTATGGGACCGTGTTGCTGGGGCCTAAAAAATCCTGTCTCAATTTTTAGAGATTCAACTTCTTTTAAGTTCGGCAACACATTCTCAGTCAGTGTTAGAACTCAAAGTGTTCCTCAGCTGAAACTGCCAACATTGTGTATCTTTCGAACCGTCGGTCGTGGCATCAAACCATCAGTTTCAATAGCTTCAAATGGTCGGGTAAACACTAGTGGCAACCTTGTTCACCATGCACAGTCATTCGATGCCCGTCGATGACTCCGTGCTGAAGTGTCCCTCAAGGTCTCTTAAGCATGAAATCAGAAACCTTTGTGGGGTCATATCTCGGAGCTCGTGTGACATAGAATCAATTCATCAGGTGCTACGAGACCATGTTTCCAGATCCTACAAAATCCTGTCTTAGTTTTTAGAGATTCAACTTCTTTTAAGTTCAGCAACACATTCTCGGTCGGTGTCAGAACTCAAAGTGTTCCTCAGCTGAAACAGCCAATGTTGCGTATCTTTCAAATCGTAGGTCGTAGCATCGAACCGTCAGTTCCAATAGCTCCAGATGGCCAGGTAAACACTAGTGGCAACCTTGTTTGGTACCCACAGTCATTCGATCCCCATCGACGACTCCGTGCTGAAGTGTCCCTCAAGGTCCCTTAAGCATGAAATCGACGATCTTTGTGGGGTCATATCTCGGAGCTCATGTGACATAAAATCAATTCATCAGGTGTTACAAGAGTGTGTAGCCAAGGCCTACAAAAGCCTATCTCAATTTTTAGAGATTCAACTTCTTTTAAGTTCGGCAACACATTCTCGGTCGGTGTCAGAACTCAAAGTGTTCCTCAGCTGAAACGGCCAACGTTGCGTATCTTTCAAACCGTCGGTCATAGCATCGAACCGTTAATTCCAATAGCTTCAGATGGCCAGGTAAATGCTAGTGGCAACCTTGTTCAGCACACACAGTCATTCGATCCCCACCGACGACTCTGTGCTGAAGTGTCCCTCAAGGTCCCTTAAGCATGAAATTGGTGATCTTTGCAAGGTGATATCTCGGAGCTCGTGTGACATAGAATCAATTTGTTAGGTACTATGGGACCATGTTGTTGGGGCCTACAAAAGCCTATCTCATTTTTCAAAGATTCAACTTCTTTTAAGTTCGGCAACACATTCTCTGTCGGTGTCAGAACTCAAAGTGTTCCTCAGCTGAAATGTCCAACGTTGTGTATCTTTCGAACCGTCGGTCTTAGCATCAAACCGTTAGTTCCAACAGCTCCGAATGGCTGGGTAAACACTAGTGGCAACCTCGTTCAGCACCCACAGTCGTTCGATCCCCGCCAAGGACTTTGTGCTCAAGTGTCCCTCAAGGTCCCTTAAGCATGAAATCAATGATATTTGTGGGGTTATATCTCGGAGCTCGTGCGACATAGAATCAATTTGTTAGGTTCTATGGGACCATGTTTCTAGGGCCTACAAAATCCTATCTTAGTTTTTAGAGATTCAACTTCTTTTAAGTTCAGCAACACATTCTCGATCGATGTCAGAACTCAAAGTGTTCCTCAGCTGAAACGACCAATGTTGCGTATCTTTTGAACCGTCAATCGTAGCATCAAACTGTCAGTTCCAATAGCTCCAGATGGCCGGGTAAATGCTAGTGGCAACCTCATTCACCATGCATAGTCATTCGAACCCCGCCGACGACTCTGTGTTGAAGTGTCCCTCAAGGTCCCTTAAGCATGAAATCGGTGATATTTGTGGGGTCATATCTCAGACCTCGTGCGATGTAGAATCGATTCATCAGTGCTACGAGACCATGGTTTTGGGGCCTACAAAAGCCTATCTCAGATTTTAGAGATTCAACTTATTTTAAGTTCGGCAACAAATTCTCGGTTGGTGTCAAAACTCAAAGTGTTCCTTAGCTGAAACGGCCAGCATTGTGTATCTTTCAAACCGTCGGTCATAGCATCGAACCGTCAGTTCCAATAGCTCTAGATGGCTGGGTAAACGCTAGTGGCAACCTCGTTCACCATGCACATTTGTTCTATCCCCGCCGACGAGTCTGTGCTAAAGTGTCCCTCAAGGTCCCTTAAGCATGAAATCGGCGATCTTTGTGGGGTCATATCTTAGAGCTTGTGTGAGGTGGAATTGATTCGTTAGGTGCTATGAGACTGTGTTGCCAGGGCCTACAAAAGCCTATCTCAGTTTTTAGAGATTCAACTTATTTTAAATTCGGCAACACATTCTTGGTCAGTGTCAGAACTCAAAGTGTTCCTCAGCTGAAATGGCCAACGTTTTGTATCTTTCAAACCGTTGGTCATAGCATCAAACCGTCTATTCCAACAGCTCCAGATGGCTGGGTAAACATTAGTGGCAACCTTTTTCGCCACGCACAGTCATTCGAACGCCGCCGATGGCTTTGTGCTGAAGTGTCCCTCAAGGTCCCTTAAGCATGAAATCAAAAATCTTTGCGGGGTCATATCTCAGAGCTCGTGCGAGGTAGAATTGATCCATTAGGTGCTACGGGACCATGTTGTTGGGGCCTACAAATGCCTCTCTCAGTTTTTTGAGAATCAACTTATTTTAAATTCGGCAACACATTCTTGGTCGGTGTCAGAACTCATAGTGTTCCTCAGCTGAAACGGCCAACGTTGCGTATCTTTCAAACCGTCGATCATAGCATCGAACCGTCTGTTCCAATAGATCTGAATGGATGGGTAAATGCTAGTGGCAACCTCATTCACCATGCATAGTCGTTCGAACCCCGTCGATGACTCCGTGCTAAAGTGTCCCTCAAGGTCCCTTAAGCATGAAATTGGTGATCTTTGCAGGGTCATATCTCGAAGCTCGTACGAGGTAGAATCAATCTGTCAGGTACTACAGGACCGTGTTACCTGGGCCTTCAAAAGCCTATCTCAGTTTTTAGAGATTCAAATTATTTTAAATTCGGCAACACATTCTCGGTCGGTGTCAGAACTCAAAGTGTTCGTCAGTTGAAACGGCCAACATTGTGTATCTTTCAAACCGTCGGTCGTAGCATCGAACTGTTTGTTCCAACAACTTTGAATGGTCAGATAAATGCTACTGACAACTTTTTTTGGCACACATAGTCATTCGAACGACACCGACGACTTCAGGGTGAGTAGTAGGATGAGTGCAAATATGTATTCTAGTGTTTGTCATTAACAATCAGTCAATTAGGGGACAATTAGAAGTTAGTTTGTAAAAGCATAAGGTTGCACATCCACATCTATCGTAGTAATCTTATTAATAAAAGAACTCTTGCCAACATTACGGTAGCCCAAGAATCCTTATATTATGTAATGTCCCCGATTTAGCAAGTACTTGTGCTTGCTATCGTCAGTTCATTAATGCAATTCCCGTGAGCTGATGGAATGTTTAGGGGATCTCTGTGTGCACTTACTATTTATAGTAAGTCAATTAGTGGCTACTATTTTAGGCAAGGTAGTTGGATTTCAGCTTGATCTTCATTCTTCTTTAGTTGGGTTTATAATGTGCATTTGTCTTCATATCTTATACAATTAAGCTTGGCTTAATTTATTATCATGTTACTTTATGCTCTAATTAAAAAGTGTGTGCTTGACGCTCCAAGGTACTTAAGTGAGAAGTGTGTATTTGAAGCTGGAGTTTGGTGTGATGAAGAAGATTGAAGTTTTTGCTTAAAAAGCCTTCGACTTGCGAAAATGGATTTCATTGATTATGTTATATTTTGATGAAATGGAGAATTCTGTAATGGTTCAAAATGCTAAGGAGACTAGGATTTAATTGCCAAGAAGAATGTTCATTCTTCCAGGCACTGTGTTGTGAGATGGAGTCTTGTGCCATCGAATAATACTAAGAATGCCATTGAGTTTTGAAAGTGGTGGGCAGCTAGCAAATCTGGGTGCATTTCTAGTAGTGCTATGAATTAACGGAAGGAGGTTTGTTGTTTGAAGTTTTTAATACAGAGACTGTGGCGACCAGACTTAATTATCATAACCGAAGGGTCTTTCAATTCTTTGCTAGGTGTAAGTCTTCTACAAACGGTTCTTCCCAGCAGGCGCAGGTTTGATAACATTATCGGGTGTGTGAGTTGATGCTTTGCTATTACATTCCAGCAGCCGTAAATTGAATAACAGAAGTTGCGTGAGAAATTTTAGTTGGAGATTATACTTTCAGTCATAGCAGATGAAATAATAGGTGCATGAATGTTATTTTAATTTGAGGAGATTATGAAATATTAGAAATTATAATAATGAACATGGAGTTTCAATTTATCAGATGTCTTGAAATTTAAATGAAGAATTTTCAACCAAGCTATAAATAAATTGTTGAAGCATTAGTATCCAGATTTGTCAGAATCTCTTTAAAAAATTATCATTGCAAGAACAAGAGCCACTTAGGCTTCTTACATATTATATTTATACATTTATGCATTCATTTCATTACTTTTGTTATTATTATAGTTAAGGAATTGACTGTTATTGAGGACAGTGACTGGCATTTGTAGCACAGTCAGCAAGTTAAACATACAAGCATAACTATAAGGCATGGGAAATTTACAAAGCAAAGACATGAACATAAACATAATTTAGTATACATCAATACACCAAACACATGAATTGCATATCTAAAACATAAAAATATATATATTCGTAGGGCATGAAGTCAAATATATATGTCCAATAATGTCATACATTGAATATATTCAATACAGTAAAACTGGCTTCCTCAAAGCCAAATGGATGTACAACGTATCACTGATATAATATACAAAAAATATGTCCACTAATGCCATATAGGCATACAATCCATATCCCTAATCTAGTCCTTTCCCGCTAGGGGAAGAAAATAAATCCTGAGCTGTCTTCGATCATCGCGTCGATGGAGATGCAATGGATGTCGTAGTCTTCCGAGTGTGCTCACTTGTCCTCCTGTCTAGACTCTTTTGTAGCTCAACCTGATAAAAAAAAAATTAGATAGAGATAACTAATATACATCAAAATTGAATTATACAGTAACATAAAATTGAATATTGGCTTACTGCTAGCAAATAGTCACTATGTTCATCCACCGAAGGTGCATGCTAGCAATCTGGAGTCATAAGTCCCTACAACAATGATCAAAATAATAATTAAAATACATACATGGATATCATTATAAAATTCAATACAAACTATTAAAATAACAATTAAAGTTAAGTGATCTCTTTCATACCTCAGTCAGTGCTTCAGAACTAGCTACTGCTGCAGCTACTCCACGATCCAAAGTATCATGGACAGAAGGAGGAGTCTCTGATGTCAAAAGTTGAAAATGAAACAAAAAAAGTAAATTATGCAGTTATCAAGATTACATATATTTTTTACAACCCTACTAATGAGTAAATGATACCTCCGTGAAGGTTCCACCACGTCCTCCGGTGTGCGGTGTCGAAGTCAAAGCTCCAACATTCAACTAGTGCACATGTACATGAAAAATTATAAGATAACCATTCATATAAGAATGTACTACTGACATGTTAATTATAATGCATTATTACATGTATACCTGTGGACTTAATGGTGACCTCACAAACTCAGGTGAAAGAATGTAATCATCGTGCCTCTAGATTTTGATCATAATTTGTCTAGTAATTTAGTCATTCATTCATTAATTAAATATGATCGAGTAAATCCAATTAATATGCAAATAAAGATACCTCAAGGAGAGTTGCACGATGCCCTTCACTGTCTGTTGTGAACGTCGATGGTCCACTAGTGCACATCTAATGCACATGCACAATAAGTTAGGATACAATTATTCATATAATTACATAATAATCAAATATGTTAATTAAATATTTTATTCGATACATACTTGTGCAATTGACGACGCTGTGTAAAAGGGGACATTAGGATCATTGCCACTTCCACTGCCACCACCACTGCCACTGACATTCTTGCCTTTAATTTTCATCATAAACAATAGATACTAAATTAAATAGTTATTCTTTTATAAATGAAATATGATCAAAGCAATTTAATGAACTTGGAAATATTTACCTGTGTGTCAATGCCAAATATCGCATTTAGAAAGTTATCAGTCATCAATCCAGAATCCTCTTGCTCTCTCTCGCTAGTACCAAATGTGCACAAGCATCCACATGACTAACAAATATGCCCCCTTGAGGATTGACCATAGTCACCCTCAACTAAAGGAGTGGCACACTAAATGAGAGTCTGTGTCAGAGCACTAATCGTGCCTAGCGTGTTTGCCTCTACATGTTCCTTTACAACGGAAGGAATACTAACATGATCCAACGGTGGCTTGCCACTAACAACCCTAGGTGCATTAGGGTCACAATGTGCCCCTGCTTGTCAAATGATGAACCCCCTCTTCTACCCTGAGAATCCAGCATGTCAAAATAATTTAGCACCACCTTGAGTACAAACTCGCAATAGAGTTTCCTCAAGAAATATATAGGAACTTCATGATTGTTACAAGGAGGCGAATCAAAGACCATCCACCATCTCTCCCAAAAATTGTTTTTAATGTTTTCATTTATGCACCAATGAATTGGGAACCTCCTTGTTGTAGTTCTAAGAGTATTTGTGTCCCCTAGTTTTTTAAATAGCTGGCAAATGTCATCTTTTGTGATTTTTTTCTTTTTTATGTCCGCATAAGATAATTTATTTGCATAATATTGGTTTTGTTCTTCTCTTTTATCCCGCCATAAATTAATTTGCCCACTAATTGTGCTTACGTGGATCAAGATTGCTTCCAATAATTTTGCAAGTCTTGCCCTTCCAAGATTTGTATCACTAGAATCTTTTAGCCTATCAATTAAAGATTCTAATTCTTTTTGCCCTCTTTCAATTTGGTTCAACAAATTTTTTTGTGTTCCAGGAGGAGGTTTCTTGATTGGTGGAGGCAATTAAGGTTCATTTTCTTCATTTCTTTCTTCATTCCGTACTTCATTTGGTTCTTCATGAGGAGACGGAGGGTTTGGTGGAGGGAGATTATTTCTTCCTGGCAATTAGAAAAACTACATTTTAAAATATTGATTACACAACAAATTTAAACAAAAACAAATTTGAACAAAACAAATTTAAACAAAAACAAATTGCAACAAAACTAAAATTTTAAAACCAATAAGAGGCATGATAAGTTGTAAAAATACTTACCTCTTCTCCCGGATCGAACTTGATGACACTGTGGAGCCATTTGATCGATGGATGAACAAAAATAATCGACTCACAAACAACTATAATAGGGCATGCGCACTTTCAAATATCCTCTTAGCTGAAAATGCGGGTTTGAGAAAGAAAAATGAGCTCAAACCCTCGTGCAGCAAAAATATATAACTTTTTCAAAAGGGCGTACGCCCTATAGGGTGCACGCCCTTTAGTGTGTGCACACTATTCACGATGGGGGACCAAAAAGAAAAGTGGCATCTTTTTGGTCCCCTATGTTTGTGCACTTACCCTTGAAAGGAGGGAGATCACCTTATTGATGCTAGAAATTTTCCTTTTGTGAATGATTTAGATGAGTATTTCCCTAACTATGGCGATTTGGATGATTTGATTTTACCTATCAAGAAGTGTGTCATTGATCAAACTATGAGTCACATTGCCAAACCAAATCTTCTAAAGAAAAAGAAGGGTTGTAATTTTGAAGCTACAAAATATTTCCTTGAAGGTATAGATGCTATGGAGGAGGGCACCTAATGAACCATGGATGTTCTCATGACTAGGAGTAGGAGGAAGGGCTCATCAAAATGAGATAGTTGGATTGTTTGAGTTCCTACAGAGTTATTTCTCTAGTCAATTCTTAGATCCCCGGAACCACTATTTTTAAGTTGCTTGTTTCCTTATTATATGTGTTGGAAACTGTAATTGAAGCAATTGTTGTGTTGTCATTGATGTCAAATCTTAACTGATAGGACTGTTGCTACTTAAGAAAGTACTATATCTATTTGAGTGTTGCTAAGGGGATAGGCAAGGTTGGTAACAATAGCACCTAAGGAAAGGTTGAGTTATCTTGATACTATAAAGTGTCCTTGACTATGTTGTACAATGACGAGACAATGTATTATTTATCTTAGTAAGATTGAAGCCTAATCTGGTAGGCTTGACCGAGCAAAAATAGAGAAATCATGTTCAAGCCGAGTGATGTTAGTGTCGACCAAGTCAGTATATGCCGAGAAAATTTTTAGTGTCGACCGAACATCAGTTAATTGCTAAGGAAGACTTTTTAAGCTGAGGAAACATTTTTTAGTAATGACTGAGCTTTCTACATGAAGACCGAGTAGTTGATCATAGTATTGACTGAGCATCAATATTTTTATATTTGAAGAGAATTCAAATTTGGAGCTGACATTATTGAATTCTTGGATTATGTAAAACATGTTGACTTTATTTATTGATTGTTTGAAAGCATTGAATGCAGTGAAAAATGTTTTATTGTAAATCTTTAAGAGATTTGAGATGTTTCTAGAAAAGGAGCTAAAAAACATAAAGCGGGTAGATTCAATGAATCTAACCTAACCCTAAGATCTACGAAGGAGATTGAGTGGCAAAAGATAAGTTAACCTAATTGAGGAAGTATTAAGGGAACTTGAGCATTAGGTATGTGTGTGCATGGGTGAACAGAGGATGCTGGAAGATTAGTAGATGTTATTGACTGTATAAGCAGAAAAGGCTGAAGGAGAAGTGTGGTGATTGCTTGAAGAAAAGTTCCAAGCAAATCAGAGATGGAGATGACAAAGTTTCAAAGTTAGTAAACCAGCATTTGTGTATGGAATTGGATCTGATATTTGCAAAGTGAGTTGTATATTTTTCAGATCAATACTGTTGATACTTTCTAACCATTGTAACAGTCAAAATCTTTTTAACAAAGGTTGACCTAACAGTCATATGTTTAAATCCTTTGAACAAGGTTGCATTCTAATGGAATGTATGTAAGTCCTATAACAAGGCTCACTTCTAATAGAGATTGAAATCCTTTAACTGGGTCACACCTAATAGTGTGTATTGTAACCTTTGACAGGGTTGGCTTTTAACCGAGCTCACTTCAGAAGAGTGAAAATAATAGTAGCATGTTAGAAAGTGGTTTTTCCCAGATTGGGTTTCCACTATAAATCCTAGTGTCAATGCTTGTGTGAATGTTTTGGTTTAGACATTTCTGTGTTTTACAAGTTGGATACAGCTGGGTAGTGGACTACAATGTTATATGTTTCTATTATTGAATCAGTGATGACTGAGTTGGTTTTGGTTGTTACATTTGATTTAAGGAAAAGTTTTTGAAGTTTGTTTTATACATCTGGACCTGAGAACAATTGATTCACCCCCCCTCTCTATTGTTCTAAATCATATTAACACTATGTTGGAATCTTCTTGTCTATATTGTATTTTTAGCTTTTGTACTCCCCCTTGACAAGTCTAAAGCCTTTATCAAGTATTTTGTGTTCTACATCAAAAGTGGGACCTATTCCCATAACATGCCAAAATAAAAAAGATAAAGTGATGCAAATAGAAATGACCTCACACAATACCAAATTAATACAAATTAGCAAACACACTTGGACATACAATGCAATTTAGAAATGCTTCAAACAACATCTAAAATCTACAAAGAATAATTGAATTTTCTCACACCAAACAACTTGAATTAATATGACATGAAAGCATAATTGAAACTGCATTGATATAAAATCCATAGGGGCTAATGAAAATCATTACAAATCTAATGTAAAACTATTCTACAAAAGAAACCTCACATAAAATTTGAATATGAATGCAAACAATGAGACTATATACAACTCTAAGCCTATTGGCTTCACTAAAATTCTTGCAAATCTGAATACAATAACAATTTAACCACCTACAAGTAGAAGCTTCAACAACAAAACCACCTTCAAATTCGATTTCCACCTTCTTTCCTTCCTTCTACATCTTCAAACATGAAAATTCTCCCCCTAAGAGAATGTAAGTATCCACATATAAATGCAACTCAACAAATGAAATTATATTTCATTTTGCTGAAGTTAACACCCCAAAAATTCCATGCTCAACTTGGTCTCCCTTCATTTCCACATTTTACAACTCTTCTTACAATTTGCCACAACCAATTGTCCATTTGTGTCACTAGCATTGCAAGTTGACTCCCAAAATAGAAAAAGCTAGAAACTCCTTAGATGCCCAACATAACATCAATGCTTTTTTATGTCATAACTCCCATAAGATATCATTTTGCCTTATTTGGTTCCACATGAAGAGGTAGTGAGATCCCACAAAATTCAATGCCCTAGTTGGCCAATTTGAAATATTTGACATTGTAAATGCCAACAATTAGATCCAAATTTAGACAAAGTTTTAAATTAAGATTTTGACCAAAATATTTATTGAAATATTTAGTCTTTATCACAAAAATATTCAATCTACATGATTTATTCACTTAAATTGCAGAAATTAAGAAAAAAAAAACATATTTTTAATGGATGGGATAACTTAGATGCTCTCATATATATATATAGAAAAGGAGAATGTACCAAAGATTAAAAAAAAGTCAAACTTCTTTTTTTCAGATTTGCGAAAACACAGTAATTTTTTTGCAAATTTTTTGTGGTTTTGGACCATAAAATGTGCAGATCAGAAAGAACAATTGCTAAAAATTTTGCAAAAATCTGTTGTGTTTTCCATTTTTAAAAATTTAGTCATTCTGTCCAGTCCAATAGAAAATGAACCCAAAAGCGAGAAAAACCAGAGTTTGACAAAGTAAAAATAGACTAATGCTTTACTCATTTTGTCTTGACATGTGTCGGCTTAATCGAGGGGAACAAAACAGTAAATTTTAGATTTATTGATGGGATTGCGAGTTAACACAACAAATAAACATAAAATATTACTATTAATACCTGAGCATCGTACCATCAGATTTGGATATATCTGAAATTCCATGGCGTGACATGACTTGAATTCTGGATTCCCCTTCCATTTGGTGTCATCAACTTCAATTACAAAAACAAGTTCAAAATGGTATCAGCAGCTACGTAAGGTTGGATTGAAAGACGACTCCACTAATTATTATATAAACAAAGGTATAATCTGTTTATATTAATACATTGACTCCAAAAATAAGGCACAGGTCTTATTTAAAACAACAAAGAAAGTTGCGCATGGTGTCACCGATTCCTTGCTTATGGTTGTCCTATCTATATGGCCAAGATCCCTGAAGTTTCATGAATATATCTATTATTGACAGAATCGGAGCAGCTCGAGAAAAAACAATAGATTATATTAACCATGTACGAAAATGCCTTAATGATTGCGAGAATATAATCTATAATGCCATTGACAAAGATTCAATTTTTTGGACTGAGATGAAGATTTGAGTCGAGATTACAGTGAAAATGCCATGTTTCATTTCACTAAAGGGTGCAGATTTATGAGTTATATAAGCATGTAATCCATGTTGGTTCTATGGGCAGTTGTTGGCTTTCCTCTAATCAAGTTGGGCTTGTAATATTTGGGTTGTTATCTTCATCACCCAAAACATGGCCAAGATATCATTTCATACTCATTCCTTACCAGATCTCCATGTTTGTGTTCACTCATGCAGTAATTCCCTCTCTGCAAAACCCACAAGTTATTCATTAAGGAGGACAAAGCTGCAAAGTTCACATCTTAAAATCAGGGCTGTGAGCAATACAATGGAGGGGGCCATGACATTGTATGATGTGTTGTCTGTCTCTCAGAGTATGGAATTGGGTGAATTTAAGAAGGCTTATAGAGAAAAGGTGAGAGTTTACCATCCAGATGTTTGCGCACCTGCTGAAAAAGAGGAATCAAGCAAGATTTTTCTTTTAGTTCAGGAAGCGTATGAGACTCTGTCCGATCCAATGCTCAGGGCTGACTATGATTTTAACCTGCATTTCAACCCCCAAATAATGTTGTTGAACAAGAGAAATGGGAGTGTGAGGGATGCTGCAGGGCAACAATGGGCAGAACAACTTGAAATGCTTAACAGAGGAAGAATGCAGGTTGGGAGAGAGAGTTGGGGAGGAAGAATGCGCAGAAACACAAGAGTGGCCCAAGTTTCAACTTAAAACACCCAGTTTATTGAGGATATGAACTTGTGGTTTCAGTATGCCTCAAATTTGTATGACGTATTTTAAGACTTGACAAAGAATGAAGTTCTGGGTTTCATTCAGAAGTTTATCTCTAACAATCGCACATTCCAGTGCAGAGTTTAATACCAATTCCGATGCAGAGTTTAGTTCAAATTCCCTTTTCCAATGCTTACCTTATTTTGGTTGGAGTGTTTTCACAATACTTTAAGGCATTTTCACAATATTTACCTTCTCCAAGATAACTCTCTTGTCCTCCCCTACATCATGAATAAAATGAAACTAAGCATCAATATATATATATTCCATTCACATGTGAAAAGATTGATTCATTGTGAATTTTATAGTACTTTGACTATCACAATTAATCCTCATGGATCCTTGACATAGGTTAGTGCAGCATTTGAACTTAATCTCTAAAGTTAGATTGCCTTCTTGTAGGCATAGGTAGCTGTAATATATTTTGCATCTATCATGAAAAGGATGACCATAAGTTGTTTAGTCATGTAGTCGATTGTACCAATAAATAGAAAACACATAACTACTAGTCAACATCTTATTGTAAACATGTCTCTCATGCAATATATCTACAAATTCTTGAATCTCTAACAAGTGCTACAATTCCTCAAGTTGACACTATTGCAAGTTACACCAGCACTACTATGTCTACAATTGATTTGTAGTATTGATACTAAAATTTGTTGGCTATAATTGAATTATAATACAACTTACCGTAAAATATAGAATACTTTATATGTATTTACCATAATTTTTTTAAAAACTATTGACTATTATCATGTATTTCCAACTAAGATTAGCCGTAAAGTTGCTCAATAAATACTCACTATTTGGTGAATGTCTAGTCTAATGCAAAATAGTATACAAGGTATCCAAGCACACTAGCATGTGGTACATGAGTTATGTCCATCTCACTAGATATAGATGGACACTGCTTAATTGAATGATATGTTCCCATAAAAATGTGAAATCCTATTAATCTACATACTCTCATGTTAAACAACTACAAAACAAAGTCAACACACTTCCTTTAACACAACCAAAGTTAAAATTAAATTATCTTTATACCTAGGATAAACTAAGTAGCCTTCATATATTTCATGTCAAACTGTGAGGAAAGTAAAATTCAATCCCTAATAATATCTTTTTTTTCATCAATCTACATCTTGCCATCCACATACAAATTGATAGCAGTAAATTGGTCCATCTCACAAGATATAGATGGACACTGCTCAATTGAGTGATATGTTCCCATAAAAATATGAACTCCTATTAATCTACAAAATCTCGTGTTAAACAACTACAAATCAAAGTCAACATACTTCCTTTAACATGTAACTGAAGTTAAAATTAAATTAGCTCTATCCCTAAGACAAACTAAGTAGCCTTTATATATTTCATGTCAAACTATGAGGAAAGTAAAATTCAATCCCTAATGATGTCTTTTTTGTTATCAACCAACATCTTGCCATCCACATACAAATTGATAGTAGTAAATTGGTCACATCATTCTACACATAATAAATACAATAATCTAGGATTTTTCTAAAAAAATCTTAATGTTAATGAATAAGAAAAAAAATTGGAGCCTATTTAAAAACAAAAATATTTATTTTCGCTTACATATCAATGAATCCTTACCCTTTACCATGTAGTGCTCCAAACATAGGGGCTTCACTTAGTGAACCTGAATCATAGCACATGCATTCATGGCACACTAAAGAACACCCTTATTTTCAAAAAATATTTCTCCAAACTCCTTTTTTGTCATCCCCCTCCAATACCCATACAATACTCCCCACAACCATTTTCCTATATAAACCCCACCCCCTTCCAAAAAAAAACCTCTCCCCCTATTTAGGCAATATATTGCCTCATTTTTTTTGTCCATTTAAAACCCCTCAATACAAATGCATGTCCTGTATTATATTGCCTCTTTAGTAAAGACCATGTGGCTCCAAGTGTGTCATGCAGATCTTGTCTTCCAAGTCGCTACATATGAAATTGTCTTCACACCCACATTTTCAACCTTAATATCAAATATCATTACAATAAATCTTAGAAAGCTAATGGACGAAATTTTATAAATAGAAAATGATCTTGCTAAAATATATTACCCCAACCTGGAAATAATTGTTAGCAACCAACATTATTTTGTACTTTTTCAACTTTTCCCTCAAAAAAAATTTCTTCTTGAAGACTCATTTACATAGTAAATCATCTTTCCTTAGGAAACTAAATTAATTTAGAATGAGCCTTAAACTCTTCAAAATAATTGAAACCCTCAAAATTATGTCTAAATTCCTAGAGGGATTTTGAATAGATGATATGTAATACCAAGATTTATAAGTGGAGATTAATTTATTGGACTAGAAAAATCACAACAAATCATACCTAAAATGTCTTTAAATATAGTGTTGATTGAATAAAAATGAATATGATCTTTTACTTTCATAAAAATTATGTTCAAAAAAGTCAAAATATAAAGAAAAATCAATCATCCCCTCACTAATATTTTTATATTTATCTAAGTCAACTCTCAAAAGTTTAGTCTAAGAACTAATGCCATAACATAGTTTAGTTAACAAGTATTTTTCTCTCTTCTCAATACAATCATGTTTAGAAACCCTAACGACACCTCCAAGCATTATAAGTTCTGATGTTGCAAATTCATTTTCTATAAGACTCATCTTCTAGGTGTACATACAATAATTACTTTTTATATTGTGGATGTATCATAATTATACACTAAATGTAGGTGATAGAATCAAGTAAAAAAAGAGTTCCAACTTGAACTTATTTGGTGAGAACCCTAGGTCCAAGCACCATCTTACACCCATCATTGTTGAAGAATAATTTCATAGTTTTATCACTTATCTCAATTCAAGATAGTAGGTTATGTACCAAGCCTAGGATGTGTCATAATCTTGATAATTGTTTTGCTCCTACCATTAATCAATATTTAATCTTGATATATTTGCATAGATAATAATATTGAGAAAATACATTTCACATAGTGGTAAAAATTTCAAATATTAAAACTTTCATAGTTTGAAATCCATTCAAATATTATACATTTCTATCTCTCTAATATTGTATTTTATTTAACTTTCTTTTATTAAATAAATAAAATAACCAAATATAAAATTTGATTGAACAAATCTTGCTCTCATTTTTTACTAATTTGGTTCTAATTTTTCTTCCAAGATTTTTGTATTTCCTCTAGTAAGGGAACAACCTCAAAAGCAGTGTTGGACCCTCTAGATCCAAAATCCACTTCAAGCTCAACCATTACCCCTTCCCTGCAAGGCAAGATCCTCTATTATTTAGGTAATTCTAATGTGGATTTGGTGGATGATTCACTTCATTTTCATATTCCACAAACTCATATCAACAATTTGGCTTTTGATGAGGGAAATCAATCCCTCATTCTCAAACATCTTAAGCAGTCTCAACCGATGGAGATCTTATTGGAGTGGATTAAGTCTACCTAGAGTAGCTTAGCTATTTCATATGTGAAGCTACTTGATTTTGGTTGAACTTCTTCACAATTTTAAAATCGGTTGAGGATTACGATTTTGTGAATTACAATGGCCTGTGAACTTTTAAAAAAATTGTCTTTTTTATTGCTCTCTATTCCACTTTCTTTGATTCATACATTGTTGTTATCACTTCCATACCAACATGGTTTCATATATACTATCTTCCACTAATCATGTATGACACTATTCTCATCAAAAACATGATTGATTAGGTAGGAAATTTTGTTAGTTGTGATTCTAATTTGGCGGCTTCTACTTGCACATTCACCAGGGTGTGTGCAATGATAGATATTTCAAAACCTATTTTCCACTTCATCGGGATCTATTCTTCAATTTGCACCTAGACCCAATTTTGAATTATGAAGGCTCCCTTTTGTAGTGCCCATGCTATAACATTATGGGACACAAAATTGTAAGTTTCTCTCCTCAAATCTCATGTTAATTAAAATTATTATCCTGCAAAAATGGATTAAGAAGCCAATCCCACCAAATGTGGACTTTGTCTAGCATAACCATGGAAAATTATTTGAATCCAAAAAAGAATCTTAAACATCTTCTTTGTCTAGTGGGGTTGTGTCTAGTCTAGTGGAGCCCCCTTCTACTCATTCCTCCACCTGATCTAATCTTGGAAGCACTATTCCTATCTTTGTAAATGAAATTGAGAGGAGGGAGATCACCTTATTGACGCTAGAAATTTTCCTTTTATGAATGATTTAGATGAGGATTTCCCCAACTATGGCGATTTGGATTATTTGATTTTACCTATCAAGAAGTGTGTCATTGATCAAACTATGAGTCACATTACCAAACCAAATCTTTTAAAGAAGAAGAAGGGTTGTAATTTTGAAGCTACAAAATATTTCCTTGAAGGTATAGATGCTATGGAGGAGGGCACCCAATGAACCATGGATGTTCTCATGACTAGGAGTAGGAGGAAGGGATCATCAAAATGAGATAGTTGGATTGTTTGAGTTCCTAGAGAGTTATTTCTCTAGTCAATTCTTAGATCCTTGGAACCACTATTTTTAAGTTGCTTGTTTCCTTATTCTATGTTGGAATCTTCTTGTCTTTATTGTATTTTTAGCTTTTGTACTCCCCCTTTATGAGTCTAAAGCTTTTATCAAGTATTTTTTGTTCTACATCAAAAGTGGGATCTATTCCCATAGAATGCCAAAATAAAAAAGATAAAGTGATGCAAATAGAAATGACCTCACACAATACCAAATTAATATAAATTAGCAAACACACTTGGACATACAATGCAATTTAGAAATGCTTCAAACAACATCTAAAATCTACAAAGAATAATTAAATTTTCTCACACCAAACAACTTGAATTAATATGACATGAAAGCATAATTGAAACTGCATTGATATAAAATCCATAGGGGCTGATGAAAATCATTAAAAATCTAATGTAAAACTAATCTACAAAAGAAACCTCACATAAAATTTGAATATGAATGCAAACAATGAGACTATATACAACTCACAGCCTATTGGCTTCACTAAAATTCTTGCAAATCTGAATACAATAACAATTTAACCACCTACAAGAAGAAGCTTAATTCAACAACAAAACCACCTTCAAATTCAATTTCCACCTTCTTTCCTTCCTTCTACATCTTCAAACATGAAAATTCTCTCCCTAAGAAAATGTAAGTATCCACATATAAATACAACTCAACTGATGAAATTATATTTCATTTTGCTAAATTTAGCACCCCACAAATTCCATGCTCAACTCGGTCTCCCTTCATTTCCACATTTGAATTTGCATTAAACATTTGTATTTAATGCTATTACAACTCTTCTTATAATTTGCCAAAACCAATTGTCCATTTGTGTCACTCGCATTGCAAGTTGACTTTCAAAATAGAAAAAGCTAGAAACTCCTTGGATGCCCAACGTAACATCAATGCTTTTTTATGTCATAACTCTTATAATATATCATTTTGCCTTATTTGGTTCCACATGAAGAGGTAGTGGGATCCCACAAAATTCAATGCCCAAGTTGGCTAATTTGAAATATTTGACATTGTAAATGCCAACAAATAGATCCAAATTTAAATAAAGTTTTAAATTAAGATGTTGATCAAAGTATTTATTCAAATATCTAGTCTTTATCACAAAAATATTCCATCTACATGATTTTCTAAATTGCAGAAATTAAAAAAAAAACACACCTTTTTAATGGATGGGATAATTTAGATGATCTCATAAAATAACTATATATATAAATAGAAAAGGCGCCGCTAAGTTCGAGACATAATGCACCAAAGACAAAAAAAAAAAAAAAGTCAAACTTTTCTTTTCAGATTTGCAGAAACACAGTAATTTTTCTGCAAATTCTTTGTGGTTTTCGACCATAAAATGTGCAGATCATGAAGAACAGATGCTAAAAATTTCACGAAAATCTGTTGTGTTTTCCTTTTTTTGAAATTTAATCATTTTGTCAAGAGCTTAGCCGCATCCAATAGAAAATGAATCCAAAAGTGAGAAGAACCAGAGTTTGACAAAGTAAAAATAGACTAAAGCTTTACTCATTTTGTCTTGACATGTGTTTACCCGGCCGGCTTAATCTAGGGGAAAAAAACAGTAAATTTTAGATTTATTGATGGGATTGCAAGTTAACACAAACAAACATAAAATATTACTATTAATACCTGAGCATCGTACAATCAGATTTGGATATATCTGAAATTCCATGGCGTGACATGACTTGAATTCTGGAGTCCTCTTCCATTTGATGTCATCAACTTCAATTACAAAATGGTATCAGCAGCTGTGTAAGGTTGGATTGAAAGATGACTCCATTAATTATATAAACAAAGGTATAATCTGTTTATATTAATACATTGACTCCAAAAATAAGGCACATGTCTTATTTAAAACAACAAAGAAAGTTGCATATGGTGTCTCCGATTCCTTGCTTATGGAAATCTTATCTATATGGCCAAGATCCCTAAAGTTTCATGAATATATCTATTATCGACAGAATCGGAGGAGGTGGGGAAAAGACAATAGATTATATTAACCATGTACGAAAATGCCTTAATGATTGTGAGCATATAATCTATAATGCCATTGACAAAGATTCAATTTTTTGGACTGAGATGAAGATTTGAGTCGAGATTACAGTGAAAATGCCATGTTTCATTTCACTAAAGGGTGCAGATTTATGAGTTTATATAAGCATGTAATCCTTGTTGGTTTGTATGGGCAATTGTTGGCTTTCCTCTAATCAAGTTGGGGGTTGTAATATTTGGGTTCTTATCTTCATCACCCAAAACATGGCCAAGCTATCATTTCATACTCATTCCTTACCAGATCTCCATGTTTGTGTTCACTCATGCAGTAATTCCCTCTCTGCAAAACCCACAAGTTATTCATTAAGGAGGACAAAGCTGCAAAGGGCACATATTACAATCAGGGCTGTGAGCAATACAATGGAGGGGGGCATGACATTGTATGATGTGTTGTCTGTGTCTCACAGTGTGGAATTGGGTGAATTGAAGAAAGCTTATAGAGAAAAGGTGAGAGTTTACCATCCAGATGTTTGCCCACCTGCTGAAAAAGAGGAATCAAGCAAGATATTTCTTTTAGTTCAGGAAGCTTATGAGACTCTGTCTGATCCCATGCTCAGGGCTGACTATGATTTTAACCTGCATTTCAATCCCCAAATAATGTTGTTGAACAAGAGAAATGGGAGTGTGAGGGATGCTTCTTCCAAGCATCAATGGGCAGAACAACTTGAAAGGTTGAATAGAGGAAGAATGCACGTTGGGAGGAACAGTTGGGGAGGAAGAATGCGTAGAAACCAAGCAGTTTCCCAAGTTCCCACTTAAAACACACAGTTTGCTGAACACAGGGGCAGCCCATGGACTTGAATAGATACGTTAACATATGAACTTTGTGGTTTCACTATTTGAGTATGCCTCAAATTTGTATGACATATTTTAAGACTTGACCAAGAATGACCTTTTGGGTGTCATTCAGAAGTCTATCTATAACAATCACACATAAGAGCAGAAACAAAGTTATTGTGTTGAAATGATGTTCATTGTCGACTATTCTTAAACAACATATACTGAACACAATAAGGAACAAATTAAGCTTGGAAAAAGTTAATCAATTTTGACTATTTAACGTTTTTAATCTAGGAATCAGCCATTAGTGTATGCTGTTTAAGCCAACGGTCCACCGTCTATATGATTCCTCTTCACTTTTTCTAGAACACTTGTGACATAAATTTTTGTTTACCATAAATTAAAACCTATTAAATATTAAAACAATGAGTTTTGAGATTTATATATCGTATTCTATTGTAAATAATTTATATTTTAATAGTATTATAATGGCAAACTTAGTATTTTAAATCAAATTTTATTTTTTGGTTTTATTTTGCAAGAATATATTGAAATATTATATAGTTGTATATGACACTTTTTTATGCTAAGTTTATCATTTTCTCCAATTTGCATTCATTCTCATTTACTCTCAATTTGATACATTCTTATATATATTTATCTCTATCTTGCTATCTATATTTATTCTCACATAATTTCATCATTTAGCAATCAAACTCTTCATGTGTTTGCCTATATTTATTTGATTTCATATCCTTTGTCCTAATCTTTCCTCATGGTACCTGGAATCAATCTCATAGTAGGACATAGACTTGACTTAAATTTAAAAAAAACCAAATTGAAACCACAAACTCTCACCCTTTCCTTATAGACATTAGACATTGAATTGATGCACACATGTGACACGATTCATTATGTCAATATTTAAAGACATTAAATTATCATGAAAATATGGCTGTGACATTATAAGTGGTAGTATAGAGCAAGATCTTGTAAATATATATATCAAAAGATCTAGGGATCTCACTCAATAGCTCATCTTTCTTCTACCCTCTCTTGGGGATAATTTGAATTCAAGCGGGAACAAGATAGGTACAAGAAAATCATTGGGGATGAAGAAACTGTGCCTAGCTACTTCCCTCATGCCTATTACTATAAACCATACCTTTGTTGATGGAGAACCCCTTGGTTGTGGGGGTTTTGTTCAAGAAGTGAAGTGTTTTCATATCCCTCCTCATTACAAGGAGTCTATAGTAGCTAGCCATAATGGGGTTGCTTCTCTTTACACTAAATTTAGGTGATAAGATCAAGTAGAAAAAGAGTTCCAACTTGAACTTATTTTGTAGGAACCCTAGTTCCAAGAACCATCTTGCACCCATCATTGTTGAAGAATACTTTCATAGTTGTATCACTTATGTTAATTCAATATAGTAGGTTATGTACCAAGCCTAGGATGTTTCATAATCTTGATAATGTTTTTGATCCTACCATTAACCAATGTTTAATCTTGATATATTTGCATAGATAATAATATTGAGAAAATAGATATCACTTCGTGGTAAAAAAATTAAATATTAAAACTTTCATAGTTAGAAAACCATTCAAATATTATATGTTTTTATCTTTCTAATATTGTATTTTATTTAACTTTCTTTTATTTAATAAATAAATTAACCAAATATAAAATTTGATTGAACAAATTTTGCTCTCATTTTTTACTAATTTGGTTCTAATTTTTCTTCCAAGATTTTTGTATTTCCTCTATTAAGGGAACAACCTCAAAAGCATTGTTGGCCCCTCTAGCTCCAAAATCCACTTCAAGCCCAACCATTTCCCCTTCCCCACAAGGAAAGATCCTCTAGTAAATTTAGGTAATTCTAATGTGGATTTGGTGGATGATTCACTTCATTTTCATATTCCATAAACTCATATCAACAATGTGGCTTTTGATGTGGTAAATCAATCCCTCATTCTCAAACATCTTAAGAAGTGTCAACCGGTGGAGATCTTATTGGAGTGGATTAAGTCTACCTAGAGTAGCTTAGCTATTTCATATGTGGAGCTACTTGATTTTAGTTTCTTCTTCATAATTTTAAAATAGGTTGAGGATTGTAATTTTGTGAAGCACAATGGCCCGTGAAGTTTTAAATAATTTGTCTTTTTTATTTCTCTCTATTCAACTTTCTTTGATTCATACACTATTTTTATCACTTCCATACCAACATGGTTTCATATATACAATCTTCCATGAATCATGTATGACACTATTCTCATAAAAAACATGATTGATTAGGTAGGAATTTTTGTTAGTTGTGATTATAATTTGGTGGCTTCTACTTGCATATTCACCAGGGTGTGTACCATGATAGATATTTCAAAAGCTATTTTCCACTTCATTAGGATCTATTCTTCAATTTTCACCTGGAACCAATTTTGAACTAGATGAAGGCTTCCCTCTGTAGTGCCCATGCTATAAGATGATGGGACACAAAATCGTAATTTGTTATGCTCAAATCTTATGCTAAAAATTATAAGCCTGCAAAGATGGATTAAGAGGCCAATCCCACCAAATGTGGACTTTTTCTAACACAACCATGGAAAATTATTTGATTCCAAAAATGAATCTTAAACATCTCCTTTGTCTAGTGAGGTTGTGTCTACTCTAGTGGAGCCCCCTTCTACACATTCCTCCACCTGATCTAATCTTGGAAGCACTATTCCTATCTTTGAGAATAAAAATGAAAAGGAGAGAGATTGCATTATTAATGCTAAAAAATTTCCTTTTATGAATGATTTAGATGAGGATTTCCCTGAATATGGTGATTTGGATGATTTGATTTTACCTATCAAGAAGTGTGTCATTGATCAAACTATGAGTCACATTACCAAACCAAATCTTCTAAAGAAAAAGAAGGGTTGTGATTTTGAAGCTACACAATATTTCCTTGAAGGTATAGATGCTATGGAGGAGGGAACCCAATGAACCATGGATGTTCTCATGACCAGGAGTAGGAGGAAGGGCTCATCAAAATGAGATAGTTGGATTGTTTGAGTTCCTAGAGAGTTATTTCTCTAGTCAATTCTTAGATCCCTGAAACCACTATTTTTAGCTTGCTTGTTTCCTTATTCTATGTTGGAATATTCTTGTCTATGTTGTATTTTTATCTTTTGTACTCCCCCTTGACGAGTCTAAAGCCTTTATTAAGTATTTTGTGGTCTACATCAAAAGTGGGGCCTATTCCCATAGCATGCCAAAATAAAAAAGATAAAGTGATGCAAATTGAAATGACCTCACACAATAACAAATTGATATAAATTAGCAAACACACTTGGACATACAATGCAATTTAGAAATGCTTCAAACAATATCTAAAATCTACAAAAATAATTGAATTTTCTCACTCCAAACCACTTGAATTAATATGACATGAAAGCATAATTGAAACTGCATTGATATAAAATCCATAAGGGCTGATGAAAATCATTATAAATCTAATGTAAAACTAATCTACAAAAGAAACCTCACATAAAATTTGAATGTGAATGCAAACTAGGAGACTATATGCAACTCTAAGCCTATTGGCTTCCCCAAAATTTTGCAAATCTGAATACAAACAATTTAAGTACCTACAAGAAGAAACTTCAACAACAAAACCACCTTCAAATCTGATTTCCACCTTCTTTCCTTCCTTCTACATCTTCAAATATGAAAACCTAAGAAAATGTAAGTATCCATATATAAATACAACTCAACAAATGAAATTATATTTCATTTTGCTAAAGCTAACACCCCAAAAATTTCATGCTCAACTTGATCTCCCTTCATTTCCACATTTGAATTAGCATTAAACATTTATATTTAATGCTCTTACAACTCTTCTTACAATTTGCCAAAACCAATTGTCCATTTGTGTCACTAGCAGTGCAAGTTGACTCCCAAAATAGAAAAAGCTAGAAACTCCGTGGATGCCCAATATAACATCAATGCTTTTTTATGTCATAACTTCCATAATATATCATTTTGCCTTATTTGGTTCCACAAGAAGAGGTAGTGGGATCCCACAAAATTCAATGCCCAAGTTGGCCAATTTGGAATATTTGACATTGTAAATGCCAACAAATAGATCTAAATTTTAACGAAGTTTTAAATTAAGATGTTGACCAAAATATTTATTGAAATATTTAGTCTTTATCACAAAAATATTCAATCTACATGATTTATCACCTAAATTGCAGAATTTTTTTTCAAAAAAAACACACATTTTTAATGGATGGAATAACTTAGATGCTCTCATAAAATAACCATATATATAAATAGAAAAGGCATCCTAAGCTCCGAAAATCTGTTGTGTTTTTCGTTTTTAAAAATTTAATCAACAGTGTATTCTGTCTGGAGCTTAGCAGCGTCCAATAGAAAATGAACCCAAAAGCCAAAAAAAATCAGAGTTTGATGCTTTACTCATTTTGTCTTGACATGTGTTGACTCGGTGGGTTTAATCGAGAGGAACAAAACAGTAAATTTTAGATTTATTGATGGGATTGCGAGTTAACACAAACAAACATAAAATATTACTATTAATACCTAAGCATCGCACAATCAGATTTGGATATATCTGAAATTCCATGGCGTGACATGACTTGAATTCTGGAGTCCTTTTTCATTTGGTGTCATCAACTTCAATTACAAAAACAAGTTCAAAATGGTATCAGCAATTATTATATAAACAAAGGTATACTCTGGTTATATTAATACATTGACTCCAAAAATAAGGCACAGGTCTTATTGAAAACAACAAAGAAAGTTGCATATGGTGTCTCTGATTCCTTGCTTATGGTTGTCTTATCTATATGGCCAAGATCTCTAAAGTTTCATGAATATATCTATTATCGACAGAATCGGAGGAGGTGGGGAAAAGACAATAGATTATATTAACCATGTACGAAAATGCCTTAATGATTATATTGTGAGCATATAATCTATAATGCCATTGACAAAGATTCAATTTTTTGGACTGAGATGAAGATTTGAGTCGAGATTACAGTGAAAATGCCATGTTTCATTTCACTAAAGGGTGCAGATTTATGAGTTTATATAAGGATGTAATCCTTGTCGGTTTGTATGGGCAGTTGTTGGCTTTCCTCTAATCAAATTGGGCTTGTAATATTTGGGTTCTTATCTTCATCACCCAAAATATGGCCAAGATATCATTTCATACTCATTCCTTACCAGATCTCCATGTTAATGTTCACTCATCCAGTAATTCCCTCTCTGCAAAACCCACAAGTTATTCATTAAGGAGGACAAAGCTGCAAAGGGCAACGCTTACAATCAGGGCTGTGAGCAATACAATGGAGGGGGCCATGACATTGTATGACGTGTTGTCTGTGTCTCAGAGTGTGGAATTGGGTGAATTGAAGAAGGCTTATAGAGAAAAGGTGAGAGTTTACCATCCAGATGTTTGCCCATCTGCTGAAAGAGAGGAATCAAGCAAGAAGTTTCTTTTAGTGCAGGAAGCCTATGAGACTCTGTCTGATCCAATGCTCAGGGCTGACTATGATTTTAACCTGCATTTCAATCCCCAAATAATGTTGTTGAACAAGAGAAATGGGAGTGTGAGGGATGCTGCAGGGCAACAATGGGCGGAACAACTTGAAATGCTTAACAGAGGAAGAATGCAGGTTGGGAGAGAGAGTTGGGGAGGAAGAATGCGCAGAAACAGAAGAGTGGCTCAAGTTTCCACTTAAAACACTCAGTTTCTTGAGGGCGCTGGCTAAGCTGGAGACAGAATGCATCAAAGTTAAAAAAAAGTTAAAACATTTTTTTTCAGATTTGCAAAAAATTCAGTGATTTTTTTGCAAATTTTTTGTGATTTTCGACTACAAGATGTACAGATCATGAAAAACAAATGTTGAAAATTTCACGAGAATCTGTTGTGTTTTCACTTTTTTTAAATTTAGTCAATAGTACATTTTGTCTGGAACTTACCTGCATCATTTATTGAACATATGAACTTGTAGTTCAGAATGTCTCAAATTTGTATGACATATTTTAAGGTTTTGACAGAGAATGAAGTTCTGGGTTTCATTCAGAAGTTTATCTCTAACAATCGCACATTCCAGTGCAGAGATTAGTGGACAGAAGAAGCATTCCGGTGCAGAGTTTAGTGCAAATTCCCTTTTCCAATGTTCACCTTATTTTGGTTGGAGTGAGTGCACAATACTTTAATATATTTGTCTTCATGGATTTTGGACTTTGCGAATGAAATGTTGTCAGATCCCTAATTTTAATAAAAATTTGGCAGAAACAAAATTGTTGTGTTCAAAAGATTTGCATCTTAAAGTGATTCATCTTCACTTTTACAGGGACGTTGGTGAAATAAATTCTTAAATATTATATGGTAAATAAAAACATATGGTAATTAAATATTAAAATAATAAATTTGTATTTTTAAATATTTTTCTGTTGGTTTAGAGGTGGAAAACTTAAAAGAGAGGTCACAAGTTCAAATTTCATAAGAGATGAAGTATGTATGTCTAATTTAGCACTGTTGGCATATGTAATGATTTTTAGTCTTGTACGCAAATTAGTTAGATACTATTCTAAATGATGAATTAACTAAAAGAAGCTAACAAATCTATTTAATAAGCAAACTACAATGAAGAATGCAATAAACAATGAAGCCAAAATAACAATTTTACCTTCACCTACAAATGCAGCTTGTCTCCATTGCCCTCCTAACCTTGATTTCTTGAAGATGTTGAGCTCTCAGATTTCCAAATGAAGCCCTTTTCCCAAGATGTTTCCAAAGTGTGGAGATTGAGTGAAATGGATGCACAATAGCTTATGCAAATCTAATGAATGGAATGCAAATGATGGGGATGATAATGAAAATGCTTGTTTGCTTGATTGCTTGGATGCTTGAATGCTTGTATGCTTGTATGCTTGAATGCTTATTCTCAAAAATCCCTATTTTCTATTAGCCCACAAAGAGCAAATGAGGCTCCTTTTATAGAGTTTTGGAGGATCTAGGCCTAGGTGGCATGATCCTACGGTTGAGAATGAAAGGTGGAAGATCCTAGGGCTAGAATTGACTTAGTTGAAGGAGTTGAGAGAAAGGGGGATGTAGTTGGAATGTGAGAGGAAGAATAGGGATGATGTTCCTCTCACATTGACATGGAGGAGAAGAAGGTGGAAGGGAAAGACACATGTCAAGTGTCTCACAAAGACCAAAGAGAGAAAGGGGGAGAGACCTTTTCCTCATGAGGACTCTTTGTACAAGTGTCACATGGGTCACCTTTGACCCTTAGAGGTGGCTTGAGAAGCCCCTTAGGAATAGGGAAGGTCTCTTGACTTGGTTGTTGAGAGGACATGTGGTCATGAGACCAAGTCCTATAAGGCCACATAGCCCTTAAGAATAGGACATGTGTGGGTGAGGATAATTATGAATAAATAATTAATAATAATTATTTATCTTAGCCAAGGTGATGTGTCAGGTGACTAGGTGGATGAAGTGGACTAGGGGATTTAGTCATATTTAGGTGATTGTGTATTTAATTAAATCACTTTTAATAGACTATTTAGAAGATTTAGGATATAGAATTAGACTATAGTGAATTTATTAAATAAATTGAATAATTTACTTAATAAATAGAGGAAATAAATATTAATTAAATAATAAATATTTAATTAATTTATCAAGTCAATAATAATTAAATAATAAATATTTAATTAATTTATCAAGTCAATAATAATTAAATAATAAATATTTAATTAATTAATGAAGCCATTTTTAGGTGTATACATTTTGCCCCTCTTTGAAATAATGTGCTGGTCATACTGTTTCAAAGAAAAATCAAGCATTTTTGCCCCTGCCCCAGACAATATCTCAGCAAAATCAAGCATTTTTGCCCTTGCCCCATACAATGTCTCAAACGACCTATGGATGCCCCCTCAAGAGATTGATTGAAAAAAAAGATTATTTGAATTTATACTAAAAAGATTTTTTTTTTATTATTATTTGATGGGGTTGTCCAATCAATCTCACGAAAGAACGGGTAGAAATATGGATGAAAACGGGGTAGAATAGAAAAAAAATGGGAGAGAGGGTTCACACACCAAGCACATCGGGTCCACAGGCTATAAATATGGCCAAGGGGTCCACAATAGGTTCATTGTGCACACTTGTCATTTGGAGATTAGAGCGCGAGAGAGAGAAGAGCAGAGCCGCCAGGATGCCGTTCCCCTTGTCAGATCACCGCTTCGAGAGAGTCAGACCCTTTTAGCGACCACCCGATTCGGGTGAACCGGTAGGTGACTTGATCCTACTCTGTATTTCCATGATTTAATGCATGTTAGATTAGATTTAGAACATGTTTAGGGTAGATCAAATGATAGATTAGAGTAGGAATTTTATTTTTTTTCTAGGCGTAGGATGAATGCGCAGTTTTGGCGCATCAATGCGCAACAAATTTGGACGTTTGCACATAAAATCAAAGTTTCTGCGCATACGTTAGGGAGATTTGTGCATTTATTTTAGGAAAGTAACAGTGCTGTGCAAGCATATAATAAAAATGCGCATGGATACTTGTTGCGCATTTGTTAGGAAAAGCTACGCAAATGGTCATTAAAAGTGTGCATATGTATAAAACTGCGCAAATGCCTAAAAATGTTGCGCAAATGTGGATGAAGACTGCGCATCGGTAAAAACTTGCGTAAATGTGAAATAAAGTTGCGCATGCATGTTTCAATGCTGCGCATATGTTTTTGGGTGTTAGAATTTAGTCATGATGGATAGTCAATTAGGTCAAATGTGATGTCGATAAGCTGATTTGATCTGTCGGCGGTTGATTGTGATCGATTTGATTAAGATTGGCAACATTGTAGCATGTTCGCTGGTTAGCCAGTCTGAAATAGACAATTGATAGAATCATCTGTTGAAACACGTAATAAACATGTTTGAAATTGATATGATAGGATAGATAGATTGATAGATCAGTTTATCGAAATCTGATAGGTTGATTGTTGTTGACTTGAATAGGAGGATATCACAGATGTTCTGATGTCACGGGAGAGATATCCCGTCACACAGAACCTGAGACCAGGATTATCAAAGACAGAAAGACTGGTGATAGGAGCATCAGGACTGTACCGTGTGATTTACACACCCGAGATTCAGGCGAATCTGAGCATGATGATCGCCTTAGCTGAGAGATGGCACTCAGAGATGAGTACGTTCCATCTTTCGACAGGGGAGATGACAGTGACACTAGAGGATGTATATCGCATCCTCCAGCTTCCCATCACAGGAGAGTTAGTGCAGTATGATCGACACGGCAGAGTCACAGAGTGTAGAACCATCTTTGGAGATGATGACATAGAGGATGGGGAGATTAGTTGGGAGGAGATGGTCGACATGTATGACCCTCTTCCAGTGGTTCTAGTAGGCGCTATTGGGGGATTCATATGCCCGGATCGGAGGTCACACGGATTTGCAGTTGGGTGGGCCGGACATTACAGAGGGTGATGGAGGGGACCCGATTTGCTTGGGGTGTGTGTTTATTAGCACACTTATACCATGATTTACATCAGGTGGTGTACCACGGGAGTGCATCTATATCAGCAGGGGTGACACTGCTCCATGTTTGGGCATGGGAGCACATTGCAGTGACCAGACCAGTAGCGATTTGGTTTCGGGGTGCAGGACAGCCCTATATTCATTTATACTCTTCAGTTTTGTCTCAGGCAAAACTAGGACATTTAGAGTTTTGGCACGACACTTTTGACACACTAGACACAGTGACATGGAGACCCTATCTTGGGTGCGAGCCATGGGACGATGAGCGGCAGCTTGGTTTTTATTTTGAGGCACGATGGCTGATAGGGCGGACACCCTTTATTATTGAGAGACAGCTGGTTAGCCAGGTTCTGCGACAGTTTGGTAGGATATAGGGTATGCCCCAGGGAGTGACCGAGTTTGCACGGACACACCAAGAGAGACGGGATTGGGGACCCATGGCATCATTTGATGTTGCGCGGCAGGAGTTTTTGGATGCACCATACCAGGCATGGTCCATGAGACAGACAGTGGTTGACCTTGGGATGACGGCGGATTTAGAGCAGTTTTTGAGAGATCATCCTGTGCCACGGATTACAAATCCAGCAGCGAGACCCCCAAAGATAGATCCAGCAGACAGACGTCGGGGGAGGCAGTGAGGTCGAGATAGGAGGGGACGAGGGAGAGGAGGAGATGGAGGAGGAGATGGAGGTGGTGGAGATGGTGGCAGAGATGGAGGTGGAGATGGAGGTGGTGGAGATGGTGGCGGAGATGGAGGGAGAGTTGGCCCACGAATGAGAGGAGGTGGATTGAGGCAGAGGGGACAGCGACGGAGACAGCCGCTAGCACAGCCAGCTGCAGGAGCACCATTACAGGTACCAGTCATGCAGGTACAAAGACCAGTGGCTGTAGTACAGATACCAGTTGCTACAGTACAGGCACAGGCACAGGGGCAGGCACAGGTGGATGTGGCTCAGGTTGACATGGCTCAGGGTGGCAGATAGGATGAGCTAGATGTGGAGATGCCAGACATACAGGCACAGGCTGAGCAGGCAGACATGGACATCGAGGGATAGGATCCCTATTTACATAGAGATGCTATGGAGGAGGAGCCTGATATTGACGCACTACTAGTTTGACTAATAGTTATCCAGGTAGAGGCAGACCGGGTTCCAGGTCTAGAGAGACAGATTGAGAGGATGGGCAGATAGATGGATGTGCTGCGAGGGGAGAGAGATTCAGCGGTGGAGAGACTCAGGGAGTCAAAGATGCTTCTGGATGAGCTACAGAGGACTGAGGACCTAGGTCCTCATGGGGATATCATGAGAGCCATGATACATGCTGGGAAGGAGATATCCTACTGGCGAGAGGCATATAGACAGGCAGTCCCGAGGGATCAGTGGATCGGGAGCTATAGAGAGAGCTCAGTTGGCATCAGAGCAGCTGCACATGAGCGACAGGCACCAGCTGGCAGTGGAGGGGTATCATCACGTCCTCCCAGAGCATTGACAGGTTCAGGAGGTCAGGGTGGATCCTCAGCATCAGGGAGTGCAGCAGCACAGGGCCACATTGCATCCCGTAGATAGCGACATACAGAGTTTGGAGGCAGTGGTTCATAGATGTGTGAGAGATCATTGTATACACAATTGTATCATTATGATTCATTGTATTATTATATTTTTTACTTGACAGACACATTGACGATAGACACATTGTTATTGATTTATATCATTGGACATTTAGATATTTTTGTTGTGTTATGGATTGTATGTGATGCAGTGCTATCATGATTTACTTTAATGATTTATATACATGTGCGTACTGACATATGCAAGATGTGATGATGTACTTTTAGATTGCTAAAATGCATGTCTTAGAATGCAAAATGATTTATATGCATGTTTTGATTTTGTTGATGCTTAATGGTTAATAATCATATGATGGTGACATAAATGGACGTCTTAAATGAATTTATGAATGCCATGTGATTAACAATGCAATATTTGTGATGAACAATGTGGATAATGAATATGAAATGAATGATATAATGCAAATGATATCTAATGTAATAAATGATGATGATTTAAATGTAATAACGGATAACACGATAATAGAAAATGAGATGAAACTATAGCTATAATAAATGACCAAATTATTATATAAATGAACACTCCTAATGAAGATAAATTATGTCTCTAAATGAGTTAAGTGTTAAATGCAAAAGAAGTCATAATATGTGTGGTTATCCAAATGTCCTCAACTTAAATAACAATGTATCTGACACAAGAAGAATAGACTAAGAAAACAGATAACCTAATACGAAAGGTAACCTATAAATCCCTATAAAAGGAGCACTGATATGCAATGCAAAATGAAATATGAAATGAGTATCTCCACAACTTCATGTAACATCTTAGAACTTCATAATAACTAGAATTTGATTTTCATCATTGAGCTCGTTATGTTGCAAGAAAATGCAAGCATCATGGTATAATTGAACCAGGATGACCTGAGCACTTTTTTGCATGGAGTTTAATATTGCAAACTTGACAAGCATCTAGGTATAATTGAACCGAGATGACCTAAGTTTCATTTGCATAACAGACAAGGAATATTTCCCCCTCAATCAAGGAACAAATATTTGGAGTCGAGGTATGCGATGGCGTATCACCCTAAATAGTATCTACAGAACAACATGATGTTTATGTTGTTCATACTATGAAATGGATGAAGGCACTTATACACAGACACCCCAAATTATTGGATCCTTTGATTTCATCAGAAAATACCCCACAAACAACAATCAAAGAAAATACCATGCTCCATCCCGGCTATTCTAATCAATGACAAATGGGAGTTTCAAACTCATGTCAAAAGATATCTCGGAATAGCATAGGAAACATGATAACAATGAAATCCAGATATGAATGCATAATCTACAACAAACCAGTCTAACATGCCTGTCATGAATATACATTTCTTTTGCCAAAAAGATTGATGTGGGACATGTTGATCAAGTCAAGTGATGATGGATAGTCAAGATATAGAGATAATTAGTCATGTGTCAAAAAATAGATCATAGATTTTGGATTCAGCATGAAGAGATCATTGTAAAAGGACATTTGATTGTGTCTGCTTGCCTGGTGAAAATAACTCCATTATGGCCTCGAAGAGTCATGACTATCATAGATCCACTTCCCAAACTAGGTCAAGGACATGCCCCCAGCTAGGTGATGGACTGACTTATTATGGATGAAGAAAAGACACAACAAGAGTAGGGTGAAGACCTTGATAAAAGATCAAGCTATGATCGGATTTTATTATGGATAAATACAAGGAATGGTGCATGAACGGGCCATTTTATTATGATATATACATGGCGAGGATGAGGACTAACTAACCATTTTATTGTGGATATATACAATGAACGAACACACTAAAAGAAGCCTAATAGGTAGAGGAGCTAATTTATCACATATAGCGCCTGTTTCCAGGTTTTCACCATATGCTTTTATTGCAGTTTTTTGTTTTGATTTTGTGATTTTTTTGTATTTTTTATTTTTTATTTTTTTTATTTTTTATTTGTTATTTTTTGACAGAAGATATATACAGCTATATACATGCCCCTTGCATTGGGATTTCAAGGATAAAACTTCTTGAGATGGATACTGTTAAGAGGCTCATCCAAGGGATCTCCTTCAGGTGTAGATAACTGATAAGCTCCAGAACCATAGACTGTTGTGATCACAAAAGGTCCTAACCAATTAGGTTTGAACTTACCCTTCTTTGCACGGTGTTGTTGATTCTTTGGATTTTCTCGAAGGACTAAGTCACCTAACTGAAAGTCTCTGATCTTTACCTTGCTGTTACACTGATGGGACAGACGCTGCTAATAAACTTTCAAATGATCATAGGTGCACTGACGGCGTTCATCTAGGAGTTCCAATTTAGTCAAGCGTGCAACTCTATACTCTTCATCAGGAATTAAATCTTTGAGAGTAACACGAAGTGAAGGCAACTCGACCTTGAGGGGCAAGACTACTTCAGATCCATAAACAAGGGAGTATGGAGTGGCTCCAGTAGGAGTTCAGATGGAGGTGCAGTAAGCCCATAAGGTAGGATTAAGTTGAAGATGCCAATCACGGCCAGCGTCATTGACAGTCTTTTGTAGGATTTTAACAATTGTTTTGTTTGACGCCTCAGCTTGGTCGTTTCCTTGAGGATAGTAGATGGTGGAATAGTTGTGGGTAATGTGGAATTTGGCGCACAGTTCATCCATGTCCTGATTTTGGAACTGTTTCCCATGATCAGTAATGAGATACATAGGTATACCATATCTGTTAGAGTAGTCTTATGTTAGCTAATAATTAAATCATTTAATTATTAGTTTATCATACTCTAGGCTTAAGTTTCACTTAGGCGCTTTATAATTCTTTAGGGTTTTAGCCTTTAGGGTTTCGTGTTTCCTTTTATAAGGATTCACTTCTTTCATTTCAATAAGGAGATTGTATTGTAATTTCATTTTGGTTAATAGAAGCTTTTTCTATCACAATGATTTTCCTGTCTCTGGCCTTTTGGCCGCCATAGATTTCTATTTTTTTGCTTCTTCTTTGTGACAGTCTTGCATGCAGGTGTTCTTGGGATGATTTGCGTTTGTCAAATCTAACATGGTATCAGAGCCATCTTGCTGCTCGCTGTTCGTGTTTTTATTGAAGTGATTCAGAAGCAAGACGTTATTTTTTATTTCTTTTTTGCCTGCAAAAAAGAAAAAAAAAATTTGGAGGTATTTTGAGCAAAAACGGATGTTGCCATTGTGCTCAGAAGGTCCGGGAGAGTCAAAAATCATATAAAGTTTGCAGTTTTTGGCCACTGTGACTTCTGGGGGAATTTTTTCGACCTCCTATGGGCCGTACGGGCTCGAAAATCGAGAAAAATTCTCGAACAACGCAAAAAAAAAGTGGTTTTTCTTTTAAAACACGGCGCGTCGCCAGCGCGCCACCCGCAGCGGCTGCCGGCCAGCGCGCCGCTAGCGCGCCCCCCGCCGCGCCGCCGCGGCCAGCCTCCGCCCGCGCTCAGCCCTGCGTCCACCGGCCCGCCCACCGCCGGCACCATTGCCACCCGCAGCGCGCTCCGCTCCGACGGCCCCAGCACCGCTCCGCCGCCCGCAGCGCGCTCCGCTCCGACGGCCTCCTCCCGGCTCCGCCGCCTCCCGGCTCCTCTGCGGCCTCCTCCCGGCTCCGCCGCCTCCCGGCTCCGCGGCCCCCGCTCCTCTGCGGCTCCTCCCGGCTCCGCCGCCCTCAGCGGCCGGTCATATGACCGACCAGGAGCTCCAGCTCCAGCCCCCTGCGTGCGCCATGCGCCCAGGGGCTTTGTAATTCCAGCCCCCGGGGCTTAAAAATATATTTTTTTTGTCCTTTTAAGAGCTTTTTCTAGGGGTAGCTGGGTTTTTTGGCCGTATCTGGAGCATACGGGGGCCTTTTTCTGACTTCTTTATATCGTCGGAAAGCTCTTTCCGAGCTCTTTCCGATGAAGGAGGTTAGGGTTTTGGGTTCTACCATTTCAATAGCTTTTTTTGCTGTTGAAGTCTGATGTCTGTTTTTGCCTTCCGGGAGTCATATCTGGCTCATCCGGACTCCTTTTTCGGTAAACGAGATATCGTCGGAAAGCTGATTCTGTGTACTATTCAGTGGCAGAGGTATTTCTTCCAGATTCTACTCCAGGTTTTCACTCCTCCGAGTTATGCAGTTTATGCCCTCTGGTGGTGTGCTTGGTTCTACAGGTCCGGGGATCTCTTCTTCTGGTTTCTTAGTGCACTCTTCTTTCTGACTTCTGAGCTTGCATGCTCTTTTTGATGTATCTTTGTTCTGTAAACACACTGAGATAAAGTGCCTTCTTCTGCATTTCTGGGATCTTTTTCACCTGGTTCAGTTTTAGTATTCGCACTCAGTTATAAAGTGCCATGGGGGGATTCTGATGCCTTTGCCACTATAGGCGCATCCACTCTTGTCAAGTGAGCGTACCTTCTATGACATTAGCCCATGTAGACTGTGTCTATGACACCGCCCTTTATCCTGTGTGTGTGCTTCTGTTGCACTGTTGGTGTTCCTGGTTCTTCTTCTGCAGCTGTTTCTGGCATCGCATTTCAGTGTTCCTGTCACCTCTCCCAGTTCATCATTATGGGGGGGTTCACCTGTTGGTTCTATTGCTTCCTTGGTTCGGTTGAGTGATCTACGTATTCAGTTTTTGTTCCTATGTACTAGGCGGATGCAGTGGCTAGGCACCTATGCATTTCGGTGAGATGGATCATCTACTATATAGACACTCATTCATTCCTTTTTTGGAGGTCACCTCTTCGATTGATCAGCTCTTCAGACACTTGTCTTCTCTACCTGGTCATGCACTTCAGTGGGGGTTCCAGCAGTATCTTCTGACAGAGTTTTCAGACATGCTTCGGAGGAGCTTCTTGCTCTCTTCTTGTTCCTTTCTCTGGGACATCTTTTGCTTTATGTTTGGGTACCTGATCAGGCCTAGTTGCCGGGACCCATCTTTCCTGCTTTCTGCAGTAGTTTAGCTTTTTTTGCTTCTCCCTAAGTTACACTTAAGGGGGGGTGTTAGAGTAGTCTTATGTTAGCTAATAATTAAATCATTTAATTATTAGTTTATCATACTCTAGGCTTAAGTTTCACTTAGGCGCTTTATAATTCTTTAGGGTTTTAGCCTTTAGGGTTTCGTGTTTCCTTTTATAAGGATTCACTTCTTTCATTTCAATAAAGAGATTGTATTGTAATTTCATTTTGGTTAATAGAAGCTTTTTCTATCACAATGATTTTCCTGTCTCTGGCCTTTTGGCCGCCATAGCTTTCTGTTTTTTTGCTTCTTCTTTGTGACAGTCTTGCATGCAGGTGTTCTTGGGATGATTTGCGTTTGTCAAATCTAACAATATCTACAAATGATATAGTTTAAGATAAACATGGATATTTGTTTCCCTATGGTGGTAATCAATGGAACAGCCTCAATCCATTTAGTGAAGTATTCTGTGGCAGTGAGGATCCATTTGTGACCATTGGAAGATGGAGGATTGATAGCGCCCACAAGGTCGAGTCCCCACCGACTGAATGGCAAAGTAGTTGTAAAAGGATGTAACTCTTGTGCTGGAGCATGGATAAGGTTTCCATGTATCTAGCATTTCTTGCATGCCCTAGCAAAATGAAAGGAATCTGCTTCCATGGTAGGCCAATAATAACCCATACGCATGAGTTTCTTAGCCAAAGAGGGACCACTCAAATGTGTCCCATAAATACCTTCATGTACATCCCGTAAGGAAAGTTGAGCTTCATCATGTTCGAGACATTGCAGGAGAGTACCATCAAAACCTCGTCGATAAAGGGTGTCAGATAGTAAAATATAGCGGGAGGTTTGGCAGAGAAAAGTTTATTTTTGATTGCGGGATAGGTCGGGAGGTAAAGTGTTCTCTTTGAGGTAAGAATAGATCTTTCCATAGGTTGGGGAGTCATGTCCAATCAGATGACATATAATACTTGTATCAGGGTCATCATATGAAGGACAAGTCAGGGATTCCACCAAGAACTCAAAATGGGCCTTGGTATCTTCGATATCAAATAAAGAAGCAATCGTTGCCATGGCATCAGCAACCTTGTTTTCATGCCGAGGAATCTGCTCAAAAGTGATGACAGAGAAATACTTTTTGAAGTCATCCACCATACGTTTATATGGCAATAACTTATCATCTTTGGTCTGATAATCATCATTAACCTGATTAACAATCAACTAAGAATCTCCGTAGACATTTATTTCAGATACATTCCATTGTAAAGCCATTTTTAACCCAATCAACAAAGCCTCATATTCTGCCACATTATTAGTGCAAGGAAATAACAACTTAAAAGATTTTAGAATAGTGTATCCTTGTGGCATGATAAAAAGTATACCAGCTCCTGAACCCTGTTGAGTGTATGAGCCATTAAAGTATAATTTCCATGTTTGCGTGGACAAAACTAAGATATGAGCATCAGGAAACTCTATGTGTATAGGTTGGTCATCTGTTAATGGAGCATTAGCTAGTTGATCTACGATCACTTGACCTTTTATAGCCTTCCTATCTACATATTCAATATCAAACTCACTAAGTAGCATGACCCACTTAGCCAACCTGCCTGTCAATGTAGTCTTGCTTAACAAATACTTTAAAGGATCAATCTTTGCAATAAGCTGAGTATAATGTGACAACATGTAATGTCGCCACTTTTGTGAAGCAAAGACAACAGCCAGAACATGCTCTTTCAATAGGAGAATAGTTTAACTCATATCCCACTAGAGTGCGACTGATGTAGTAAATGGCTTTTTCTTTTCCTTCATGATCTTGCTGAGCGAGAAGAGCACCTAGTGAGGCTGTCATGGCTGAAATGTAGAGCAAGAGTGGCTTGCCTGGAATTGGTGACATCAGAGTTGGAGGATTCGCTAGATACTGCTTGATTTTATTGAAAGCTTCCTCACACTTATCATCCCATTGGAATAAGATATTTTTATGCAGCAAATGTTGAAAAGGATGACTGTGATCTGCTAATTGAGAAACAAATCTTCGGATTGATTGAAGATGCCCCTGTAAAGATCTTAGCTGACTGATGTTAGTGGGGGAAGCCATCTCCAATATTGCTTTAACCTTTTCTGGATCTACTTCGATTCCTTTAGCTGAGACAATGTATCCTAACAGTTTGCCAGATGTGACCCTGAATGCACATTTCTTTGGATTGAGTCGAATCTGATATTTTTCCATCCGGGTGAATATTTTGTCTAACACTCTCAAATGACCAACTCTATCTTTGGATTTTGCTAAAATGTCGTCAACATAATCTTCCATGATGGTATGCATCATGTCATGGAAGATCGTGGTCATGGCTCTTTGGTAAGTTGCTCTAGCATTTTTGAGGCCAAAAGGCATTACATTCCAGCAGTATGTATCCCACGGACAAGTAAAAGCAGTTTTTTCCTGATCTTCTGGCGCAATCTTGATTTGGTTATAGCTAGAAAATCCATCCATTAATGATAACATCTCATGTCCAGCTGTTAGGTCAACAATCATATCAATATTTGGTAAAGGGAAGTCATCTTTAGGACAAGCTTTATTTAG
The DNA here is from genome assembly GCA_027943335.1 of Chamaecyparis obtusa. Lineage (NCBI taxonomy): Eukaryota > Viridiplantae > Streptophyta > Pinopsida > Cupressales > Cupressaceae > Chamaecyparis > Chamaecyparis obtusa. The sequence goes on along the minus strand of BSBK01008712.1, from coordinate 1,066,046 downwards.
ATCTCAAAAATCAATACAAATCCTGATAGACTTGTCTGGTTTTGACACCGGGACAATATTTGAAATCCACTCAGCATAATCAATAGCCTGAATGAATCCAACATCTAGGAGCTTTTTCAATTCTGCTTTCACCATTAGAGTAATGTGAGGATGCATTTTGTGGAGCTTCTGCTTAACTGGTTTTACACCTGGTTTGATAGATAAATGATGCATAATGAGATTGGGGTCCAAACCAGGCATATCAGTGTAGGACCAAGCAAAGTTGATTTGTCATTCTCTGAAGAATTTTGCAAAAACTTCTTTCTCTGATTTTGTCAAGGATGCTGCTACCTTGAGGATGCGTGGAGACTCCTCTGTTCCAATATTAAGTGGTACTGTCGGTTCTATAAGAATGGTAGATTGCTCTCGATCTAGATAGTTTGGAAGAGTGTCAATCCTTCCATCGTCAGGCGCCTCAAAGAGGTTTTCACCATCAGATGCATCTTTTCTTTTTTCTATTTTTGGATCTAATACTGCCACTGAGTGGTTTTCACCATTAGATCTGCTGATTATTTTTATATTTTTATGACTGAAAGGATTGGCACTCTCTCCAAAATAGGCCATGTCATTGAGTTCTATCAGAAATCCTGACTCGTGATCCCCTAGTGGTAAATGATCCCTGATACCAAGATAGTTAATGATTGCATCATCATTATGGAAGACATCAAGTTCTGGGTGATCGGGAGAATCCCAATCAATAAGGTCAGGACGGACAAGGGGCATTGGATCATTTGGGTTGGTTTCAAAAGCAGAGATGGTATTGATGGAAAATTTGTCAAGGTTTATGATAGTATCAGCGAGGTCTATTTCCATACTCTCATCCAAATTATCTATCACAAGATAACGCTCACTTCACTCACGATCAACACGAGTAGTATTACATGGGACCAATCCTAGTGAGTCACTCATTGAACTCTCACCCTCATGGTAATTGTTACTATATTGATGGACAACATCGACTCCTATTTCTTTAGTACCATCAGATAAGGAATCCCATTCATAATCATTAGAATCAAAATCATCATTATCCTCAAGTCTATCAATGATTCTTTGAGCTATCCTTTGTTTTTCTGGATCTACATACATGCCATGCTTTCTGAATTGTAAGGTAGGAGCTTTAGATGTCTCATGAAAAGGTGGAATTTTTGCTTTTCCTTTTGTTTCTTGTGATCCTTCTCCCTTATATCCTAATCCTGTAGTATCTCGTTGATAATTAGGATTTTGCAAAATTGGTTTTATAACACCTTCTCTTTGTAACCCTAGAGGTCCAACACCTTGATATCCCATCTTTTGTAGCAAAGTATACCCTTTTCCATAGACATCAGGGGATATATAATCATGTTTAATATCATCTTAATCTTTTTTTTCCTAAGCCAATAATTTGCATTACGCTCAGCTGCCTCTTTGGATATTGTGCCCCCACTTATAAATGTGTTATAAACAAGTGTGGAAGGGGGTTCTGATTGTTGTTTAGTGATCAAAGACCTACCATATGATTTAGGAGATAAAGGTAACTCAGTGATGCAAAGAGCTTGACCTAAAGTATATTCTCCCATACTGCTTTCTTTGATATCTATCTTGATCCCGTCTGATTTAGAAGTTGATGCTATATTACTAGGGTCACCAGGTGTAGTTGTAGAAGATCCAGTACGATTATTGGGAACCAAAGAATCAGAAACCTGCACATTGCTACAATATTGAAAAGGATTGGAATCTCCTTTGACAGTGATCTCCTGACCATTGTGAGGAAATTTTATACATTGGTCATTATTCTAAGTTGATGATAAGTTGATGGCATAGCTTGATGGAATGAATCCATGGTCTTCCCAAAAGAATATTATAAGCAAGATCTATGTCTAGGACTTGACAAGAGACATCTTTAACAATAGGACCGATTCTAATTGGAAGAACAACGGACCCCTTGGATGATCGCTCTTCCTCATCATAGGCTTTTATTGTGATTTTCTTTTTTGGATCAATGACATTTTTAGAAAATCCCAATGCAAGGACCAATTTTAACATGCAAATATTCAAGCCAGCTCCCCCATCTATTAATACTCTTTTAATCTTGTGATTCTGGACAAGGACTTCGATATGTAAAGGAGCATTATGAGGTTGGGTAATGGCTAAATCATCATTTTCAGTAAAGGATAAATAATGTGGGGTCGTCAAATGGCCTACCATAGCTTGAAATTGATCAGGATCTAGAGTTGTTGGAACCTGGGTCTCTAAGAGAGCTTTTTCAAGGATATCTTTGTGAGATGGAGAAAGACGCAAAAGCTCTAAGATGGATATCTGGGCCGGTGTCTTTTTGAGCTGTTCCAAAAGATTGTACTGGATGGAAGTATTGGGTATGGACTTTGGAACATAAACAGACTTGTTGTGAGTAGTGCTTGGTTTAGACTGGACTCCTTGGAGAGTAACCTTGGCTTGAGCATGAGTAGTAGCATGGATTGGTTGATTCTCTAATTTTTCCTTGATGGTAATAACATTGGCATAATATGCAGAAGGATGACGGTCAGAAATGTTACCAACATATCTATAGGGTGTGTTATTATAATTGGCTTGGTTGTCACCCTTATTTTTGGAAGAACCTCCTTTTTCATGCTCAGGAAGTGGATCTTTGAAGGCCGTATGTGATTCATTCGAGACATGTCCGTCAACACTAATTTCACCACTTTCGATTAAGTCTTGGATCACATTTTTAAGTCTTTGACATTCATTAGTGATATGTCCTTTTCCTCTGTGGAATTCACAATAATCATTTCCATTCCACCAAGAAGGCTTCACTCTAGGTTCATAATCTTTCGGTTCAGGAAGCGTGATGAGTTTCTTGGTGATTAACTTCCGTAATGCTCATTCGAGAGATTCCCCTAAAGGAGTAAAATTTCTTCGAGGTGAGATAAAAGGCAATCTTGGTTTGGGTGAATCCTTGGTGGTATTTTGACTTGCTGACTGATTGTTGTATGTAGCTTGAGTAGTGTTGGTCGTACTTGTGAGATTTAGAAGAGGTTTTGTTGGTTGGACATTACGATTATCAACAATTCCATCATTGACAATGTTTTTGTTTTTATTCCAATATTTTGATTTGTCATTATTGGAACTGGAGTTATAAGTGTTGGAATTGGAATTTGAGGATCCAGCATTGTCTTTGGAATAAAGTTTTATCTCACCTTTTCGGACCATGGCTTCCTCAATTTTGATACCATTTTCTATGAGCTTATTGAAATTTGGTGGACATTGCAATTGCAACCTATAACTCATTTCTGGTGTAAGGTTATGCACAAAAATATTCATCTTTTCTTGTTTAGGAATCGTTCATGGATATTTAGAAAATAATTGACGCCATCTTTGCAAAAAAGTAAGGAAAGGTTCTCCATTCTTTTGATGCGCATTGCAAAGATCAAGCATAGTGACCTCATGTTTGATGTTATATGAATAATGAGCCACAAATTTGTCAAGAAGCTCATTGAAAGATTTGATGCCAGGGGGAAGTTTGGAGAACCATTCCATGGCTTGTCCTCCTAAACTTCACGGAAATAGTCGCATAAGATAAGTGTCATTGTGAGCAACTTCAATACAAGCAGCACAAAACTCACGAATATGGTCTTGTGGATCCGAATTCCCTTTGTATTTGTCAAATTTTGGTACCTCAAAATGAGGAGGGAATGAAATCATTGCTAAATTCTTATCAAAAGGATAAGGACATATATCATCCAAAGAATACTTCTTAGTTGATGATCCAGTTTGAATATCACGAATTTGTTGTTGAAGCATCTGGATTTGTTGTAGGAGGGGATCCAAAGATAATGTGTTTCCTTGCGAGTTTTGGGAAACATTACACTGTTGAATATGTTGAGGATCATTGGGTTGCTGATTATTTTGAAAAACATTTTGTTGTTGATCACTATGGGACGCATTGGATTGTTGATTGATTTGAGAAGCATTGGATTGTTAATTGATTTGAGAAGCATTGGATTGTTGATTGATTTGAGAAGCATTGGATTGTTGATTGATTTCCTTTTCTCCATGAGGATCTTGAGAACCTTTAAGGATATCTTGATTTTGTGTAGGAGTTGGTTCTCTAAGATTGGTAACATCAAAATCACTTGGTAACTTAGCTCCTTGTTGAGCAAGCATGAGGAAATACATCTCTTTATCCAAGCCTATAAGTTGTTCCATGACTTGTAAAATTTTAGGATCTTGTGCAGCATCCCTAAGTTCCTCATCAGTAGGTTCGTCATCAAATGTGAGAGGATTAGCTTTCTTAGGAGGTTGTTTGGGCCAAGGATTCTCATCATTGCTGTTATTGCCTTCCATTTTGTCTAGGGATTCTGGATTAATAGGTTGTTTGAGTTTCTGAGATCGAATTTGAACCATAAAATGGATGAAAATGATTGTGGAAAAGAAAGATTCTCGATAAAAAGATATGGGGAATGATTGGTAGAAAAGATATGATAAGTATTGAAAATTGGGGTCAAGAAACAATAATCTAAGTAAGCTTGATGGTTAAGGATGATATATCCTGATAATGATAAGCTCACCAAGATCAAAGTCTGATAGACAAGGTAAATCTTCAACACCACACTGAAAAGTCATAAGATTGGAAGAAAGTGATTTGTTGACGCTTGAGGAAGGAAAGATGATGAAAAGTGATGAAAGTGGTCAAATTAGAAATCAGAGGTCTATGTAACGTAACTATTTTTCCAGAATCTTGCTGAAGACAAAAATGGGTATTTGAAAAAGTGATTTTGAAAATCCAAAAGCCTGTGAAAATGCTCTTTGTTGTAAATGCGTAGCAACAAATGCACAGGACAATGTAATATATGCGCAGTAAAGTGAAACAAATGCGCAAAAAATTTTGATAGATGCGCAGTAACTTGAATCATATGCGCAGGTTATCAAATTTTTTATGATTTTGCTATTTTGATGATAGGGAATTTTGTTTGTTTTATTTTTTCTGATGTTTTCTGGTTTTTGGAAAAGTAAAAATGCATAAACACACACACGCAAGACAAAGATGATTTTGATCTAATTTAATCTAGTATGAATGCACAAACATGCTTACAAATCCTAAGGTTGGCAAGGACAATATCTGCTGAATCCCCACTAGGATAATAAAATCCAGCCATGCAAATCCACAGCGGACAGCCTAGGAACTTGGAGGCACGGGCTCCTCCTTACAATGCACTCACTTCTCAGGCACACCAAGTTTCGAATTCAATGGGTCATTACTTCCCAAAGAACTCCTATCTCTACTATGAACCGTGAGTAATGTGGGGTGTCTTTACGAGCTTGAGTGACTCCTTGAGCCAGCAGATAGAAGGTTTTTGGCCACTAAACAAAAGTTGTTAATAAGGACATCCATTCAGGTGGTTGTGATCAAGTCATTTTCCCAATTAAGGGGGCTCTCCCAATCCTTTCAAAGCAAGGCTTTCACCTCTACTAAGTAGGACTTTAACGCACCACTGGGGTACTGGAGGAGATTTTGGTTGCCACAATGAATTCACACCTGTCTAATGTGAGACTAATCGCACTAGCATTTTTTATATACCGGTTTGGAAGGGCTTGGTTTTAGCCTGTTACCGGTTGGGTCGTTCCTTGGGGTGAGTACCTCTTTTCCCACCAAAGACCGCCCTCTAAAAATTATAACAATTTCTCTTACACCCAAGATCCACGAATGGCGAGGGGAGAGGATACGTTGTTATAATTTTGGGATTACAATTATGCTATTAAGCAAAACACAACAGACACTGGAATCTATGCTAAGGAAGACACACAAAGCAAAAGCATGTTATATTTTAAACCCAAACGAGATTATAGTTTATTTTGCAAACCCCTTGGCAATCTGCAATCAAACTGTTAGAAATATTTTAGCAATGGGGTCTTCAAAATTACATCCTGCAAAATAGCCTAAAAACTACCAGAACGAACAGACACTTGTTAAAAGATTAGCTAAAACCCAATGCAACAAAAAAAAACTAAAATTTTCTGCAGAAACTAATGAATGCGCAGAACAGTGTGATATATGCACAGTAAGTATGGATGTATGCGTAGGAATGATGTATGTGCGAGACAGTTTAATGAATGCGCAGCTTGGTGGAATGTATGCGCAGTTACTATGGATGTGCAATGAAAATTAATAAATGCACAGGAACAGCTGACAAATGCACAACAATTATAACAGAGAGGAAAACAAATGAAAATTTTATGTCATAGAATGGATGCGCAGCGAAAATGAACAGATGTGCAGAAATCGCGGACGAATGCGCAGAAAGAACCTGTAGAAAAACCTGCACACGGAAAACTAAAAACTGAAAGTGAAAAGCCCAGATGGGCCCTCCTTCTAGTGCCAAAAATGTATGCAAATTAGTTGCATACTATTCTAAATGATGAATTAACTAAAAGAAGCTAACAAATCTATCTAATAAGCAAACTACAATGAAGAATGCAATAAACAATGAAGCCAAAATAACAATTTTACCTTCACCTACAAATGCAGCCTGTCTCCATTGCCCTCCTAACCTTGATTTCTTGAAGATGTTGAGCTCTCAGATTTCCAAATGAAGCCCTTTTCCCAAGATGTTTCCAAAGTGTGGAGATTGAGTGAAATGGATGCACAATAGCTTATGCAAATCTAATGAATGGAATGCAAATGATGGGGATGATAATGAAAATGCTTGTTTGCTTGATTGCTTGGATGCTTGAATGCTTGTATGCTTGTATGCTTGTATGCTTGAATGCTTGTTCTAAAAAATCCCTATTTTCTATTAGCCCACAAAGGGAAAATGAAGCTCCTTTTATAGAGTTTTGGAGGATCTAGGCCTAGGTGGCACGATCCTACGGTTGAGAATGAAAGGTGGAAGATCCTAGGGCTAGAATTGACTTAGTTGAAGGAGTTGAGAGAAAGGGGGATGTAGTTGGAATGTGAGAGGAAGAATAGGGATGATGTTCCTCTCACATTGACATGGAGGAGAAGAAGGTGGAAGGGAAAGATACATGTCAAGTGTCTCACAAAGACCAAAGAGAGAAAGGGGGAGAGACCTTTTCCTCATGAGGACTCTTTGTACGAGTGTCCCATGAGTCACCTTTGACCCTTAGAGGTGGCTTGAGAAGCCCCTTAGGAATAGGGAAGGTCTCTTGACTTGGTTGTTGAGAGGACATGTGGTCATGAGACCAAGTCCTATGAGGCTACATAGCCCTTAAGAATAGGACATGTGTGGGTGAGGATAATTATGAATAAATAATTAATAATAATTATTTATCTTAGCCAAGGTGATGTGTCAGGTGACTAGGTGGATGAAGTGGACTAGGGGATTTAGTCATATTTAGGTGATTGTGTATTTAATTAAATCACTTTTAATAGACTATTTAGAAGACTTAGGATATAGAATTAGACTATAGTGAATTTATTAAATAAATTGAATAATTTACTTAATAAATAGAGGAAATAAATATTAATTAAATAATAAATATTTAATTAATTTATCAAGTCAATAATAATTAAATAATAAATATTTAATTAATTTATCAAGTCAATAATAATTAAATAATAAATATTTAATTAATTAATGAAGCCATTTTTAGGTGTATACAAGTCTTAACATATTTTAATATTATTATAATGATGAAGATAGTATTTTGTATTAATTTTAATTATTTTTAGTTTTATTTTGAGAGAATATCTTGATATATAATTTAATTATACATGACATTTATTATGTTATTTTTTTGTTTTTTTAAAATATTTTTAGTCGTTCTCATTTATGCTCAATTTCACCAATTCTTATATATTTAACTTTATACCTTATCAATATTTATTTTCATATATTTTAATCATTTATTAGTCAAGATTTTCATACACTTGTCTATATTCCCTTGATCTCGTGTTCTTTGGCCCATGTTACTACCATGGTTTATGGAACAAATCGTGTACGCATGAACTTGACTTAAAAATCATAATTGTAAATTTCAAATTACAAATCTCACCCTTTTCTTTATAGATATTGGACATTGAATTATTGCATGCATTTGGGATGATTCATTATGTTTTAGTTTTAGAAAGAATTAGAATGTTTTTGATAAAAGCAATAGCAAGAGGGTGCTAACCCATGGCACAATAACAACACTCTAGAAGTGAGTTAACAACAGATTAACCACCAATAGAGAAGCAGACATTTAACAATATTCAACAATTTACCTCTATCAAAAACAAAAACAAAAAAACCAAAGCACCAGCATCTAAAATCCACAGTCATAATAGTAATTAAAGAAACCAAGTTCAAAGCAGTAGAATTAAAAAAGTTTTCAACATGCCACATAGGGCAGAAAGATCTTATCATAAACTTTGAAAATAAACTATGGTCTAAAGAGAAAACATAGCCCAATGGGCTAGACAGAGCATCCTAAAAAACCCCAACTCTAACCGGGTTCAATTTCCTTTTCATAAACGTTTGGATAGCAGCACATCCGCCCACTCCTCCTGCAGGAACTTGAAAAGTTCCCTGGGGTCCTCATCCTTTGCAATATGTCCATCAGAGGCCTTCTCATTCAAAATACAAAGGGTGGTGGAGGAGGCATGCATTATCTTCAACGCAAACTTGGTGACATTCGTCAGTCTCTTGTTTGTAGTTTCTAGGTCTGCCTTTAAATGGGCCACAGTGCGTTCTAGCTGGGTAATTTAGAACTTAAATTTGCCAACCAGCCCAGAACCAGTGTAACCCACATCCACATTGGTCTCCTTGGTCATGTTCGCCTCCTCCATTGTAGTGTGTCCACTATTATATTTATCCTCTTTGGGGTTTTGGGTATCATCAACTTCGTCCTGGCTGTCAAAGTCAACAGTGACCTCCTCCTATTTCAGAATATTATTGATAGTTTTTTTTCCCCTGTCCTTAGCAATACGGTTGGAATGATGAATTTGGGCAAGTTGAGGGTTCGCATCCTCGGAGTTGTCAAGATTGAGGATGATCCTACTACCCCTTTTATTAGGGCAGTGGGTCTCTGAGGTGCGGTCACGTTTCAAACCCTGCAGGGAATTAGGGGTAGGGTGATTCTTAGAGGACTTTAGACTCGCATGGGAGGATGAATCATGAAGACCTTTAGACCCAGAAGGAGTAGCAAGGCCTTTGTCCAAAGAAACCGAGGGTGAAGGATGGGGTTTTTGTAGGGCTTCAGAGATAATAGACACAATGGGAGGAGGGAAAAGTGTTGTGTGGAAGTTGTAGAGTCTCAACATAAGGCCTTGGTGGAGGATAACAGGTTTCTTCCCCAGATTCTTATCTTCAAAAACATCAACAACATTACTTTACATATAGTGTAATAGAAAAAATGGAAAGGAAATCAAATATTTATGCCTAAGATGATTGAGAAAAGGAAAATGGTAGTAGTAGAAAACCCCAAACCTTCCTTCCTGCGTGAAGTATTTCATAATAATCTTGCATATTTTTGGCCAAAACTCTAGGAGATCCTTGGTGCTATAGCCACCATGCTTAGGGACAGGGGTCTCCTCAGGGCTATGAAAGAGTTGAGATAGCTCCACCTTAGCAGGTGTTTTACTGGCCTTCTTCCATTTCCTTCATGTGGTGGCAAGGCCAGTGGCCTTACTAATGACATCCTCGTTAATCTTAAATGAAATGTCATTCATCGAGACACACCTCTCATTCCAGGTAGCAACAAATTGCCTAAAAATCATTTCATTGTGACCAGACATACTCTCCATGTAGGGATGGATGCCTCCCTCTTTATAGAAATACGTGACCATAGGGTCTGAGGTAAACTCTTGCTCAATTTTGTCAGGCTCAGTTCGATGGCGATCACCACCCACTGCAGAGGAAGCTAAAAACCCCAAAGAACAACCCAGAAGAGACATGCACCAGGTGAAAAAACCACAATCCTTACGGAAATTTTTGTAACACACCTAGAATAAATTTTGTAGACTCCAATAGCAGCCCTTTTGACCAAAGTAACTCCAGTTTAAAGCCGAAGGGTAAATGATTTTTGCACAAGGGAAATCAGTATGAGGCCCAAAAGTAATCGGCTCATAATTAGCAACTTGAATGAGGTAATAAATGCAAATCCATGCCATAATCTTCGCCAGTGCCACCAGGGGAGAAAACTCATGAGAGTTACACCAAGAAGTGTAAAGGTACTCATAAAACTTAGCTCCATATCTATGACAATCCACTGTATAATGAATATGCTAGCTAACCTTCATACCAAAATGGTAGTAATATAAATTCTCAAGGCTGATGTCATGTCGATTACTAACCCAATTGGATAGTATGAAATCTCCATAAATCATCATGTGGCCCTTGAAATCAAAGCCAATGCAGTTGCAACAAGGAGGGAGAAAACTGCAGCGGCCCACCACTCAAAAAGCCAAATTTTAAGTTCATCATTGGGGTTATTATTTTTAACTCTCAATTCCCACTGAAGCAAGTCCTGAATATGCATAGGAAGCATACTAATAGCCATCCAACAATGAAGGTCATCAAACAATAGACCAGCAATAGTCAGAGAGTCCGCAACATAGTTCCCTTCTCTGTAAGTATGTCTTATAGAAAACACATCCATTCTATCAAGGAGTCCCCAAATGTCAGTAAGGATAGGATCCACTTTCCACCCTACCTTGGAGGTCCCTTGAAATGCTTCAACAATGATTTTGGAATCACCCTCAATCTCAAGCAATCTGTAATTGATGTTGGAGGCAACCTTAAGTGCCCAAAGGAGGGTCATACCTTCCACCTGATTAACATTTTGATCATGGAGTGGACCCATGAAAGAAGAAAAAACATTTCCCAAGGGGCCATGAATAATACCACCACCCAATTTCTTCCCCTAGAGGTACCCCATCAAAATTAAGCTTAAGCCAGTGGGGTTTGGGGAGGGACCATTTAGTAGCTTCACAGATGATGAGTTTAGCATTGTCATACCTATGAAAACCACAATCAATTTTCCAAACCCTAGCTAAACAGTTGTCGTCATCCGAGGGTAGATGGTTTGGGAATTCAATAAGTTCTCTTGTAGAAACTTGAAACCATTATGGAAGACAACATCTGGGGATAGTTCATTTTCCCAGAAAATTCTATTATTATGCTCCTTCCAGATACACTAGCAAAAGATGGGCAGTATTTGTAGCCATAGGAGCCTTAATAGTGGGTGTCGGGAAGAGGGCTACCAGTCATTAATTAGGTGTTGAATATCATGATTGAAGACCTAGACAAGGTTAAGTCTAAGAGTTATAAGGTTCCAAACCTCTATGGTGTAATCATAGTGTAGGAGAAGATGATTGATGCTTTCCTCCTCCATCTTGCAAAGGCAACATCTATTGGCCAAGCTAAAGCCCCTTTTAGCCATATTATCAAGAGTTAGAGTTTTTCCATGGAGCATAGACCACTAGAAGAAATTCACCTTAGGAATGAGTTGGTATATCCACACTTTCCTCTAACAAGTCGAGTTAGCCACCTCCTTAATCAATGGATTGTAAGCCAACTTCACATAAAAGTCTCCATTTTGAGTGTGACTCCATATAATTCTATCTTGGCGGTCCACCATGGGTATGTGAGTTTTAGAGAGCCCGTCCTAAAGACTTGTAGCGAGGGGAGTGAGTTTTGGCCTATCATGAAGGTAAGGCATGAAATCAATCCATTGACCCTATCTAAAATAATTGGACACCAAAGATCCCACCCGAAGAGTGAGGACATTACAAAGGTGAGAGAAGATGGAAGATCCCAAAGGAGTATCTAATAACCAAGCATCCTCCTAGAACTAAATGTATGTACCATTTCCAATTTGTTACGTTGAGCCCTTTTCCAGAATACACTTCCATTTAAGTATACTATTCCAAATTTTTTATCCTTGTGGGTGGCCATGCTCCATGAACTTGTTTACAGAAGCAGCCCCAATCCAGATATTTAGCCTCCATGATTTTGCACCAATCAGAAGAGCCAAGAACCAGAGTCCAAGCGACCTTAGACAATAGGGCACAGTTGAGGTTGATTATTTTTCATAATCCTAGACCACCAAGATTCTTAGGAAGACATAATCTATCCCAGTAGACAAGTGGGAGTCTCTTTTTCTTCTCACATCCTGACCAGAGGAAGGTGTGATGGATTTTCTCTAGTTTGTCAACCATAACACTAGATATTTTAAAAATGCAAAGGAAGTAAACTGGGATACCTTGTAGGGAAGCATAGCAAAGTTGAAGCTTACCAGCATTACTTAGGATCTTACCCTTCCATCCAATAAGTTTTCTTTGAGTTCTTTCAAGAATGGTGCTCTAGAAATCATTCTTAACATCTTTTATCATGAGAGGGAGTCCTAGGTAAGTTGCAGGGAGGGAGGCCAACTGGCAATTCAGAATACTCAAAATTTTATCTTGAATAGAAGGATCTGTATTGAATAAGAAGATCCTACTTTTGAGAAAGTTGATGTATTGACCTGAGACTATAGCATAATCATCAAGCAGGCACTTCCATGCTTTGGCTTCCCTCACAGAGGAGTAACCAAAGAGAAATGTGTCATCAAAAAACTAGTGTAGGAATGATGGGGGGAGGGTAGAATCTAGCTTAATCCCTTGGATCATTCCATTTTGGACCATCTGCATCATTACACCTGAGTACTTCGGCTAGAAGGATGAAGAGATAAGGGGAAATAGGGTCCCCCTGCTGCAGACCTTTGCCTAGGGTAAATTTGAGACCAAGTTTTTCGTTCATCAGCATCAAGAATCTGACAGTCTCCACACACTCCTTGACAGTGTCAATGAACTGTTGAGAGAAACCAAAGGTAGACATAACCTTGAAGAGGAAGATCCAATTGACCTTATCATAGGCTTTGCAAATATCAACTTTAAAATCCATTCCAGGAGACTTACTTCGATTAGAGGAGTGTAAAATTTCATGCGTGGTAATAGTAGCATCCATTATCTGCCAACCAAGAACAAAAGCTTTCTAATTGGGGCTGATGATCTTGTTGAGAAGGGTTTTAATTCGATTGACCATGATTTTAGCAAAGATTTTGTAGAGGGTGTTGTAGAGGCTAATGGGTCTAAACTCTTCCATAGTTCTGGGGTCACCAATTTTAGGAACCAACACTATATAAGTATCATTGAGGTGACGAAGAAGCTTCCTTGTTCTAATGAAATCATGAGTAGACCAAGTCACATCCTTGCCAACAATATCCCAAATTTCTTGAAAAAATGTTGGGGGAACCCATCAGGCCTTGAGGCTTTGTAAGCACCCATAGAGAAGGCTTCCCTTTTTACCTCCTCCTCCGACACCTATGAAAGAAGGAATTCATAGGCCTAGGGAGGTGAGATATGAGTTTTTCCTATAGGTCTTTCACATTATTGGGGGGGTTTTCATAGAAAATGTGAGCAAAGTAATCAGTAGCCATCGAGCCCAACTAAACAGGATTAGTAACCTCCCTTCCCAACCATCATGGAGAGAATTTATAGAATTTCTTTTCTTGTGCTTATAGGTTGATTGGTGGAAGAAAGAGGTGTTACGGTCCCCCACCTTAAATGAAAGGACCTGGGATCTTTGCTTCTAGAAAATTTCCTATTTAGCCATAGTACTCTTCCAGTCAGACCTGGTTGTGTCCTCATCCCTGTGGAGACCCAAAGATATATCTCCAACCGCCATCCTCTACTGAAGGCCATCAACCTTGTCAGAGAGTTCCTTCTTAGTTTTAAAATATCCCCAAAGTTGGTCTTTCTCCAACCTTTGACAACCATTCTTATGATCTAAAGTTTCTTAGTGATATGAAACATTGTTGATCCCCTGACCGAGGTTGACCACCAATGCAAAAATTTAGAATGGAAATTGGGATGATAGGACCACATGATCTCATATCTAAAGGAGGCATGTACGGAACACTGAGTATCCTCTTACTTGAGCAAGAGGGGGTTGTGGTCAGAGGTAGTCCTAGGGAGAGAAGCCAAGGAAGTAGCATAACCCAAATCCTAGGAAGAGGATAAAAAAACATGGTCAAGGTGGACCTGAATAAGGTGAGAGCCTTTCCTATTATTAGTCCAAGTGAAGGGATTCCCTGACATTTCTATATCAAAAAGACCATTTAGGCTAACAAAACTAGATAAATCTCCCATGCTATCCATGTAGTCCATCGTGCCTCCTAATTTTTTTGAAGGAAAATGGGGGGTGTTGAAGTCACTAGCCACTAGGAACTTAGGATCCGGTAGGGAGATGAAGGAAGTAGAGAGCTCATCCCACATCATGCGTCTACCAGGATGGGTGTTAGGCACATAAACATTGTAACAGTGCCATTGAGCCGAGGGGGGGGGGGGGAAGAAACTGCCAGGAAGTGCTGAGAAAAACTTAAAGCATTCCCCAAGACATGAGAAGGGTTCCACAAGATGGCAATACCTCTCGAGGTCCTAGCAGCCTTAGAATCATAAAAAAGAGCTTCCGACCATAATTTCCCAACCAACATTTCAACATTAGCAAGGTTCATCTTAACTTCTTGAAGCAACAGAATATCCACTCTAAAATATTGAATGTACTACTTAACTGCAAACTATTTCTAGGGGTTGTTGAGTCCCCTAATATTCTAAGAAAGAACAATCATTTCTTATCTTTTTGGTTGAGGTCTAGGGTAAGCTATCTTCCTACAACTGTCTCCTTGGAAACACTCTTCTGTCTTCTGACCCTATCAGATGGCCTTCCTAGTTTAGTCTCCTGACCGACATCAATCTTCTTGTTCTTGGTTTTTCTTTGTGGAGTTTTCCATTCTACCTCCACGATAACTGACACACCCAAAGGGTGGGGAGTGCAAGAAGTAGGGGTAACAACACATGGGGATAAATGCAGAATGGGTTTTATCAACAAATCTAGCGCCAGGAGTGGGGATGAAGGAGGCAAGGGGTTGATGCCAACCATCGATGATGAAAGCTTCAAATTCATCACTGAGATCGTAAGTCCCAAAAGAATTTCTCCTTCTTCCAGCATAGGGGCTAGACAGTCCTCCACTAGAGCTATGGGGTGGGGAGCTAGGGATATCTTAACCCACACACACACCATTCACTAGTCGAGAAAAATGGTCGAGGTCAAGATAGATTCCCATGTAGATGGATTCCTCTACATCCTTAGAAACAACCTTAGCAGTCAAAGTACTAGCCACCTAGGGGGTGAGACTACTTACCCCTAAAGCAGTCGAAGCACCCAAGACCGCCTGCTTAAATTTGGGGTCCTTTAGGATGAGAGCCTTACAATCCACCTTAGTATGTCCCTTGGAGTTGTAGGATTGGCACAAGAGAGTATCATTCTCATACACAATGGTCTGCATCCACTACCCAAGCTTAGAGTTAAGGATGGCAAAGTTGGGAAGAGTTTTTTTTATAGCAACATTAACATAGAAGTGTGCAAAAACCAGGGAAGATTTGGAAAGAGTTACCAAATCTACAGACATGTAGTGACCAAAGGAGCTCCCAATCTACTTGAAAACCTGCTCGTCCCAAAATTCCAAGGGTAAGCCAAGTAGCCTTACCCAGACCGGGGCCATTTTAGACAGCTTAGCAAAGGGGTCGAAACCCAATTTCCATTTAGCTTGATTTAGGTAGTGCATCCCATACAGCCAGGAGCTAGAGAGGAAAAAACTAAGGCCTCCAGAACCTTAAATTTGAACAAAAACATATCAACCCCCAGGCATAACAGAGACTCCAATGTTGCCTTTGAATTTCCAATGTGTCCCTACCCATTTCCGAACCATGTCAATAGTGGGCCAAAAATTAGAAAATTTTCCCACAATAGCCATGTTAAGATCATCCATAGTTCTACCAACAATGGAGTTGGGGAGGGAGATCTCTTTTCCTTCCTTCGTGAGAGATATAATATCCAAAAAAGGCTCCAAGTTGCACACGGGGGCCCCCACAAGTGCACCTTTCCAGTTAGTCTTGGGCAAGGACACCGGCAAGGAATTTGAAGCAACTATCACAGAGATCCTGACCACTAGTAGTCCGTCATCAGAGACCAATGGAGGATCTCCCAGAGGGAGAGGGGGTGGAAGGTTCCCCTCTAATGAGGACTGCCATTTCAAAATTCAAAAAACCTTGTAGGCAGGAAAAGGTGCAGAGCGCTGTTACAATAGAATCAACATTTCAATTTCAAGCATTGTTTACTTATTATCTAGTAATCTTTGTTGTGATTGTAAAGTTGGTCTAATCAACAAGGTTGACCTACAAGAACCTAGTCTTTATTAATTGACAATTTATGCCAGATGTTTTTAAATATTGTGAGTCTTTAATAGTCACCAACAAGTAGAGAATCAAATAAATTAGAGAGAACAAGTTACACTATGCTAGATTTGATTTGTGGTTTATAAAATAGATGTGTGATGTAAAATTGATTCATTCTCATAAATAATTACAACTCAATGTAGAATTTTAAATAATTGCCAATATCCAAATTACTTTTTGTACATAAGTAAAAAAAATTATATTACATCAAATTTTATTTCTATTGTTCTTCCAAAAAATTGAGCTATTATTCCTACACACTTAATTTCACCTAGTATAATATCAATTTAGACACTCTATCATACCTAACTATAATTAGTTTATTTTATATAGATTTATATAAATACCCTAAATTAAATTTTATTCTATGTATTTTATTAAGTAAGAAATGTTATGAAATATTATTATTAAATATTATAAATACCAAGTGTCGCATTAATTAAACTTTTAAGATACAATTTTATTTTATTTTAATCTAGAAAATACAATCTAACAATTCAAATCATGCTTAATGTACATTTGTTAAATTGTATAGGTAAGAAATTCAAAATCGCTAGTTAATATATCAAATTTTTAAAAAGATTTTATGGAGAAGTAAAATATTTTTTTAAATGATTTTAAATTTTCATGTCTTAATTATCATTTATTAGACATTGATCCATCCTCTTGAAAGGAATTAGAAATGTAGAATATATTTCCTACATGAATTTATAAGATGAGGTATGCACAAAAAATGAGACTAGTTATACTATTAGAAGAAAATAAATATCAAAATAAAAGGATCAAAACATAGTGATTTTGTGGTAAAAACCCTTTCAAGAGAACAAGATAAAAAATCCACTTCAAAGAAATTAAATTCTTTATTTGATATTCAATGGTTATAATAAACTTGTAGAGTAATTTTTTACATGAATATAACCAATGTAAAAAAGCTAGAATAATTTTGGTAACATAAAAGAACTTATAAAAATCACTATATAAACCTCCATCTCAAGATTGTAATATATAAAACCACAAAATGGTAATTAGGGAACCATTACCTAAAACTACTAAAAATTATGACACACAAATCCATAGTAAATGATTCAACACCTAAATACCAAGATGAGTCAATAGCATGCTAATAACATATTCATTGGATGAAATATAAGTTTTTCACATTCCACTCACCAAAATAGGCACTCCATTTTTTCTCTATTATATTTTTGTAAAGATGTCTTATGACATCTCATGCATGCATCATAATTTGTTTAGTAAGTATAATTCATCTTGTAGCTCACATATGTTCTTACATTTTTAATTATGTAGAGACCTAACTTTCGAAGGCTATAGTTTTCAATCTCAAAAAATAATGAGAACACTTGTTTTAACAATAGAAATTGAATACATCTATACTTTTACATTCAAGAAATGATGAAAAATGACCCAAAAAAGTTCTCAATATCTCAAATTATATTTTTCTATTCTATAGTTAAATATTTTATTATTTTCCTTTGTATTCTTACATTAGTATGCAAAATTAGGACATATTTCTTAATATTCCCTCACTTATCAAACACATTTTCAAAGAAAAGGGTGTTCATACACTATCAACTAATTCTTAGAGGTTAAGAGGCTCATCGACTCAATAGAATAGTACTAGAAATCAACATTTCTATTTTTTGTATGAAAAAATCAAGTTCTTAATTAGAATATGACACTCTCATTATCAAATAGAAATATAATAGCTTTTTGACCTAGTTTTACATCTCAACATAATATCTTAATATATATGGACCATTTACAAGCATGATTACTTTTCATGTATGTAGATTTTGTAGTCAAAAAAATAATCGCAACCTACTTCCTTCTCATCCAATTGATATCACCATTGAATAAAGTAAAAATATAACAACCAATAGATATCATACTATCAAAATCATAATCCGAGTTCAAATTCATATATTAATGAATATCCATCTAGTGATCACCCCCTAAATAATCACCATGATTTAATAAATATAGTACTTTGGGCCACTCTAAAAATATGTGAAGACTATTTATACATCTTAATGAGCTCGTTGAGGATTTCCTATGAAATAACTAATGAATCTCACTGTTTGTGTATATTTTGGTCTACAAATATACTTTAGGATACATCAAGCTTTAAATATCACCAAAATTATGTAATCAAGCCACATACTTCATCTCACTAAGTGAAGTTATATGTTTCAAGCTATGGATATTTTGGTTTCCATGAAGATAAAAACATAGAACAATCTACAAGTTATCAGGCTGATTCCCTCCAAAAAATATTTAACAAACATAATCCAACCTAAAAGTGTAGTCATGAAAGGAGTGTACAATGAAGGATTATCTAAATGTGTAGATAAAAATAATAATTAAACATTGAAAAAATACAAAAAAGGCACATCTACAAGAAGGGGACCAATCAAAAAGGGAAAATGCATCCTCCAAAATATTCATCATTTTTATTGAATTATCAAATATGTAATGTCCCCGTCAAGGAACCCATACGGAATCAGGTCTTAAGTACCAAAAATGCAACTATATTTTTTTTTAAACATCACCAACATCTCATTGATTATATCTACAAATGAATATTTCCGTAAGGGTTCCATTACTAATTTTTACCAACTTTAAAACCATCGAGTTCAATTAACTAACTGATTGGATTCATTTTGTTTTCTTCTACTTTACATTAGAAATTAAAGAAGAGAAAGGAACATATTGTTTCTTTCCTAACTAAATACATATATCCTTTACTTTTCATTTCATTTCCAATTTTTCCTATCTACACATTGAATAACTAGCTTTTCAAATCCTAGCCAAGCTTTCACATTAGAACTCCTTATTTTCCATTTCAATAATAGGAGAGATAAGGTAAAGAATACAAAGATTACATTTCTTTGATTCAACTTTTGAATCTTAAATAAACATCCCTTGAATACCCCTAAAACTATCCCTCCCTGATTACATTGCTTTTTCCTTTCAATCTCAAATACAATTACAATTACATCAAATGGCCCGAAGGCTTACAAAGAGATCTTTACATCTTGCATTGAAATAATAATGGTACATGGTACAAAATAGGAAGTCTTCTTCACTGCATAAATTTGAATCCAATCCAAGACACGAACTGTGAATAGTACCCCAAAAGAGATTTACCACCCAACCATGTGAAACTGTTGAAGTTCCACCCCCTGTGCTAGGAGATAGAACCAAGGTACTCACAAGGCCTAAGATATCATAAAGAAAAAAGGATCATTCACTTAAAATCAAAAGAAATTTCATAAACAATATATCACCATACTATACACAAAGGTTATGTTTCTAACATACCATCTAGGTGATTGTCATCACACAACCTGTACATTGGGATCCACCCTAGCAACCATGTAACCCCTGTCCCCTTTTATGTAAAGGATCCACACTAGTAGTTACCCATGGTCCTTATGCTCCAATAGGTCTATGTGGACTTACATTACATATCTTTCATTATCTTTTGAAACCCCCCTTTCCCAAGTTAATTATTAAAGTTATCACTTGATTACAAACTCATCCATAGGATCATCTAGAAACCACTTCCAACACCTATGGTGAGCCACTCACCTAGGGTACCTAGTCCCCTACCCAAACAAAAGCCAAAGAAACAAGATTACACTTCAAATGGTCTATTTTATAGGTCTAGGGAACTCTCCTATGCTCTTAGGCCCTTAGGATGAGTCCTAGCCTTCTCCACATGTATAAATGTATCATCTCAAAATGGAAGAAATTCCATGTTAAGAGAATTTATCCCTTTGAGTAAGTGGTACGGGGTCATGTCAAGTGCCTTGATTAGGTCTTTGCATGGATCTAGCTGTTTCCCCCCTGTTATGCTTCTCTCTCCCTCTTTCCAGCCTCTTTCTGATAGACTTTCTCTAAGAATCTAAAGACTTTGACTTTTTGGGTCAAGGATGACCTAGACCCTGACCTAGGTCAAGGAAAACCTCAACCCTGATCTAGGGCAAAGACTACCTCATCCCTGACCCTAGGTCCAAATTTTAGTTTTTGGAAGTTTCGGGATGTCGGGTTTCGGAAAGTTTCATTTTCCCACTTTTGGGTCAGCTGTTTCAAATTTTGGAGCAATAAACCCTTAAATTTCATTTAATTTAGGTCCATTTCTAGGGGTTAAGATTAATTTGGATTTAATTCTCCAATGACGACCTTCTCTAGAATTTTGTGCCCTAGATCACTATAAAAGGAAGCCCTCCTCTCTCATTTTCTCCATCCAATTTTTCATAAGCATCCACAATCAAGTGATCTCATCCATCAATCATCAAGAGCTCTCAAGCAAGATCAAGAAAGAATTCCATCAAGCATTTTCAAGGAAGCATTCAAGATTCATCATTCAAAACCCTATAGCTAGCCATCATGGTGGTGTGATCTTCCTTCAAGATCCTTTGTTCATCTTCAAGATCTATTCATTCTTCCCTCAAGGTGGATTCAAAGCATACAATCATGGAGGTTTTGATTTAAATTTCTTAATGTTATGTTCAAGCTTTCATATCAATACACTTGTTTACATTTGAAATACAATTGCATATCTATTGAATATCATAGCTTCGTTGTTAGATCTACTTCTACAACTCGCTAGCATTCTTTATTTGAATTACATTATTAAGGTTGATTCCAAACTGGGGTTTGACCAAGGAAAACCCCTCATCCAAACAACAAAACCATTTTTCTTGTAGGTACAGGTACAGGACAGCAAATTGAAGTATAGATCTGGATACTCTTTTGGGTGAACTTATGGGATCTAGGAACATAATTTCTGTCAGAGTTGTTTCAATTCAGGGATGACCTTCAGTGAGAGGTAGGATTCTACCCTAGGGTTAGACCTTGCCCCACTATCTAGGTCAAAGTCGACCTGACCTCAGAAGGATAAATTGTTTTTGGGTTTTCTTTGTCTCGGCATTTCCAGTCCGGAGCAAGTTGCAGAATTTCCCAAAACTGTACACAGACATCAGAAAATAGTGATTTCTTCATCAGCCTTCTTTCAAGATAATTATTTTTGTTTCATCTAGTTTATATGTCCATAACATTTTCCATCACATATATTTCATCCCGTATCCATACTCAATCTCAATTAATAGAGGTGAATCACATTTTATCTTTATTCAATAAACAAAGTCATATAAAGGATGTCAAGAACAAGAAACCTTAAACATAACATTGCAACACAACCTAAACATGGAATGGACATTTAGAGGTGTGAAAAGATGCAAACCAGTCTCAGGAGCAAAGTGCAAGAGTCACAGACCAAACCCCAAGCCCAAAACTGACCAAATTGGACCCCTAGGACCCCAATAATCCCATGCTAGTATTCTCAAAGACCTATAAGAGTATCCTCATAGGCCCATACGAGTATCCATATATACTTGTATGAGTAAATAGGTTCAAACTTATTTTCTCGTACGAGAACTATCACAAAAGTTCATAGAATTGCCCAAAATTGAAGGCACGACCAGGATAAAGTATGGAGGGTGCCTGGGAAAGGTTTCCTAAGATAGATCTAGTTTAGGTCACTCAATAGTACATCCAAAAATCCTCTCCAACTCACCACTCATCCCCAAACTAAATAGGTAAGTAACAAACTAGGAAAGTAAAATAAAAAATCTGCATAACACACAGGAAGGAAAAACTCCCTACAGACCTTCCTAAACATTCCTAACCTTCCCTAAACTACCCTAAACTTACCTAAACTTCCCTAACCACACATACATAGACAAATACACCAAAATAAAATCATATGTACAATAATAAAACTTCCAAGAAGAGATTTGAAAAATAAATATAATAAACAAATTCATTAAACTTCCTGCATATAATATACTCTTCCAACAATATAATCCATTAAATATTTTATATAACCAGAGAAGAATTTCAAAGCACAAGAACATAATATTCATTCATAGAACACACACACACATAAATAACACACATGTAAGAAGGTTATTCTTCCTAGTTCCATATCCTACCTGGATTCCTGCAGAGAATCCCTTCCAGAGTTGAGCACTCCCCAACAAGTCCTTTCAAGCTTGAGAGGTGGATGCCTTCCAGGAAAGTCTACCCCAATCTTTTTGAGAACAATATTCCTTCCTTCTCTAGAAATCTCCCAAAACCCCTCACTAAACCAATTCTATCAATGCAAATATGAGAGTCTCAAAAATCAATTACTTCCAGAAATCTCCTAATTTCTCCAATCTCCCCAAATCTCCTCCTGCTCCAAATATTTATGGAAAAATATATGGTTGGAGGAGTTTCTTTGATGCAGGAGCATCCTGGGTGTAAGAGAAATCTTGCATCACCCAAAAATATTTTTGTTTTCTTTTCAATAAGGTCTATCTTGTGCAGAGCTTCTATTTTTGGAAATTTACTATTTTTAGTAAGTTTTCCGTTCATGCTCAGAATGGTCTATTTTCTTCCCTAGAGGTTCATTTTGGTTATATCAGCCTGCCAGTAAAGTTTCATTGCCAGATCAAGTCTAGTTTTGAAGGTATTGAAAATTTTTGGTATTGGCAGCATGGTACAAAAACTTTGAACTCAATTTTGAAGGCTTTAGAGGCCCTGAATGAGGTCAAAACTTTGGTTGAATGAAGCTTGCTTGATTAAGGCATTGTAGAGCACTTCACACCCTTTGCAAAATGGGGTCATAATAGTCAATCAGGTCAATGGGTGATGACTTATGGTCTTCGGAAGTTGGGTCACCTGAAATGGCGAAAAATGATTTTCCTTCAAAAAATTTGTTTGGGTTTCAAAAGTTGTTTTGAGCCGACTCTGATGTAATAAATTGTAAAATAAAATAATTCTAAGTTTGGTCGGCCTTATTGGCTAAAATTTTGTAACCTTCCCAGGAGTTGGAAAATTGCCTATATAAGGAAGGCTGTAGTGTTGTATTAGGCAGTTCGGAGTAGTTCAGACTAGTTTTGGGTAATAATTCAAGGCTTTGTCCTACAAAATATTGTAAGGGAAAATGCCCATGTAATAATAAGAAGCCATTTTTTGTTCTTGCAAATTGTTTTTGTTTCTATGTTTCTATTATGTGTTTGTGGTATAAAGGGGAGCACCCTTCATCAAGTGGTATCAGAGCAGGAGTTCTTGAGTGTGTAAATAGATCACCGACTGTGAGACAGTTGGCACCAGGACCGTGGTTAGGGTTCCAATGAGCAATGCGAAAATGCTTCCATGAAGGGAACGTGGCGGAAGAGCTAGTGGTGTAACACCTGAGGTTAGAGCACTCCAGAGACAAGTGCGAGCATTGCAAGAAGAGATTTGCAGAGGAATGAATCTTATTGTCAGAGACAAAAGCGAGGATGAAGCTGAAGAAGGAAATTTTGAAGGAGAAGTCAAAATTATGAATCAGGAAGAAGAAAGACTTTTTCGAGCCATTTCCAAGATCGGAAAAAGACCTAAGATTGAGGTTCCTACATTTTCAGGAAATCTTAACCTGGAGGTATTGATCAACTGGATCAATGAATGTGAAGAATATTTTGAGTATGGAGATATTGAGGATCCTGATAGGGTCAAGTTTGCGAAGGCCAGATTGAAGGGTCATGCAAAGATCTGGTGGAAAGAGATTCAATTGGAGATAAATAGAAGAGGAAAGGAGAAAATCATAAGATGAGATTGAATGGTGGACAAATTGAAGTGACAGTTCATTCTTGTTGATTATGAGCTTGACCTACTGAAGAAAATGCAAAGTTTAAAGCAAGTAGGAAGATCTGTTTAGGTTTATACATAGGATTTCTATCGAATCCTCATCAGAACAAGCCATGCAAAAGCTGATAAGGAGAAAGTTTCCCGTTATCTTAATGGGTTGAGGTCAAGCATTCAGGAGGAGTTGAATCTAGTTTGAATGAACAGTATTGAAGAGGCATACCAATTTTCCCTAAAAGTAGAGGAAAAGTTCAACAAGAAGTTTGAGAGCAGACAAAATGGAAGAGGTCATGGTGGAAGATCTGGTGAGGACAGTCATATGGAGGTCGGAATGAAGATCTAAAAATGAAGGATGAGGCTAGTAGCAGTCAAAATCAGAGAGGAAATAATTCCAATAATTTCCATGATCAAAATAATACAGATCAGAGAGGAAGAGGACAAGGTTCAGGAAGAGGAGGCTTCTGTGGAATATGTTTTCATTGCGGAGAAGAAGGTCATAGGGCATTTGAATGTCCTCAACACCAAGGAAGGAAAAATAGGAGAACTGAAGGCCAAGCTAGAGTTGCACATGAAGATGCCAAATCATCACATTCTGAAGATGCTAAAAGAGGAGAAATGCTAATTAACAGAAGAGTCCTATTGAGTGGTGAAAATGAACATGACCAAAGGAGGAGCTTGTTTCACACCAGGTGAAAGTGTGAGGGTAAGTTTTGTGATGTGATTATTGATAGTGGAAGCACTAACAATTTGGTGTCAGAAGAGATGGTCATGAAGTTGATGCTCAAGAGATAGAAACACCCACATCCATATCGGATTGCTTGGGTATAGGATGAACGCAAGGTCATGGTCAGTGAATAGTTCCTAGTGAAGTTCAATATTGGTGGATACCATCATGAGGTACTATGTGATATCATATCTATGGATGCATGTCATATGTTGTTAGGTAGCCCATGGCAGTTTGACAGACGTGTTGTACATGATGGTCATGAGAATACCTATTCCCTGACAGAGGATGGAGTGCGACATAAGCTAAAGCCATTGAAGGAGATAGAAGAAAAGGTATGTGGTAATGCAAGAATAAATTTTGTTGATGGAAGAAAATTCCTAGAGGGTATGAGGCATGAGCATGTGTATTTTTCTTTACTTCCAAAAGTTGGTAAAGAGGAAGTAAAAGATGTACCTATAGAAGTTGTAGATTTGTTGAATGAGTTTTAGGATATTGTATCCAATAATGTACCTGATGGATTACCACCAGTAAGGAAGATCAGTCATCAGATGGATTTGATTCCAAGAGCTAGTTTTCCAAATAAGGCAGCACACAAAATGACACTAGCAGAAAGTGAAGAGTTGAATAGACAAGTACATGAGTTGCTATAGAAGGGGTTGATTTGGGAAAGCTTGAGTCCATGTGTTGTACTAGTAGTATTAGCACCGAAGAAGAATGGAGAATGGAGGATGTGTATAGATTCCAGAGCAATGAACAAGATCACAATCAAGTATAGGTTTCCATTGCTATGAATGGATGATATTATGGACTGTTTGAGTGGAGCTATGTATTTTTTAAAGATGGATCTAAAGAGTGGATATCACTAGATTTGGATCAAAGAAGGAGATGAATGGAAGACTTCTTTCAAGAAAAAGGAAGGACTATATGAGTGGTTATTCATGCCTTTTGGGCTAACCAATGCACCAAGCACTTTCATGCAGCTCATGAACGAGGTTCTAAAAGAATTTCTGGGTAAGTTTGTCATTGTTTACCTAGATGATATTTTGATCTTTAGTAATACATTGGAGGAGTATATGATGCATATTTTTATGGTGTTTGAGAAGTTGAGGGAAGAGAAATTGTTGATTAATTTGAAGAAGTGCAGTTTTATGAAGGAGTTAGTGTATTTGAGATTTTTAGTCTCAGTAGAAGGTTTAAAAATGGACCCAGAGAAAGTGCAGGCTATCCTTGAATGGCCTACTCCAAGGAGTGCTACTGAGGTAAGATCTTTTCATTGTTTGGCTAGCTTTTACAGAAAGTTTATGAAAAAATTTAGTAGTATTTGTGGACCCTTGACTGAAACAATGAGAGGGGATAGAAAAGAGTTCAAGTGGACTAATGGGGCAGATAAGAGTTTTAAACTATTGAAACATAAAGTTACAGAACAACCTTTTTTAGCACTTCCAGATTTTAATAAAGTGTTTCAAGTAGACTGTGATGTTAGTGGTATTTTAATAGGAGTTTTTATGAACCAAGAAGGTAAACCTGTTGCTTATTTCAGTGAGAAGTTAAATGATGTCAAGAGAAAATATTTTGTTTATAATCAGGAATTTTATGCTATAGTTCAAGCATTAAAAAAGTGGAGACACTATCTACTTCCTAAGGAGTTTGTTTTGTATACTGATCATCAAGATTTACAATATTTGAATAGTCAAGGAAAGTTGAATCAAACGCATTTGAAATGGGTTGAGTTTTTGCAAAATTATACATTTTTTTCCAAGCACAGGAGTGGAAAGTCTAACAGGGTTGTAGATGCTCTTAGCAATAGGCAACTGTTGGAGATTTTCCAGTAGGCCAGTACTGACTGTATGTTTGTCATTGATGACAACATATGGAAAGTAGCATGCATGGAAGAATTATGCAGTAAGATTTCAGTATATGTAGCATGGACATGATATCAAAATGATATCATGGGTGCAAAGGTTAACTATTAGAACAAACAATTATATAATAACTTGCGTCAGTAGTGTTCCTGACAGAGTAACAGGTAGTGTTCTGTGTATGGTTGTCTGTACAGTTATCATGAAGCCTTGCATGCTTGGATATATGTTAAATTCATGTTAGTAATGTTACATTCATGGATGTAGAGTTTGATGATTAGTAGAAGTGAAGTTATGAAGTCACTATTCACTAGTAGCAGTTTCCTATGTTTTGTCAAAAGAGTCGATAGAGATTATATTGGTTCTGGAGTTGTGCCTACTATTTTGGTATGCACCCTTGGAGTTAAGCTTAGAGAAGAGCTAGTAATGTTTAGTTAAGAACGCATGCAGTAATTCAACTTGAGGAGAAAGATCCAGTTGTTTTGGTAAAGCTGAAAGTGTGTAGCATGTGTCTACAATTATCTTATTGGACACGTCCCAAAATGTGTTGCGTTCTTAGTAGAGCTGACTGAATTGTTATTGGAGTTTGTTATGGTTTCTCTAATATGATTTCAAGGTGTTTCTAACAGACTGACTTGATTATATAATTTAGAGGAAAGATATTTATAGGTAGTCATTTGTGATTGCTTGAGTGTGGTTCATAGTTGATTAGAAAGAGTAGAGCAAAGTGTACAAAGTGTTGAGCCATCAGAAGAAGGTCTATGTGACCAAGTAAAGTGTTTATGCTATACATTGGAACTGATCCAGAAAGTAGGTCATAGCGCAGTTCACCAAGATCCAGATATAGTGTGTATCTGTTATCCAGAAGGTTGTAGCCTTCGCCCCTTTGAGCAGTGTGCTCTCGGATAGTGCATCCTCTCCCCTAATAGGGACTATTGTAAAAGACTCCTAACAGGGTCTGACCCTTGACCAGGTCTACTATACTAAATATATTGTAAAACAACTCCTAACAGGGTTAAGGATCTTCTAACAAGGATCATAATACACTAGTACAAAATATTAGTGGGTGTCAATTCCCACTGTGGTTTTACCTATTTGGGTTTCCCTGTCACCAAAATATTGTGTTGTGTTCAAGTGTTCTTTCATTGTGTTTATGTTCTATGTTTAAGTATACTTAATTGGATGAAGAATTGAAACTTGTAGATAACTAATTCACCCCCCCCCCCCCCCTCAGTTATCTCTTGGGACTATTCCTAACAATTGGTATCAGAGCTTGGTGCCTCAGAGAGAAATTTTAATAGCTTGAGGTTGATTAGATGGCATACTTCAAAAAAGAAAGTCCTAATTTTGATGGAGAGAATTATCTTGATTGGAAGAACAAGATGGTGACTCATTTGCAATGCATTGCTTTTGAAGTTTTTGATTAACTATCAAAGTAGTCAAGATTCCTACTTTAGAAGACCTTGCAAAGGATGATGCTACTGATAAGAAAAAGGAATTATTTCATCAAAATGCATAGCCAAAGAAGCCCTTATCAGTGCCCTTTCTAATGGTGAATTTTTAGAAATAAAGAAGGTAGATGCAGCCCACAAAATATGGAAGTACCTAGAAGACATATTTGAAGGAGACAAACAAGAAAAGGATGCGTGCAAAAAGACATGGAAGAAAAGATGCAATGCATTAGAGATGTTTCCTGAAGAAAATATCAGAGTTTACAATCAAAGGATCAATGAAGCAGTTGCTAGAATCAAGAACAATGGTGGAGAGATCTCAGAGAAAGACATTATGGACAAATTGATGACTACTCTCACTCCAAAATATGAAAACAAGATCAACATCCTTGATGAGACCATGTAGCTTACATCAAATTTCAAGAGAGATACTTTGATCAGCAAAATATCACCTTTTGAGATTTCAAGATTGAAGATAGAGCCTAAAAGTGAGACAGCCTTCAAAGCAACAGTTCATGGTAAGAAATCTACAAACACTTTTGGTAATTTTGATGATAATGATGAAGAGAAAAGACTATATGATTTCATTTCTATGATTTCCAAGAGAGAAAATAAAGGAAAAGGAAAATATGAAGGTCAATTGCCATTCAAATGCTTTTCATGTAATAAGATTGGTCACTTTGCATCTAAATGTTCCTTAAGAACTAGAAAGTTCAAAAATGACCACAAGCCTAAATTCTCCAAGGAATGTTACTATGCTGGAGATGGAGTTTTAGATGATGATTCAGCTGAAGAAGAAATTGGATTTATTGCTATCATAGAGAAAATGAACAAGAAGACAGATCATGAAGATAAGAAAGAGAAACAAGAGCTAGCATTAATTTCCCAAGTTGATATTAGGACGGACTGGATTATAGATAGTGGTTGTTCACATCACATGACAAGTTATAAAAATAGATTTCTTCATCTGGACAAATATAATGGTGGCATGGTAAGATTTGGAGATAACACTCCTAAACCCATAGTTGGTAGAGGAGCCATCACCTTGGATGGAAAGAATAGTACTGATGATGTTCTCCATGTAGATGGTTTGAAACATAACCTTCTTAGTGTTGGGCAGTTACTTGGAAAAGGTTATCATTTGGAGTTCAAAGATGACAAATGCATCATTAACAACAAGGATGGTGTTATGATTGCATCAGGCTCAAAGACTAGAGGTAATGTTTTCCAACTCAATTCAGAAGCAAGTTGTTTTGTTGCTAAAGTTGATGATAGTTGGTTGTGGCATAAAAGACTATGTCAGATCAATTTTGATAACATAGTAAAGATAAGAAATGTAAAGGAAGTAAGAGATCTACCTTGCATAGAAAAGCCAGTTGATACTATATGCAGGGAATGTGTGATGGGAAAGCATGTGAGAAACTCATTCAGGAGAAAGAACAATTCAACAAAGAACAATTTGGATCTGATTCATATAGACCTATGTGGTCCAACCCAAACAAGATCATACTATGGTGAAAGGTATTTCATTTTATTTTTTGATGATTATACCAGGATGATGTGGGTTGCATTCTTAAAAGATAAGTCAGAAGCATTTGAGAAGTTCAAAATATTCAAAGCTAAGGTTGAAAATGAATCTTGACTAAAGATAAAATGTTTGAGATCGGATAGAGGAGGAGAATTCACCTCTAACAGATTCTAAGAATACTATGAAGAACATGGCATAAAGAGACAATTAAGTGCACCTAGAACCCCTCAGTAGAATGGAATTGTGGAGAGAAGGAATAGAATCATCCTTGATACAACGCACACCATCATGATTGAAGGATATATTGTGTACACCTATTGGAGAGATGCGGTCAATACAATAGTCTACACCATCAATAGAATTCAATTGAGGCCTAGCACTGACAAAACACCTTATGAGCTATGGTTTGGCAATGTTCCCACAATAAAATACTTCAAAATCTTTGGAAGCAAGTGCTACATCAAGAGGGATGAAGCAGTAGGCAAGTTTGATGCAAGAAGTGATGAAAGTATTTTCCTTGGTTACTCTACTAAAAGTAAAGCTTATAGATGTTTCAATTTAAGATTGAAAAAGATCATTGAAAGTGTTCATGTTAAGATTGATGAAAATTTTATGATTCAAGAAAGATATCATGATTACTCACCCATGATTGAAGAAGAACCCAAAACCTCCACTAGTGAAACAGTTGTTGAAGAAATGTTTGACAGTGTTGATGTGTTATTCAATGACCCTGAGACAAGTGAAGAAGATACTCCTAAGGTTGATGATTCAGCATCACCTAAAGTTCCAAAGTTTACATCTAGAAACCATTCCAAGAAAGACATCATTGGAGATCAGAGCGGAAAAGTCCTAACAAGATCACAAGCAAAGAACTCAGCTAGCAGTGAAGCGGTATGTTTACTATCTTAGATTGAAACTTTAAGTGTTGAAGATGCATGTAATGATTCATATTGGCATGATGCTATGAAAGAAGAACTTGATCAGATTATTAAGAATGACACTTGGGAACTGGTCCCAAGACCTAGTGATAAGAATGTGATTGGAACAAAGTGGATATTCAGAAACAATATGAATGAAGATGGTACAGTAGTAAGAAATAAAGCAAGGTTAGTATGTAAGGGATATGCACAAAGAGAAGGCATTGATTATTCAGACACATTTGCACCAGTGGGTAGATTAGAAGCTATTAAGTTGTTTCTAGCCTATGCTACAGTCAAAAACTTCAAAGTCTATTAGATGGATGTCAAGTCAGCATTCTTGAATGGAGATTTGAAAGAAGTATACATTGAGCAGCCGGAAGGATTCACTTTATCTGACAGACTTGATATGGTATGTAGATTGAAGAAGGCCCTCTATGGACTTAAGCAAGCCCCTAGAGCATGGTATGAGAGACTAGATGGATATCTGATAAAGATTGGATTCAAGAAAGGAGCAGCAAACTGTAATTTATTCATAAGAGAGACATCTGAAGGTTTACTACTTGTAGCTATATTTGTTGATGACATTATCTTTGGAGGCAATGACAAACTTAGTGTTGAATTTTCTAAGGAGATGCAAAATGAATTTGAAATGAGTATGATTGGTCCTATCAAATAGTTTTTGGGACTAAATGTGCAGCAGATAGAGAAAGGTATTTTCATTAATCAGTCTAAGTATGTGAAAGAAATATTGAAGAAATTCAAGATGGATGATTGCAAGCTAGTAGGGACACCTATGATCACAGGATGCAAGCTTACAAAAGAAGATGATTCTCCTATAGTAGATATAACATTGTACAAGTCTATGATTGGTAAACTCATTTATCTTACTCAAATAAGACCTGATATTTCAAATGCAGTTGGCATAGTTGGAAGATTTGCAGCAGAGCCTAAACAAAGTCACCTCATGGCAGCAAAAAGGATATTCAAATATTTGCAAGGCACTATAGACTATGGTCTATGGTATCCTAATTCAAAAAATGTTGAGCTTCATGTGTACACTGATGCATATTAGGCAGGATGCATCAATGACAGAAAAAGTACATCAGGCAGAGTAGTGTTTCTTGGTAATAGATTTGTCACCTAGACAAGCAAGAAACAAAATTGTATTTCTTAGTCAACAACAGAAGCAGAGTATGTTGCAGCAGCCTTGAATTGTTCTACAATTGTTTGGATCAAACAAATGATAAAATATTTTGGAATTTAGATTGATTATCCTATTGTTATTCACTGTGATAACACTAGCACTATCAATATGTCAAAGAACCCTGTGATGCATGCAAAGACAAAGCACATTGAGATCAAGTATCACTTCCTAAGAGAGAAAGTGGTAGAGAAAGAAGTCAAGCTAGATTATGTGAGTACTAAAGATCAATTGGTAGACATATTTACAATGCCCTTGCCAAAGGATACTTTTGAGTATCTCAGGGAGAAGTTGGGAGTAATTCCCTTCCCTAATTTTGCGTAGAAGAAAGAAAAGCACCAATCCTCAGGGACTAATGGATGGTTGACTACTCTACTTCTAGAGTAGTACTGGTGCTTAAACTAATTGGTTCCCTTTTCCATTGATTTCAAAGGGGGAGTAATGTATAGTCGTGGAAAATAGAAGTAAAAAGAGGAGTAATATGCTAAGGGGGAGTAGTATTCAGTTATGACAGCAGTTCAGTAGAGAAAATGGAGAATATCGAAGAATATTGCAGCAGATGGAGGATTTATCCTTGGGGAGTTTTGAAGAGGAAATGGAGAATGTTATAAAATAATTATTCATTTGGATTGGTGGAGTTTTTCATTTCATATGTTGCCATCAATGCCAAAGGGGGAGATTGTTGGAGATTTGCCAGCAGGCCAATACTAACTGTATGTTTGTCATTGATGACAACATATGGAAAGTAGCATATGTGGAAGACTTATGCATTAAGCTTTAATCATATGTATCATGGACATGATATCATGGGTGCAGAAGTTAACTGTTAGAACAGATAGTTATATAACAGCTTGTGTCAACAGTGTTCCTAACAGAGTAACAGGCAGTGTTTTGTGTATGGTTGTCCGTACAGTTATCATGAAGCCTTGCACACTTGGATATATGTTAAATTCATGTTAGTAATGTTATATTCATGGATGCAGAGTCTGATGATCAGTAGAAGTGAAGTTATGCAGTCACTATTCACCAGTAGCAGTTTCCTGTGTTTGTTCAAAAGAGTCAACAGAGATTATATTGGTTCTGGAGTTGCACCTATTATTTTGATATGCACCCTTGGAGTTAATCTTAGAGAAGAGCTAGTAATTTTTGGTTAAGAGTGCATGAAGTAATTCAACTTGAGGAGAAAGATCCAGTTGTTTTGATAGAGCCGATAGTGTGTAGCGTGCGTCTAGAATTATCTTATTGGATAGGTCCCAAAATGTGTTGCGTGCTTAGTAGAGCTGACTGAATTGTTATTGGAGTTTGTTATGGTTTCTCTAATATGATTTCAAGGTGGTTCTAATAGGTTGACTTGATTATATAATTTAGAGGAAAGATATTTATAGGCATTCATTTGTGATTGCTTGAGTGTGGTTCATAGTTGATTAGAAAGAGCAGAGAAGAGTGTGTGAAGTGTTGAGCCATTAGAAGAAGGTCTATGTGACCAAGTAAAGTGTTTGTGTTGTACATTGGAACTGATCCAAATAGTAGATCTAAGTGCAATTCACCAAGATCCAGATATAGTGTGTATCTTTTATTCAGAAGGTTGTAGCCTTCACCCCTTTGAGCAGTGTGCTCTCAGACAGTGCGTCCTCTCCCCTAACAGGGACTATTGTAAAATAATCCTAACAAGGTCTAACCCTTAACCAGGTCTACTGTACTAAATATATTGTAAAGAAACTCCTAACAAGGTTAAAGATCTTCTAACAAGAATCATAATACACTAGTGTAGAATATTAGTGGGTGTCAATTCCCACTGGGGTTTTTACCTATATGGGTTTCCCCATAACCAAAATATTGTGTTGTGTTCAAGTTTTCTTTCATTGTATTTATGCTTTATGTGTAAGTATACTTAATTAGATAAAGAATTGAAACCTGTAGATAATTGATTCACCCCCCCCCCCCCCTCCCTCTAAGTTATCTCTTGGGAATATTCCTAACAGCAACTATTGTTGACAAAGATGCAAATTGAGGTGGTTGGGTTCAAGGAACTCAAGAAATGTTATCCAGAGGATCCTGATTTTGGAGAAGCTTGGAAAGCTTGTAAAGAACCTATTACTCTAGACAAAACAAAGTGGTTGGATTTCATCATTCAAGATGATATGATATTCAGAGGGAGTCAGTGATGCATTCCATGAAGTTCTACGAGGGAGAATCTCATCAAGGAGAAGCATAGCGGAGGATTGGCTAGACATTTTGGTCATGATAAGACCCTTGCTTTGGTTAGTGAGAATTATTATTGGCCATAGTTGTAGCAAGACATCAAGAAGTTTGTATAGAGTTGTAGAGTATGTCAGATGGCGAAAGGAGTAAAGTAGAATATAGGGTTGCATCTGCCATTACTTGTACCAGAGAAGCCTTGGGAGGATATCAGTATGGATTTTATTCTTGATTTTCCAAGGACTCAGTGGGGACATGAATCAATTTTTGTGGTAGTTGACAAATTTTCAAAGATGGCACATTTTATTCCCTGCAAGAAGACTAATGATATTGTTCATGTAGCAAAATTGTTTTTCAAAGAAGTGGTGAGACTACATGGTTTGCCAAAGAGTATAGTTTTAGATTGGGACACTAAGTTTGTTGGATATTTTTGGTGTACTTTGTGGAAGAAGTTAAAGATAGATTTGAAGTTCAGTTCATCACATCATTAATAGACTGATGGACAGACAGAGGTGGTGAATAGGAGTTTGGGGAATTTGTTGAGATGTTTGGTTGGAGATAAGCCAATAGGATGGGATTTGATTTTACCACAATTGGAATTTGCATACAACAATTTTGTCAACAGGAGCACTGGTAAATCACCATTCCAAATTGTATATGGAAGTAGTCCCAGAAATGCTTCATAATTAAGGAAGATAGATAGAGGAGAGAAAAGTAGTGCTGAAGCTAAGGATTTTGCAGAACACTTGAAGAACATCCATGAGGAGGTGAGGAAGCATATTACTAAGATGAATGCGTAGTATAAGGCTAAGGCAGATGAGAAAAGAAGGCATAAGGAATTTCAGGTTGGATATGAAGTTATGGTTCATTTGTGGAAGGAGCGATTTTCAGTTGGTACATATAACAAACTTAAAATGAAGAGGTTTGGGCCATGTTAGATACTGAAAAAGTATGATTGAGGAAATGCATATGAGGTAGAATTTCCTATAGAGCTGAATATTTCACCAGTATTTAACATTTTAGATCTAATAGAGTATCATGAGGGAGGTGTTGAAGATGAGATAACAACAGCATAGTGGAGTATTCCAACAACTAGTTCAGCTACAAAGGAGATTGAGGACATACTAGATAGTTGTGTTGGTAGAAGCACAAGGAACAGGACATATGAAGAATATCTGGTCAAATGGAAAGGATGACCTATTGAAGATTAATCATGGCTGACAAGGGAGGAGGTTGACCGCCTTGGTTTTCCTCTTCACACCTGAGTTGTGACAGGGTCACTTCTCAAATTACCCTGGGTGTCTGATGCAGGAGCATTCTGGGTGTAAGAGCAATCTTGCATCACCCAAAAATATTTTTGGTTTCTTTTCAATAAGGGCTATCTTGTGCAGAGCTTCTATTTTTGGAAATTTACTATTTTTAGTAAGTTTTCTGTTCATGCTCAGAATGGTCTATTTTCTTCCCTAGAGGTTCATTTTGGTTATATCAGCCTTCCCATAAATTTTCATTGCTAGATCAAGTCTAGTTTTGAAGATATTGAAAATTTTTGGTATTGGCAGCAGGGTACAAAAACTTTGAACTCAATTTTGAAAGCTTTAGAGGCCCTGGATGAGGTCAAAACTTTGGCTGAATGAAGCTTTATTGAAACAAGTGTTATAGAGCACTTCATGCCCTTTTCGAAATGGGGTCATAATAGTCAATCAGGTCAATGGGTGATGACTTATGGTCTCTGGAAGTTTGGTCACCTGAAATGGCGAAAAATGATTTTCCTTCAAAAATTTTGTTTGGGTTTCAAAATTTGTTTTGAGCTGACTCTGATGTAATAAATTGTAAAATAAAATAATTCTAAGTTTGGTCGGCCTTATTGGCTAAAATTCTGGAACCTTCCCAGGCGGTGGAAAATTGCCTATATAAGGAAGGCTGTAGTGTTGTCTTAGGCAGTTCGGAGCAGTTCATAACAGTTTTGGGTAATAATTCGTGGCTTTGTCCTACAAAATATTGTAAGGGAAAATGTCCATGTGGCTTTGCATTTTGTAATTCTGAAATTTGTAATTCCACATTTGTGGAGATAATAAGAAGCCATTTTTTGTTCTTGCAAATTATTTTTATTTATCTGTTTTTGTTATGTGTTTGTGGTATTAAGGGGAGCACCCTTCATCAAGTGGTATCAGA